>OZ023267.1:101956494-102696494 GCA_964006375.1 Tillus elongatus
CATGTTGTGTGGTAAACATAAGTGCAGAGTATATCGATGGTAGGAAGAATTGTACTTTATTTATTTAACTTCTAAGCGTAAAACAGTCTGGGATATACAATTAAATACTCAATGAAAAAGCTTCGTTTCCAGACAATTTTTTTTAAATTAGTTCCCTATGCCTGAAGATGGCTACTTAGTTGGTCTAAACGTGTAGTGAACTAATAAAAATTTTATTGTCTGGAAAAGAAGCGTTTTCATTGAGTATTTACGTTATGTATGTAAGATTATTTTTACATTCAACAATTAAATTGGTGACTCGCCATAAAGGTAAATGTGTGTTTAATTTTAAAAAGTCTGGACGCAGCAAGTGTGTTATGCTAGCGAATTTTCTTAAAAATGTTTTTAATAGCAAATGTCTGTCTTTGATGAAAGCAGACATCAAACTTTGTTGCCTATATAGTAGAAACAATATACCATATTTCATTGAAATAAATTTATTGTTTGAAAATATATAAACATTTTTCAAAAATCTGGATGCAGCAAATGTGTTATGGAAGTGAATTTCCATAAAAATGTTTTTAATAGCAAATGCGAGCAGGCATCAATTATCGGTATAGCCTCTGTAGTAGAAACAATGTACTATATTTTATCAAAATTACTTATGGTTTGAAAATATACAAAAATGTTCCGAAAATAAACTTAAATGTTGGTTTTCTAACCAACAAAGCTTACGTTGATAGCAAAATGAGTTATTGAAATTTGAAGGATTTAATGAAAATTCGGTAAATTTGCAGATTAGCTCCCAAACGCTTTTCAAAAAATTGTTTTCAGAAACATTACTAGGACCCTCCTGGATGTACAAACCACAAGAAAAATTTCTTGTTCACACCCCCCAAGGATGTTACGGGATTGGGAGTGAATAGGGGTGCTGGGCGGGGTAGGTAGTAAAAAGGAAATATGAGCAGAAAATGCGAAGAAAACTGCTTGAAAGCTGTCTATTTAAAGCCATATTCCCATTAAACCCTGCCTACCCCACACAGCACCCCTATTCGCCCCAGGTCACATAACTTCTTTAGGGGGTATGAACAAGAAGTTTTTCTTGTGGTTTATGAACGAGGGTGGTTGTATGCACACGAGGGGGGAAGGAAAATGCCTACGACGAAGCAGGGGACCCCCCTCCCCGTTCGACTTGCTTACAACCACCCTCGTTGCATAAACCACAAGAAAAATGTCTTGTTCATACCCGCCAAGGAAGTTACGGCACCTGGGGTAATAGGGGTGCAGTGCGGGGTAGGCAGGGTTTAAGGGGGATATGGCTTCAAGTTGTGAAAAAGACAGCTTTCAGGCCCGTTTTATTCGCATTTTCTGCTCATATTTCCTTTCTACTACCTACCCCGCCCAGTACCTGTAGTCCCCTTATTGGTACCGTAACTTCCTTGGGGGGTGTGAACAAGAAATGTTTCTTGGAGTTTGTGGATCCAGGGGGGGGGGGTGTCTAGGCAGGTTTCTGAAAAAAGTTTTTTGAAAAGCGTTTGGAAACTAATCTGAAAATTTACCGAAAATTCGCTACCAAAACGCACTTACTGCGTCCAGATTTTTTTCTTACAAACATGCAGCATATTTCGTTAAAAAATACAAAAATGCATTAACGAATTTGTTCTATGAAAATTAGCTAAAAATTATAGACCGTTAAACCATAAACTTTACTAAACCTACAGTGAAAGCATTAACTTAACTAAAACGACAGTGAAAGCATTAACTTAACTAAAACGACAGCCAAAGAATCAGAGAAAGGGTCTTTTTGAAATGAATTTTCGGTAAATATTTTAGTAAAATGAAAGGCAATGAAGGTTAAATCTGAAAGTTAAGGGTTTGCAGAACACTCTTCTTGCAACATTTTCTTTTCACAATCCGTATTTGTTTCACGTTCTTTGCCTAAACATTGCCAATTTTGACGTTTCAAATTGCAAGAACCAAGTATATCACACACACACACACATATAACTCCAAAATTTGTTTCTTTAACTGCTCATAACTTCTTTGTCTTTAAAGCTAGAGGGTTCACTCTTTATAATACAAACACACGTACCAAATTTGGTTGCCCTTACTTTGTTATTTCCGGAGATATAATTTTTTTTATAAAGAAAACACAAAATTTTCCGGGAAAACTTGGTACGATTTTCCTGGATAACGAACTTATCCAAGCCACTTGCGAAAGGAAGATACTCACCAAATTTGATCAAGATCGGTCCATTATTTTTTGAGTTTTCAGTCGTATATATATATATATATATATATATATATAT
The DNA here is from genome assembly GCA_964006375.1 of Tillus elongatus. Taxonomy (NCBI): domain Eukaryota; kingdom Metazoa; phylum Arthropoda; class Insecta; order Coleoptera; family Cleridae; genus Tillus; species Tillus elongatus. The sequence continues at coordinate 101,958,783 of OZ023267.1, forward strand.
ATATATATATATATATATATATATATATATATATATATATATATATATATATATATATATATATATATATATATATATATATATATATATATATATATATATATATATATATATATATATATATATATATATATATATATATATATATATATATATATATATATATATATATATATAAACAGATCTCCTCATTAGCGAATTAAAAAAAAAAATTTGCTAAAAGGTTATACACACTCAAAACAAGAAGTCAATAGATAACAACCTAAATATCTTTTTAGATGTGTGGTACGCCAATGTGTAAAAATAATTCTCAAAAGGCATTGGAAGGTGGAGATAACATTTCCTTCTTTTCTTTTCTTAAAGAGCTTAAGATTCAAAACGAATAGGTAAGAAAACATTATATATTTTAATCCTGAGGATTTTGAAGATGAGTTGCAGACTAGGTAAATGAATACACAACCGACACATCTAAAAAATCCGGTACGGAGTTCTTGTTGGTTAATTTTGATTCTTCATTTTGTAATTACGCAGATGAGGACAACACAATTTTTGAAAATTATTTTCAGAAACATGCTTAAAACCACACCTGTATGTTGTGGAATCAACGCTCCCAAAAATTAATGTACCTGGAGTGAATAGAGGTGTTGGGCGGGGAAGAAAATATAAACAAAGGCAGCTTAGGTGGACTTCTTTAAGCAACATTTTTCATACTTTGCATCAACACTTCCTCTTAATCATGTTCTTTCCCCTCCAGCACGCCTCTTTGCTACAGGTCCCCCAGCTTGTTTGTGTATTAAAGGGGCAACATTTTTCATGTAGTTTGTATATGCATAAAACACTACGAAGCAGGCTTGAACGATCTGATCTGACCTGATCTGACCTGACCTGACCTGACCTGACCAAAAAACGCATGTGTACACACTTACCTAAAGATGTGTGTGCCATAATCACCTATACAAAAATTGACCAACCATAACAGCTTGTAGAAAAAAATACATACCAAATGTAAATGATTATTAGACACTTACTTGCATATAAGAATGTGGTCCCATAATTTCATTATTTTGGTAGTACTCATACAGTGATGACACTTTAACTTCATCGTAGGACAATATGGTGGCTTTAAAGCGATGATGTTTTATATTCCTTGCAGTCTCCATAACATTTAAAACACCAGGAACATATGGAAAAGCCAAACATTATTTCTGTGCATAAATTTTTTTGCGGAAATACAGACAAAATGCAACATCTTAATGCAAACGACAAGTTGTCTTCTTGGACGAGACATGGATCTTTCGCTAAAGGAGCGAATAAACGTTCTTGGCAGGACTCGTACATTCATAGCGTTAGAAAATCAGATGCTTCTGAAGGAACAAGTTTCGTCATTTTACATGCTGGCGGTTCGAAAGCATTTGTGCATCTTTGATTTTTGGAACAAAGTCTAAATTAGCCAACTATTGTGGTGATATGGATTCTAAAACTTTTATAAAATGGCTGAAGGAATGACTTGTTCCAAACCTCTAAGAACCATCTATAATCGTGATGAACAATGCTTCATACCATAAAGCGCTTTAGTCGAGAAGCAACCAACTTCAGCATGGAATAAATCGGCAATTAAAGAAAAGTTCTAGGCAAATCACATTTCATTCGACCCAAGTTATTTTAAGCAAGAGTGGCTTGATCTGGCCAAGCTGCACGCCAAAGCTCTGTTATATGAGGCTAATGAGTTTTTGAGGAAGCATAGGCATGAAGTTTTGCACCTACCAGCATACAATTGTCAATTCAATGCAATTGGACTGGCTCGTGCAAAAACATATTACGATGCTTATATTGGTGAGGATGGGTTCGGCGACGATATAGTACTCGCTATGTGGGATAAAGCTCGAGCACTCTGCACACCCGAGGAATGGCCGAAATACATTCGGTCAGCTGAAGACGTGATAGAAAGTTGGATGAAACGGCAGCATATCATCGATGAAGTGTCCGAGCTCATTATTGAAGTCGGGAATGGAGAGAGTTCTAATGATTTTGAATTTTCCGATGACGATGATCTCCAAATGGTAAATTTGCAGTTTCCGGGACCGACAGCTTTTCAATTTTTTGTAGAAACATGCTTATAGAAGCGCAAGCCACATGAACAATTTCTTGTAAACCACCCCCTAGAAAGTTACGGGACCAGGAGTGAATAGGCGTGCTGGGCAGGGAAGAGGATAAAAGAAAATATGTGCAAAAAATGCCCAGTTGGACCTGTATAAGCTGCCTTTTTAACATTTTGCAGATATACTTCCTTAAAATCCTGTTTACCCCCAACAGCACCCCTATTCGCCTCAGGTCCCTAACTATTTTGGGAGTTGTTCTGAAGAAATTTTTCATGTAGTTTGTGTATCGATGGATGGTAGTAGGCATGCAGAAGGGCAAGGAAAACTCCCAGCTGGTGAAAGGGAGGGGGGTTCCCACTGCATTGTGTTGGGGGTTTTTCCTTCCACTTCTTCATGCTTACAACCACACCTCTATGCCTCTTATGAAAATTCACTAAAATAAGCTTATTTGTAGTGTTGCTATTTTGTTGCAGATATCAATCACCTGGAGTCTGTCTTAAAGGAAAGTATCTACTATGGTCAACCAAACCAGCCAGATGGAAGTTACAAGCCATGGAAGAAAATTATGATTGTTGTGGAAGGCATTTATAGCATGGAGGGGACAATAGTACGTCTACCTGAGATAATTGAACTGAAAAAGAAGTACAAAGCTTATGTGTACCTGGATGAAGCACACAGTATTGGAGCGATGGGCAAGCATGGCAGAGGTGTCCTGGATTATTTTGGTATTGACCCCAAAGATGTTGATATATTGATGGGCACTTTCACTAAGAGTTTTGGATCTGCAGGGGGATATATTGCTGGGTCAAAGGTAATTATAGATGAACATCAAGCTGTAATATTTTAGTTTTAATTTCATCTGCTTTTGGAATTCGACTTTATTCTACCAGGACTTCAATCTAGACAGATTCTTATTTTTTTTCGTTTTCCTAAAAAGTTGTATCTATACTTATACTATATTATATTCTTAGCTCTTAGACTTTGTTTTTCAGCTCCTCTCAAGGTCCGGGGTTGCCCATCTAGTTATACTACACAAAGGGAGAGGAGAGTATTCCTAGACAATGGCATATCAACTTAACATGGTCTATTTTTCAGAAAATACATGAAATTTAAATATAAATAGGGGTTCGCAAAAAAAAATAATCTAACGAATGACAGGAATTCGGTTTTATAATTATACATTGTTTATACAGTACTTAGCTAATCCGTTATGGTTCATTCTTTCTGCACAAAAGGTGGTCTGCGGCCTGCACACTATCTATGAGGTTTCGGTAGGATAGCATCCAGTAGCGATCCTCATTTCTCACCCGCTATTTAACTTCTTTCATCCCGCATGATGTACAGGGGATCCCTGCAATCGCCACCGGACAGGGAACACTCAGAAATAGAGGCGCCTTATAGGCGGGCATCTAGTGTAGACTGGACAGTCGCCATAGAAGTGGTTACTTTGAGCAAAATCAGATGGGCCATTAACAGCTTTAAGCCATACAAATCCCTGGGATTTGATGGAATAATGCCCATCATGTTCCAACAGGGAATAGATATACTGGCGCCGGCGCTTACCCTCATTATGAGGGCCAGCCTGGCTCTGGGGTCCATTCTGAGGGCATGTAGACTGGCCATGGTTGTATTCATTCCTAATTCTGGGCGTTCAACAGACCAGGCAAAGTCCCTGAGGCCAATAAGCATCACGTCCTTCTTGCTAAAAACAATGGAAAAACTGCTCGAGCGGCACATTAGGGGCGGTGTACTGGAAGCATATTCCCTACACTGGGGACAATATGCATACAGAGCAGCATTCTCAACAGAAACAGCACTGCACCAACTGGTGCTGAAACTGGAGACTACACTGGAGAACAGGGATGTGGCGCTAGGGGCCTTCAGCGGCACCTCATTTGGATCGGTTCTCACAGCTGTCAGGGAGCGTGGAATAGAGGAGACGTGCTGCAGGTGGATCGGTTCCACGCTCAGGGACAGGGCAGTGTTCACCTCACTCGCGGGAGGGACTCTGCTGACAGCGGTCGCGGGAGGGACTCTGCTGACAGTGGTCGCGGCGGGGTGTCTGCAGGGGAGCGTTCTGTCTCCCTTGCTCTGGTGCCTAGTCGTGGACGGCCTGCTAGGGATGCTCTCGGGAGGGGGGTATGAGGTACATGGCTATGCGGACGACATTGTCATCATAGTGCGAGGAAAGGTTACACAGTCAGTGTGGGAGCACATCCAGACAGCACTGAAAGTGGTGGAAAGGTGGACAGTTGGTCAAGGGCTCGGGGTGAGCCCCGAGAAAGCAACCGTCATACCGTTTACGAGGAGGAGGAAGTGGGAGAGCCACAGAACTTTCACTCTATATGGTAGGAACATTCCAATGGCCAGGGAGGTAAAATATCTTGGGGTCGTATTGGACTCTAAGCTAACCTGGAATGGTCACGTTGAAAAAATACTGTGTAAGGCAGTCATGACCCTAGCCATCACTAGGCGGCTATATGGAAAAACGTGGGGACTAAGACCTAGTATGGCCCACTGGCTGTACACAAGGGTCGTCTAACCATCGTTAACATACACGGCACTGGTTTGGTGGCCTAAGATGACACAATCCAGTGCCAAACAAAAACTAGGCGAGATCCAAAGGATGACTTGCCTGGGAATCACAGGAGCCATGTCTTCAACCCCAATGCTGCCATGGAGGTGTTGCTGGATCTGCTCCCCTACACTTAGTTATTATGGGGGAGGCCAGGTTAGGACTATACAGACTAGCCTGCAATGGTAGACTGAAGATCAACCCAGGCTTCAAGGGCCACTGCAAAAGACAGGAGCCCATGCTTGAAATTAGGTCAGACTTCGCGAGCCCGCGAAGGGGGTGGTGCGGCGGGGGTGGCGGTGGCATCGTCGTCAGAGAAAACAACTTTACAGTGGAAATCCCCGACCGCGAGGCATGGCGGGAGGAGTCGCTGGGCATACCACGGGACGCGCTCGTCTGGTTCACAGACGGATCCGTCAGGGAACGTGGGAGGGAGGCAGGTGTTTATTCGGAAGGACTGAGGGTAAATCATAGTATTTCCCTCAGAGCCCATGCAACGGTCTTTCAGGCCGAAATGTATGCCATCCTGCACTGTGTGCAGGAGAACAAGAGGAGGGGCTACACCAACAAGCGGATCCTCATAGCCACAGACAGCCAGGCAGCCCTTAAGGCCCTAAGTAGCCCACGGGTAAATTGCTGGCTGGTGAATGAGTGCCGAGACAAGATGAGCGACCTGGCTGGGCAGAATGAGGTCACCCCATCTGGGCACTGCCAGGGGAACCATTAAGTCCTGCATCAGAAACCTACACAAGGTGTACTGGGCAGACTGTCCAGGACTCAGACATGGGAAGTCAATAATTGACGAACCCAGTTCAAAGAGTGCTGTGGAGCTGCTAAATCTTAGCAGAGGATAGCTCAGAAACATAACAGGTCTCTTGACGGGATACATGGCCATCAAGAAACGCCTGCATAAAATGCGGCGATTCGAGGGGGACCTCACATGCAGACTCTGCGGCGAGGCGGAAGAAATCAGCCCAGCACATCTTGTGTGAGTGTAAATCTCTGGACAGCAAAAGACAACTGCTCTACGGTTAGTCCAGCCCGGAGACAGAGCATTATAAAACTTCACCCTACCAATCGCTGTGCAGACTAGTTCAAGGCACAGTGATTTTGAAGTGGGTGGAGTAAAAAGACTAAGGACATGCACAATAAGCCAAAGGCTGCAGTGCTATCGGGGCCGCTAACCCGCGGACGAGCCCTGAGGAAAAAAAAAACCAGGGGATCCCTGGTCATCCTGAAGGTGTAGCTTACACTTGTAATAGTGTCTCGTGTCCTGGACCTGGTGAAATTACACACCAGCATAGCAGGCCAGCTCAATTTTCTCCTGTATTCATGACTTTTACTTTTCTCTGCACAATCAACCAGAATCCACTTAACTCTCTTATTATACTTATTTATACTTATTTATTGTTGATTCAATTATACACAATGTCTTACAAAAAGCTTAGCATGTGTTTGCAAATGATATAATTTGAACCTTCTTCCAAAAAGTGCAACTGTCAAGAGGTTTAATTCTGTCACTTTCCAGTTTCCTTTGAACTTCTGTCCGCTGCAAAAATCTCCTCCCAAATCTCACCAATATTTCCATTTTAGAATTTTATATTTACATTTACTTCGGTATAAAAATAATTACTTTTCTACAACTAAATCTTTCTGAAAATTGTAATTCTTCTAGCACAGATAATTTGACATTACAGATAGTCTCACATAGATTACTTGCTACATAATATACTTTTATCTTATACAATTATCCAGAAGGGAAAAAGTAACAGTTTTTGACATGTGTTCACTGCCATTATTACTTTCCATCCTCAGTTACCAACCAAAAAATCCTCTGATCTACCTGGAGCATGTTGCCGTATTAAAAGCAGGGTTGCAAGACTTAATTTACTCCCCTTGATTTAGCTCGTTACATGGCTAATAATTTTAGGCTCAGTTCATATTATTTGCTAATTTGATTAATACATGCTATTTTATATTAATTGATCTGTAATTGGGCCTTTGGCCTGCTGGCCAATAAAGACTTATTATTATTAGAGTTGTGCGAAGCTTCGATATTTCGAACTGAACCCGAACTCGAACCGAACCTTTGGTTTAAAAAATTGTTTGTGCTAGGCGATGTAGTTCGAAATATGTAATTCCCCAAAATAGTTCCAAGTTTGTTGTTCAAAAATACTTAGAAATTTAACTTATTCAATGATGCCAAAAGTAGCGAAATTGTAAATCGGTAGGGTGTCCATTAATTCGGTAGCGGCGCTTTAAACGTGGTATCCGCTTCATTGAGTTGGTAGTGTAATTTCAACAGATTTGAATCATGCGTGTTTTTGACAGTTGGTGGGCCACAGAATCATAGAATTATTTTTTATACGTCCTAGCATCCCAGTGGCTTTTTTGGTTACATAATTATGATGGCAGTGTTTGAAATCGATAGGTAACGTAAATTTGCAGATTCATGACGATAATTGCAGATTGCCTTCCTGAAACAGAGGACCAAACATGCTTTATTTCACAATGAACCAAAGCAATTAAATATGCACATTCAAGAGACAGTTAAAATTTTAAGCGGTTATTATATACCTATCATGGTCACTTTTAATCCCCTCAATCGAGCTGACTGCTAAAACTGCCTAGCTAATACCAAACAACAAAAAATATTCATCATTGAGCTTAGTTATAGATGTATATATCTAAAAAGCTTTTAATATACCTTTGCACTGGAGGGCATTTTCACCCAATCAACCTGTAAATTTTGCAGAACCTTTCCTTTTTGTAAAAAGAATGGGGCTTTTTAGTACCAAATATTCTATGCTACTGTATGCCTAAATTTTGTATTTAAGAAAATGATATATGAACATTGAAGAATTTTGCTTAGTTCGATGTTCGATTTAAATTTTTTAAGAAGTTTGAAGTTCAGCTGTGAAGACATACTATTTCCAAGTTTCAAAGTTCGAATAAACATATTCGCTTGGGTTCGTTCATAGTTCGGTTCGAGAAAAACATGGGTTCGCACACCTCCAATTATTATTATCGACTTTAGCCTGAAGGGCTTGACACTCCCTCAAAGGGGAGCATTCACCCATCACAGGTATCTCAGATACCAAAAGGATTGAGCTCAGATGGACCCCTTTCCAAGTTATCGGGCCTTGAACGACAACACGGCACATCCTCAAATATTACCGCCTTGTGCATACCCTTATAAAGAAGCTGTCCAAAGCCCAGTCTCTTAATGTTCTCGTACACTATCTGCCCTCCACTGTCTCTTTACTTGTATTTCAAAGTATCTGTAGTTAATGATCTTCCGGTATCTCTAGATAATTAGTATTCAGGACGGCCACATCAATCAGCATCACTTGGTTGCAGGACTTATCCACTATTATTATATCTTGCCTGTTGTGGGTAACTCATTGGTCTGTGAGCACGGTCCGATCCCATTGTAACCTGTATCCTGAGTTCTGTAGAACAGGCAAGGGCCAGGGGTATGTCCATAGTAGGGGGGCACCGTACTAAGAGTTAAGAGTCCCAGTTTCAGAACCAGTTCTTGAGAAAGTATTTTCGCAACTGCATTGTGCCTCTCTTTATACTCTGTTGCAGCAAATGCTTGACATCCTCCATTGACATGCTGAATAGTCTCTGATGACTGACACCCAGATCTACATTTGTCATCTTGGACCGAATTATCTCCAACTATATAGTTCAGGTAGTTTCTTGTTGGGATGACCTGGTCTTGTATGGCCGGCAAAAAACCCCCTGTCTCTGAAAACATCTGTCTGGACACCAATCAGTAGTTTGACGCCAATTTGATTGTAGTGGTGTTGAATCATCTGCCCTGCATATGGCACACTGTAGTTCAGAAGTAACCGCCCGCTGGTGGAAATATGTACATAGGTTCAATATCTGCTGGTCTAACTGTTTACCAATATCCAACACTTCTCTTCCACATTGGTGTCTAACTAGGGTTACTCGCTCGGTAGCACTATGAGGGGGATACTTTTTGGATTTTGTTAGGAGTGTTTGCACCTTCCATTGTAAATTTTCGATGTCTGTTTTACTCCAGTTCAAAATCCCAAATGAATAGTTACGTGCAGAACATGCATATGTATTAAGAGCTTTAGTCAGGTTCTTGCCGTTAAGATGTGATCGCACCACCTGCTTTACTCGTTTCCTAAACTCATTTGTCAGATCTTTCTTCATTACCGAGTGATTTATTTTCCTTGCTTGCTGTATTCCCAGGTATTTATAACACACATCTACATCCATTGAAGCAATTTGCTAGCCGTTCTGCATTTCATATACACCTGGTTGTATCTTCCCTCTGACTACACATAAAGTGTCACATTTGTGAAGCCCACACAGCATGTCAGTATCTAAACCCTTCCACGATTTTAAGGAGTTGTTCCAGGTGGTACTTTGTGGAGGCAGATCATCCATATACAGCAGATAATTTAGCCTCATTTGCTCCCAGCCATTGTTTTTTATACCGGAGCCATATCTGGTGGAGTTCAGGTGGTTTGATAGTGGGTTCAGTGCGAGGCAGACCACACTGGGCTTAGTGAGTCTCCTTGAAATATACCTCTTCTAATTGGTATCGTGCTGATTATGATTTTATTACCCGTTTGTAACTGTAACTGAATTTTTGTTCTCCGGGTAGACTTTGTGTGTTCAAGGAACCTCAGGATATAAGTATTTTTATTTATTTATTTACTTATTCAACGGATCAACCATTTACAATAATAATAAGAACATCTAATACTACGTTAGTCTTAAATAACCTATCTCAATATGAGAACATAACAAAAAAGTAAAACATAACCAGTATGACAATTCAATCAATGACACCTCTCAAAATACCTCTAATTGAACGGTCAGAATCATTAAACATATCCAAGAGCTCCGAATACTCATTTGCAGCTCTCGCTACTCTCGACATTGGACTGAAAAAGCCATAATTGGTTCGATGAAAGGGAACCACAAAAACCTCCCTTGCTCTCGTCCGGTCCGGAATCCTTAGAGAGACTAACTCAAGCAAAGAAGGACTATCAATTTTATTCACTAATAATTTATGCAGAAAACAAACATCACTGACAATCCTTCTACCACTGAGTGACTGCAAGTGCAGCCGATTCCGCAAATAAGAAAATTTACGATCATTTCTCTGCAAGCCCATTCTGTAAGCACAAATTCTCAAGAATCTATTTTGTATGGCCTCAATCTGATTGATATAATATTGTAATTCGGACTTCCAGACTACAGAAGAGCATTCCAACAAAGAGCGAACCAGACCACAATACAGTCTTCTCAGGCTATTGCATGAAAAATCCAGAGTTGATCTATGAATAAATCCTAACATTTTATATGCTTTAGATACTATGTATTTTATGTGATCCTTAAAAGATAATTTCCTATCTAATACAATGCCCAAGTCTTTAATCATTTCCTTCCTCTGTAAAGCGTTAGAGCCTATGAAGTACACAAAGTCAATGGGAAATTGAGCGCTCTAGTGAATGTAATGCAGAAACACTTATCAACATTCAGAGTCAGAAGATTGTCACCACACCACCGAGCAAAACGATTTAAGTCTTCCTGTAAAAGTAAAGCGTCCTGTCTGGAACGAACAATCTTGATAATTTTGATATCATCAGCAAACATCAAAATCTGACTATGCTTAAGTGAATGTATGACATCATTGATAAAAAGATTAAAGAGGACTGGTCCACAATGTGAACCCTGAGAAGAAACAGTAATACCATCAGAAATGAAGTTTCTGATCTTTACACTCCGGGACCTACCCGTAAGGAAGCTGCACACCCAAGACAACAAATTGTCATTAAAACCCAACAGTGCAAGTTTTGACAATAATAAGGCGTGATTAACCTTATCAGACGCTTCGGAGAAATCCGTATACACCGAATCAACCTGTAACCTATTGATCTTACAGATATTCAGCACACTTATAAGCCATTCATGTGGAACTGAATCAAATGCCGTTTTGTAATCCCCGTAGGCAATAAAGAGATTTCTTCATCCATTGTAAACTTGATTGCAACTGAATCAGTTATTAGCTGTTCTTATTATTATTATCATTATCATCATTATCATTATCAATATCACTATTATTAATATTATTATTATATACACAAATTTTAATGAAGTCAGTAATGCTGATGTCAATTTTAGTAGAGGGGATGAGAACACCTGATGAGTTGCTAATCAATGTTGAATTATTAAGTATATTATAACCAATATTTTTTCTGGTGTAATTTGACTTCTCTCTCTCTCTCTCTCTCTCTATATATATATATATATATATATATATATATATATATATATATATATATATATATATATATATATATATATATATATTTTTTTTTTCTCAATTGTCACAACATTTTCCTTAAATGCTTGTCCTGTAATTGGGTATATTCTGTTTGGAAATAAAACTTCTCTTCTTTTAGTATGTATGTTATGGCATTTCTTTTCTATCTTAAAAGAGCATCCTTGTACTAGGCGTTCTAGTGGATTCCAGCTCAAGGCACATTTTCTCAGTAAATCGTGTTCACGGCAATGTAGATGATTGATTAATTTTCATTTTTCGAATTTTATTTTATTTGCATGCTTCTTACGTTCAGTAATATTCATTTAAACCACTGTTGTTAACAATGTTTGGCCCAAATATACTAAATTTCTCGCACAGTCTGTTTAGAACTCCCTGAAATGGAGCTGCGATCCCATTTGTTATTTTGAAACTCTTTACAATATTCAGGTAACTGTACCAAATATTTGCCTGGTCTTTTGCAAACTGGTGATGACACCTGCCTCAGTGCTTCCACTTGTTCGCTATTTTATTACCCAGATACACATCCAGTGCGTCATCAGTGATTTGAAAGCAGTCAGCTAGTTGTAGTCTGTTAATATTTATATTGTTGTGCATAACAAAATTGTTGTATCATTTTAACTTTCTCAGGTACCCCTTTATAGCACAATTCCTGTTAAGTTGCTGAGTCTTTCAAATGATTAGAAGCCATTTTCAAAACAACAAAAACCAGGTGTAAATACATTCTTTACTCCATGCTCTGCTTGATTATTATTATTATTATTATTATTATTATTATTATTATTATTATTATTATTATTATTATTACACTCGTGAAATCAGAAAAGTAGTCTCTACATCTTTATTTCGATTATGCTTTAGGTCTTAATGTGCTTTAATATAGGAAACTCGGATCGGGGTAGAACAACAAAAAAGTAACTTATCAAATAAATCTAATTAGCTAGTTTTGTATTAGGTACACCTGGAGAACCCATATCACCACAACACATTTAAAAAAACCTGACAATCATTTCACTAATCAAGTTAGCATTGTCAGAGGATGAATGAGTTGTGAAACGATCGTCAGGTTTTTAAAATGTGTTGTGGTGATTTAGATTCGTCAAGTATCCTTATCAGTGCGCATCACAGGTTCCAATCCTCACTTAGTAGTTTTCTATTGTTGCAGAAACTGATTTCATTTTTGCGAAAGCACAGTTATGCCTCCGAACATGCCTACGCAATGCCACCACCTGTGGCAGCACAGATAATCGCCGTCCTGAAAATTCTAATGGGCAAGGATTGTACTAATGAAGGTCAAAGGCGTATAGAGACATTGGCTAGGAACACCAGATACTTTAGACAACGGCTGGAGAAGATGGGAGTTATCATACATGGAAACGATGACTCACCAGTTGTTCCCATATTAGTCTACCTTTATTCAAAGATTGCGTAAGTATAACCCTTGTTATTTGTATTTTACCATTTAGAACAGCATGCCATCGTTCCAATGTACCATGTAATTTGGGGTACGTTAAGAATCCCCATCCTTATAGAAAGGAAGTGCTTTGGTAAAATTTCAGTGTGGTAAGGTAAAATTGCTCCATGGTAATAGATAATTTGCATGTTTTTTTATTAGCCTAGTTGGTTGGAATATACCAAAAAGTACTCATTTATGTTTTCTATTTAATCATTTTGGCTGATATAATAGTTTACAAAAAACATTGAATTTGGTCAACAATTTGAACACAATCAAGAGTCAGTCATCTTGCCACCATTATGTGTGATGTCATTTGGCACGCTGCTGTATACTGAACATTGTAATAGATCGGCTTGGTTTGGAATTGTTATATCTGGTTTTATAATGTAAATTAATTGGTTTTCATGGTAGAACTTTGAAAGAAGGCCACTTGTAAATATTGTATTGTTCCAAAGTATAAAATATAAAGAAGTGTAATGCAATAAAAATGACAACAAACATTTGAAACTGTCTGCTACAACTTATCTGATGTAAAGATCATGTTAAAGTAAGTATAAATGATCTACACTTTATTGAGTACCATATTTCATGAAGCTATTCCTTCGCCTATATCAAAATATCTATTAAATTCAATAAAGTAACAAGTAATTTTTCACTGTAGAAAACCATAGCAGCAAAACTCATCAACTAATAAATGTTTTATGTTGTATTTTATTTCTAAGAATCAGTTTCACATTTCCTTAAGCAAGGTATGGAGGGCTGTAATACTTACCTAATCATATGGTCAACAGATTATGCCATATTTCTTATGGTAGATATAAAAATACATGGATAATTATTGGCAATACTAAATTATGGGCGGTGGAACAATTGAAATTGAAATCTAGAATAACACTCTATATATTTAAATGCAGACGACCCATAGTCAGTATCAGTCTGAATAGCCGCAGTTAACGAGACAAAGGATTGGATTAGTTCAAGAACCAATCATTCTTGAACCAATCCAGTTCTTTATCTCGTTAACTGCAGCTGTTCAGACATACTGACTATGGGTCGTCGGTATTTAAATATATAGAGCGATATTCTAAATTTCAATTTTAGTTGCTCCCATAATTTTGTATAGTCAATAATTATCCATGTACTTTTATAGGCAAATATAAAAGTACAAATCCTACCAGCTCAAGAATCAGTTGAAGAAGCAGCCGCCATAATCTCTGAAATTATAGAAAAAATTGATAAAGCCATAGAAGTCAATTAACAACCCTTTATTCAGAGTAGGTCACAAAGTAGAGTAGGTTTATCAGTAATTCTTCTTCTGCAAATACTTCCATCTCTTTATTCAAGACAGTCTTGATAAAAGTGATGCAAGTAATAAACAAAAATGTTAACAAAATGGAAAACCGACTTCACAAAAAAGTACTCTAAAACAAAAAATGCACTAAAAAGTAAAAAATAATTGCGTATTCTTCTGTCTACAACTTACAATCAACTTGTTTTTTCCACTCAATGTACGATCAATGCATTTACCACACAAGAATGTAGGTACCCACCTAAACTTAACCTCTAACTCCACACATACCTATGACTAACAGACAATTATCAAAATATTTATTTAGAGTTCACCTAAGCAGAAAGTTTTAAATATATGTGTAGACTGCTTAAAAGACAATCAAATTATTAGGATCATATAATGTAAAATTATTGTTATTTTTGGAGTCGGTGTCAGCCAAGGAAATACGACAATATACCTTACATTAATAATACGAGAATACCTTGTGAAATCTACTTAACAAATGAAATTTTATACAATATACTGTGACAATATCCTGGGACCTTGAAACGACAATATACCAAGACCTAATTAAACCTTTTTACAAATGAATTTGAATGCAACAAGACACACACATTTACAAATGAACTTTAATAAGATATTATGCTGTGACAATACCTCTCTCAAGACAAAGTACCATTACCTAATTCAACCTATTTACAAATGAAATTTAATATGACAATATCAAGCAACATTGATATGAAAATGTAGCTATAATAATAAACATCAAGAATTATCTTAAGAAAGACTCTGTAGAATAAAAAAGAATCGCAGTCGGTTTGTAATCAAGTAACTCCTATCGCTTCTTTCTCTTGACTGACTGGCGTATGGCCGGCGTACGCGTTTGCCTCGCTCACTCGGTCATACCCCTCTAACCATTCTTCCGGGCGTGCGCGCGCAATCGACCCGCCCGCGCTGCGTGCTCCGTCTATGTGTGTAAAGTGTGTATGCCAATTGTTATATAGTAAGACATTTCAGGTTAAGTAGTTACAAACACATCTTGGCTGACACCGACTCCAAAAATAACAATAATTTTACATTTTATGATCCTAATAATTTGATTGTCTTTTAAGCAGTCTACACATATATTTAAAACTTTCTGCTTAGGTGAACTCTAAATAAATATTTTGATAATTGTGTTAGTCATAGGTATGTGTGGAGTTAGAGGTTAAGTTTAAGCGGGTACCTACATTCTTGCGTGGTAAATGCATTGATCGTACATTGAGTGGAAAAAATAAGATGATTGTAAGTTGTAGACAGAAGAATACGCAATTATTTTTTACTTTTTAGTGCATTTTTTGTTTTAGAATATTTTTTTGTGAAGTCGGTTTTCCATTTTGTTAAATTTTTTGTTTATTTCTTTATTTATAGTGAATCTGAAGGTTTATATCTGATTTAATTAGACTGAAGCACAACAGTGTGATCCACAATCATCATCAATGTAGTCGAAGTCAATTATATACGCATTATTAAGGATAACTCAAAAACTACCGGTTGGATCCTGATCACATTTATATGAGACCACACGAGAAGCACCAGCTTTCAAATAAAAAAAGAATCATCAAAATCGGTTCACCTAGAAAAAAGTTATGAGGTAACACACAAGAACATCATCAATGTAGTCGAAGTCAATTAAATACGCATTATTAAGGATAACTCAAAAATTACTGGTCAGATCCTGATCACATTTATATGGGACCACATGAGAAGCACCAGCTTTCAAATAAAAAAGAATCATCAAAATCGGTTCACCTAGAGAAAAGTTCTGAGGTAACACACCAAAAAAAAAACATACAGTCGAATTGAGAACCTCCTCCTTTTTTTGAAGCCGGTTAAAAAGGTTGATGATGAAAGGTGGTGAACAGAGCTCTACTACATCTTCAGTTGCATCAGAATATGAATGCAATGAAGCAATTTCTCACAGAAAGCATGGAAATTAATATATGTTAAGTGACATATTAAGAAGCAATATGTGGAAATATACAGTCGTGACAATGGAAGAGCTGCTAAAAATGTTTTTGGGTTTACCAAAAAAATATTTAATATGAAATAAAAATGCTGATTGTCAAAGCTCCTGCTTCATTATTCAGTGTATATTCATCACGATATTAGTGCTGAGAAGAGTAAGGTGAAATTTTTATCTTCTATAAAAACAATGAATTCAGCGAAATTAGGCAACATTACTTCTACATCGTCAATATGTGTGAAAGTATGGCATTGGCGACAAAAATTATAAAAATTTGTATCCGCTTAAACGCCGTAAAAAGTTTCAAAAGATATAGAAAACGTGATTTGGGAACGAAATTTTTTGTGTCTGTCGGTCTGTATGTCTGTCTTTTTGTAGCCACAATAACTTTAGAACGAATTGAGATATCGTCTTCAAATTTGGTATGCATGTAGCACCCGACAAATGAACGGTTTGGATTGTTTTTAGGTAAAATCGCTCCAAGGGTTAGGGTATACATACTGTACTATTGTAAAGACAGTGGTTCGCAAATAAATAGGAATCCATCACAACAGAATAAGCAATCTGTGACAGTTTATTCTTTATATACATATTACACTACCTACAGGTTCTAACGAATTTCACAGTTTTATTTGCCTCATGATTTTTACAATGTAGTAATTATCATAGGCAGACCTGTACTTAGATAGTTATTAGGGATATTTATTATATTTGCATGCATGATCAATTAGCAGTGTGTAGAGATAGAGTTGTGTTTTCTGTTGTCTATCTTTGCATTTAAAAATCTTTGGTTTAGAGTTGAAATTAATTGGTGAAAATTGTACAGTCTTGCAGCTGAGGACATGTAGTTTCTGACAGTGATAGTCTTAAGTGAACCATTGTGATTACATTCAACTTGTTTATATTAGAAAGTTTGGTATTCTTTTAATATTAAAGAATTAGCCTTTATATTTTCACATTACCAATTTCTTATCTTTGTGATAAGCTGGATTATCATCCAAATAAACGGACATTCTTATCTTTGCTTTTTGCTGCCTCTTTATATACAGTATGATCTGTTTACTTTGCTAAAGATGGATAGCTGTAAAAAAATACAATGTCAAGCTGAAAAGGAGGAGACTTGCTTGTTGCAATAAGTGTGGTGGCACTTTATTATGCAAGGATAGCTCTGGCCTCTCTGAGTCAGAGATGAGATGCATGCCAATGAAGAGAAGAAAAATGCGGTATTTTTGTGACGATTGTGATGGTGTTGGTTCCCAGTCAGCGGGATTGACTGATGATGATGATATTCTATCCTCTGTTAGTGTTGAAAGCTCCAATTTTATCTCCCGGGATGTTTTTACAACTGAAATAGGCAAGCTCTTAGCAGTTATTAGTGAATTGAGGGTTGACATTGAAGAACTCTAATATAGATCTGGTCAGATGCATCACCAGCCCTGGTTTCTCCAGCTCTGCAGTATCTAAGTCTGTCGATCGTTCCCAGGATGCTGGTGTTCGCAGTGTTCCAACGTTTGCACAGTCTGTTGCAAGAGGAGCTTCTGTGCTCATAAGACCTAAGGATGACACTCAATCTACTGCTGTTACTAAGGCTGATCTGTATCGGAATGTCAATCCTGCGGCAACTGATATCTGTGTTTCTAAAGTCAAAAATATTGCTAAAGGTGGCTTGATAGTTAGCTGTTCATCCAGGAAAGATGGGGAAAAATTCAGGTCTTTAGCTGTGAGCAGTCTTTCTGGCGAATATAGTGTTAAAGAAGTTACGCATCAACACCTGCGAATACGTATCGTTGCCCTCTCTGAAAAGATTGAGGGGGACGAATTAATAAGACTCATTAAGCTTCAAAATGGAAACATCTTTGGTGACTCTAATGTTAAGTTTATCTCTACTGATCATCTAAAAAATAATAATAGAATTGATCAGGCGGTTCTGCAGGTTGATTGTGTTTCTTATAAGTCGGCTTTAGATATTGGTCAGATTTTTATCGGGTATGATCGCTGCTCTGTTTACGATGACATTGATATCACGCGATATTTTAACTGTTCTGGCTTCCACCATACTTCCCGATTCTGTAGGGGCAAAACTACATGTCCTAAATGGCCTGGTGACCATCCTCTGAAAAACTGTGTGGCTACTACTCTTTGTTGTGTGACCTGTTTCAATGCTGCTAAGGTAAAGGCTGGAGTTGCCTGTGATCATGCAGCCTGGGACCATAACTGTGTGGTTTACAGGCAAAAGCTGCAATCGATGAGAGCAGAGATTTTGCAGATCAAATAGCAATCACCACAATGCCATGTGGGGGTAGAAATCCAGTCTCCTAACAAACCTTTTGGATCTGTCTCAAGTTTTAGACATAATCA
This sequence comes from Tillus elongatus, assembly GCA_964006375.1. Taxonomy (NCBI): domain Eukaryota; kingdom Metazoa; phylum Arthropoda; class Insecta; order Coleoptera; family Cleridae; genus Tillus; species Tillus elongatus. Next base: position 101,976,901 of record OZ023267.1, read on the forward strand.
TCATTATTCTTTTGCCTGTTCAACAGAGAGGCAATTTAATATATTTTATCAAAACGTCAGGGGCCTCCGGACACGAAGTAATGATGTTTACTCTTTTGTTTGCTCTCAGGCATACCCTCTTGACTGTTTTGCTTTCACTGAGACTTGGCTGGATAGTGACATTTATAGTAGCGAACTGTTTGATCATCAATATATTGTCTATAGATCAGATAGGGATTTTTCTTCCTCTTGTAAGACTAGGGGAGGTGGTGTTCTGCTAGCTGTGCATGCTTGCTTTGCTACTCGTCACCTTGATATTCGGAGGGACTGTGGCGAATTTGATGCTCTTTCTAATATTGACATTGTGGGGGTCAGAGTCTCGGATCATCGGGCCTCGCTTAATGTTTTTGTTGTTTATATACCTCCCAATACTCAAATTAATGAGTACTACCTCTTGTTTGAAGCTCTCGAGTCCCTGTGCATAAAATATGGTCCCGAGACATTCTTAGTTGGTGAGTTTAACATGCCTGAATATGCGTCTTGTCGTCAGAACGACCCCTCCGCTCGTGTGTGCTTTTCAAAATTTCTGTAATCTACTACTCCTTGGACAGTTTAATCATGTTGAGAATATTAACAACAGGATTCTTGACGTGGTTTTGTTTGCAGACACTTGCTTGGTGGGGGAGGCTCTTGATTCGCCCGTGATTCCTGATGGTCATCATCCCCCCTTAATCATAGAGTTTCCGATCAGGGGTTCAGTGGTCTCTTCCCCTGTTGGTAACACTGGGCAGAGATCATATAATTTTCGAAAATGTGATTTTGTCAGATTGTATGCAGAGCTTGGCGGCTTGTGTTGGGATGGCATGGATGGGCTTTAGGATGTTGATTTTCGGCGAATACTGTTTCACATCAAAAACAGACTCTCTATTTCTCAGCATGGTTTCATTCCAGGGAGGTCGACTGTAACGAATTTAGTTGACGTTACACAGTTCATTGCGTCCGCTCTTGACCGCTCTTCACAGGTTGATGTGTATACTGATCTATCTAAGGCCTTCGATTGTCTAAATCACACTGTTCTGATTGACAGGATGAGGGCTATCGGATTTTCTGAGGGCTTGCTTGGCTTATTCAGATCTTACCTGGATGGAAGGAGGCAATTTGTTGAGGTTGGGGGCTTCAAATCTTACACGTATCACGTAACTTCGGGAGTGCCGCAGGTTTCCATACTCGGTCCATTACTGTTTAATATATTTATTGACCCAGTTAAACATGTTTTACATGTTCCCTTTTTAATGTATGCAGATGATATTAAGATTTTCGCAAATATTTCGAGTGTTGATGACTGTTTGCAGCTCCAGAACTGTCTTCAGATGCTTGATGAATGGTGTTGTCGGAGTGGTCTTTCTATGAATGTTTCCAAGTGTTGTGTGATGTCCTTTACTCGAAATAAGCACGCAGTTACTTTCGGGTACAATATAAGAGGGCTTCCACTTGATCGCCCCGGGACAGTTAAGGACCTTGGAATTGTTTTTGATGGTACTCTATCTTTTAAACCACACTATGAGCAAACTGTCAGTTCCGCTTACAAAACTCTTGGGTTTTTGATAAGAAACAGGAAAATTTTCTCACAGACTAACACCATCCTCCTGCTCTTTAGTTGTTTAACCAAACCAGGTCCCGACTTGAATATGGCTCAGTTGTGTGGGCTCCTACTTATGAGATACATGTGGCAAGTCTAGAATCAGTGCAAAGGAAATTTCTAAAATTTCTTAGCTTTCGTGAGGATGGTCGATATCCGTTTATTGGTTTTCCTCAGGAAAGTTTACTTCTTCGCTTTAGTCTGCAGAGTCTGTCGATGCGCAGGCAGTGCAGTTTCATTATATTTTTATACAAACTGGTTAATTATGTGTTCGACTACCCTAGTCTGCTTCAGCAACTTAATTTCAATGTGCCTCGTATTGCAGCACGTTTTCCAGGCACATTCTATCTCCCGACTGCTCGTACGCGATTGCTGCAATCGTCTCCAATTTACCAGATGTGCAATGATTACTCTGTACTGCAAGACCGCCTAGATATCTTCTCATGTAATATATCAGAGATAAAAATGTTTTTCAAAGCGATCTAATTTGTGACTCTCTTTTGTATAGTTTGTTTGATTATTGTTTGTTATTATGTTTTGTGTATTGGCCCATCCTTATATTGGCTTTTAAGCTGTTGGATGGTGTATGAATAAATAAATAAATAAATTTGTGCAAGAGGAAATCAAAAAATTTTCAATTTTGTCTATTCCTGATTCGAAATTTTGATCAATTTCTCAGCAAGGATAATCCACACACGAATAATCGAGAGTATATGTAATGTGTTGCAACTAATTCCAAGTGATAGTCTGTGAATTTCAACAATACATGCAGAAGCATACTTACATTTGCCTATTTTCGGATTTATAAATAAACCTTTTAGGCACAATCACCGCATCCATTGGAAGTAAGCATGAATAATGGTTGTTTACACGACGAAAAAACTTTTGAATTAAAATAGTTTGCGTGTAAAGCAGATGAGATGCATTTACCCCAAACCTGCACTTTCCCCACTTGACTGTGCAGCCACAAGCTAGTGGCTTATTTGTAAGATGCATTGTATAATTTGTCCACCAATAAACTAAACTAATAATGCTGAATCACAAAATCAGTTTTAAATTTTCATTTTTCAAATTCTAGACAAAAAAGTCTTGAACACTAATAGTTTGCGTTAATTTCTTTGCACGACTGCAAGTCAGCAGATTTTTGATACTTGCCGTTAATTTGCATCTACATGATAACAGATAACAGATATAATAATAACATTAATAACATCCCTAGTGAGAACTGTTATTTTTGAAGGAGTAGCCATAATGTTTTGGATTATTTTACAGTAATTTTTTTGCAGTAGCGCAGTTTTAGATATATTAAAGTTTTTGTTCTTTTTAGTGAATTTTCTTAAAAAAAAATTCATTAAAAAGAACAAATCTTTAAAAAAATTCACTAAAAAGAACAAAAACTTTAATATATCTAAAAGTGCGCTACTGCAAAAAAATTACTGTAACAATCCAAAACATTATGGCTGAAAAAATTTCTTCAAATGAGCGCTAATTAGGCCCCCTAGAACACATATCCGGGGTCAGTTTCGATTTTTATATGTATATATATGTATATATATGTATATATATATATATATATATATATATATATATATATATATATATATATATATATATATATATATATATATATATATATATATATATATATATATATATAATCACACCGATAACTCAAAAAATAATGGGCCGATTTTGATAAAATTTGGCACATATCTTCCTTTTGTAAATGGCTTGGATAAGTTCGTTAGTCAGGAAAATCGGACGAGGTTTTCCGGGAAAATTTTGATTTTTCATTCGAAAAAAATTTATATCTGCAGAATTCAAAAATAAGGGCAACCAAATTTGGTACGTGGGTTCATATCATCATAGGTAAGCTACCTACCAAAATTTAGCTTTGTAGTTTAAAGGACAAAAAAATTACAGGCATTTAAAGAAAACTAAATTTGGGTTTTCTTCCAAACGTCAAAGTCGCGAATTAAAATGTCAAAATTGGTAATATTTAGGCAGTTAACCTTAAACTAATATGAGCTATGGAAGGAAAATGTCTCAAGAATAATGTTTTACAAAGCCTGAACTCTTAGTTTCAATCGTCATTGTCCTTCATTTTACTAAAATATTCCCATTCATTTAAAATAGACCCTTTCTCTGATGCTTTGGTAGTAGTGAGTTTATCGTTTAATGGTATATCATTTTTGTCAAATTTTCGTAAAAAATCATTAAAGCTCAATATATCCGTTATTATGCAAATTACGAGAAAAAAAAAGGTATACATTAATTATCGGGTGTCTTCAGCTACATCTTAAAAAATATTTCCACAATTACCATAAGTCGTTGCTGATTCAAATTTTCTTTTTTCTTTTTTTTTTTTTTTGGTGAATTTTCTTTAAAAAAATTGACTAATGAGGAGATCCCGACTTTTGAATTTTGAAAAAATTTCTTCAAGTGAGCGCTAATTAGGCCCCCCAGAACACATATCCGGGGTCAGTTTCAATTTTTATATGTTTATATACATACATACATACATACATATATATATATATATATATATATATATATATATATATATATATATATATATATATATATATATATATATATATATATATATATATATATATATATATATATATATATATATATATATATATATATATATATATATATATATATATATATATATATATATATATATATATATATATATATTTGTGTGTGTGTGTGTGTGTGTGTATATCACATCGATAACTCAAAAAATAATGGGCCGATTTTGCTTAAATTTCGTGAATAAATTCCTTTTGCAAATGGCTTGGATAAGTTCGTTAGCCAGGAAAATCTGCCCAGGTTTTCCCGGAAAATTTTGTGTTTTCTTTCGAAAAAAATTTATATCTCTGAAATTAACAAAGTAAGGGTACCAAATTTGGTACCCGGGTTTACATCCTTATAGGTAACTTACTTACCAAAATTTAGCTATGTAGGTCAAAAGACAAAAAAGTTATAGGCATTTAAAGAAAAATAAATTGGGGTTTTCCTCAAAACGTCAAAGTTGCGATTTAATTTAAATAACTTGAATCTAAAACGGGCTATGGAAATCAAATGTCTCAAAAAGGATGTTTTACAACCCCTGAAGTCTTAGTTTCAACCGTCATTGTCCTTCATTTTACTAAAATGTTTCCAGAAAATTCATTTCAAATAGACCCTTTCTCTGATGCTTGGCAGTAGTCTTAGCTACAGAGTTTATCGTTTAATGGTATATAACTTTTGTTGAATTTTCGTAAAAAATCAATAAAGTTCAATATATCCGTTATTCTACAAGATATGAAAAAAAATTGTATACATTAATTATAGGGTGTCTTGAGCTACATCTTAAAAAAATGTCTACAATCACAGGGCCACCCTTTAAGTCGGTGATACAAATAAATTTTTTTTAGTCGAAAACACCTTATATTTTTGCATTTTCCATCGAAATACAATGCATCTTTGTAAGTAAAGAAATTCTGGACGCAGTAAGTGCGTTATGGTAGCGAATTTTGATTAAATGCTTCAAATTTGAATAGCTCAATTTGCTATTAACCTATAAGGTTGACCAGAAAACCAGTTTTTTCGGGAACAATTTAAGTTTACTTCCGGAAACTTTTGTACATTTTTAAACAATAAAGTTATTTTGATGAAATATGGCATATTGTTTCTATTATATAGATTATACTGGTAATCAAATTTAATGCCTGCTTTCTTAAAAAAAAAACATATTTGCTATTAAAAACATTTTAATGAAAATTCACTACCATAGGTTAGATTAGGTTTGTATGTGAGTGGGCCATACCGGTCCCTCCACCGCGACCATAAGGTCTATTCTGGCCCGAAATTTTTTATATATATATATATATATATATATATATATATATATATATATATATATATATATATATATATATATATATATATATATATATATATATATATATATATATATATATATATATATATATATATATATATATATATATATATATATATATATATATATATATATATATATATATATATATATATATATATATATATATATATATATATATATATATATAGCAAGTGCGTTATGTTAGTGAATTTTGATAGAAATAATCTGGCACAAAACATATTTTTTTTAACTTTTTGCTTGTAACATAGACATAAAAATGTTAGTTTATAGTCTACTCCTTATCTCACAAACCTACCTACCAAATTTGGTTACCACAGCTGTTTTATTTTTTGAGAACATTTTTTTCGATAGGAAACAAAATTTTCCCGGAATACCGGTTCTGATTTTCCTGGTTAACGAACTGATCCAAGTCACTTACAAAAGGAAGGCACATTCAAAACTTTATCGAAATCGGCGTATTATTTTTTGTCTTATCGCTGTGATATATATATATATATATATATATATATATATATATATATATATATATATATATATATATATATATATATATATATATATATATATATATATATAAACTTATAAAAATTGAAACTGACCCCGGATGTGGGTTCTAGGGGTCCTAGTTCGCGCTCATTAATTATTTTTTTTTTTTAACTCAAAAGTCGGGATCTCCCCAATAGTGGATTTTTTCGAAGAAAATTCACTAAAAAGCGTTCGGCTGGTTCTCTGCAAATTTTATCAATAAACACTTAAATGTAACAATATTATGTTTTTTTACATTTTTTGTAGATGCTGTTGGACCTATTTTTAGATGTATTTGATACAGGCAAAAATATATTAAAAAGTATAAAATATTTATTAGATCTTATTAAATGAAAGAACTACAACCCGACAACACTGTATGCGGTATTAACGTTTCTGTTTCATATCTTGACTGCGCCGTTTAGGATGCGCCGTGTGACACCCTCAATTTAAAGATTACCCTTGGCAGTCTTGGCTATAGAGTTTATCGTTTAATGGTATATAATTTTTGTCGAATTTTCGTAAAAAATCAATAAAGCTCAATATATCCGTTGTTATACAAGATATTAAAAAAAAACTTTATACATTAATTATAGGGTGTCTTGAGCTACATCTTAAAAAATATTTCTACAATCACAGGGTGGCCCATAAGTCGTTGGTGATACAAATTTTCTTTTTTTTTTTAATCAAACACGCCTTATGTTATTGCATTTTTGCATTTTCCATCGAAATATAATGCATGTTTGTAAGAAAAGAAATTCTGCATGCAGCAAGTGCGTTATGGTAGCGAGTTTTGATCAAATGCTTCATATTTGAATAGCCCAATTTGCTATTAACCTATAAGGTTGACCAAGAAACGAGTTTTTCCGGGAACACTTTAAGTTTACTTTTGGAAATTTTTGTACATTTTCACACAATAAAGTTATTTTTATGAAACATGGCACTTTGTTTTTACTATATAGGTTATACTGGTAACCAAAATTGATGCCTGCTTTCTTCAATAAAAAGAAAACACATATTTGCAATAAAAACATTTTAATGAAAATTCACTACCATAACGCACTTGCTGCATCCAGAGTTTTTTACTATATGTCTTTTTACAGGGCTATGGTAAGAGCTTTGATTGAAAAGAAAATTGCCACTGTAGGTGTAGGATATCCAGCAACACCCCTTATGGAGGGCCGAATACGCATCTGCCTCTCTGCAGCACATACCAAAGAACAACTAGATTATGCTTTAAAAGTTATTGATGAAGTCGCTGATGAGATAGGTCTCAAATACTCCCGCAAGCCAAGAAATCCAAATCCCATCAGCTATGATGAGATAGAAGTGTACGATTAATGACTATTAAGGTTGTTAAGGTTCACAAATTTATTATTATTAACTGAAATTGAATCAAATCGCTTATAGGCAATAGTTGAATTTGTTAAAAGATAATTTTTATACATAAGGCCACCAAAAGAATTTTATATATTGTAAAAAAGCATTGTATAATTTTGATATTCTTCAAGTTCCTTGTGCACCACAGAAGCTGACGGCTTAAAGTGAGGAACATTTGCAAATGAACAGTCGGAAATTAATTATATAATATTATAAAAATTAAAGGTACCTCATACTTGCCATGGTGAGTGATCAAGCTGCATGGATTGATTGTATTAAATACATTTATTTGTAATTCAAATTAGAGTAAGTCATAAATACTCGAGACATGGAAATATATTTACATGTATTTATACATATTTTAAAGGCAAAAATAAAAGAAAAACTGAAACATTTTACTAAATATAGTTTGTTGTTTTAATTTCATTTTCATGTTATTTCTGACAAGTTGCCTATTTTAATTTTCTTCTTTTTTCATAATTGATTAGTTTGTAAAATTGCAAGTTAATTTTAAAACCAAATATGTAGAGAACATTTGCAAATGTAAAATGACTATCGAAGTTTTTAATTTTGAGGTTATTTAAAACAAAGATGTCACACTTAATTTATTATTGACTTCAGAGTCGTGTTTTTATGTTTAATGTGTTTGTGAGTTTGTTTTTTTCTTGTCTTTGTAAAGTAAGTGTGATATTGTTGGATTTATTTATTTACTTTATTTATCTATTTTGCACATTCCACTTTTAGGACTGTATTTCTCTTGAATAAGATAATCTACTGGAATTGATAGAACCTAATCAGATAAAAAGAAACAAGAAAAAAAAATGAATGCACCAAATAACAAATTCTGTTAGAAAACTTTAGTATAAATAAGCCAAAATACAGCACTAAGATTAGCCATAGGAACTAATTTAGTAGTTACCTTTACTAGTTGTACCAGTGTGTTTGTGATTAATATAGTGTGAAAGTTTTTTGGAGATTAGCTTTTTAGTGATTGGCTTTAAAATATGGCCCAGTATTGCACTAAAAATAGTAAAAAAAAGCTGCCTTAAATTTAAGTACAAGTAATTATTCTTTAACACGGTAGGTTGGTTCCTGACAATGCCAGTTGTGAAAAATCATATCATATGAGACAAAGATCCAGTAAAAAAGTAGGTCTCCTTCCGAAAGCTTTCTAAAAATAAATAATTGAAAACAATTTCATACAAACAACGTGACTTATTAAAATATTAACATGTGTATATGAGTCAGGTCAGGTCATGTCAAATGTCGGTGTATTGTAGGCGTAAAAAAATTAAAACTGAAATGTTATCAAATTTTTATTTGTTTTCAAATTATAGCATTATGGAAAAATTCTTCACACGTTGTTCTAATAGTTGTGATCTTATATTAAATCTTCAAAAATACTGCCATTTGTATACAGTCACAAGTACTTAATACCACAGCAAGTACACCAGTCTCAGTCTTTTAATTCTCTGGTAAGTGATTGATATGTCGTCTGTTTCGAGTACCACATTTGTGTTTGGTTGTAGTCATCTTGATGGTTGGTAAGTATATAAGACGTTCTAGAATATATGCTGAAAAGATGGTAAGTATGCCCAGTGGCGGATTTGCAGTCTTGGTCGCCCTAGGCCCCAAGCCATGTAGTAAGTACCAGCCACCCCTTTTTCAGCACGCATCATATAGACTACATAATGAATTTACTTTATTGGCTGCCCCTAATATCTGGCCGCCCTAGGCCCGGGCCTACTGGGCCTTAGGGCAAATCCGCCACTGAGTATGCCTGTTTTCTTGAATAAGGTTCCACAACTTGTACGGCTGTCTACTGAACAGATTCTTCTTACTGCAGCTTTTTGTTGGAGAAATATCAGATACTTCATGACTACTCCATATTAGGATATTATAGAGGTAGCCTTACTTTGGAAACATGTGTGATAATAATAAGCTGTCAACACTGGTAATTATTAATGGTCATCAAATCCCTGAACAGACACGATGCCAATGTGCCATGCAGTTTTTCAATGTGCATTGACCAGCGAAAATCTGACTATACACGCCAAGAAATTTTACTGATTGCTGTTGTCTTTGCTGAGGTTGGGGGGAGCCGGTATTCAATACTTTTGTTTTATTCACATTGAGTTTCAGTTTATTATTTTTAATACCGGCTGCAGAATTTCTAATTCATATATTGAATTAGAGCATCTCTAGTGTCTAGTTTTGCTCTATAAATCTCATTTTTGAATTAGCCCCATAAAGATTTTTGTTGGAAAATATCTGATACTTCATGACTACTCCATATTAGTATACTATAGAGGTAGCCTTACTTTGGAAACATGCGTGATAATGATAAGCTGTCAACACAGTCTGGTAATTACTAACGGGCATCAAACGCCTGAACAGACAATGCCAATGTGCCATGCAGTTTTTCAATGGGCATTGACCAGTGAAAATCTGACTGTATATACACGCCAAGAAATTTTACTGATTGCTGTTGTCTTTGCTGAGGTTGGGGGAGCCGATATTCGATACTTTTGTTTTATTCACATTGAGTTTCAGTTTATTATTTTTAATACCGACTGCAGAATTTCTAATTTATACATTGAATTAGAGCATCTATAGTGCCTAGTGTTACTCTATAAATCTCATTTTTGAATCAGTCCCATGAAGCTTTTTGTTGGAGAAATATCTCAGAATCTTCATGACTACTCCATATTGGTATACTAAAGAGGTAGCCTTACTTTCGAAACATGTATGATAATGATAAGCTGTCACCACTTGTCTGGTAATTACTAACTGGCATCAAATGCCTGAACAGACACAGAGACGATGCCAATGTGCTATGGAGTTTTCAATGTGCATTGACCAGCGAAAATCGACTGTATATACACGCCAAGAAATTTTGCAGATTGCTGTTGTCTTTGCTGAAGTTGGGGGGAGCCGATATTCAATACTTTTGTTTTATTCACATTGAGTTTCAGTTTATTATTTTTAATACCGGCTGCAGAATTTCTAATTCATACATTGAATTAGAGCATCTCTAGTGTCTAGTTTTACTCTATAAATCTCATTTTTGAAACAGCTCCATAAATAATATAAAGGTCTGGAGACAACAGAAGCCAACTAAAAGGACCACCGCAACCAATCCAATGTTCTGGAAACTTTTCATTTGAATGCCTAACAACCTGATGAGCGATTTTTTCATGACACTCTAACTTTAAAACAAAAATTGGATAATATTTGAGTTTTTTTTGGCAATTTTTTACGTGAATAATACACACCCGACATTTGGTGCGTTTCTCCAGACTCATCCTGTATAACACAAACCATAAAGAAGCAAAAAAATATGTTACAGCCTGAAGGAAAGTCTCCACGTCTGTATTTGAAAAAATGTTGATTTAATATAACTTTACTTTAATAATTTTCATTACTGCTCAGTGCCATTAAATGAATTTTTTTTTTTAATTAACTTATATCATCTTAACTTTCTTAAGGTAGATATCGTGCACCCTCTAGGTTAAATTTAAGTACAGGTAACTCGTTTAACATATTAGATAGGTTCCTGAGCCTGGGACAAGTCTTGTGTATTGAAACCCTATTATATGAGACTAGTAGCCAGTTCTGAATACTATCTAAAAATGAATAACTAAAAAATATTCATATTAGTTACCGCAAATGGGGTGCATATGATTACTTTTCAGCTCTGGAACTGTGTAACTCTAGGTTATAGACTTAGAATTTTAATATACATATCAAAACATCAGTTTGTACCTGGGCTATTCATTTTCGTGCCACTTTTTTTTAAGCTGATCGGCTAGCCATATGTAGTTTTTTTATTCTGTGATCACATTCCCCTGTGATTGGGGTGAATATAATCATCCATGCTTTCATAATGTTTGTTTAACCATCATTTGGGGTAAATAGGATCACACAATTTCCTTATAGAACTTCAACTGTGAATAAATAACATTATCTAAGTACCATTTTTTCAAAAATAAGATCAAATACAAACGATTATCGTTATAATTGCATGTCAACAGTTATATTTAACCACTAAGTATTTAAATCGTTTATTATACTCATATAAATTAAATTTAAATTCATCTTGCATATCTTTCAGGAGTTTCTAGTTTGGCGTAAATTTGTTTGAATGTAAAGTCATACTTATCTTTTACACCTGGAAATGTATAAACATACCAGAATTGGATAAGTATTTTTTCGCATAAGAAATTTCCTTCCTACTCATGTTTATTTAACTTTAAAACTTGTGCTATAAAAAATCTATTTAAAGACAAATGTATCTTCTCCGTTGCCCTTACTCGTATACAATCAATTTATAAGTAGCCAGTCTTAATATTGACAGGAGGCAGGCCATAAGATACAGATTCTTGGTGTAATTTATTTGACATGGGATCCATATCTGAATATGAATCATGAGTGCTAAAATGTTGTCTACTTTCATCAGAAAATTTAAGATCGTCATTGCCAAACTTTTATCAGCAGTAACGATAATTCTTTTGCTGTGTAGGCTGATTCTCATTATACCTAATAGATATGATATTACTAAATGATTTTGTTGATGTCATCTTCTTGAGTTTCATCTGCTGGATCTTCCACGAGCAGCATGTGCGACACTTCATCTATTCATTCGAGGGTAATATTCAGCATTTATCAAACCCAGCAATTATATTGTTAGGTCTTAGCGTCAATAGATTCAAGCAGTTTTTTCAATTAACTGGGGAAGTCATTTTTAGGAATACTGCCGCCCTTCTTCCTGATCCATTTTTAAACAATTACACTTCTATTTTTCTCCATGCAACCTTCAATGGTTTGAAAAAAGCTACATCTAGGGTTGCATCAAATGGGTTGAGTTGTTCAGTAAAAATATAAAAGTCATGTTGTTCTCAGCACCTCTATTATTTGTGCTGAAAGGTGGGACGATAATTTGTCACTTAATATTTTGCCAGGTAACTTCTTCAAATGTGGCATGTCAGTTAAATTTATCTAATTCTGGAAGCAATAACTATCAAACCATCCCGATTTGCTGCGATTATGTTGGGTGGTCCTCCAGTGGTCCAAGAGTCATATATGCGTAAGGCATTTGCAGACTACATAACATGACGGTAGGTAATTATTTACTACCAGAAGCAACAAATCTGATTAAACCAGACAACTTCCTCTGATTATAGTCCGGGATATTTATATCCCTGCCTTGCAGTTATTTTTTTCCGACATGTGTCGTTGAGTGCAAAGGTTTATTTCATCGTAGTGGACAATGTGGCTAGCTGGAATACTTTCTAATTCTGCAGAAGGACGTTCAAAATATTCTGTAATGGTTGCCCTAGTAACAGCAGCACTGGTAGGTTTATGCCACATTCTTTCAAATAGCATATTTGAATGTCATTTCAAACAGTTATACATAAACTATACCTAGGTTATCTCTAAAATGGGAACAACAACCAGCTTCATTTAAATATTGTTTGACAAGCATTCATAAATCATATGTATCAAAGAAGTAACTCCACAGTGTGCATATAAGTAAATTATCTACAATATATTTTTCCTCTGTTTCACCCAACACTGTTGGATGATCTTGTTTCTTAAGATTTTTATTTTTTATGTCTTTAAAGGTATGCTTCTTAAGTTTGGAATTTTTTTTTTGTACTTTAACATTTGTCTATTTCCGCGACTATGGCCTCCGACACCAGGTAACAGTTTCACCTCACTATCCTGAAAAATTTGCCGTACACCTGCCTTTCTGTAAGGAGGGTAGGAATTGTTAACGTGCCCATCATTGCATGGACATGGGACCGACAGCTTTATGCCCCCTTCAAAGGGCGGAAAGTACAGACATTACTTGCACAAATACAATGCCACATCCTCGGTTGATGTTAATTTCACAGTATGAACTGAAAAAGTTAAAGAGGAACCCTGGGAATCAAAGCCAATACCCTTGCATTCAGAGGCACATGTTCTTACCACTGGACCACTGAGGCTCTTTTTAACATTTTTAGGTTATGTATTTGTAATGCCTACTGTTGATAAGGAAATATTATCAACCTTTATGTGACCATGATATATGGAACTAATCATGGTCAAATAGAAATGTTTTGGTGTCTTAAGTTTTGTGATTTTTGTGAACAAATTTTAACTTTTTGATTCTAGTCACCTCAGCGATTCTATTCACCCTGTTCTACGGTACTTGGTTCTTACAGGGTTTTTCTAGATTTCATCATATTAAATGTTGAATTTTACACTTCTTCTAGTGTAAAAGTCAATTTTTCCTTATAATACTGGATCTAACTTATATCAGATAAAAAAAAAGGTGCAGAAATTTGCTTCTTGGAGACAGTCTTCTAGAGAAGATCATTCAGATTAAGATATAGTAAAGATGGAGTTCAAATTTTTAGATTTTCTCCCAAAAAAAAACTCCAATTTGAAATCACTGCCACAAAGAACTTTTAAGCAAAGGTAAAACTGTCTCCTTAGTAAATTACATTACAAATTTGTTCCAGGAAAATCTTTTGAAAAATGTTTACAACTTTTATACATTCTGTTTGTAGTGTCATTATTATTCAATAAATATCCTTTATGAAGATGGTAAAGTATCAGTTTAACCTGTTTGCCACAAGAAACAAAATATTTCATCACATCTAAAAAAACTGCCGACCCTTGAAAATCTGTTAACAGCAACACAATTAGAATTTTAGTTACTTATTCAATATTACATATACAGATATAGATAACATTTGGGGGGTTAATAGTTTCCAAATATTTTGTTGGTTCAATATGAATTAGCTATTAATTATGTATATATACTTGCAGTTTTTTTGACAGTGTCTTGAACTTTAGTGAAAAAAAAAAAAGAATAATTATTGAATACAACACTTTGGGAAAAACTTCAGGAAACCTCTCTGAAAATAATTTTTTGAAATGGCTATTTTTAGGGAGAAAGATACATGTCCCTCAGTTCGCCCCCGTTGATCTGCCCCTAACATATACCATTTTATTAATTAAGAAAACATATATTTGCTGTCTTAAGACCATTTAATGTTGTTGGACATATTATATACCATTCCATTAAAGTGACATACAGTGCCAGCAAGTTAAACACAGAGAAAAGAACTTGCTGGAACTGAATGATTGCAATGAATACACTAGTTAAAAAATTACAAGATGTTACGGTTTATTTCCACTTGATAAGCTTCATACCTGATTTCCCAAATTATAACATTTGAAGCCCACTAGGCTAAGTTACTAGTGACATATTTTAAATCCACAAAACATAAGAAGACGAGTGACAATTCAATTAGAGTTACGTGTTTGAAAAACAAATTGAAACGCCTACGGCCTAAAAATACAGTCTGGTTGTACTGTATAGTCCTGAGTGGTTTCTGTGCGTCTTTGTACTATCGTAGTTTAGTTAAGCTTTTGTTTGTAAATTATATTTTATTTCGAATACTGAAAATTATTAACTTGTGATATTTGATTAGGTACATTTGAAGAAAAAAAAAATTGCATTGTTTATGCATTTTTACACGATGTTCATTTATAATAGATCATTATATTAGATATGCATTAAGTTATTTATGTTCCAAAGAATAAAATCATATGTACATAATGTTTCGTTTTTATGTAATATATAATAAAAAACGTTTTGAAAAGTATAGTATTGGTGTTATTTTTAAATCCTGGTATTTCAGCTTGACAGACATGTCAAGGGGAAATAATGTAAAAAAATGCAGTACACAAATAATGAAAATGTCTGCATTTAGTTTGTAATGCTATCCCCCTGCTGTGGTCCCTCTTTGTGGACGATTTGCTGGCTATCCTGGGACTGTGGGAGGTTGAGGTCCAGGCGAATTGCTGATGATCTAGTCATAATGGTTAGGGGCAAATATGAGGAGGAACTAGCAAGTACTCTCCAAGAGGCACTAAATGTAGTGAATGATAGGTGTCGGAGGGAACAGATGTCTGAAAACCCCTGCAAAACGATCATTGTTCCATTTACCAGAAGAAGGCTGGATAAATTAAAACCACCTATTCTTATGGGGGAAACGATTCCATTTATGGAACCAACAAAATATCTGGGGGTTACCCTAGATAAGAAGCTCAACTGGGACGTACAGTTAGAGAATCTGTAGGGCTAAGCTGTCCCTGTGGACATGCCATAGAATCTGGAAATAACGGGAACAAACCCCCAACAGATGTACTGGCTCTATGTAGTGGTTATCAGATCAATGATAACATATGGAGCCATAGTTTGGTGGCCCAAGGCACTTCGTGGTATCGCGAGGGCCAAACTGGCTAATCTACAGAGACAAGCTTGTCTGATGATAACGTGAGCGATAAGCACCGCACCATCAGCCGCTCTGGAGGTCCTCCTTTCCACCTCTTCACATATGGCTAGAGAGGTGGATAACATACAGATTTAAAAAAACGGCCGACAGCATGCCGAAGGAAATCAGTGTGTGAGGGTCCGGACTCCTTGATGACATTGAGGGCCATGAGATTCTGGGAATGGTCTCAAACTTAATGCCTACAAAGATCAGTAGAGATCTGTCTTTCAAGACCTTCCTCCCGGAAAGGGCGGACTGGGAACGGAATCAAACGACCCTATTGAGAACTGATCTCTGCTGGTATGCTGACGGCTCCAAAACCAATATGGGAGTAGGAGTCGGCGCATATGGGGGCAACACCGATGCTAGACTATCAACTAGCCTCGGCAAGTATGCAGCCATACACCAGGCAGAAGTGTATGCCATCGAGATGTGTGCAAGGGAAAGCATATGAAACCAGTGCACACACAAATCGATAAAGGTATATACAGATAGCCAAGCTGAAATAAATGCTCTTGGTTCGTACCGTTGCAATTCAAAAACGGTATGGAGTTGTAAATCTGCCCTCAACGAACTGGGCAGCTGTAATGAAGTGTCACTGGTCTGGATACCGGGTCACTCGGACCATGATGGCAATGTTGCGGCCGACGCGCTTGCCAGGAGTGGTGCCCAGAGGGACTTTATCGGACCAGAACCGGTGCACAGCAAAACACACCTTAAAGACCTGGACAGAAAGAATGACAAGCCAGCAATGGCAAAATCTTCCAGGATTAGCTCACACTAAGGCCTTCATAAATGGCCTGTCTGAGTCAAGGGCTAAAAAACTTCTAGAGTTAAACAGACAACAACTGAATACTCTACTCATCCTGTATACAGGACATTGCCGCTTGCGTCACCACATGCACCGTATTGGAGTCGGTCAGGAGATCGAGTGCCGGCTGTGTATGGAGAGTGACGAGACAGCAGAGCACGTACTGTGTTCCTGTCCGGCGGCGGACACGACTAGATACCTGATCTTTGGCAAGACAAAGCTTGCTCCGGAAGATCTGGATCAACTTTCGCCCACAAAGATTATCGAACTCTGCAGGAGGCTGGCTTTGTTGCGCGAAATATGGACCATGAGGCGTGAGCCACAATAGACCTTATGGTCACGGTGGAGGGACCGGTACGCCCCACTCACATTCAAACCTAACCTAACCTAACCTTGTAATGCTAATATAAACACAAATATAAAAAATTAAATAGAATTGGCAATAAACTTATGGAGAATAAAAAAAATAGAAACCAAAAGTAAAGCTAACAGTGTAACCAGTAAAAAAGAAATTTGAGCAAAAACCGAAAACAAGAATTGAATGGTAGGCTGAACAACGTTGTAAGCGACAGTATGGGCAAATGTTGACTTTTCATGCAACAACGTTCATGTGTCAAAGAGATAGTAATACACCATTAGATGACAACCTGGGTCATGCTTTCTGCTATTTTCAGAGTAAATCTGCTTGGCGATATTTTGTGTTTCGTTGATACAACGTTGTAAGTTACATTCACACGTAGTAAGTTTTGCGTCTGTTTTAAAAGCTTTATTGAAATAGAACTTAATTTGTGAACTGCCATAATTAGGATAAACAGGAGAAAAAGAAGGAAGCTTAACATCGATAAATGGAAAAGAAATGTGAGAAAAGCTAGGAAGGATGCTCTCAAATCTTACATTTCTTTTACAAAAGTGCCAAAGCCAGCTGGTTTGCTGTGAAAAGAAATTTAAACTTAAATTTTTGAAAACCATCAAACGTAAACCGTAAATTTATATTTTGACTATTTATTTGTCTTCTTTATTAATTTTCAGAAACATGTCTGTAAATATAGGAATCCAAAATCTTGCAATTCGGAATTACTGGTTGGTAAACATACAGATGTGTTTAGTGAATTTAGAAAGCTGAACTATGACTGTCAATCCCAGTTTTAGAGTCAGTTAATTTTTCTCAAAGAAACGAGTTTCTGAAGAAATATCTCGCTGCCAATGTACAGTCAGCTGTGTCCCCTGTGGGTCCGGGGACTAACTAAAAGAATAGGCCCAAGGTAACTCCTGCCTGTTGTAAAAGGCGACTAATTGGAATCAAACACTGGCGGGGGTCTTGTCCATGTGGGCCTGGAGGGAGGCGGATATCTCTGGGGAGTGAAGTACACCCGGATTTTGAGGCCTCCACTCTGGGCTTAGAAATGGATGGTTGCCCGCGCTTGGTTGTTGCTCGGGAGCGGGGTTCTGGATGGGTGCCGCCTTGGGTTGAGTGCTCGCGGGTGTCGTGTGTCTAGACGACCCGGAGGGGGTTGACAGCTCTAATGAGTGGTAAACACCCGGAGTTTGGGGCCCCCACTGTGTGCTTCGGAAAGGACGGACGGCCTCGCTTGTGCGATGCTCGGGAGCAGGGCTCGATGGGATGTCGCCTTCAGTCTAGCACTGGTGGGTGTCGGGTCTAGACGAACCCGGAGGAGAGCTGAGATCTTTAGGGGTGGAATAAAACTAAGGGTTGAGGCCTCTTCTGTGAGCTTCGAAACGGACAAACGACCTCACTTGGATGCTGCTCGGATGCAGGACTTCATGATACTGCACCGAGTCAAACACTGACGGATGTCTGGTCCAGACGAACTCGGAGAGAGGTTATCACTCTTTGAGCTTTGAGACGGGCAAGCGACTTCGCTCAGATGGCAGTACATCGGTCAAACAAAGTTTGACGGCGCAGGTGTCGTCTCCTGTTGGAAGCTCGATTTGTTGGGTAAAATTTAAGCTAACGCTGGCAGGTGTTGGACCTGGACGAACCCGGAGGTGGCTGGGGTCTCTAGGGGTGGATTACACCTGGAGACTTGGGCCTACTCTGTGAGCATCGATACAGGTTAACGATCCTGCCTGGATGCTGCTCAAGGGCGGGACTTCATGATACCGCCTCGAGTCAATGAAACACTGGCGGGGGTCTGGTGCAGGTGAGGCTAAGGGGAGGCAGACATCTCCGGGGAGTGATATGCACCCGGAGTTTGGCGCCTCCACTGTGGTCTCAGAGACTGACAATTGGCCTCCCTTGGTTGTTACTCAGGAGCGGGGTTCCAGATGACACCGCCCTGGATTGAGCCCTGGCGTGTGTCGTGTGTCCAGACGTCCCGGGGGGCTCTGATCTCTGATGAGTGGTAAACACCCGGAGTTTGGAGTCCATACTGTGTGCTACGAAACGGACGGACGGTCTCGCTGGGGTGATGCTCGGGAGCGGGACTCGATGGGATGGTGCCTTGAGTCTTAACACTGTTAGGTGTCAGGTTTCGAAGAGCCTGAGGGGAGCTGAGATCTCTAGGGGTGGATTACAACTGGAGATTAGATGCTGCTCGAGAGCGGGACTTCATGATACCGCCTCTAGGCAAACACTGACGGATGTCGGGTCCAGACGAACTCGGAGAGAGGTTATCTCTCTTTGAGCTTCGAAACAGCCAAGCGACTTTACTCAGATGGCAGTACACCTGCCAAACAAACTCTCACCCTCAAGGAAAGATTGACTCCCTCAGGGAGCTGGAATTGATGGGTGAAATCTAAATAATTAGAAGTGAGCCACAATAGACCTAAGGTCGCGGTGGAGGGATTGAAATAGCCCACTCACAATAAAATCTAATCTAATCTAACAGTCAGCTGTACTGCTGATAATGTGCAAGTATGTAAAGCAACATTATGCAACCTTTTCAATTTCTCAAAGAAGGCTTCAGTACCTTGTCGACAAACTTAAAAGCAATGCCAACGTGAAAGATCAACGTGTCAAGCATGTGAACTGGTCAAAATAACTTACTGGAAGTGATATTGACCTAGACTGAGAATATGAACAGCTTCCCATATCAACTATGTGAAAACTGGAACCTGTGATGAGCACTGATAAGTACACTTGGAAAACCCAAATCACCACAACACATATTTCAAAGACCTTACGATCGTTTTGCTGACCACGTCAGCATCATCAGAGGATGAAATAATCCTTACGATCGTTTCGCTGACCACGTCAGCGTCATCAGAGGATGAAAGAATTATTTCATCCTCTGATGACGCTGACGTGGTCAGCGAAACGATCGTAAGGTGTTTGAAATATGTGTTGTGGTGATTTTGGTTTTCCAAGTGTACTTAAAGAATTATTTCATCCTCTGATGACGCTGACGTGGTCAGCGAAACGATCGTAAGGTCTTTGAAATATGTGTTCTGGTGATTTGGGTTTTCCAAGTGTACTTATTCCCATATCAAGAAATAACTTCAAAAAAGTGCCTACCAGCTGACCTGAACACATCAAACATGCATAGACTATTTCTAGAAAAATATCTTGCAGCCAAAGTTTCTTTACGTACAAATCATGACATTTTCAAATGCAAATTTGATCTATGCTTAGGTTACCCAGGTCTGATACGGGCTCATACTGTGACAAACTGTTCTTAAAACTCATCTCCGCCAATGATGTCAAAGAAACACGGTTCGTTGAAGCTGAAAGTGAAGGTCATCATAGGAGAGCCGAAGCAGGGCATAAAACGTTAAAGCAAGATACCAACACTGCCCAGAGAAATCCATATTATATCGCTTTGTGCATAGATTTGAAAGTGGCTGAGGGTGTCGTCTTCATAGCGCCGATGATACCCAGACTTGCCAACCTTTGAAGTTTGGTCAGCTTCCGGGTAGCAGTTTGGTTCACACCACTCCATCAGAATACTACCCCATTATAAAGGACCCTCGACCTGACGATTGCAGTGTAAATCCAATGAAGGATTCGAGGTTAAGTCCCAGGTCCTCGCTATTACAGGGAGCAACTGCCAGAGCATCGCTACTCCTTTCCTCACTACTCGTTCTATTTGCGACACCAATGCTAATTTAGGGGATAGGGCCGTTCCCAGATATTTGACCTCCTGCACGTAAGCTAAGGGTTTTTCAAACATCACCGGCGCCTTGAACTCCCCCGACTCTCCTTTTTGGTGAGTAGGATCATTTCCATCTTCTCTGGGTTATTTACAGAAAGTCCTAGCTCACTACAAGACCTTTCAATTATACTGCAGGCTTTGCATGCATGCACAGACAACCCTGACGAATTTGCCGGTGACTAAGGCCAGCCCATCATCAGCATGTGTCTGGGCAAATAAACCATTATCAAGAGAGCCGTTCCATGAAGCCATCCATGACCATACACCAATATATGAGACGAAAGGCAGCTGTTTTGGGGACATCCACCGGTCACCCCAATGTACAGGCACTTAGAGACAGTGAAACTCTCTTGCCTTCCAGCATGCTCGCCACCCAACTTATAAGGGGCCTAGGTGATCCTTGTCGTATGAGGCGGCATAGACCATATCAAAGGCCTCCCTCAACATCAATAAACACAGCTAGTGTACTCCCCCCATAGTGTAGGGACCTTTCGCGCCAAACGGAGTTGAGCGCCATTTTCATCGTTTTCACGAGCTGGTGCTCGTGTCAGTTTTTGTGGAAGGCGTGATCCTGAGGATCTCCCACAGCGCACACCTATCTATTATCCGTTCTAGTGTCTTCAGCAGAAAGGCTGTAAGGCTAATTAGCCTGTACGCCTTGGGCACGCAGGGTATCGCCCTTTCTCGCCTTAGGAATGAAGACACCCTTGACTCGGAGCCATGCTATTGAGACATAGCCCCACGCCAAGCTAGCTCGGATAAGCAAGGCCGGAAAAATCCCATCGAAGTCTACGGACTTGAATGTAGCAGACTCGTTCACCACCAGGTTATAGAGCCGTCAGTGACTACCTCCTCCGCCAGCTGCCAGTCCACATTCGGAACCGACCACCAGCTTGAGTCAACGGCCTCCGTGACAGCTCCGCCACTAGCCAGGTGGCACGACGTCTCCTCAGTGGTGTTGGTCTATTTCTAGTCCGGTTTCCTTAAGGATCCTATTGAACTTCCTGTCTCCTATTTGAACACCCTTACCAGCCAGGCTGCGTCCGACAAGGAGTTAACTTCCCCACAGTACGCACCCCAACCGGCTCGTTTAATCCGTCGTACATCCTTCTTAAGCACCTCTGGCAGTTTTGAACTCGTTCCAGCCCCCCTCACTAGATTCTCGGAAGGCACGGTTTAGGGCCCTTTATGTCCACCCGCGCAGATCCTCGAGATTCCGATTCCACTATCGAACCTTGATGACTGGCTCCGCCTCAGGTAGTGAAGCAGCCTTATAAGCTGCCATTATTTTATAATTATATAGTCCTCTCTCATTTGGGCACTTTTGCGGCCGACCAAGACCTATTACAGGTATCCCAGTCGATATTCCTTGGATTCCTCCTGGGGGGAGGACTCTCACGGTCAACATCCAGTTCAATGCCGATCATACAATGATCAAACATTGTTATGTGTTCCATCACCCTCCATAATTAAATGTGTCCTCTGTAATTCCTCTGCTAACCTCTTGGTGGATACGATTGACGAACGGTGACGTTGTACCTCTATTCAATATATTTTGTTGTCTGTGCTAGCCAAATACTCTATAGTAGGGCCTCACCACGGGGATTGTTGCTGTGGCTGTCCCACAACAAGGATTGGTATGCCAGCCTATACTAAGGTGTAAACCGTCTTCGCCCGCGAAATCGACGATGCGCACTAAATGCTCTGAACTTTCATTTGAGTGAACAGGTTTCAAGTGATTATTTTGAATGTATATATTACATATTAACATATATACCTAACTATGATTAGTTATGTATACATATCTACTAAGGATCCTGATGGGTACCGGAGTTGATCCAGTGTTCAGGAAGCGGAGGATAAATGATAGGATAAAATCGCTGAACTAGGCAAATATAGACATAGGTAACGGGATAATTTAAACTATATTAAACTCACAAAACTTAACATTATTAAATAACAAACGAATGAACTTATTATTAACAGTATTATGTTTACATGATTAATTTACAAGTATCGTGTCGTTATATCTGAAGCAATATAATATTAACCGTCTACATTGTAAAAACTTATTTAGCTAACTCATTCAGATCACTAAAATTGATCTCTTTTATATTTACAAAACAATAATACTTATATTGATTCTTAATTGGTTTTACGACCTTCCGAATTGCTGACTGCAACATTCCTGCGTATCTTACTAATTGGCTTTGTTTATTGTTTACATACTGAATGTGATATTTTCAATGTCAATCGATACAACTCTGACCTCTAATTCTTCGCAATATTTACATTCCTTGCTGTAAAGAATTAAAATGAACTACTTTTAATTATTATTTTTGTGTTTTTAACAATTATGTTTGTACGTTTATTACGGCCTTTATGAAGACATTACCTGTTCTCTGAACATTCTGCCGAGTCAACAAGAATGACGACTCGCTGGATGGCTCTGACCTAAATGTTTAATTTATCTTTTACCTAAGTTTGGCACTAATTACAATGATCGCAAGAATGTTAAACTGTATAGTACCCTAGGGTGAGAATTTGAACTACTAATACTTGAATTAATGTAGACAACCTTAGGTATGCTACTGGACTTAATAATAAAATTAATAATTTTGGATTCGATCCTACGTATGATAATGGAAATCACAATAATAAACATAATATAACTATGCATACCACTCTATGATGGTAATCGTAATAATAATTAAATTAATCTTTTTGAATACAACTTTACGTTAGATAATCGACATAACGATAATTACAATTACAATAGAATTATGTATACCACTCTAGGATGGTAATATAAATCATAATGATAAAAAATTAATATTTTTGATACACTCTATGTATCATAATCGAAATAACAATGATTAAAATAATAGAATTATGTATACCGCTCTAGGATGGTAATATAATAAATAAAATAATATTTTGAATACAATCCTACATTTGATCGTCGATATAACACTAATTAAAATAATATAATTATGTATACCATTCTAGGAGTGTAATAATGATTTACATGATCTAATAATTTATGCCCATTTCCTGGTGATGGTTTGGACACGTCATTTCGTCTTCCTTCTGGCATCTCTCCTCCATGTTGTTTTGTGGTTGCTTCCACTGCTGAATGAGTTGAAGAACTGTCTCTGCTTTGGTTGCAGAGCTCTTCCCACTCCACAAAATCCAGCCACGCCGACCCTGAGTCGTTTTGGAGTGCTTTACCATTGAAGCTTGACTGAACTTCACCACGCAGCGGCCATTGTTTGGTTGTTACCATGTGCCCTGCGTGTACTTTCTTCCTCTTTATCATTGATGCCTCAAAATTTAATAAATTGCTCTCTCTACTTACATTTGATTTCTTCGCCTCTGATTTGGCTCCAGATATGAGATTATCTGGATAACTTTTTAAATTAACTCTTTCCTGCTCGTCTTTGGCTTCTTCTATCTCTGGTATTTCTTTACTTAACTTTAAATTAAATATTTCTTGCTTGCCTGTGGCTTCTTTTACTTCTTGTATCTCTTTACTTGAGTTTAAATTAAATATTTCTTGATCGTTTTTGGCTCCTTCTACTTCTGGTATTTCTTTACTTAACTTTAAATTAAATATTTCATGATTGCTTCTTGCTTCTTCAACTTTTGGTATTACCTGTTCTCTGAACATCCAGGTACCCAATAAGTCGTGTTAATTTTTAGAATCTGGGTACATTAAAGTTTGTACAGAATTGTCACTCGCCTATTTTAATTGATTGGTTAATGTTTAATTACAGTAAGCAAGATCAACTTCCTTATGTACCAACCAGTAACAATAATAATGTGGTAAACTGACCATATCAATCCTTTTATTTCATCATGCTTAACTAAATCAGATGCAGAATTTTTCTCTGACTTTACAATTATTATTTTCTTTGTAACCAGTTTCGCTGAATTTATTTATATCTCTTCATGACAACTAAATTAAAAGCTGTTAAGTACAATTTGGAGAAACCAATTCATCATAACACAATTTTCAGATTTGACGGTCTTTCATTCCAGTCTTCACTCGTTTAAAAATATGTTGCTATGATAAGGTATTTTGTTAAAACAAAATTATTTAAAAATAAAATAAAAGTGACAGATAACATCCATATGATGTGCCAATATTTAACATAAAAAAATATCACTTATAACAAGTATAGCCATAACAACAATTATAATAATAAATAACCAAGCACCAATAACAGCAATAGAAGCTGTTATGTAATGCTATGTAATAAAAATATCATCATGGATCACCTTATTACATTGTTATAACTATTTTTAATATAGTAGATGTATTTGGTTTTGATATATTAATTAGAAAGAACAGTTTCCAACAAATTGAATCGAATGAAAAATTCCCAGAATTTTTCATCCTTAGGACGCTAACTTTGTTAGTGAAACGATCATCAGGCTTTTAAAAGATGTGTTGCGGTGATTTGGGTTCTCCAAGTGTACTTATCAGTGCTCATCACAGGTTACAATATTCACTTAGTACTAAATTGTTCCAATGACAAGTGTAAACTTAACTTTTTTGAAGCTTTAGAAACATATACACAACAACAGACTTGTTTTAAAAAACCGACTGTCTGAATACGGGACTCACACCAGCGACCTCATAATCCGAACTTGACGGGTAACTCACCCGGCCAACTCGGCTGTGCTATTCTGCCTGATGAGTAGACTGATTTGATCGATTCCCCTTTCTTGGAAACTGTTCTTTCCAATTAAATATATCAAACGGAATACATCTAACTATACTAAAAATAGACGTAATAAGGTAATAAGTTGATGTATGTCGATATCTGAAACCTGATATATATATATATATATATATATATATATATATATATATATATATATATATATATATATATATATATATATATATATATATATATATATATATATATATATATATATATATATATATATATATATATATATATATATATATATATATATATATATATGGTGGTATGGCATTCAAATATAAATCTGGCACATATCCAGCGAAGCAATAAATCTGTAACAACTTTTCATAAGTTGGTGTGTTCTTTGAAATGTTTTATTCTGGGTTCGAGATGTTGTTACCGTGGTCAACATTATCAATTACCGAACCATTATCGCTGATTGAGCATGTTTTTGCTGATCAGAACCTATCGTATCGTACACTTCTTGGCGAATTATCTCTGACAAGCTATCGATTATCTTACCTTTATCCTTTATAAAGGGTTACTTTATCTAACCTATCGACTCTTGCTGGCGAGTTATCTCTAGCAAGTTATAGACTATCGTTACCGTTATTATCGTTGATAAAGGGGTACTTTATCAAACCTATCGTATTATGACAGTTTATATGTCGCTTATTTAGCGAAACTTGTCGTTGACAAGCTATATGTTGCTAATCTGGAAAATCTTTTAGGAGATACGTTGAGGTGTTTCAGACACGTGGGCGCTGCATCTGGGGATGTAGTATTTTGGGTCCTACCTGGCGAATTTTAATGAGATAATTTTCGCTCTCCTTTTCTTTGTTTAGGGGCTCAAGTACTATCTACTGATGTGGGGGTACGCATGTTTTTGGTAACCTAGCGCTATCTTATGTCTACTTACCGACTTTGACTTTTCTTTTCCTTCTACGCTATGACTGTTGAATTGTTTCTTTTGCTCGATATTGACACTCAATGTGTAACACAGCGAGTGGAGTCATTTGGTAGAACATACTTTAACTAACGCCTTGCGTCCGACCGACTTGATGCGTCCAATTCACACGCTCTCGTCGGGTACCAAGTGAATTTAGGTGAATGTTGTGTGAACGTTGTGTGGGAGTTTGTCATATGGTCGGGATCGACAGTGACAACTCCATACAATTCGATTTGTTAAAGACTTTCGCGAAGCTCGACGCAATCGTGTATGTGTGAAATGTTCCTGCATACAGTTTGAACCATTAGACAATCTTTTTCTATTCTCTTATCTTCATTCAAAATTGATTCAAAATTTTTATCTTACCTCTTGTTTTCGGCTTAACTTTGGACTTTTATGCATTTAGGAATTGGGCGACCTAAGATGGGACATCCACCTTTTGTAGTTTACTTCGTTTGCCTCCGCCTTGAAAGTTCACTCCTGAATTTCTTGGGACTGCGCATTTCAGTAAGGATACTGAACCATTCCTTTTATTCCTACCTGATTTTGACGTTTCTGTTTCAAGACTACCTGGTGTTTTTCAATACCTACCTGTGATGACATCACGCCTATCTAGCATTTCGGCTTTTGTATTGACTACTTATTGAAGATTACCTAGATATCTGTACCCTTTGTGTTGATTAACTACCTAGATCTGTATACTGCCTATCCTGATGATTACCTGAATACCTATGCTCCCTATGCCAACGACTACCTAGATTCCTACGGTTTTGTGTTGAACAATATCTGCATTACTTGGCAAATAGATCTGCCACTGCTTTGTTGTAACTTTTACTTTCTTGGTCCATTCCTTTAACAACTTGGACATCTGAACTTCAAAGGTTTTAAAAATATATATAATAAAAGTGGCTTTTATTTTTTTAGGGCGGGTTCAGATGGTGTGTAACGATTGCGTTTCGTTACTACTTTAAATATTCAAAATAAACCCGTAAGAGACTACATTAATAACCGACATTCCAATATTTATAAGGCAATTCATGTTTTGATTTGAAAATTATTTTGATGAAAAATCGCTAAATCTTCAAGTACCGTAAACCCCTTTAGTGCAGGCTAGGAAAGCACCTTAAAAATTCAAACATCTAAAGACGCAATATGGCTTTGTTAATAGATGATATGTCGCATTTTCCTGGAAAGGTTTTAAGTAAACAAAATATCCGTTGAAAATGTTCTGGAACAAATTATTAGTTCATCATATTAAAAGAACCTTGAGGGTGCGAGTCCATTTTCAGTGTTAAAGGCGAGTCATGACCATATCTGCAATGTCTGTCATAGAGTTAGCCTTGAAACCCTGAACTATAGGCGAGGGACGTATGTGGCGAGGAGAAGAGAATTTGAATCTCAACGGAAAGAGACGTTAGCTCGACGGGAGTCGACACTGAGACGTTACCGCGTAAACACGTTTTAGTTGCGGTGGCTAAGAATTATCTTAAAAAGGGTGATAAAACCCTTTCTGATATCTATACTATCAAATAATAATTGTCAGTGATTATTTAAAGTCATTTGAGCGGTTTTCCAGTTTAAATAAAAGTTGTTAAGTTGTTAAGTTGTGGTTCTTGGTTTCCGACCTGATACATTTCTTACGTTAATCAGCAAGAGTTGCCGCATGTTATCGAAGCTTGAGTCAGTTAGCAGTGAATTTCACTTGAGCAAATTCACGTTTAAATTGCGATTTGCAAACTTTCCGTCCAGCGAATTCAGAACATCGACACAGTTGTTAAATGGTTTCCTAGTATTGGAGCAATAAATCCACCAACCCAATAACCGCTAGTGGAAAGTACCACTCATTTTCTCCAGCTTCTCCTCTCTTATTGGAGTCTGTGAACCTGTGTCAGGCCCTCATAGTTGACCCCACTTGGAAGGCATCTTCATAGGGTCATCAGGCAACTCAAGGCAGGAATGTTTGGTGAGTCTATGTAACTCTTTTCTCTGAACCGGCAGAATCTTTCATGCAGCAATCTAATATCTGAAGCCTTATAACTTGAACTTTCCAAAATAACGTACATAAATTTGAACTTAAACAGTGTCAGCGAGATGCTATGAGGATAACTTTAAATTTCCTGTTTAATCTGTTGAGTTTTGTCAATTTTGTGAATTTAAACACATAATTCTTGAAATAGTAATTAGCAAATTTTGTCTGTAAAATATCTAACCTGTACATTCTTTTTAACATCTCTCATTTTCAATAATCAATGTAGCAATTTCACGTAGGAATATTTTTTATGGAGCCTTACTCAAAGAACTGGCCAGTTAACTCATTGAAGAATTAACCGAATTGATTGACAAACGTCAAGTGACTTACCTAATAATTTGTGTTTGTTTTTGAGTTGTAGAATACAGCATTTGATTTTTATATATACCTCAAGTAGCTAACATTAATATTTTAGTAATGTACAACCATTTTTATCTTTTTTTTTTTTGGTCAAATGTATGTGAAATAATAATTTCATTTTCGTGAAGTTCTTGCTGTTTATTTGATTTCCATTTGTGTTTGATTAATGTTTAATTGCGATTTAACAACCATGTTTATTTAATTTTGTTTGCTTTTCCAAATTTAATTTATGTGAATAAATTTAATACTTTGTTACATTAACACATCTGTTTGATTGAAGAGAAATTCCTCCAAAATGTCTCCTTTCTTTTGGCGTCGGCGCAAACAACTTATTCCAACTAACGATTATCTAGATTATCTAAATTTCTATATAACCTGGCACTAGTCTGAAGCGCCCACAAATATAGGACTCTAGGCAGTGCGAAACAAATGACAAAGAACGTGAGTATCAAGCTACGCCCAGATCTGTCAACCTCCCAAAAGTATTGCTAATCCAAATAAATATGATAATCTAATAGATATATATTTTTAGGGTAGGGTGTTATAGACAATCGTGACCTCACTATTGAGCAGATCTATATCCACCTGAGGTCGATCACAATTCACCACGGTTCTAGTTTTTGTTTGAAGGAGGTAACAAAGGACAAATAAATATTAGCTTTTTATGAATTAAAAATGCTAATCTCATTTATTTGAATGTAAATCAAACAACTATTTTATTAGTTTATTCTTAGACAGAATAATATGCAGCAAGGATAGCAAAAACCAAGGAATTGATTATAAAAGAGATTCTGTCAATAGTGACAGCGAGCAATATCCAGTCCTGCTGTGTTGTAGGCTTCTTCACTCTTCTTACAAACTGGTGTTCGTCACTGGTATTATCGTCTAAGATGTCAGTTACTTGATGATCTCTCATCTCTTCTGCTGTTACTCGCTGAGATATGAATCTAGTCTGCAATAGATACATAAACATAATTTAAACACTGCCTTATAGTCTAAGAGGTAGTGATGTCTAGAGGTAAAGCAAAACTCGCTTTCATTAATTTTGAAAAAAAAAATCAATAACCAAGCAGATAGCATTTAATAATCGTTACTCTGTTAAAATAATAGATAAGACGACGGACAGAAGATAATACAAATTAGTTTAATTAATTTAATGTATGTAAATAATAGACACAAAACGCATAACAAATTATTTCGATGACTGATTTTAGAAACATTTCAGAAAACACAACAAAAATTTTAAATGTCAGTACAAATATAAAGCCAAGATTCTAAATCTTACAACACAAAGCGTGATGTACTATTTAACGAGAAAGCAAATTCCTGTTTCTTGACAATAGCTGGAATTTGTTAATTAGCTTCTACACATAGTAACGCAGTCTATGTTGGTTAAACCTTTAGACGTTTTAACACCCTTTACAAAGAATATATTTCTGGATTTGGACATAACCACGCTGACAAATCTACATTTTCAAAACATATTATAGAAATCTAACAGAGGCCTACAGTAATCAACCGCATAGAGCTACTAGTTTTTTTTTTGACGACGAGCTCAAACTTGACTTCTTTAAGCCTTTAGAGATAAAAAGACGCATATACGCCACAAACTGCCTTGTATAAATGAGCAAACTGATTTGATGATCCCCTTTCTTAGAAACTCTTCTTTTTAATTAAATATATCCAACAGAATACGCATAACTATTATAAATTGTAATCGCATATGATAAGTTGCTGTATCTTGATATTTTTATTATACATAACCTGCTTCTATTGCTATTATTATTATTTTATTGAGTATTTGATTATTATGATTGCTGTTATGGCCATCATTGTTATAAGTTGTTTTATTTTTATGTTAAATGATGATATATGTGTACACATGTAATTTTTATTTAATTATCAAATATTTGTTGATCAAAATAACCTAACGTAGTAGCCATGTATTTTTATTGACAGCCGTAATAGTTTGTTCTCCGCAGTGAGCAGTCATCGGGCCGACACCTTTCTCACATCTAACTTGTCATGTAAAAAGAGCATCGCCGTTCCGTACGACACGTCCACGGCCTCTGCTACTTCGCGTACTTTAGTTGGGCGATCAGCTAGAAACATGTCGTAGACCTTTTCAACGATCCCCTCGGTAATCACGTCTGTCGGGCGGTCTGGCTGCCTCTCGTCATAAACAAATGTACGAGATTCGCTGAACTAATACATCACCGTTGCTATATATGACGACGGGTCCCCATACAGCACTTTTTTTCGCGTGTTCTTTCATCCAAAAATTAAAAGCGAATTACGGATCGATATTGCACCTCTCCATCTCGATAAACACAAAAAATGTGTAATATAGTAGTAGTAGCAGTAGTGTGGAGGCCAACGCCAAGCAAGTAGGCCACAATGGGCGCTTTTTGCCAACCACAGCAACCCAGCAACCATGCTCTACTCTTCCTCGGTTCCGTCGCCAAACCGCCTCGAACTCGAGATGAAGGCCGTGACCGTCTTCAATTGGACGGTACTTACCTGATTCCTCTGCAGAGCCCTCGATCCGAACATTTCTGTTCGAAGACTCCCAAAAGCCTCGCATTCACACAGGTAGTGGTAGGACGTTTCTTCATCCTAGCCGCATTCCTGGCAAATGGGATCCCTCTCTACGCCTATCAATGTGAAGTGTCTTCTAAGGACGCAGTGGCCTGTCAGCCCCCCAAGGATGCGGCGAAGCGTAGGTCGACTCCTTCCGAGTAGCCAGACAGCTTTATCTCCGTCCGGCCCCTCCACGAAGTCTCTCGCCTGCCTGCAGCCACCAACCGATCCCCAGTTACTCTCCATTGCTTCCTCGGTCCACCTGTCTAAGGCGACAGAGACCGTCTTCCAACTTATACCTATCGCAGGCTCCGGGCCACAACGGCCGCCGGTAACCAAGTCTTGCGAGATTATTCGCCACCTCATTCCCCGCTACGCCACAGTGTCCCGGAACCCACACCAGTTGCACCTTATTTGTCCTGGCTAGTCCGTCAGTGCACTCCTGAACTAGTGTTGACCTGATTCTGGCCGCGCAGACTGCCCGGAGGACCGCCTGGCTATCCGAGCAGATGTACACACATTTCTCGGAACTCCTCTTCACATCCTGTCTATTGGCCACAGACAGGATAGCATACACCTCTGTTTCGAATGCCGTGGTATATGCGCCAAGAGCATAGCTCTCGCGCATCCCCAGGCTCTCGATATATATTCCTGCCCCGGAAGATTGTTGGTCCTCCAGTCGCGATCCGTCGGTGAAACAGACCAGGCTTGCGGGCTGGAATGCAACCTCATTTTCCCTCCACTGATCCCTACTGGGGATCCTGAGGGTGTATGGCATAGTCAACCTAATATCGTTCTCGACATCCCGCACTTTCATGGCGGAAATCGGAATTTCCTTTTCCACCTCCTTGGCGACTCTTGCATGCCCTATTACTGCTCCCTCTCCGCACCAGTTTCCTGAGTCTCGCATTCTAAGATGCGATGCCATAGCCTCCCTTCTGATACAGATGGGAAGCGGTGGCAGCATCAAAAGGACCTCTAGCGCGGCTGAGGGTGTCGTCCTCATAGCGCCTGTGATACCCTGGATTGACAGCCTTTGGAGTTTGGCCAGCTTCCTGCTGGTAGTTTGGTTCACACCACACCACCAGACCAACGCCCCATAGATGATTCTCGGCCTGACGATAGCAGTGTAGATCCAAGGATTAAGTCGCCAGGTCCTCCCTATCACACGACGCAGCTGCCAGAGAGTCGCTACTCCCTTCCCGACTACTCGTTCTATTTGCGACCCCCATGTTAATTTGGGGTCCAGGATCACCCCCAGCTATTTGACCTCCCGCACTAAAGCTAAAGGTTTTCCAAACATCACTGGCGCCCTGAACCCATCTACCTTCATCTTCTTGGAAAATAGGATCATCTCCGTCTTCGCCGGGTTTACGGAGAGTCCCTGCTCACCACACCACTTTTAGATTATGCTACAGGCAGCTTGCATGCACTCACAGACGACGCCGAGGAATTTGCCGGTGACTAAGACCAGCCCATCATCAGCATACGCCTGGGCGTAGAAGCCATTCTCGGAGAGTCGCTCCAAGAGGCCGTCCATGATCAGACACCATAAATGGGGCGAAAGGCAGCTGCCCCGAGGACAGTTGCTCGTCACCCCAACGTCCAGCCCCCGGCCCGTCAAGGTCAGCGAAACTCCCCTGTCCTCCAGCATGCCCGCCACCCAGCTTATTAAGGACCTCGGCGTTCCCCTATCCTGTAGGGCGGTACAGACCGTATCCGTCCTTGCTTTATCAAAGGCCCCATCCACATCGAAGAATACAGCTAATGTGCTCTCCCCGTAGTGTAGGGCCCGTTCCATCTTCCGTGTCACAGCATGGAGCGCCGTTTCTGTCGACTTCCCCCGCTGGTACGCGTGCTGACCTTTATGGAAGGGGTGATCCTTTAGGATCCCTCCCAATATAAACTTATCTACTATCTTTTCTAATGCTTTAAGCAGGAATGATGTAAGGCTGATTAGCCTGTACGCCTTGGCCAGCGTGTAGTCCTCCCTCTCCGGCTTGGGAATGAAGACCCCCCTAACCCGGCGCCAGGCCTCTGGGACGTAGCCCTACGCCAGGCTGACCCGGAAAACCTCCCTTATGCTGGGAAGCAATATATCCAGGCCCCTCTGGAGCAGGGCCGGAAAAATCCCATCACAGCCTGCGGACTTGAAAGGAGCGAACTCGCCCACCGCCCAGGCTATAGAGCCATCCGTGACCACCCCCTCTGCCAGCTGCCAGTCCGCATTCAGGACCGTCCACCGGCCCAGGTCGGCAGGACAATCTCTTTTACTACATTACCTCTCGCCTCACGGTGCCGTCGTCGCCCCTGCCGCCAGGCCGCTCGATCTGGCAGCCTCCCAGCCTTGACGTGTGATATAGCTAGCTGCCAAATAAAAACTAACCAATGAATCAGTCTGAAATAAAGTATGGTGTCGTTTGACAAATGACAGTGCACGACGGTGATGTCAACTTTTCTCAGCAACGCCAGCTATCTTCAAACACGGGTATTTATTGATCGATCCTCGTATACATAGAATATCCTTAACAAAATATAATTCCCGTTTGTGAACCAGATTGGTTTTTCGCATCTTTCTCTGTGCTTTTTTAGCTTAAATTTAAAATTGTTATGTACAAAACTAAGGTTTATTGAATTCCATAGCTCATTTTTTTATTCTTAATTATTAGTATTTCATGGACTAATACTTCCGTCTAAACTTAGGCTGTTTCCGTGACCTATAATTGAACAAATATACAGAACATTAGCAAGACTTTTCGCAAAGGTTACCCTTAAATTTGCCTGTCTTGAGACATTTAACAATAACAAATCCCAGAATCTGTTGTATCAAATGTCAGGTTGTTTTACAACATTAAGAGACTGGGTCTTGGAGAGCATCTTTATAAGGTTATGCAGAAGGCGGTAATACCTGCAACTGCCCACACCGTGCGGAGATTCCTGGGAAATGAGCTCCATCTGAGCTCGGTCCCTTTGGTATCTGAGATACCTGGGATGAGTGAATGTTCCCCTTTGAGGAAGTGTGAAAGCCCTTTAGGCTAAAGTCGATAATAATAATAATAATAATAATAATAATAATAATAATAATAATAATAATAATAATAATAATAATAATAATAATAATAATAATAATAATAATAATAATAATAATAATAATAATAATAATAATAATAATAACAACAACAATAATAATAATAATAATAAGAATAATAATAAAAATAATAATAATAATAATAATAATAATAAATTTATGTATCAATCACCTTACAAAGTATAATAATATGACTTATGTAGTTAAACAGTATAACCCATGATAAACAGAAAATCATTCCCACAGAGGTATTATCACCTATACGTAAGACCTCAACACATTTTCCACAAACATCTTTAGTGTCTAATAAATCTGCCTGTCAGCCGCGGAAAAAGTCACACAAAAAATTCAATACATCACAACATTTATCTTACAAACAACATATGCGTACTAAAATCAAAAACACTCGTTCCATCCATCCATCAAACCTTTCTCCGTTTCCTCTTTATTACCTTCTCGTATTTTCATTTTCTCTCCCTCATCCTTCTCTCTCTCTCTCTCCTCCTTTCTCTCGTTTTACCTTTCACACATACACATCCACCCAAGATCACAATCTATATTTACGGGATCATAGAAAAACAAAATAAAAGCCGCACCAAAATATCACATCTCTATTTCAGCCTTAAAAAGTTTAACGTCTATCTGTCTCTATAGGTTTTAATACACTGTTCTTCCCCACTATACCTTCAAACGAATTAATTCATGCAATTTCAGCCTTGGATATTCAATTAGCTATCTTCTTAACTTGACTTTAAATCTGATAAAAACCAATGACCTGATATCACGAGACAAATGGCCACATAACCTAGGAGTTATAAAGCTAGCACACCTCCGTGAGTTTTGTCAGCCTTTGCGACTTTAAATTTCACCTTTTCCCAAATTTCGTGTAGTATGCTCAATATCTATCACAATTTGTAAACGTTTATGTAGCCATAACAAGATATTTTTTGCGTAGAGTTGACGCAAATCCATTATTTCACTTTCTCTGTACAATATATCAGTTAGATAATTTAATGGTTTATTATACACTATTTTAAGGAATCTCTTATGGGTAATGTATAGGTTCTTCATCTGCGATGTCAGAGCTCCACCCGACCTCACAAATCCATATTGTATAAGAGACTCAATCAGCGCATAGTACAGATTTTTCATGACACTCGAATCAAAAATTCCCTTTAATTGTCTAAATAGAAACAATAGACTGCGAAGCTTTGAGACTAATTCTTTTATTTGACTACCCCATCGTAAATGTTTTTTTCATAAATATTTTATACTACCGGTCGACTCAATTTCAATGTTTGATTCTGGTATTCCAATGATCAATTTATCGAATGCAGGCAACGTGGATACACTACAAGAGAACGAAACAAATTTTGTTTTCTTAAAATTTAAGTTCAGAAAATTTTCATCAAACCAGCCTATAATCAGCAACAAGTCATTCTCGATCTCGTAGCGTAGAATATAACATGAGCCCGATTCGTAAATTATGGCAGTGTCATCTGCGAAGGCCACTACATCTCCTACCAGTGGCGGCAAAAGTAAGGTATTTAAGTAAATAGTGAAAAGAATGGGCCAAGTAGGGTACCATGAGGTACACCAGAGTCAATAATTTGTGGTACACTGTATTTCTACCCCCTCTTAGTTATTTGTAACATATCCGTCAAGTAGCTACTCATCAGAGATAATGCAGTACCCCTGAAACCCATGTCCTCCAGGACCGTCAGCAGCCTGTCGTGGTTGACGCTATCAAACGCTTTAGCCATATCTAAAAAGACTCCTATCACACATTCATCCTTATCAAGCGCTCTATAGATTTGATCCGTAACACGACATATTGCACTTTCCGCGGAGGTTGAAACCATATAACTTTTCTGAAAGTAGTTGATGTTTCTGCAAATATTGCGACATTCTAACCTTTACTATATTTCCAGCAAGTTCAGCCAGATTTGAAATTAGAGAAATCGGTCGATAGTTATTCGGGTCCAAAGAAGAGCCTGACTTATGAATTGCTCTAACAAGTGTGAATTTGAAATGTGACGGAAATATTCGTATCATCAAAATTTCGTTGATTAGATAGGCTAGCGCCTCTGCAATATACACTGCTATTGTTTTAAGTAGATCAAAGTTTATATCATCATGTTCCACAGATTTTCCAACTTTTAATGAGTTTAGATATTTCTTGACTACATATCTATCTGTTGTCGTAAAGAAAATTGTATATCGAGACACATTTCGCCAATTGTTAAAACTGTGTCCCCTTTGTGCTGCTTTGTGTGGAAATTTTCCTATCTTAACAATAAATGTTTATTTAACTAGTTTGTAATCTCCCATAATTTTCAATAATCTTCTCACCTACCTGTAATTTGCCAATATCTCCTGAAGATGTTCTAGTGCCCACCAAAGTTTTAACAGTCTCCCAAATTATTTTATGGTTCTGTTTATTGTCCCTCAATACATTCGTGAAACTACGTTTACTTTGTATCTGTATAAGATGTTTTAACTTACCTCTATATTATTTATATTGTGTCAGGTACGTATCATTATCACGATTTCTAAGCACCATTCCGTACAAGTGTTCCTTTGTGATTGTGAACTCTATCAATCCATTTGTAAACCAGGGTTTTCGCTTCGTTGCCCTATGTTTTATCTCCCTGGCAGAAGTTGATCTTCTTATTGTCCCTTTAAGCTTGGTAATAAAAATATTTCTCTTTGCTTCCACACCATCGGAACCGTACACGCCATTTCAATCTTCGTCTTTCAGCAAACGCAACAAGAATGCTTTATTAATGTCTCTTCGATAGGTTGGTGGTATAGTTATTCGGGAGCGGCGCACATTAAATACACTCTAAATTTTAGAAAAAAAACTAATATTTAACATGCTACATTTAAGCTAAATTTATTAGCTATTCCATTCCATGCACCATTCTGTACAAGTGTTCCTTTGTGATTGTGGACTGTATCAATCCATTAGTAATCCAAGGTTTTGACTTCTTTTCTCTATGTTTTATCTTCCTGGCAGAAGTTGATCTTTGTCCCTTTGAGTTTGGTAACAAAAATATTTGTCTTTGCTTCCACACCATCGGAACCCTAAACGTCAGCTCAATCTTCGTCTTTCAGCAAACGTAACAAAGGGCGGTTAGCCAAGGGCTCGGGGTGAGCCCCGAGAAAGCTACCGTCATACCATTTACGAGGAGGATGATGTAGGAGGGCCACATAACTCTCACTATCTATGGTAGAAACATCCCGATGGTCAGGGAGGTAAAATATCTTGGGGTCGTATTGGAATGGCCACGTTGAAAAAATACTGCGCAAGGCAGTTATGACCCTAGCCGTCACTAGGCGACTAAATGGAAAAACGTGGGAACTGAGTCTTAGTATGGCCCATTGGCTGTACACAAGGGTGGTCAGACCATCGTTAACATACGCGGCACTGGTCTGGTGGCCTAAGGTGACACAATCCGGTGCCAAACAAAAACTGGGCAAGATCCAAAGGATGTCTTGCCTCGGCATGACAGGGGCCATGACCTAAACCCTAACAGCCGCCATGGAGGTGTTGCTGGATCTGCCACCCCCTACACTTAGTTATCATGGGGGAGGCTAGGATAGGACTATACAGACTAGCTTGCAGTGATAGATTGAAGGCTAACCCAGGCTACAGGGGCCACTGCAAGATTCAGGAGATTGTGAAGAAACTCATGCTTGAAATGAGGTCAGACTTCGCAAGCCCGCAAATCTGCAGGAAAAATAAGTTTACAGTGGTAATCCCCGTCCGCGAGGCATTGCAGGGGGAGATGCCAGGCCTACCACGGGGCGCTCTCGTCAAGTTCACGGACGGATCCGGTGAGGAGCATGGGACGGGGGCAGGCATTTATTCGGAAGGACCGAGGGTAATTTACAGTATTTCTCTCGCGACTCGTGCAACGGTTTTTCAGGACGAAATGTACGCAAATCTTGCACTGCGTGCGAGAGAACAAGAGAAGGGGGGCTACACCAACAAGCCGCTCCTCATAGCCACAGACAGCCAGGCAGCCCTTAAGGCCCTAAGTAGCCTACGGGCAAATTCCAGGCAGGTTACTGAATGCCGAGACGAGCGCCCTGGCCGGGCAGAATGAGGTCACACTCATCTGGGTGCCGAGTCACACGGGGGTCAAAGGCAATGATGAAGCTCACAGTCTCGCGAAGAGAGGATTAGCAGAACCATTTATGGGACCAGAACCGGTTCTGGGCGTATCGAATGGCACGGCCAGGGGAACCATCAAGTCCTGGGTCAGGGATCAGCATAAGGCATACTGGGCAGATTGTTCGGGGCTCAGACATGGGAAGACACTAATTGGTGATCTCAGTTCAAAGAGAGCTGTGGAGGTGCTAAATCTTAGCAAAGGACAGCTCAGGAACATAACAGGACTCTTGACGGGACACATGACTGTCAAGAAATACCTGCATAAAATGGGGCGGTTCGGGGGACCTGGCATGCAGACTCTGTGGGGAGGGGGAGGAATCAGCCCAGCACATCTTGCGCGAGTGTAAAGCTCTGGACGGGAAAATACAACTGATCTACAGACGGTCTAGACCGAAGACAAAGCAGTATAAAACTTCATCATACCAATTGCTGTGCAGACTAGTTCAAGGCACAGTGATTTTGGAATGGGTGGAGTAGAAAAGACAAAGGGCATGCACAATAAGTGAAAGGGTGCGGTGCTATCTGGGCGACAAAGACGCGGACGAGCCCTGAGGAAAGAAAACGAAACAAGCATTCTTTATTAATGTGTCTTCTATAGGTTGGTAGTATAATTATTCGGAAGCAGCGGACATCAAATACATTCTAAGTTTTAGAAAAAAATAAATAATATTTAACATGCTACATTTAATCTAAATTAATTGGCTATTTATGCAAATGTTCATTTTTCATCCAGAAATTTCTAAAAGCATTTTAATTTCTGGGTACATTTGTCTCAATGTATTTCTTGTTGGGGTAGTTTTGGACAGCTGGGGAGTAATTTTTAATTCCCGTGCTAAGCTCACAAAAACAAAAAAAAATATCGACTTAAACGCTGAAATTCTAAAAACTAAGTCTGCTTATTAAATTATTATAAAAGTCGTGACATAGTGCGTTATGGTTGCGAGTTTTTATTTGTGAATGTTTGAATGTTAATAACTCAATTTTCTGTTTAAGCAGGAACTTTATTTTTGGTATGTGGTATACCATTCTTTGGACAATCAGTGCACAAAATTTTATTCAGATATCTTCACATGTGTACTTATTTCATCGTTTAGTTGATTGTAGCCTTACCTCTTTTTTAATAGTATTCTATTAAACGCAACTGCTTACCTGTTTAATATAACTGCTGAGTCCCAATAGTTTCCCAAATCTTCCAGTCAATATACGCTTGATTGACCATGGCAAAGATTTAGTGTGGTTTGTTCTAGAGATCCATATTACTATTACTGATGAAATTGTAGATATACTTGTAATATATAGACAGCTGCTGTAGTATAAGACTGAAAATGAAACTAACGATTAATATTATTGTACTATAAACAACTAAAACAAAGTGTGACAATAAGTATGCATATAGAGGTTTCCCAGTCCTGTTTTGTTATTTAGTACTTGATAGCAATTGCCAAAATTTATTATGTTGCTGCTGGGGCCCTTAGTTTTCTTCCCCTCTCTCTTTGCTTCGTCCGAAGTTTAACTAGTCCGTTGTCTTTATGTGATTATGATTTTGATGAAACCATAATATCAGTCAGTGACATTGAAAGTTTTTCCTTATTAGGTAGATATTTTACTACTTAAAAAAGTTCTTTTAAACAGTTAAAAAATTTAGGTCACTATATGTGACATTATATAATTTAACACAGAAGTAAATATCTTTAATTTTCAATGGCTGTGGCATCTTACGACACAATGTATTTGTACAAACGTTAAAAAGCATTTGACATAATGAATGTATATTTGTAGAATATTTTATAACTCCTGGCAATCTTGTCAGTTTAATTTAGCATGGTCGCTGGGGCTCATTTTTAATGTTTGACATTAGCTTACTGGACCTTCTACTTTCCTGTAGTTGCAGTGTAATTATTCGCATGTTACACCTACCAGAAACGTTGTTTCTGACAACCAACATTTTACATTTTAGGTCTAAACCTCTGAAGATGGCCCGATAAGGGACCGAAACGCGTAGGGTTAGAAAAATAAAAGAATGTCTGGTAGAAAAAGCCTTTTATTCATACCTTTAATTATGTCAAACCAGACGTATTGACGTTCAGAAACAATATAATGAATCATATACAAGGTAATTACAAGAGAGATAAGCCAATGCTCACTGAAGTCAGAGACTTATACGTGAGCTACCGCTCAATATTAGGATATATAATTAAGCCATAATATATTTTAAAGTATACACCACAAAATCCGGGTTCTAGATCAGTCACCTGTAGGGAATTACATTTAGAGTTGTAACAACTGCTGCACACATACATCCACACCATCAGCCACACACAAGTCACACACACTCTCCCACACCACTCCCACACACCCGCACACAACCTACGCCGTCGGAAGCTTCAATCAAATGCTAACTATTTCTTAAACCCATATACTCCTCTAAGTCAATTCGAGGAATCTGACTTATCCACTCTGTAATCTTACGCTTGAAGAGGTTAACACTTGTAATCTGTCTCAGTGAGGTTGGGATCCTTGTGTAGAGTCGAGGTCCAATAAATCTGAAATGCCTTTGCCTAATGGCCTTAGCACACTTTATCACACCATATTCCGCATCTTTTTTATATCGCGTATCGTGGGTGTGCCCAATGCTCTCAAGAAAGTGTTGATTCTTATGCACCCTTACCAGAACGCTCTTAGCATACATGTCTTATGTCAAAAAAACCACTTTTCTGATAAACGCGATCACTCAGATAAGTGTTTGGCATATTCATTATCAACTTTATAAAACGCTTCTGCAATATCTCCAATGGCTTTAGATGAGTGGCCATTATGCCACCCCACCCAATTACACCATATCGAATCATAGACAGATACCCGCAGTTAGTCCTACGATTTATTGTGGATTCTAACGACAGGAGCTGTATTGAAGGTATATTATTACAAAAAAAAAACAGCAAGCTTAAGAAAATATAGTTGCATATTTCAACAAAGAACTCACTAAAATATAAAGGAACTGTTAAGTAATCAGAAAATAATTTCTATCATCATCAAGACTATTATATTATTTTCACAACTATATACAGGTTCGCATAAGTAAGGTAACAAGGGCATAACTTTTAAACCCAAAAAGACA
The DNA here is from genome assembly GCA_964006375.1 of Tillus elongatus. Taxonomy (NCBI): domain Eukaryota; kingdom Metazoa; phylum Arthropoda; class Insecta; order Coleoptera; family Cleridae; genus Tillus; species Tillus elongatus. The sequence continues at coordinate 102,018,621 of OZ023267.1, forward strand.
TCGTACTCAAAATTTCTAGATTTGCATACCAGATTATTCTCGATTATATCGTGTCCTTATCGACATTTTTGACGTACCCCCTTTTTTAGAGGGTGACAACCCTTTAACTTGTTAAATAACAACATGGGTCATGCTACACATTTTTCGAAAGCGTGTTTAGCGTAGTTTTTGATGGTGCTAATTATTTTTAAGTTACCTTTGGCAAGAACGAAAGCAATCAGCTTTTCAATAAAGGAAATGAAGTAAAATAAAACTATTCAAGTGGTTTAACTCCGTCCAAAAAGCCTAAAATACATGGCCTTATCAGACATGGAATTTATTTAAGCGATAATACAGGCCACATTTAATAATTTCGCCTAGAAAATCAGTTTTGTCAAATTATTAGGCTGATCTTCCACAGTGTCAAGCGTTTTGGTTTTTGGATTAAAACATCAGTGTTTCTGTTTTTACTGAATTTTCTTAAAAAAAATATTCATGAATGCGCAGACCCCGACTTTTGAATTTTAAAACAATTTCTTCAAATGAGCGCTAATTAGGCCCCCCAGAACACATATCCGGAGTCAACGTCAATTTTTTTAATTATATATATATATATATATATATATATATATATATATATATATATATATATATATATATATATATATATATATATATATATATTTATTTATTTATTTATATATGTATGTATCACACCGATAACGCAAAAAATAATGGGCCGGTTTTGATCAAATTTGGTGAGTGCCGTCTTTTTGCAAGTGACGTCGATAAGTTCGTTAGCCAGGAAAATCGGCTCAGGTTTTCCCGGAACATTTTGTGTTTTCTTTCGGAAAAAAATTATATCTCCGGAAATAACAAAGTAAGGGCAACCAAATTTGATACGCATTACCAAGAGTGAACCACGTACCGAAATTTAGGTCTGTAAATTTAAAGAGAAAAAAGTTATTGGCAGTTAAATAAAACAAATTTGGAGTTTTCCTCAAAACGTCAAAGTCGTGATTTGAAACGTCAAAATTGGCAATATTTAGGCAAAGAACCTAAAACAAATACCGATTATAAAAAGAAAATGTTGCAAGAAGAGTATTCTGCAAACCCTTAAGTTTCAGCTGTAACCGCCAGTGTCCCTCATTTTACTAAAATAATTACAGAAAATTCATTTCAAATACAGCAAGTCCTCGCATAATGTCGTCTCATTAAACGTTGTTGCATTATAGCGTCGCAGTTTGTTGTAGGCAAATGTATCGTTTAATGTCGAAGCTGATTCGGTATAACGTTGTTATTCTCAGTTCACTTCAGTAAGCTAGCCTCGGAATTTGATTCCATTAGCCACAAAAATTTACGTTGTTATTCTAAAATAGTAGGTAAAAAAAGGAATACATAATATAATGTAGACTGTAGGCATGTACATAATACATACGTAAATGAATACTGTTATTAAAATCATTTTGCAGTCACAAATATGTACATATTATATATGTACATTATATTCATTCCCAATGATTCGTTTTATGTCGTTTCACAACGTCACGATTGTTGGATTCCTAACTACGACGTTAAGCGGGGACTTGCTGTTTGCTGTAGACCCTTTCTCTGATGCTTTGGCAGTATTTTTAGTTAAGTTCATGGTTTAACGGTCTATAATTTTTAGCTAATTTTCGTAGAAAAAAATAGTTAATGAGGAGACCGCGACTTTTGAATTTTAAAAAGATTTCTTCAAATGAGCGCAAACTAGGCCCCCTAGATCTTTTATCTGCTTTATCTGTTTATATATATATATATATATATATATATATATATATATATATATATATATATATATATATATATATATATATAGGGGGACGCATTTCTACGGTAAAGCTCAATATAATTGTTATTATACAAGATACGAGAAAAAATTGTATACATTAATTATAGGGTGCCTTTAGCTGCATTTTATACAATTATTTTGACAAACACAGGGTAGTCCATAAGTCGTTGGTGATACCTACAATTTTTTTTCGAACACGCTTATATTATTGCATTTTTGCATTTTTGTCGAAATATGATGCATGTTTGTAAGAAAAAAAAAACGGGGCGCAGTAAGTGCGTTTTGGTGCCGACTTTTCATTAAATTCCCTTTCGGCTACAACTTCAACAGGTTTTTGAACTGTCGTGAACCCTGTCTCCTCGATATTATAGTCGTCTTTCGGTTCAATTTTGTACTTATCCATTACATTAGCCAGGTTGTCATAAAAGGCTTTACGTTCGTGACGTTAACATTGTTGCCTAGGAAAGACTAATGGTTTGAGCGCAGCGGATTGAAGGTTCTGGGTCGCGCTTCATAAACCAAGCGAACCAATCTTTTCCTGCCATGGTATTTTGTCTACATCAGCTATGTTCAAGGAATATTGCACAGCCAATTAAATAGCTAATTTTCAAAATTCTTTAGGCAGTAATCCGTAAAATCTATGCGCTGCTTTGATTGATGTATCCAGCAGGGCTTTTTTATTGCTTTAGGTCAAATCCTAGTCTCACACAATGACAACCCATAATGACAGGAATAGCGGATCCTTACTCAATTGCTTGCTTTTTCTTTTTAACAAAGAATGATACAGAAACGTAGTGTAGTTCAAATTTAACTGCCACAGACCTTAACGATGCCTTATTCTCAGTCACTGCCTTTATACCCTTCTTCATACGCCAAAATATCTTTTAAACCACTCTCCGTCTTTCTAATTTTTACTCGTGGCATCTTAAAACAAAATAAACGCCTGTTAAGATAACATAACACAATCTATTATTGGAAGTGGCACAGAAAAATTCACAACGGGGATACGTATCAACCGCCCCCCATGTCATTTGTCTCAATTGTCCCCGCAACACATTTTTAACTAAACACCCAAATATTTTCTTACTTGCAGGCGACAGTAGTTACTAAACTGTCCCAAGTAAAGGATATGTACCAAACAAACTAATAAAAATTGTCGAATATGGATACTTACGCTCTTATTTCTTGTCACACTTTGTCGATTAATGGAAAAGTTTACTTCAATAGAGGGAAAACAAGTTATCGGGGACGTGCACATCAACTCTCAACTGCCGTCAGTTGCCGACTGATGGCTACATGCGCCACCTAAATGGCCTTAGTTTAGTACAAACGCACATGATTCAAACCGGGAGATTCGTCCGATATGGCGGTTGTTTCTGCTGTCCCCTGTTTCAATTGCCCCCGGTGCCAGAAACTTAGGTATAACACGTTTATATGGGATATTCAAGGCTTTTATCGAAAAATATGAAATACATTTACAAAACATAGTTGGTAGGTACTACCTATATTAAAAAAATGCTTTACAGCTAACTGTGTTTTTTAAAAAAATGTTGCATCTAATGGTGTCAGTGTAATGATGGGTAAGCTCTTCCATTTTAAAGTTACTAGAGGATGATGTTATTAAAAATATGTACAGTTACGTCTCTGGAAGTGTAAAAAAATCTGCACAACTGCAAAAAACAAAAGAGTTTTAGGGAAAAGGAAGGCAGAATGTTAAAATGTGCAGCAACAAGTGGTTGTGCTGATATAAAAGTATAACCCGCGTCTTAGAAAACCAGAGCACTTTAGTCAATTATTTTATGGTAGCTCAAGAAGACAAATTAATAAACTCTGGACGCAGCAAGTGCGTTATGGTAGTGAATTTTCATAAAAATATTTTTAATAGCAATAATGTGTTTTTTTAAGAAAGCAGACATCAAATTTGGTTGCCAGTATAACCTATATAGTAAAAACAATGTGCCATGTTTCATCAAAATAACTTTATTGTTTGAAAATGTACAAAAATTTCCGAAAGTAAACTTAAAGTGTTTCCGAAAAAACTCGTTTCTTTGTCAATCTTATAGGTTAATACCAAATTGAGCTATTCAAATATAAATCATTTGATCAAAATTCGCTACCATAACGCACTTACTGCGTTCAGAATGTTTTTCTTACAAACATGCATTATATTTCGATGGAAACTGCAAAAATGCAATAACATACGGCGTGTTTGATTAAAAAAAAGAAAATTTGTATCACCAACGACTTATGGGCCATCCTGTGATTGTAGAAATAATTTTTTAAGATGTAGCTCAAGACACCCTATAATTAATATATACAATTTTTTTTCATATCTTGTATAATAACAAATATATTGAGCTTTATTGATTTTTTACGAAAATTCTACAAAAATTATATACCATTAAACGATAAACTCTATAGCTAAGGCTACTGCCAAGCATCAGAGAAAGAGTCTATTTGAAATGAATTTTCTGGAAATATTTTATTAAAATGAAGGACAATGACGGTTGAAACTAAGACTTCAGGGTTTGTAAAACATTCTTCTTGAGACATTTTATTTCCATAGCCCGTATTAGATTCAAGTTCTTTTCCTAAATGTTGCCAATTTTGACGTTTAAATCGCAACTTTGACGTTTTGTGGAAAACCCCAATTTATTTTTCTTTAAATGCATATAACTTTTTTTTCCTTTGACCTACAGAGCTAAATTTTGGTAGGTAACTTACCTATAAGGATGTAAACCCGCATACCAAATTTGGTTGTCCTTACTTTGTTAATTCCGGAGATATAATTTTTTTTCGAGAGAAAACACAACATTTTCCGGGAAACCTGGGCCGATTTTCCTGGATAACAAACTTACCCAAGCCATTTGCAAGAGGAAGGTATTCACCAAATTTAATCAAAATCCACCCATTATTTTTTGAGTTATCGGTGTGATATGTATATATATATATATATATATATATATATATATATATATATATATATATATATATATATATATATATATATATATATATATATATATAAACATATAAAAATTGAAACTGACCCCGGATAAGTGTTCTGAGGGGCCTAATTAGCGCTCATTTGAAGAAATTTTCAAAAGTCGGGATCTCCTCGTTAGTGAATTTTTTTAAGAAAATTCACAAAAAGTACGGAATTCGTCATCAATAAAAACATTTACTATATTTAACACTATTTTTCGAAACAGAAAACAGGGCATTTAATTTATTAGTGAAGTAACTTTGTCGAAATTGTATAAGAGAATCAGTTTCAGAAGAAGAAGATCTGACCAAGTTGATTTGAAAAAACTCGGGACGCAGCAAGTGCGTTATGGTAGTGAATTTTTATTAAATGCTTCAAATTTAAATAACTCAATTTTCTATAAACTTAGAGAGTTTAATTTCAATACGTAGTAAGGTTTTTCCTAAGGCAAGATATCCACAAAATTTCATTAAAATAACTTTGTAATTTTCGGAGAAAAAAATTTTTTTCGAAAGAAAATTTAAAATTTGAGTAACTCAATTTTCTCTAAACTTAGAAAGTTGAATTTTGGTACGTAGTAAGGTTGAGGCAACATATATAGTAAATTTCATTGAAACAGCTTTGTTACTTTTGGAGAAAAAAAAATTTTTCGAAAGAAAACTCAAAATTTTTCCGGAAAACCCCGTCTGATTTTTCTGGATAACGAACTCATCCAAGCCATTAATAAAAGACAGGCAGTTGCCAAGTTTCATCGAAATCGGTTAATTACAGCTACTGATGAAGACAACTTCGTTGTCGAAATACGTATCAAAAAAGATAGCGCATAACTCTGTTATTATTGTTGTAGTTTTTGGGGTTATTCTACTTTTTGTTTCAGTTTCCAGCTACAATGTCCAGTCTCAGTCTTTTGTCAATAAAAATTATTATTATTATTTGTTATTTTTTGAGATTTCAGATGTTTTTATGAAAATTGGCTACCATAACGCACTTGCTGCGTCCAGATTTTTTGAACTGCAATTTGCTTTTTTACAGTACATACCAACAAAATATCAATCAGATTTTGGACCATATCACATCGTCTTCTATTTTAACACTAAAATAAATTTAATATTGAATGAGACAAACTTTAATTACTTTTAGTAGTACCAATCATAATAAAAATATGTCTAGTCAAAGTAACAAAACCGGATAAAAAAACAATTACGAAAACTAATAAATGCTGTTGAGCCAAAAATAGCCTTGTTAATATATCATATTCCCTTTCTTTGTCCAATTTTATCATATCTTTTGTTGGTCAGTAACAAAAGCAAACAAATTATATCCCAAATGATACAGAAAACTTTACAACTCTAGATCTAAATAAAAGGACTGTAACAGCGGCAGAAGCAGAAGTCAATGGAAGGTTGATGAATGAATCTCATGAGTCAATAAGAAAAGCATTGACTAACCAACAGCAACCACATACTTATGATTTAAACATGTTTCGAATTTGAATAGCTCAATTTTCTGTAACCCTAGAAAGCTGAATTTTGGCACATAGTTAGGTATTTCCCAAAGCAATATGTAGACCAAATTTTATCGAAATTTTCGGAAAAAAAAATTTTTTTTGAAAGAAAACTCAAAATTTTCCCGGAAAACCCCGTTCGATTTTCCTGGCCAACGAACTCATCCAAGCCATTAATAAAAGAAAGGCACTTGCCGAGTTTCATCTAAATCGGTTAATTATTTTTTGAGTTATCAGACGGATACATATATATATATATATATATATATATATATATATATATATATATATATATATATATATATATATATATACAGTGTGGAACAGCCAAATGGAATAAATTCGATAACGGATAAATGAGGACGTGTTGGGAAAAACGCTTGGACACGTCGATTTGTATTTTTAACTGCGCATCTTTTTCAAGAAAAAAAAATTATTTAGGGTGCGTCATGTGACAGTGGCCAATACCAACTTTCTTATTTTAAATACAAGCCCCTGTATATTATTAATTTTTTGGATTCTTCAGAAAATTCTAGACATAATTCATGTACAATGTCCTATACCTATCTTCAACAGTTTCGGAAATATTAAGTATTTTCAGATTTATTACAAAAATTAACATTAAAAATAGAAAATTATTTTATTTCACAAATTCTAATAAGAAATACTGATTATTTCTTAATAATTTAAAAAAACAAAAAAAAATTAATGTCAATGTAGTAAATGTTCAAAATGCTCGCCACGAACATCTTGGCAACATGCTAATCTGGTATAGAAATGTCTTCTAACATTACTCAACATCTCAGGCGTGACTGATCTAATCGCAAGCGTGATTCGTCTTTTTAAGTCATCTAAGTTGAGGGGCTTAGTTTTGTATACAATACTTTTGACATATCCCCACAAAAAGTAGTCTAATAGCGACAGATCAGGAGATCGTGCTGGCCATTCTATCGATCCGCGCCTCCCTATCCACCGATTTGGAAAAATTTGGTTCAGGTACTGCCGGACATTGATTTGGTAATGGGGCGGTGCTCCATCTTGCTGAAACCATATTTTATTGGCAGGAACTTGTGGGTTTGCTGGATCTGGATATAAGTTTGTCAAAGTTGGCACGACATTATTTTGGAGCAGTTCTAAATATTTATCCCCATTCAAGTTGCCACCAATGAAAAAGGGACCTACGATATGATTTCCAACAATTCCTGCCCAAACATTAACTTTTTCAGGATATTGCGTATGTTCCTCTCTCATCCAATGAGGATTCTCATTAGACCAATAGCGGCAATTTTGACGATTAACATGACCGTGAAGTGTAAATGTGCTCTCATCAGAAAACAAAACATCTTCTAATTGGATCACATTGTTATCTAACATTGCCATCATTTGTTCACAAAAATACGTTCTCCTATCGAAATCGTCCTCCATGAGCTCCTGAGTTGGTATCATTTTATAGGGATGCATTTTACTTTCCTTTAATGTTCGAAAAATTGCTGTGTGGCTAACGTTGAATAGTTGGGCTGCTTGTCGACCAGAAGTATGTGGGTTTTCTTGAAACTCAAGCCTAATATCCAATTTCGTATCATCACTTACTGCATTGGCAGCTACTTTTTTTATCTGTCTCACATGACCAAGCTCGCGAAACTGCTTTTCTATTTTGCTAATTGTTCCTTGGGATACAGGCGGCAAATTTGGAAATTTTTCGTGAAATAAGCGAGACACTTCCATCTGTGTCCGTGTGTTATCTCCATAACCAATCATTTGTAGAATGGTTATTTTGTGCATTTCTGTTAAATGAACCATTTTTCTGATATTATTACGTACAGTTAACGAAATTCAAACGACAATAGCACTGACACTAATCACTACTGTCATGCAGGCAGACAACAAGTTGCTAAGGCTACGAGTTTTATACGAACAGAAAGAAAACTGTTTTTGTTTTTGTTTCATTTCATATCAGTAAAAAGAAACGCAGGAATGGTTTTTGTTTACTTTCTCATTATCAAGAGCTGAATGGGAAATAAGTATTGAATGCAATGTAGCGAATTTGTGAAATAAAATAATTTTCTATTTTTAATGTTAATTTTTGTAATAAATCTGAAAATACTTAATATTTCCGAAACAGTTGAAGATAGGTGTAGAACATTGTACATGAATTATGTCTAGAATTTTCTGAAGAATCCAAAAAATTAATAATATACAGGGGCTTGTATTTAAAATAAGAAAGTTGGTATTGGCCACTGTCACATGACGCACCCTATATAATTTTTTTTTCTTGAAAAAGATGCGCAGTTAAAAATACAAATCGACGTGTCCAAGCGTTTTTCCCAACACGCCCTCATTTATCCGTTATCGAATTTATTCCATTTGGCTGTTCCACACTGTATATATATATATATATATATATATATATATATATATATATATATATATATATATATATATATATATATATATATATATAAGCATATAAAAATTCAAACTGACCCCGGATATGGGTTCTAGGGGTCCTAATTCGCGCTCATTTGAAAGAATTTTTGCAAAGTCTCACCATCGATACCTCTCTATTAGTGAATTTTTTTAATAAAAATTCACTAAAAATCCCAGAATTTGTTTGTCATTCGAAGGGACACACCTTGGTTAAGAATGTTCTAAAACAATACACACAATTCTATTAGAGAGCAGAGAACAACTAAAAATATCTCTAAAATTTTATATATCTAGAAGCGGCTGTAGATCTCCATAAGAGGAGTTACTATCTAATATATTTGAGGATATTGAATTTCTGAATACTGGTATAGCATTTAGCAAAACTGGATCTAAAAGAAATATAAGTTTTAATGAATTGTTTCATAAATTTCAGACAATTATTAATGTTAACCAGACTGGTATTAAAATCAATTGGAGAAATCTCAGAGATTCGTTTAGCAAAAAAGAAATAAACAGATTAAAATGTTTAGAAGTTGACGACATATGACTGAATATCTGCTAAAAAAACGCTTCGATCTCACTTTAACCTTTTCAATTTTGTTGGATCTTGTTAATATAATTTTAATATGCCTTCCTCTAACGCTTATGCAGAACATACTTTTTCTGTGGTCACCGATACTAAAACGAACAAAAAAATCGTTTACGAAAAACATTCTTAAATGCAGTGCTCTTTCACCGGGCTACTGAAAATGATGAGTATAAGGTATCTGGCGATCATTTATAACTACATAATGTCGCAATGTTTGAATGTGTCATCAAGAAACATGCGTTGCCTGCATACAATTAGAAAATATGCTGTTAACAATGCCTCATTCATATTCTATTTTAATAATTATCGCCGGATAAACAGAAGAATTTTAAAGGTTGCAGAACAACAATATTATAGACAAACGATACTGCGGTCTTCAAACAGACAGAGAGAGTCATGGTCGATTGTTAATGATCTTTCGGGAGGACATGGTTCTCATCGGGTGACTCCTGAACTGGATCCTAATCATCTCAATGATTATTATTGTTCCATTGCTTCTGGGCTGATACAGTGGAGGGTCCCTTGGACGGATCCACTGGGCTTCATGGATGATGTTTTTATCCCTGACACCTTCTTTTTTACGCCGGTCGATTCTGCTGAGATTCATGGAGTGATCCATGACTTTAAGAACAAGGATTCTATCGGGTGGGATGGTATCTCTGTCAAACTGCTTCTTCACCTTCCTAACTGGGTTCTTGAAATCTTGGCAGATGCAATTAATGGTTCGATTATAACGGAATCTTTTCCTTCGTCTCTGAAAATGGCTAGAGTAATTCTTGCATATAAAGGAGGTGAAACAGATTCTCCAAATAGTTTTCGTGCTCTGTCTCTACTTCCTACCATCTCTAAAATAGTTGAGAAATTAATTAAAAATAGAATGCAGGTATTTCTTGATAAACACAAGATCCTAACATCTTCCCAGTTTGGATTTTAACCTAAAAAAGGTACAAATGATGCAATATTTTCTTTTCTTGAAAATCTGTACCTTTCACTGAATAACAATCAGCTGGCTGCGGCAGTGTTCTGTGATCTCACTAAAGCATTTGATTGTGTTGACCATGAGATACTGTTACGTAAACTTACTACTTATGGGTTTAGGGGGACTTTGCTTGAATGGTTGAGGTCCTATTTATCTGATCGTTAGCGGAGTGTTTAACTTGGACATAGTTTTGGGTACCAACATATTCACCATGGTGTTCCGCAGGGGTCTGTTCTTTGCCCACTGCTGTTTTTACTTTATATTAATGACCTGTCTATGTTGAAAATTAAGGGTGATATGACTATCTATGCTGATGATATAACCATCTTATGGAGTAGTGATAGTGTTGGAGCACTGGAGCGCACTGTGGCAGAGGATACGAAGAGGATAGAAAACTGATTCATTTGAAATCTGTTAACTTTGAATGTCTCTAAGACTAATATCATGCATTTCAAATGTAGCCTGCCTGCTGTGACTCTAGCAGCTGAGGAACTTGGGATGGAGAGCTGTGTTAGGTTTCTGGGACTATACATTGATCAATCGTTAAAATTTGAAACACATATAAATCATCTATGTAAGAAGCTTTCATCAGGTTGTCACGCACTAAGAGTTGTTTCAAAAAGCTTGGACAAAAGTACATCTAGAAGTGTTTACCTGTCACTTATGGAGTCCCATCTAAGGCATGGCATTTGTTACTGGGGCTCTTGTGCAGGTTATATTTTCAATTCTGTATTTATTCTGCAGAAAAGAGCCCTCAGATGTTTGTGTGGAGTTAGTGTCCGTGACTCTTGTAGACCTTTATTTGTTTCTGAGCGGATATTGACCCTACCGTCTCTGTTTGTTTTGGAGACTGCATGCCTTATGCATGAAAAATATAAAGATGAAATCAGGTCAGTGTCTTCTCGTGATACAAGACAAAAGAACTGCATTACTCTTCCTATACCCTCCACATAATTGTTAAAGAGGTCATTAATATATAATAGTAAGAAGATATTTAACCAGTTACCACCAGGGGCGTGCGGTGACATTTCAAATAAGGAGAGCAATTCTCAAAAATTTACCTATTTGTAGTGTAACTCAATTCTTCTGTCGTTTTTGGCAAATTTTAATAATGTCGTCATAAAACTGTGGATTCTGGGACATTTACTGGAAGAGTTTATTTTCAACTGACAAAATTGAAATTTGGGAAAGTCTTTCCTGTCCTGTTGGATGTCTAACAAAACTCTTGATACGTTTCAATGTAGAAAAATTTCGTTCTAAAGATGCACTAGCAGCAGAAATTGTTAATACTAATTCACATAATTTGAACACTTCAGAATATCCCAGTTCATTGTGTTGGCGATTACTAATTTCTATCTGCTTGTCAATGGCGTATTCAATTCGCGTTTTTCCAAAGACACTTAATTTTAAAATGGTCTGTAAATGCGCTTTAGTTTATGTAGATGATTCAAGTCGGAAAACCCACTTTTATTCCACACTCCCTTTTCAATCACAAATAGAATACCGGGCCAACAAAACAGTTTATTCCTGTTTTCACAACCCGTTAACCATTCATATTGTTTATAAATTTTTTCCGCGTTGAAATGTCGAGTACATGTTTTAATTCTTGGATTTAAGTTTTTTACAGCAGGTTTCGGCCTACCTTTATTAATAACAGCAAGTTTTTAAGCAAACGGTGAAACTTAAAATCCTTTGGTTATCAAAAAACACACAATACAGTCACAGTTATTGTTACCACTTGTTTGTAAAGTTTGTAAATCCCCACCCCCACCGAGGCCGCTGTTAAAAGCTGATATACTTGCAGTCATATTAATAATCATAAAATGCCAATGTATTTAACTTTGTCAACTGCTTATATCTACGAAATAATCAGAGACATTCACTTTCTACGTGCACCGGGTCTTCCTAGTACAACACGTTCTAAAAATACGCGTACATCTCGTCGAGCTAGGGTTTCTTATAAAGTTGCCTGCTGACTACGTGTATTTAACCGAAGTCATTGCAACCACTCGTAGTATCAGGTTCATGCTGTTCGCTGGCGGTCGCATTTACTGGGACGACGTCCTTGATATGAGCGTATATACAAATACAGTATGATGCATAATAAATAATTATGTGTGTGAGCTTGTGAAATAAAAATTGTAATAATTAAATTAGCTTCAGAATTTGAAATTTTTTATTTAAAATACAAAAGGGATTTTAAATAATGCGGTTTAGGTATGTAGTCGTTATTTTAAGGGAAGCAATGCTTCCCCTGCTTCCATGGACCGCACGGCACTAGATACCACTAAACTTGAGGAGGATTGGTGACATTGAAATTTTTAGGAAAGAGCTTAAGAAATTTTTAATTGCAAAATGTTATTATTCAATAGATGAATTTTGTAATGATGCACTACTGTGACAGATTCGGTTGGTGTTGTTTGGGAGTTTTCATTTGGACTGCTTTCTGTATATTGTGTGTTTATATTATATTTTTGGTTAGCTGTGTATTTATGTTTATATTGTTTTTTATACTGTTATTTATATATAGTTATACTAGTTACTTATGCATTTATATTACTATTTGTTGTGAACTTATATTTTTGTGTTTTTATACTTTGACAACTTTTTTTTTGTATGTTTACTTTGCTTGTCAATAAGATTTTTATCTTTGGACAATAAAGCACCCATCTATCTATCTATCTATCTATGTACTATTGAAAAAGAATACATTGTAGATATTACATTTGGTGTTACCTGAATTTTGTTGTAAATTTGTCATTTAAGTTTTGGAATAATCATTTCTTCGTGTTCAATTTTGAAAACATTGTTGTTGTAAACATTATATTTTTTAAGATAAAACCAAAAAAGAACTGTTGGGTTACAAAAGCAACATTTTCAGCACCTTACTAGAGAATTTCAAACAAAAATAGCCGGCAACGCTATGTTTACGAGTTTAAGAGGGAGAAGTTTAAGACAGAACGAATCTTCTGTACCGTGCATCAAACAGTGTTTCTTTTTCTGCCTGAAAATATTGTTACTACATAATCAATATCTTCAAGAACAGATACAACAACTATTAACACTTTAACTTTCTCAGTATGCGGTGTTGTAGGTCGGAAATCTGAATCTCTGACTGATGTGCATGCATCGAAAAACTATGTCTGCATGTATTACTTATGTGCCTGCAACATCTGCATTGTATTTATTTTAAAGGTTATTGTAGATTTTTAAACTCTGTTTGTATTTGCCTTTAATTAAATGATATTAATAGTATTAGTAATTAAACAAGCATTTTACTTACTGATTAGAGGTGTATTTTTTCCTGCTGCAGCTACTTTGTGCGAAAAGAATAGCAGAAACATAGTGTTTATAATAACATTAGTAGCACTGAGAATAATTTTTTCTCCTGCATCAGGTGGTAACAGAAACGTCAAAAGAGCCAATATTATCAGTGCTGAAAATAAAAACAAAGTTAAAACACTCCCTTAGATAATACAAATTAATTAACACTACAGCGCATCGTTTGCCCTGCCGCCGACTTCTTTATAGTTATCATATTTTAGTGAATTTTTATTTAAAAAAATTCACTAATAGAGAGGTATCGATGGTGAGACTTTGCAAACATTTTTGCAAATGAGCGCGAATTTGGGCCCCTAGAACCCAGTTTCGATTTTTCGATTTTTATATGTTTATATATATATATATATATATATATATATATATATATATATATATATATATATATATATATATATATATATATATATATATATATATATATATATATATATATATATATATATATATGTATGCATGTATCCAACCGATAACTCAAAAAATAATTAACCGATTTTGATAAAACTCGGCAAGTTCCTTTCTTTTATTAATAGCTTGGATGAGTTCGTTATCCAGGAAAATTGGACGAGGTTTTCCGGGAAAATTTTGAGTTTTCTTTCGAAAAAATTTTTTTTTTTCGAAAATTACAAAGATATTTCGATAACATTTGGTGTAGATATTGCTTTGGGAAAGACCTAACTATGTGCCAAAATTCAGCTTTCTAGGGTTACAGAAAATTGAGCTATTCAAATTTGAAACATTTATGTTTAATATCACCGCCTTTTATTGTCAATAGCTTCTATGAGATATAGTATGTGGTTGCCGTGGTAACGGAACATTTGATATTATTGCGCAGGTTTGTTAGACGCTGTAACTGATGTCGTATGGTATTGCTATTTATATGTTTATTTGTTTGAGTCGACGAATTATTTGTGTCATTTGGGAAATTTTTATATACAAGTGCAAATTATTCCTTTATTAATGTTAGTGGGTGGATTAAACAGTGTTTGTTATGTTTTATCAACACATATAAAGGAGCGAAGTTTTACAAAAGGGCTGATATGCAACAGGTTAGTTCTTACTATGCTTTGGCGGTAGTTTTAGTTAGGTTTATGGTTTAACGGTCCATAATTTTTATCTAATTTTCGTACAAAAAATTCGTCAATGAGGAGACCGCGACTTTAGAATTTTAAAGATTTCTTCAAATGAGCTCAAACTAAGCCCCCTGGAATCCATATTCGAGTTTACGTTCAGTTTTGATCTGCTTACATATATACAGGGTGACACGTTTCTACGGCAAAGCTGAATATAATTATTATTATACAAGAGACGAGAAGAAATTGTATAAGTTAATTATAGGGTGTCTTGAGCTGCATCTTATAAAATTATTTCGACAAGCACAGGCTGGCCCACAAATCGATCGTCGGTGATCCCTACAAATTTTTTTCGAACAGCCTTATTTTATTGCATTTTTTATAGAAATATGTTTGTAAGAAAAAAAATCAAGACGCAGTAAGTGCGTTTTGGTAGCAAATTTTCATTAAATGCTTCAAATTTCAATAACTCAATTTGCTATTAACCTAAGATTTGTTGGTTAGAAAACCAACGTTTAAGGTATATTGTCGGAAATTTTTTGTACATTTTCAAACAATAAGTTATTTTGATAAAATATGGCATATTGTTTCTACTCTATATGTTATACCGGTAACCAAATTGATGACTGCTGGCATTAAAAATACATATTTTATATTCAAAGCATTTTTATAAAAATTCACTGCCATAACGCACTTGCTGCGTCCAGAGTTTTTAATATTTCAATCTAGGTGTTTACTGACATTCCTGGCAAAGTATGATATTTTAAAATCTTATAGTAATTAATTCGTGCGAGCTTAAGTGCAGTGATTAAACAATATTAGTTGAAAATGGATGGAGTTAAGCAGCGAGCGGTGATAAGGTATCAACAAAAAAGTCCATGAGTCCAGCTAAAATTTACAGAGGTTAGGTAGAAACATCAGAAGAAATGCCCGTATCTTATTATGCATTCAATCGTTGGCATCCAGCAGAATTCAGATGTGGTGGGACTTCTTGCGAAGATGAATTGCCGCCTGGAAATCAACCCGACGTCATTTCCACGTTATATTTTCGGAACTTCATATAGACCGCGACGTCAGTAGTTAAAGACGTCAATATGACGAAACAATGACAATATGTCACAGCCCTGTGACGTCAATAATTAACATTTAGATAACGTCACAAATGACTTCATAAATACGTTATAAGTAGGATCTTGACGAAGTTATTTTCACGTACCTACTGGTTACCGTAAATAACTGCCAACTTGAGGGGAAAAGATAACTTCATTTTGTTGGAGATTGAATAAATTTGAAAATAAATCAGGTATTGCATTAAATCTCGCAAGTAACTTTCAACTATTTGTCTTATTTTCTTTTTACAGAAAATGACACATTGGAACGCACTGTTAAAGGTTCCGAACATGTTTGAAAATTGAATAAAATTTCTCGCAGATGCCAAATAACTAAATTATCAAAGTTTTTCTGTTTACACCATCGTAATTAACGAGTCAAAATACATAACTCTGCTCGCTTAAGCGGATTATTATTGTAGCTACAACATTAAGAAAATTAACAATGTTGCCAAGCTAAACTTATAATAGACTGCATACTCCGAGTATAACCACGAACAAAACCTACTGTTTTTTTTAGTATAATACGGTCAACCACAATATGAGTGTATCCGTATAGAACAATTACTAATAAGTTAAGAACCAGAATAATACAGTATCATTTCAGACTAAAAAAATTAAAAGACGAACACAAAGCGTTCAACTTGTCAGCACTTTTAGTGAATTTTTATTTAAACAAATTTACTAATAGAGAGGTATCATCGATGGTGAGACTTTGCAAAAATTCTTTCAAATGAGTGCGAACTAGGACCCCTAGAACCCATATCCGGGGTCAGTTTCAATTTTTATATGTTATATATATATATATATATATATATATATATATATATATATATATATATATATATCCGCCTGATAACTCAAAAAATAATAAACCGATTTCGATTAAACTTGGCATGTGCCTTTCTTTTATGATGGATTGGATGAGTTCGTTAGCCAGAAAAATCGGACGGGGTTTTCCGGGAAAATTTTGAGTTTTCTTTCGAAAATTTTTTTTCTCTCCGAAAGTAACAAAGCTGTTTTAATGAAATTTACCTATATATGTTGCCTCAGGAGAGATCTTACTACGTACCAAAATTCAACTTTCTAAGTTTAGAGAAAATTGAGTTATTCAAATTTGAAAATTTCTTTAGAAAAAAATTTTTTTCTCCGAAAATTACAAAGTTATTTTAATGAAATTTTGTGGATATCTTGCCTCAGGAAAGACCTTACTACGTATGAAAATTAAACTCTCTAAGTTTATAGACAATTTTTGATACTTGTACTATTGACTAAGAATTAATTTCAACGATTGAATGTTTTAACTATTTGCGCATAGATGTCGCCGCCACCCCTTCATTTCAATAATTGAGTATTGACTAAGAATAAATTTCAACGATTGCATGTTTTAACTATTTGCGCATAGATGTCGCTGCCACCCCTTAATAAATGTAACATTAGTGATGGTTTAATTCTTATCCTTTTTGCTACTAGTTTATTAATAGTCAATAGTTTCTTCCTAATACTCGTTCATATTTAACACACGTAGTTTCCATTGCTTCTACTTGTGAATTGCCGCTTTTTCAGTCTTTACTGTTAATAATGTCGCTTTGCTTATTCTTACTGCTATACTATTTTACATACTTATTATCCAACTAAAACTCACTCATGTTCCACCGCATAAGCGTTCCGTACCTTCACTTTAGATTTATTGTCCTCTCTTCCGTCTTTATGATTGATTTGCAAACCTCACTCTTCTTTTCTACAGTGACTTGATAGAGACAGTATGGCCATGGGCGATTCGGCCACCAAGTTAACTCCACATTTAACATTACGCTTATGGAAGAATAGTACCTAAGTATTTCAAATAATAATGAATTAGGGAATTTTAGAAGATAACTGTATAGAATCTTTTCTTTAGAGAATTATTTTTCGCTCATAAACGACTAGTCGCAATGTTTTTAGTGAATTTTTACTTTAAAAAATTCACTAATAGAGAGGTATCGATGGTGAGACTTTGCAAAAATTTTTGTATATGAGCGCGAACTAGGACCCCTAGAACCCCTAGAACCCATATCCGGGGTCAGTTTGAATTTTTATATGTTTATATATATATATATATATATATATATATATATATATATATATATATATATATATATATATATATATGTATGTATCCGTCTGATAACTCAAAAAATAATTAACCGATTTCGATGAAACTTGGCAAGTGGCTTTTTTTATTAATGGCTTGGATGAGTTCGTTAGCCAAAAAATCTGAAAGGGTTTTCCGGGAAAATTTTGAGTTTTCTTTTGAAAAATTTTTTTTTCTCCGAAAGTAACAAAACTGTTTTAATGAAATTTACTACATATGTTGTCCTACCATGTACTGAAATTCACATTTCTAAGTTTATTTAAATTGAGTTATTCAATATTTAAATTTTCTTTCGAAAATTTTTTTTCTCCGAAAATTACAAAGTTATTTTAATGAAATTTGGTGAATATCTTGCCTTAGGAAAGACCTTACTACACACTAAAATTAAACTCTCTAAGTTTATAGAAAATTGAGTTATTCAAATTTGAAGCATTTAATAAAAAATTCACTACCATAACGCACTTGCTGCGTCCCGAGTTTTTATTTAAAAGAGCGAGGTTAGACACTATGGTTGTAAACTCAAACAAAAAGCAAAATCGGTTGGTAATTTTTTTTTACGTCATCTGTCATTTTTATTTAATATTTTGTTTTTATTTTAAAGAATTTTATGATCAAGACACCATAACGTAGCAACAGATTTCTATTTGTAGTTGTGACGAATGCGTATAAATTAATTTAATTTTCTCCTGTCTGATGATGCTACCAAACAGCAAACCCGCTTACAGAGAAGAAAAAAACCTTTGTAAAGCCAGAGAAATAGTCTCCATGCCTGTATTAAGTATGGATGTAAGGACAACAACAATTAATGAATACATAACTATTATTTCCAAACGCCAACACGTCTGGGGTTGACATGGTTAGAGGAATAATTAGAAGGTTTTTCTAGCAGACAATGCGTTTAATTTCTAACCCTACGCGTGACGGCTCTTATCCAGCCATCTTCAGGGGTTAATACATAACTCTTTCGTGTCAAGTCTTTTCGCTGCGCGTACCGGTTGTGATAATAATTAACCAAACTTCACTTCTTTTTCTTGGCAGCTTACTTAACAGCCTTATTTCGTTACTGGTGATAATCCTGCTACTCTCGTTTAGCTTTTATATATTTGGCTTGATAAAATACAGCTTCCGATAATTTTTTCTTATGAGCTTCCTTTATAAGTGCATTGTCCTGTCCAAACATGTTTCCTGAGAGTTAGCTTGAATCTTATTTAACCTTGTGATGTTTTAACCCTTTTCTGTGTTGTGTTCCATTCTTTTTATCCGGCACGTTCTTTTTGATTGTTATCAATGTTAGCATAATTAATTAATTGAGCAATGGTGGTCGCTTCTCTGTTTCTATTATCTAAGAACAAGCTTCTCCATCTCTTTGCTTTATAATATACTTGGCTCTTTGTTGTTGAATTCTATCCAGGAGACGTTTTAAAAGTTTTTTTAAGAAATAACTATCATCCAGTTACAAAACTGTTACCGATGCAAAATTAATGAGTCCGCCATTCTCGTTCATTGGACAAGATCATTCTTACCCTTTACACTTTCCATATCACAACTATGCAATTTCTTTAGGTATTTCAGGAACAGTATGCGAAAGCTGGTACACAATATCTGCTTTTCCTCCGACGCCTCCAGTTAAGTGGAAGCATAGCACCGTATAAGTGTGATTAGTCTAATATTTGTAGAGAATGTAAGTAATATAATCTTATCGGATATATACTTCAATGCCAGAAGGCCCTTTCCTCATACTCTCTTGCCAAAAATAAAGCCTGCAGTGCTCATCTGAGAATAATCGCCTTTAACGCACCACTAAGAAATTATCGTAATTGCAAAGTTAATTTCCTCGCACACCGCTAATCCGATTTTAATGATCTTTTTTTAAATGTAGCTGATTTCATTAGCAAAACCGATGTGACTGGATTTTTTCCAAATTTCAGTGTTGAGCATGTACAAGCTGTATAAATTAAGATATTTTTTCCCTAAAATTTTTAACACCCTGTGGAATGCTGCAGTTAAATCAACGGGGATTTATTAAAGCTCAATTGTAGTTTTATTTTTTTGAACATTTTGTTTTTTGAATTACGTCATTCCCACTGAGCAAGGTAATATTGCACTAACATTGTAGAATCTTTTCCAAAGCAAGTGTAAGTTTGATAGATTACTTGCAGAAAGCCTCCTGCAAGTTTGTTGCAAATTGCAAATCTTTCCCACAGTGACTTTACATATGTAAGTGTCTCTTTTGTAACGTTACTGCAAGTTTACTGTAGTGAGCTGTTACAAACTTTCTGTATACTTACAAATGTTACCTTACAGCAATCTTCAATTTTAAAAGGACCTAGCAAAGTTGTAAAATTTAAACTTACATTTGCAGCTTATCTGCAATTGTATATATTATATATACAGTGCAAGTTTGTAACTTGCAATAATTCCAATTAATCTACTTTAGCTTTTTTTCAAAAATGCTCGGAGTCAGATGATATTCTCAGTTACAACCTTTTCAAAAATGTATTATACAATTTGTGTCAAATGTCATTGATAATTTTAATAAATGACAACCTTAGCATTTTATTGACTATTTTTAAAGTACACATCAAGCGATACAAAACCACCAAATTTCAAATTTTTATTAAATCTTGAGTTGAAAGCACAAAAAAAAATGGTGTAGTTAATCAATGAATAAAAATTTTAATACTGCTGGTTTTCTACAACTTCACATGTAAGAACTTAAAAAATAGTCAACAAAACCGTAGGGTTGATTTAAAGAAATTATTGATGAAGTCATTTTTCAAATATGGTACATACCGTATAGATTTTTTAAAAGACTTCAACTTGAAATACTAATCAATGCGTCCAAGAATTGAAAAAAAGAAACTGTATTTGATTAAGTGAATTTATTTCAAGTTACAAACCAATACTGAATATATGTATAGGTGTATTTATACATAATATATATTTCTTGTAAAACTGTAAAAAATGACTAAAGACAAAGTTAATTAGAATAAAATCTTTATTACATAAAAAAATTAAAGACTTACAACACATTATTCATTTCTGCTGATAGATATATATAGATTTTATTGACCATCAAATGTACATGGTAAGTTACTGCCTTTATAAGTACCGACTATATTCACTAGACAGAGATAGTTAAGACATATAGCGAGAGTGTCCATGTTTAGGCTAAAATGCAGTTCTAGGCAAAACTCGACGAGAAAATAGATAACTTGAACTTGTGATATCGTTATTAATTGACCGATTTCAAAAATTCTTTTTTCTAAATGAATACCAATTAATTGTTTTTGATACTGTATTACTAAATAACTCTTAGTCGTCTAGGAAAACGGGTGAAACACCAATAACAAAAACGAAGTCTTCTGCAGCATTACTGATTTTGAGCGGCAATAATTTTTTTAGCTTCTAAAGTATATGGTAACATATGTGACATAAAATTAAGTCAACATATCAAATACTATTGTGGAAAAATAAATATGTAAAATGGTGCATTCATTTTGATTTTAGATAAAGTTTCATTAAGCAAACGTAAGAATATGCAATGGGTAAATCAAGCGCAGTGAAACGAATACAACTTCAATGCGAAAATAGCCTAAATATGGTGACAGTCTCTGAAATTGTTCACGCATGTCTTAACTATCCCTATCGAGTAAGTATAGTACTGTCAATGTCTGTGTACATTCAGAAACATTGAGTTAAAGTAAAGCAAAATTATGACTACAATGAATTACATATATATATATATATATATATATATATATATATATATATATATATATATATATATATATATATATATATATATATATATATATTGTCCACCACTCTAAGGAGTAGGCAGATTGAGGCCTTAGAGTGTCCTTACATATTTCCTTTACCCACCTTTGTCCATCATTCTAAGGAGTAGGCAGATGGAGGCCTTAGAGTGTCCTTACATATTTCCTTTACCCACCTTTGCCCACCACTCTGAGGAGTAGGCAGATTGAGGCCTTAGAGTGTCCTTACATTTTTCCTTTACCCACCTTTGTCCATCACTCTAAGGAGTAGGCAGATTGAGGCGTTAGAGTGTCCTTACATATTTCCTTTACCTCTTGAAAATGGCTCCAAAACAGGAGCCGAAACGTCGAGTTTCCATAAATTCTAGACGCGGTTTAACCCGAGAACCAAGCATGTCTCACATTAAAGTCCGCGGAAATCTTTCTGAACATATATATATATATATATATATATATATATATATATATATATATATATATATATATATATATATATATATATATATATATATATATATATAAGTCTGTGGCTAGTGGAACTTGCATTCCAAAGCTTTTCCCTAACACACACACACACACTACAAAGAATGAATACAAATAGTATGTAACACTATACACATTAGTTTAGAGCACCAATAAATTCCTTCACCTTGGTTTTTTGTTTTATAACATCCACTAGTGCCTACTTTAATCTTGTTAGTGGGCGCATCTTAATAACATTAGGTAGAAAATTGAGGAATTTGATACCCAAGTAATTAAACATCTGCTGTGTTTTCTCCTTTTTGTGGAACCGTGTTTTTAATCAATGTCTGCAGCTGGTATTGATGTTGTGAGCTTCACCATTCACTGGATATTTTGAATACATATACTGAAGAAGAATGTGGCTGTAAAGGTACTTAAGTGTCCCATTGGCCTCGAATACATCAGCACAGCTTTTTCTTGGACCTACACACACAATGTCCTTATTGCTCTTTTTTGCATGATAAACACATGTTCCGCTGCTGACGAGTTAACCCATATGAATGTTCCATACGATAGGATATTGCGACAATGTACAAAATAAGCAATCCTGGCAGCTTGGTGGGTATTGTACTGTTCCACTGTTCTTATGATGTCAATTGCTTTGGATAAGCCTCGTGCTTCCATAGGTCAATAATGTTTAACACTTTAAAATGGATTGGTTTGACCAGGTAATACATCTCCAGGCTGCTTCTAAGGACATAACAAAATTCGTATTTAGTAATTAGGTTTTCTTTTTCGTTGAGTAGATTTCATAAAAAGAAACAAAAATATAAATAGGAACAGCCACTTGAGAATAATTCACCAATAGCGACATACCAAAATTTAATTATGCTACAGAAAAGTGACTAATTTTATTGAATTCACACATGTATTTAGTATATAGCTGTTTTAGAGATTCTTACCTCACATGTTTGTCGATATACTCCATGTTTCATTATCCACACTCCAGACAACGAATTACTTAATTACACCAAAAATCTTCAGGCTATAATAAGATTGTTCAATCTTTAAAACTTCCAGAAAAATAAATAGACCTAGATCAAATAACAGCATATCATAAATATAAACAACAATCCGTCATTATTCATTATTGCCGGGCGCTTTGTCACAGGTCAGTTCGCTGTTGGGGTTGGTGTTGCTATTTCGCTATTGGACGACGATGACATACGATCGAACATACACGAACACGAAAATGGGAGGAATTTTAATGTTTACAAATTAAAACAAACTTTCAGAAACATTACAATTGTAACTTTACGTGAGCTTACAAATGGAGAAAAGCAACAAGCCTGCAAAGGAGATATTACATTTGAAAATTATGTTAAAGTTTCATTTGTAAGTTTGCATTGGTTTTTTGGCTGCAAACATTTAGAAATGTTGCAAACTTAACTTGGCTAATGGTAAATTATCTAACGTTGCGGTAAGCATTTGTAAGTTACCATGCTTAGTGGGTTATCTCTATTAATAAAGCAAATATACAATTACGATTGAATTTATTGTATGAATTGAATAAGAGAACAATTTAACAACAGGAAAAATTAACAAAATCAAGCAAACACAGAAACAGAGAATAAAGTCAGTATCGTGTATTTCTGCCTCTACTTCTAATCACAGCTTCATGCTGAAAATTCTAATCTAATCAATTCCATTCTATATTTTTTGACAGTGTTTTCAATAAGTCACTAAGTGAAGATTGAAACCTATGATGAGCACTGATAAGTACACTTGGAGAACCCAGATCACCACAACACATTAAAAAAACCTTACAATTGTTTTACTAACCAAGTTAGCGTCATCAGAGGATGAATTATTCTAAATATTTTACATCTACAGCTCTGCTTATATTTTTGCAATAACAACATAACAATAGAGAGTCGTCCAACAACATGAAAATTAACATATTTCGTTTGGCGGAAATACCCAAATTATTTTAGTGAATTTTTATTTTAAAAAATTCACTAATAGAGGGGTATCGATGGTGAGACTATGCAATTTTTTTATTATCTATCGGACGTGCTTCGACCGGTCTTTACTGTGACGTGATCTATCAACCGACTTACCATAGGCGGTGGTGCGGAGTTCATACTGTGTTTATTATTATTATATTTATATATATATATATATATATATATATATATATATATATATATATATATATATATATATATATATATATATATACAGGGTGGTCCACTTCCATATGAAACTCAGTTTTATCAATAAAGTTTCTACCGAGAGTTGTTTCTATCAGTCAGTTGCGTAATTCAAAAAGATTTTAATTTACAGAGGGTGTTCATTTTCTCCGTGGCAGACCAAACTTACTTTTTCTTAAATAGAACACCCTGTATTTTATGTCATTTTTAAAAAGATGGTAGCGCAGCAAGCAAATTGATACCCCACATGATGGATCTAGGCCCAACCGTTTCAGAGTTATTCATTTGTTTATTAAAAAAATGGAGTTAATTTTATACACCCCTCACTATAACAAAATGTGACATGGTAATTTTTAATGAAACCTGACTATACAGAGTGTTAAATTTCGCAAAACGTAAATCTCTCGAAAATTTCAAATGGAACGCTCTGTATATTAGAACGCTATTAGATGCGCATTTTCATGGCCTTTTAGACAATATTACGTTCGATGACATTATTTTCAACGGTTTCAAAGATATTAAGGCTCAATTACAGAATTAGAAATTTTTATATAAATTCAAGTAAATACTTCACGCTAATATGCAACACCCTGTATTTTATATCATTTTCAAATAGTTTACGTGATATCCTTAATTCATACTGCATAAAAAAACTAAAGTGTGTGTGATGTAAAAGAGCAAAACATTTAATGCATATATTAACAAGGTTTAAATCAACAAGAACAACCCTAAATCGAAATTCACAAAATAAGCAACAAAAATTCAACGCAGCAAATGTTCAAGTTGGGAGCCCTCATTATCGATACAAATTTGTATCGATCTGTCTTAAATTGTTTTGCACCTTCAACAATGTTGCTTCGGGTACAGAATTGAAAGCCTCTGATATCCTTGCACGCATGTCCTCCTTGGTTGTTGGTGGAGTCGCATACACTTTACCTTTAATGTCACCCCACAAAAGTAAATCTATTTTGGAAAGATCAGGACATCTTGCTGGCCAAGGGGTTGGTCCACATTGACCTATCCATCGTTCTTCAAAATTATGGTTTAAAAATGCTCTAACAACTCCTGTTGAATGTGGAGGCACTCCATCGTGTTGATACTACATTTCACGCCGGAGTTGCAGAGGAATTTCTTCTAACAGCTCTGGTAGATCATTTTTCAAGAAATTTAGATAACGCTCACCAGTGAGAGTTCCATCGAAAAAATACAGTCCGATTAAATACGGACCCAAAATTCCAGCCCACACATTTATGGACCACCTATGCTGACGATCCACTGGCCACGAAAAATATGGATTTATATCAGCATAATAATGCAAATTGTGCATGTTATTTCATCTACAGTTTGAAAATTTTGCTTCATTTCTAAATAGCACTTTTTCAAGAAGTCCTAGTTCCTGGTTGTCCTTCTGTAGAGCCCAAATACAAAAATTCAATCTTTGCTGTTTATCGCTTGCAGACAGCTCTTGAACTTTTCTAACATGGTATGGGTGATATTTGTTTTCTTTTAAACATCTTTGGACAGGAGTTTTACTGATATTTAAATTTGAGGCTTATTTTCGCTGGCTGATATGTGGATTTTCAAACACTGAGGCTATGATGTTTACAGATGTACCTTCATTTAGAACAGTTTTCTTTCTTACGGGAGCCCGATACTGTACACTGTCGTATGCATCAAAACGATCTTTCACCAATCTAAATGCTTTCAACTGAGGTTGTTTTCGATTAGGATATTTCTGCCTATAGATTCTCTTTGCTAAGGCAAAATTTTTATCATTTTCAGCAATCACATACAGGATTTACATAAGTTCTTCAGTAAATAACATACCATCAAGAATACAGCGGGTAACTAAGAACGCTACCTGTCAATAATTTAGTAAATTTTTCAAATGTCAAGTGGCGTTGTCAAAGCCGCCGTTAAATTTTGAGATAAGTTTCATAAATATTGGAAAATGATAAATTTTGTAAATAATGTCATCAAACGTGATATTGCTGAAAAGGCCATGAAAGTGCGCATCTGATAGCGTTCTAATATACAGGCGTTCCATTTGAAATTTTCGAGAAAATTTAAGTTTTGTGAAATTTAACACTGTGTATAGTCAGGTTACATTAAGAATTATCATGTCACATTTTGTTATAGTGAGGAGTGTACAAAATTAACTCCATTGAATATGTAGCTAAAACATTGTGCAGAATCGAAGTATTTACGCACCAAACTAGACCAATATTTTTAATAAACAAATGAATAGCTCTGAAACGGTTGGGTCTAGACCCATCATGTGGCATATCAAATTGCTTGTCGCGATACCATCTTTTTAAAAATGATATAAAATACAGGGTTTCTATTTAAAAAAAGGTAAGTTTGGTCTGCCACGGAAAAAATGAACACCTGTGTAAATTTAAATATTTTTGAATTACGCAGCTGATTGATAGGAACAACTTTCAGTTGAAACTTTTTTGATAAAACTGAGTTTAATATGGAAAACTGGGCTTTTTCCGTGAAGGGGACCACCCTGTATATATATATATATATATATATATATATATATATATATATATATATATATATATATATATATATATATATATATACATACATATATATATATATATATATATATATATATATATATATATATATATATGTATGTATGTATGTATATTTATATATTTTCGAAAGCGCTTAGCTGTCCCGGTTGTCTAACATTTTTAATAAATTTTAGATTATCCTTCTTTACGTGATGATTATTTTCGACAAAAAATAATTTAAAAAACTTGCTAGGTAACCAAAAAGACAAGGATAGTACCGTTACAAAAATTCTTGCTGCGAAAGAAAAGAAAATATACATACCTATCGCAGGTGTTATCACTACAGCCTTGTAAACGGCCGATCTTCTGCTTATAAGAATGTCAGTGAAAATTATGGGATGTCGTTCAAAATTATGAAGACCAATGGTTTCTCTTCTTTCAAGTGTTAAGTTTTCTATCTTCCATTCGGAATTTTTAACCAGTAAAGCCTTATGATACTGTAACAACCATTTGCATTAGCATTTGTAGATAAAAAGTTTCTTTTTATAGTAGTATCTTTATTAAATGAACAATAATATAGGCGACAACTCGAGGGGATGGTATATGTGTCAGAAGGCGAAACCAACTGATACAGTTTCCTATACTACTATATGAAGTCAGGAATTTTATATGAAAGAGCTTAAGCAATTAAGGCGTTACTTAAAATGTGACCAAATATTAAATATAATAAATAATATAAATAATAATAATAAGTATATTTGCCAATAATGATTATACAATGTAACATAAATAATAACTTCTACCCGTGCTTGTATTAATACATCACTAGTTTTACATAAATAACGTTTAACTTTTTTTTTTTTAAATTTGCCACAGTTCGTGCTCAATGCATAGCACATGGGACTTACGGATTTGGATTTTGTTTCAAACGGCAGGAATTCAACTTACCCAGACACGATGCCGCAACCTCGGTAGATGTACATTTTTCTGTATGTACAGAAAAACTCAAAACAAGGTTCTACCAGGAGTTGCAAACGCATGACTAGGGCTTCAAAGGTATCCGTTTTAACTACTGAGTCACCAATGCTGCTAATAATGTATTAATAAAATAATTTGAGTTATCCGGATTTAAAAGCCGTGGTTTAATGATATTTAAGCCTGACGTTTCGTCTAGAATAGCAGTAGACATTCTCAACGTCTAAGAAAGAGTTACCACTCCACTAGTGAAATTGTACTAAATTTATACAGCATTTTCAATTGTTTTAGATTAATGTTTTTTGAATTTTAAGCCTCTTTATATATAATCGCAAGTTGATAGAGACAAATCTTTTATAATAATGATGTCCAATGAAGTAGGGGATATGGTGGCCAGGTACAACAAAAACGTTAATAGTTCGCAGTGGTTATTTTTGAGAGCCCAATAAATGTTGTTTTAAATTTCACTAAATCCAAGGCACTATTGTGATCAGAAAATAAAATATTATTAAATCAAAAATTTCATGTTATGAGTCTATTACAGGCATTCAGACATTCATAATCCAATAATAAGATACTAATAGTAATACTAATAATAATAATAAAAATACTCGTCTAATGACATCTTCGTAGTTGAACGAATAAGTTTACCTAGATACCAAACTGAATGTTGATTGTTGGACATTTGTAAACAATTAGCGCAACAGATGAACTTGCGCACATATTTCCATCAGCTGGCACTTACTTTGGAACTACACCGTACCATATGCAAGACATATGATTTAAGATCGTCACAATTAAAGGAAAGCGAAATGCTGCGTCACCATCGGACTGATTAAAACAAACTGCAATACTGGATGCAAAACTGTCTCATTGAGTGACATCTAAATGAAACCTCTCAGGCCCATGTCAACAAATCAGCGTTGAGCTACTGGTTGGCGTTGGCACATATGTTTACAGAAACAGAAAAGTTTTTGATAGCCATATAAGTTCAGATCATTCCAACAGAAAACTACTGGAAATACATTATAACTGGAGATCTTTCGACCCGAGACATATGCAGATTTGGATGTCAGACTTCAGAGACTATCCAGCAACTTTTGTTTCTTTTTTTTCCTCAGAGCTCGTCAGCGACTTTGTCGCCCCGATAGCACTGCAGCCTTTGGATTACTGTGCATGGCCTTAGTCTTTTTACTTCACCAATTCCAAAATCACTGTGCCTTGAACTAGTCTGTACAGCGATTGGTAGGGTGAAGTAAATATATATTGCTCTGTCTCCGGTTTAGACTGACCGTAGATCAATTGTCTTTTGCGGTCCAGAGCTTTACAACTGCATAAGATGTGCTGGGCTGATTCCTCCCCTTCTCCGCTTGCAAAGTCCCCCTCTATCCGTCCCATTTTATGCAGGTATTTCTTGACGGCCATGTGTCCCGTCAAGAGACCTGTTATGTTTCTGAGCTGTCCTCTGTTAAGATTTAGCAGCTCCACGGCTCTCTTTGAACTGGATTCGCAAATTACTGTCCCATGTCTGAGCCATGGACAGTCTGCCCAGTACACCTTGTTTCTGACCCAGGACTTAATGGCTCCCCTGACAGTGCTCTTTGTCACGCCCAGAACCGGTTCTGGTCCCCTAAATGGTTCTGCTGACCCTCTCTTCGCGAGACTGTCAGCTTCTTCATTGCCTTTGGCCCCCGAGTGACCCGGCACCCATATGAGAGTCACCTCATTCTGCCCAGCCAGGTCGCTCGTCTCGGCTCGGCACTCACTTACCAGCCTGCAGTTTACCCGTGGGCTACTTAGGGACTTACGGACTGCCTGGCTGTCTGTGGCTATGAGGATCAGCTTGTTGGTGTAGCCCCTCCTCTTGTTCTCCCGCACAGAGTGCAGGATGGCGTACATTTTGGCCTGAAAGACCGTTGCATGGGCTCCGAGGGAAATACTACGAGTTATCCTCGGTCCTTCCGAGTAAACACCTGCCCCCGTCCCAAGCTCCCCGCCTTATTCGTCTGTGAACCAGACGAGCGCGTCCCGTGGTAAACTCGGCGTCTCCTCCCGCCATGCCTTGCGGTCGGGGATTTCCACTGTAAAATTGTTTTCTCTGCAGATTCAAGGCTCGCGAAATCTGACCTCATTTCAAGCATGGGTTCCTTTACGATCTCCTGAATTTTGCAGTGGCCGCTGAAGCCTGGGTTGATCTTCAGTCTACCATTGCCGGCTAGTCTGTATAGTCCCAGCCTGGCCTTCCCCATGATAACTAAGTTTAGGGGTGGCAGATCCAGCAACACCTCCATGGAGGCTGTTGGGGTTGAAGTCATGGCCCTTGTGATGCCTAGGCAAGCCATCCTTTGGATCTTGTCTACTTTTTGTTTGGCGCTGGACTGTGTTACCTTAGGCCACCAGTTCAGTGCCGTGTACGTTAACGATGGTCTGGCCACCCTTGTGTACAGCCAGTGGGCCATACTAGGTCTTAGTCCCCACGTTTTTCCATATAGCCGCCTAGTGACGAATAGGGTCATTACTGCCTTACGCAGTATTTTTTCAACGTGATCATTACAGATTAGCTTAGAGTCCAATACGACCCCAAGATATTTTACCTCCCTGGCCATTGAGATGTTCCTACCGTATAGAGTGGGATTTCTGTTGCTCCCCAGCACCTTAGTGAAGGGTACCAAGTGTTTGCTGGAACATGGTACAAAAAGAGGCACGATGCAGCCGTGAAGGTACTTTTCACCAGGAACTTAAAATGAGACTCCTAAATATTAGTAAGGTGCATTACTATACTACCATATTCTTTTGAGTTTGTTCTCGAAGACTTCGGATACAAGTTGTACTGGGATCAGAGCATGCTTATAAACCAGCGGTTTGCCCAGCATGTCAGATATAATAATATAATGGATCAGTCTTCCATACAAGCGACGTTGACTGATGCGGAAATTTTGGCTATAATGATACAACGAGAATGCCATGAAGTAAAAAGACACGGAGATACAAGCGAAGAAACAGTGAATAACACATAAAGTCCGAGTGAGCTGATATTATTATCGTCAATTGGTATATATATATATATATATATATATATATATATATATATATATATATATATATATATATATATATATATATATATATATATATATATATATATATTACTACCGACAAATATCTCTGTTTGATTGACTGGGGTATTGTCTGTTTACATCATTTTAGAAAAGTAAAGTTTTCATTAACCTTCTTAAGTGAGGGCCGATCTATTGAAGCTTTTTTGTGCTGTTTACTTACCAACTGCAGAGGTAGCTCCTTATAAAAATAAAGTTAAAAGGTACATACTTCTAAAAGAAACATACTCATCGTTATTTTAGAATCATTAATCAATTACGGCAAATAATTAATATCTGACAATATTATATGACTCATTGATATGCACAATAAATATAGAATAATATTTATAATATATCAGAGACATTTTACATATTTTGTTGAAATTTCACTGAGGATGTAACAAAAAGTTATGTATACGACAGGCATACCTTCATCACTGTAATTCTACGGTGTGGGCCAAAAATGAGATCAAGCTTTTATGGATCCAAGGCAAAGCACTGGATTAGTGGGAAAACTTTCCATGACGGAGTCAGAGCAAAAGTCACAAATTACTACTAGGCAGAAGCAGAAATGCCGTTCGTGTAATAGTAGGTCTAATAACAGGACACTATCGATTCAATAAGCACGTGAGCCAAATGAATCTGGCAGACGCAGTACCATGCAGATTCTGCCAAGAAGAAAATGAGACTTCTTTCGATGTATT
This sequence comes from Tillus elongatus, assembly GCA_964006375.1. NCBI lineage: Eukaryota > Metazoa > Arthropoda > Insecta > Coleoptera > Cleridae > Tillus > Tillus elongatus. The sequence goes on from OZ023267.1 coordinate 102,050,330, forward strand.
GTGTCAATGTGAAAGTCTAACGAGATAAAGGTTTCAGTCACTTGGCGTAGAAAAACCTAAGGCTGAAAGCTATACAAAAAAACCCTACTGTAGTAATGTGACGTAATAAAAGAAATATGGGCTGGACAGGCTGCTCTAAAAGTTTGCATGGTATTGTCACAATATACCTTCAAGTTTGTGGTGACAAAAGCTGTATATACAGCTCCTATTATAATCTAATGTAATCTACAGGTATATAGCTACGGTCCGAGAACGCACTTGTGTTTAGAAATATAGACTCGGTACGTAGAAAAGAAGTCGTCGTTGTCATCGTCGTCATCGTCGTCGTCGTCGTCATCATCTTCGTCATCATTATCATCATAATCATCGTCATCATCGTCATCGTCATCGGCGTCGTCGTCATCGGCGTCGTCGTCGTCGTCGTCGTCGTCGTCGTCGTCGTCGTCGTCGTCGTCATCGTCTTCGTCTTCGTCTTTGTCTTCGTCTTCGTCTTTGTCTTCGTCACTTCGCATTTGTGTTCAGAAATATAAACTCGGTACGTAAAAAATAAGTCGTCGTCGTCGTCGTCGTCGTTGTCGTCATCATCATCATCATCATCATCATCATCATCATCATCATCATCATCATCATCATCATCATCATCATCATCATCATCATCATCATCATCATCATCATCATCATCATCATCACCATCATCATCGTCGTCGTCGTCATCATCATCGTCATCATCATCATCATCATCCCTTTAAAAGCGTGCTTTTATTTTAACTAGTCGGGGAGCACTTTTTTTTCTTGTCAATATTGTCTCTCTGGTTAATTTTCTACTACGTACCCTTTAAAAGCGTGCTTTTATTTTAACTAGTCGGGGAGCACTTTTTTTTCTTGCCAATATTGTCTCTCTGGTTAATTTTCTACTAAGTACTATCGGCTTGTTTCCCTTTTTATTTTCTTAAAAATCCCAGCAATCCAGGAAAGGTGTAAGACAACGTACCGAGTGCTATAGGGTTAAAAGCGGCAGCGAAAGTTCCCTTGGGGCCTTTATTTCTCTTGCTACTCGAGGCACAAAAATGGACATAAGTAGTAAATAAATAAATAAATCCTCAAAAGCATATGCAGATGCAGATGTCAACAGCTCTCACATGAGGCCACATAGTTACGATTCAGTTTATCACGTTTAAAGGATATGATGTTGCTCAAGCCGAACAGCCGGGTCCAACAAAAGGGCTCAAGGGACTCTTAGAAAAAATTAAAAACAACACTGATGAGGAAGTGCACAGAGGCCTGTGAACAGTATCTTCAAAGTAGCTACAGAAAGTTTAGGACTACATAACAGTCATAAAGACACCTAGGCACTGAGCAGTTTTCAAACAAGGCAAGTATGCGCTACAGATCCCAAAAAGACCGAACAAATGTTGAAAATAAAGAAGGCGGGGAAGAACCTAAAAAAGACCACGTCGAGAGATAGCCACACCACCAAGTTCACAATGTAGGGTGAAGAAATTCAAAGATATAAGGAATATTCTTCAAATAAGTCTCTACAACACATGGTGAGTTATCATTCAAGAAAGTTTCCTCATCGCCATAAAAAGTAAGGAAAGACTAGACACTTTTCAGAGATCCACCACAAAACCCCATAAGAAAACACTTTCATAGCGTTAAATACACACATAGGCTAGTATACCTTCTCGTGCGTGTGCTGATGTCGCAAATACAGAGTGACTTTAGAGCGCTGATTCCGTTTCGCTCATGGGAGGACGTAAACCCAATAGCACTAGAGAGGGGATGGGGTACCGGGCTGCATACATGATTGTCTACGCCTCGGACAAAAACGGAGAAAGGCCAGAGGCCAGTAAAGTGCTGGCCAGATTATGGAGAGTAACAAAGGACTACCAATCTCCGCACAACAGTAGAAAAACCTCAAGATGATAGAAAATACTTGTAGGCTTTCTCCATAGAAGAACAAGAGGAGGTAGAATGGTGCCCATTGTCCACAGGCTGAAAACTACATGATTAGGTAATCGGCCACTCTGGCCAGGCAGGGAGTGGGGGTGCCCCCCCTTGTGGGTTGGCCCCTGTCCCCTTACAAAGGGGCGAAACAAAGATGGACGAACAGAAAATGTCGGTTTGAAATATGGCGTTTTTAAAGATGGCGGTTCAAAGATGTCGGTCTAACCTGTGAAATTTGATACCTGACCTGTAAAAGTGACAGCTGACATGTAACATTTGACAGCTGACCTGATTTGATACATCACAGTCACGAAACAATATAGTGGCTGTAAACCTGGTGGCGTAACCTCTAACCTGAGATGACGTGATCCAAGATGGCTTCCAAGATGACTGACCGACAGAAAAAAACCAGGGAATTTGACACTTGAAATGACATTTGGACTAACCTGTAAAAATAAAAGTATCCACCATCTTAATTTCATATGTAATAACGTAGGTAAAGATAGCGGATGACGGATGCGCTAACCAACTTTTTTATTTTTTACGTTAACCCCCACGTGTTTGGTGTCTTTTTACTCGCCCCTGTAAACAGAATTCAAATATAGCATATGCGCATGCGTAAACCAACTTTTTTATTTATTGGTTTAGAGGTATGGGGTTTGGTGTCATTTTATTCGTCTTGATTAGTAAAATTAAAAAAAGGCGACTATCCCTTGCGCGAAAATGAGATAAAAACTTAAAACCCTTGTCGCGAAAGATTGGTGAGAGGTACGGTAGAACCAACACATGCACGGTGTTAAGGAGGCCAAACCAAATTGGAATATACCATAAAATGGCCACTTCTGGTCTAAATTTTAAATCCTTATATCTTTTGAACGGAAAGTGATACAAATGAACTGACTTTAAAAAGATATCGTTTCGTAACAAGGTCTACAGGAAAATGAGATAAAAACTAAAAACCATTATCGCGGAAGATCTGTGAGATATACGAGAGAACCAATACATGCACGGTGTGAAGGAGGCCAAACCAAATTGGAATATACAATATGATGGCCACTTCCGGTCTAAACTTTAAATCCTTATATCTTTTAAACGTAAAGTGATAGTAAGGAACCGACTCAAAAATATAACGTTTCGTAGGTCTACACGAAAATGAGATAAAAATTTAAAACTCTTATCGCGGTAGATCATTGAGATGTACAGCCAGACCGGCACTTGCATGGTGTTCAGTAAGTCAAACACTATAAACATACCCAATAAAAATGTTACTTCCGGTAGACACTTGCGATATAGCTATTCTTAAAGCTACATACATGTGTGACACCCCAAAAAAAGATATAAGGATTTAAAGTCTAAACCGGAAGTAGCCATTTTATTGTATATTCCAATTTGGTTTGGCCTCCTTAACACCGTGCATGTGTTGGTTCTACCGTACCTCTCACCGATCTTCCGCGATAAAGGTTTTAAGTTTTTAATCTCATTTTCGCGCAAGGGTTAGTCAGCATTATTTAGTTCATTTTTGAAACGAATAAAATGACACCAAACACTATACCTCTAAACCAATAAATAAAAAAGTTGGTGAACGCATGCGCATATACTATATTTGGTGGCAGATCCAGCAACACCTCCATGGAGGCTGTTGGGGTTGAAGTCATGGCCCTTGTGATGCCTAGGCAAGCCATCCTTTGAATCTTGTCTACTTTTTGTTTGGCGCTGGACTGTGTTACCTTAGGCCACCAGTTCAGTGCCGTGTACGTTAACGATGGTGTGGCCACCCTTGTGTACAGCCAGTGGGCCATACTAGGTCTTAGTCCCCACGTTTTTCCATATAGCCGCCTAGTGACGAATAGGGTCATTACTGCCTTACGCAGTATTTTTTCAACGTGATCATTACAGATTAGCTTAGAGTCCAATACGACCCCAAGATATTTTACCTCCCTGGCCATTGAGATGTTCCTACCGTATAGAGTGGGGTTTCTGTTGCTCCCCAGCACCTTACTGAAGGGTACCAAGTGTTTGCTGGAACATGGTACAAAAAGAGGCACGATGCAGCCGTGAAGGTACTTTTCACCAGGAACTTAAAATGAGACTCCTAAATATTAGTAAGGTGCATTACTATACTACCATATTCTTTTGAGTTTGTTCTCGAAGACTTCGGATACAAGTTGTACTGGGATCAGAGCATGCTTATAAACCAGCGGTTTGCCCAGCATGTCAGATATAATAATATAATGGATCAGTCTTCCATACAAGCGACGTTGACTGATGCGGAAATTTTGGCTATAATGATACAACGAGAATGCCATCAAGTAAAAAGACACGGAGATACAAGCGAAGAAACAGTGAATAACACATAAAGTCCGAGTGAGCTGATATTATTATCGTCAATTGGTATATATATATATATATATATATATATATATATATATATATATATATAGTAGTAATATATATATATATATATATATATATATATATATATATATATATATATATATATATATATATATATATATATATATATCTATATATATTACTACCGACAAATATCTCTGTTTGATTTACTGGGGTATTGTCTGTTTACATCATTTTAGAAAAGTAAAGTTTTCATTAACCTTCTTAAGTGAGGGCCGATCTATTGAAGCTTTTTTGTGCAGTTTACTTACCAACTGCAGAGGTAGCTCCTTATAAAAATAAAGTTAAAAGGTACATACTTCTAAAAGAAACATACTCATCGTTATTTTAGAATCATTAATCAATTACGGCAAATAATTAATATCTGACAATATTATATGACTCATTGATATGCACAATAAATATAGAATAATATTTATAATATATCAGAGACATTTTACATATTTTGTTGAAATTTCACTGAGGATGTAACAAAAAGTTATGTATACGATAGGCATACCTTCATCACTGTAATTCTACGGTGTGGGCCAAAAATGAGATCAAGCTTTTATGGATCCAAGGCAAAGCACTGGATTAGTGGGAAAACTTTCCATGACGGAGTCAGAGCAAAAGTCACAAATTACTACTAGGCAGAAGCAGAAATGCCGTTCGTGTAATAGTAGGTCTAATAACAGGACACTATCGATTCAATAAGCACGTGAGCCAAATGAATCTGGCAGACGCAGTACCATGCAGATTCTGCCAAGAAGAAAATGAGACTTCTTTCGATGTATTGTGTCAATGTGAAAGTCTAACGAGATAGAGGTTTCAGTCACTTGGCGTAGAAAAACCTAAGGCTGAAAGCTATACAAAAAAACCCTACTGTAGTGATGTGACGTAATAAAAGAAATATGGGCTGGACAGGCTGCTCTAAAAGTTTGCATGGTATTGTCACAATATACCTTCAAGTTTGTGGTGACAAAAGCTGTATATACAGCTCCTATTATAATCTAATGTAATCTACAGGTATATCGCTACGGTCCGAGAACGCACTTGTGTTTAGAAATATAGACTCGGTACGTAGAAAAGAAGTCGTCGTTGTCATCGTCGTCATCGTCGTCGTCGTCGTCATCATCTTCGTCATCATTATCATCATAATCATCGTCATCATCGTCATCGGCGTCGTCGTCATCGGCGTCGTCGTCATCGTCGTCGTCGTCGTCATCGTCTTCGTCTTCGTCTTCGTCTTTGTCTTCGTCTTCGTCTTTGTCTTCGTCACTTCGCATTTGTGTTCAGAAATATAAACTCGGTACGTAAAAAATAAGTCGTCGTCGTCGTCGTTGTCATCATCATCATCATCATCATCATCATCATCATCATCATCATCATCATCATCATCATCATCATCATCATCATCATCATCATCATCATCATCATCACCACCATCATCATCGTCGTCGTCATCATCATCGTCATCATCATCACCATCATCATCATCCCTTTAAAAGCGTGCTTTTATTTTAACTAGTCGGGGAGCACTTTTTTTTCTTGTCAATATTGTCTCTCTGGTAAATTTTCTACTACGTACCCTTTAAAAGCGTGCTTTTATTTTAACTAGTCGGGGAGCACTTTTTTTTTCTTGCCAATATTGTCTCTCTGGTTAATTTTCTACTACGTACTATCGGCTTGTTTCCCTTTTTAGTGAATTTTCTTAAAAAAAATTCACTAATGAGGAGATCCCGACTTTTGAATTTTGAAAAAATTTCTTCAGATTACCGCTAATTAGGCCCCCCAGAACACATATCCGGGGTCAGTTAAAAATTTTATATGTTTATATATATATATATATATATATATATATATATATATATATATATATATATATATATATATATATATATATATATATATATATATATATATATATATATATATATATATATATATATATATATATATATATATATATATATATATATATATCACACCGATAACTCAAAAAATAATGGGCCGATTTTAATTAAATTTGGTGAATACCTTCCTTTTGCAAATGGATTGGATAAGTTCGTTAGCCAGGAAAATCGGCCCAGGTTTTCCCGGAAAATTTTGTGTTTTCTTTCAAAAAAAATTTATATCTCCAGAATTAACAAGTCAGGGCAACCAAATTTGGTACACGGGTTGTCATCCTTATAGGTAAGTTATCTACCAAAATTTAGGTCTATAGGTCAAAAGATAAAAAAGTTATAGGCATTTAAAGAAAAATAAATTGGGGTTTTCCTCAAAACGTCAAAGTTGCGATTTAAAATGTCAAAATTGGCAACATTTAGGCAAAGAACACACATATTTGCTATTAAAAAATATTTTTATGAAAATTCACTACCATAACGCACTTGCTGCGTCCCGAACTTTTATTTTCTTAAAAATCCCAGCAATCCAGGAAAGGTGTAAGACAACGTACCGAGTGCTATAGGGTTAAAAGCGGCAGCGAAAGTTCCCTTGGGGCCTTTATTTCTCTTGCTACTCGAGGCACAAAAATGGACATAAGTAGTAAATAAATAAATAAATCCTCAAAAGCATATGCAGATGCAGATGTCAACAGCTCTCACATGAGGCCACATAGTTACGATTCAGTTTATCACGTTTAAAGGATATGATGTTGCTCAAGCCGAACAGCCGGGTCCAACAAAAGGGCTCAAGGGACTCCTAGAGAAAATTAAAAACAACACTGATGAGGAAGTGCACAGAGGCCTGTGAACAGTATCTTCAAAGTAGCTACAGAAAGTTTAGGACTACATAACAGTCATAAAGGCACCTAGGTACTGAGCAGTTTTCAAACAAGGCAAGTATGCGCTACAGATCCCAAAAAGACCGAACAAATGTTGAAAATAAAGAAGGCGGGGAAGAACCTAAAAAAGACCACGTCGAGAGATAGCCACACCACCAAGTTCACAATGTAGGGTGAAGAAATTCAAAGATATAAGGAATATTCTTCAAATAAGTCTCTACAACACATGGTGAGTTATCATTCAAGAAAGTTTCCTCATCGCCATAAAAAGTAAGGAAAGACTAGACACTTTTCAGAGATCCACCACAAAACCCCATAAGAAAACACTTTCATAGCGTTAAATACACACATAGGCTAGTATACCTTCTCGTGCGTGTGCTGATGTCGCAAATACAGAGTGACTCTAGAGCGCTGATTCCGTTTCGCTCATGGGAGGACGTAAACCCAATAGCACTAGAGGGGGGATGGGGTACCGGGCTGCATACATGATTGTCTACGCCTCGGACAAAAACGGAGAAAGGCCAGAGGCCAGTAAAGTGCTGGCCAGATTATGGAGAGTAACAAAGGACTACCAATCTCCGCACAACAGTAGAAAAACTTCAAGATGATAGAAAATACTTGTAGGCTTTCTCCATAGAAGAACAAGAGGAGGTAGAATGGTGCCCATTGTCCACAGGCTGAAAACTACATGATTAGGTAATCGGCCACTCTGGCCAGGCAGGGAGTGGGGGTGCCCCCCCCCCCTTGTGGGTTGGCCCCTGTCCCCTTACAAAGGGGCGAAACAAAGATGGACGAACAGAAAATGTCGGTTTGAAATATGGCGTTTTTAAAGATGGCGGTTCAAAGATGTCGGTCTAACCTGTGAAATTTGATACCTGACCTGTAAAAGTGACAGCTGACATGTAACATTTGACAGCTGACCTGATTTGATACATCACAGTCACGAAACAATATAGTGGCTGGAAACCTGGTGGCGTAACCTCTAACCTGAGATGACGTGATCCAAGATGGCTGCCAAGATGACTGACCAACAGAAAAAAAAACCAGGGAATTTGACACTTGAAATGACATTTGGACTAACCTGTAAAAATAAAAGTATCCACCATCTTAATTTCATATGTAATAACGTAGGTAAAGATAGCGGATGACGGATGCGCTAACCAACTTTTTTATTTTTTACGTTAACCCCCACGTGTTTGGTGTCTTTTTACTCGCCCCTGTAAACAGAATTCAAATATAGCATATGCGCATGCGTAAACCAAATTTTTCATTTATTGGTTTATAGGTATGGGGTTTGGTGTCATTTTATTCGTCTTGATTAGTAAAATTAAAAAAAGGCGACTATTCCTTGCGCGAAAATGAGATAAAAACTTAAAACCCTTGTCGCGAAAGATTGGTGAGAGGTACGGTAGAACCAACACATGCACGGTGTTAAGGAGGCCAAACCAAATTGGAATATACCATAAAATGGCCACTTCTGGTCTAAATTTTAAATCCTTATATCTTTTGAACGGAAAGTGATACAAATGAACTGACTTTAAAAAGATATCGTTTCGTAACAAGGTCTACAGGAAAATGAGAAAAAAACTAAAAACCATTATCGCGGAAGATCGGTGAGATATACGAGAGAACCAATACATGCACGGTGTGAAGGAGGCCAAACCAAATTGAAATATACAATATGATGGCCACTTCCGGTGTAAACTTTAAATCCTTATATCTTTTAAACGTAAAGTGATAGTAAGGAACCGACTCAAAAATATAACGTTTCGTAGGTCTACACGAAAATGAGATAAAAATTTAAAACTCTTATCGCGGTAGATCATTGAGATGTACAGCCAGACCGGCACTTGCATGGTGTTCAGTAAGTCAAACACTATAAGCATACCCAATAAAAATGTTACTTCCGGTAGACACTTGCGGTATAGCTATTCTTAAAGCTACGTACATGTGTGACACCCCAAAAAAAGATATAAGGATTTAAAGTCTAAACCGGAAGTAGCCATTTTATTGTATATTCCAATTTGGTTTGGCCTCCTTAACACCGTGCATGTGTTGGTTCTACCGTACCTCTCACCGATCTTCCGCGATAAAGGTTTTAAGTTTTTAATCTCATTTTCGCGCAAGGGTTAGTCAGCATTATTTAGTTCATTTTTGAAACGAAAAAAATGACACCAAACACTATACCTCTAAACCAATAAATAAAAAAGTTGGTGGACGCTTGCGCATATACTATATTTGAATTAAGTTTACAGAGGCGAGTAACATGACACCAAACACGTGGGGGTTAACTTAAAAGCATAAAAAGTTGGCTACCGCATGCGTCATCTGCCATCTTTACATACGTCATAACATATGAAATGAAAATGGTGGATCCTTTTATTTTTACAGGTTAGTTTAAATGTCAAATTTCCTGGGGTTTTTCACTGTCGGTCGGCTATCTTGAATCACGTCACTTAGAGCTTACGCCTCCAGGTTTCCAGCCACCATCTTGTTTCGTCACTGTGATGTCTCAAATCAGGTCAGCTGTCAAATGTCACATGTCAGCTGTCACTTTTACAGGTCAGGTAACAAATTTCACAGGTTAGACCCACATCTTTGAACCGCCATCTTATAAACCGCCATATTTAAAACAGCAATTTTTTGTTCCGCCATATTTCAAAGGGGGTGTGGCTACGCCCCCAAGGGGTGGTGCTCGGCCCAAGAGAGGGGGGGTTATCCCACTCCCTGTATGCTCAAAATGGCCCATTACCTACTTATATGAATGAGTCATTTTCTAGGATGTGGACTCCAATAGGGGAGATAAAGCTGAATAAAGTGCTCTACATATTTACATAGCGTTACAATAGATACGTATTAAATGTGGTAGTAACAGGAAAAAGGACCAGCTCCTCCTTAAATTTGAATCTATACTCAACTGGTGTAGGTAATACAGTTTTAAATAATTTTCAGACTTTACTAACAAATAGGTAAGCATCTTACTTACCGAACTGTTGGTGTCATTAAACAATAATTGCATATCAAGTTGGTATCCATTGTATGTCCAGGAACCAAATTTTAGTGAACAACGTTGCGTATCAAATGGCCAGTACCTTAAATTAACATTGCATAAAGATGTGATAGTTACTGGTGGAATCCAGATTACCTCGCCGTTATTATAAGCCCGGAGATATGCAGCACCATAATGGTTTATTGGAGATGCTGATACACTAGAAAAAATAAATTTTACATTTTTAATTTGCACAATAGGTACCTGAAAAAGTATTTGTGGTCTAGAAAAATGTGAAAGGGTATATCATTTTCATTTACATTAGTATATCATAAACCATGGTAAACCCCTTCTGCTCATTTTCCAAATTTCAATTTGATGAAAGAAGTATACTTTCTAAAAGTGACCTTTTAGAAACGGTGACGTATTTCATTGTCAATTTTGTCTTGTTAAGAATTATATTAACATTCTATTTTTAAATATGCCAGCCTTTATACTTTATATTTCGTGCTTATTCAGGATTTTCGGAATAGAATGGTATTCACAGGTGACATTTATAATTATAAGATGATACACAAGTAGTGAAATCTCTGTATGTACTAGGAACAGGTTCTCACGACAGCTATGATGGACACAAAATGCTAACAATACAGGCAGTATTAAACAAACCAACAATTGTTAAGTCGTTGGCCCCAGTACTACTTCTCTTATTCCAAGGAAAGGGGATGTAAAAAGTTTTGTTAGATGAATTTTGGCCATCGTAAGAAACAAGCACCGGCTTCGGTTTTCCAGAGCTCATCAGTGTGCTACAGCTAAGATCGCTAAAACACATCGGAAACAAATTGACCCCGTATAATAAACATTGTGTTAACTACTGTTATTTGACGATGAAAATTAGTTGTTTGCATTTCAAAGTTAGGCTTGATACTGGAGCTAGTTGGAGAAATGTCATGGAAAAGAAGAACGAAAGAGAAGCATCGACCTATCAATATTTATGAAATGTTACACAACAATTTGGACAGTGTTATTAGGATTATATCCTTGATAAGTGACTATTGTAACCTTTGTTGAGCACTTAAAGTTCACTTTGTAGTACCCAATTCACACTAGTCTTAGTAATATGTTGTGGTAAGTTGGGTTTTCTAAAGTTTGCTTATTATAACCTTGCCCTGAATTGTGTATATTACCATCACAAGCTCCACCTATTTGTAAAACATATTGTATAATAATTATTATGAAAAATAAAAAGTAAAACAATCAGCTGTGAAAGCAGCCGGCGAGATGAGATATACGTAGTGACATCTCTGTACGCACTATGGAAACTAGTTTCTTTTCCACCGCAGCCGTCATGGAACACAAAGTGCTAACCATACACAAGAGCAGGGAAAGTAAAGGTGTTTTTTGGCACCCTGTGTCCATCGCGGCTGTGGTGAGAACCTAGTAACCTCTGCTGCTTTATATATTTAAATATGACACAATTGTCATCGGCATACAATCCCACCTTGCCTATCAACGGCTTTGGGATATCATTTGTATAACTTAAAAAAAGTGTAGGCCCTATTATGGAGCCTTGTGGAACTCCTCTTACCACTATTTCATAGTGACCACTCAGCGTGCTAGGACACTATATTTCTTTTAGGTAGGGCGTGATCAACATTGGAGCCACACTATATTTTTCAAGATTCTCAAGCAAAATGTCGTGGCAATCGAATCAAAAGTTTTACTCAGGTCTAAGAAAATTTCTACAACTTCATGTCTTTCATTAAAGGTAAGTTTTATTCACCTCAAAAAATGCCATAAGTTTATGATCTTCTCAAGTATTTTAGATATGGTTGAAAGCAAAGCTATTTGTCTGCAGTTAAAAAGGTTTGATGCATCACCTTTTTTATATAATGCTATTATATTAGCTATTTTTAACTGATCAGGATTCACTCCTGTCGACCTACTTAAATTTCTTATATGCACAAGAGGTTCCACTATTGCTCCTACCGCTCTTTTCAAGAGAGCTACTGGTACTTCATCATGACATACAGAATTTGTGTTCTTTAAACTCATGATGGTATTAAAGAATTCTAAAGAATATATGGGATAAATAATTAAATTGTTTACATCTATGGCGACATTTTGTCCATAGTTTGTCCTGTGACAACTTGAGCCTGTTCCAATGTAAAGTATATTAATTTGATTTAAGCATCGTTTCTCCCCTTCTCCTTCTGTATACATTGGAGTAATGTTTTATTCTGAGGAGGGTTTTTCCTGATACTTTCGTTTATAATTTGCCATATTGACTTGGCCCAGACTACTTGCTTTTTCAAGGAGCTACGATACTGATTATAGCTTTTTCAACGGGTATCGCCCTTAATCATCGCTGTATATAAGGTTTTCTTTGTCTTAAATGGTGCACGTATCTCCGGCGTAATCCACGAACGTGATGTTTTTTCACAATGAGTACTCCTTTCTTCAGAAAAACTCTGTTCGAACAGGAAGTACCTAATGATTCTAGAGAATTGATCATATGCTTTATTTGCACCTTCCTCTTTATAGACCCCCTCCCAAGCATTGTTCGACCAGTATTCTACGTATCTCCCAATTCCCTTTTGAGAGTAGTGCCTTTTCTTCTTAAATGTTTCTTTTTCACTACATATAGTGCCATTGTCTATTTCCAGCATTTGTCCCATGAGGTCAGACAGATCTGTATCGATGACATGACTTTGGTGTGCTGGATTTCGATTGATGAATATGTTATCAATCAGGGAGATCTATAACAAGATATTCTAGTTGGCTCAAAAACGGGTTGACTAAAGCCATTAAATGTCATTAAATTGTTAAAACACATGACTTTGGCTCCCTCGGTACCTTCTGTGTCCAGAAAATTCAATTAGAAGTCATCACACACTACTACTAAGTTTTTTATCAATTCCATAAGTTCCTTGTTCACCGTTGATCCGTAGTCATCACGAATATAGATGCAGGACCCTCCGGGCGACATCTCACTTCTTACAAAGCGGGCAGACACATAGTAACCCTTTATATAAGGAATTTCATCAATGTTTAGCCAGTCTTCAGTCAAGCATATCAGAGTCTGCTGTTTATTTTCAATAAACAATTCAAGTTTAACATCCTTTTGTGACAGATTTTCTTTCAGTGACGTTCAATGTTCTGTATCTTTTAACAATTCCGGTTTCCTGCAATATCTACACTCTTTCTTTCCCAGCGAAATCGGAACCTCCTAAATGTAACACCACTCGGACAAAATTTACTTTTGTATAGCATGTCTTTATACTGAAAAGGGACACCTATTGGCAAACATTTAACCTGCCTCCCACTTATTGCGTGTATCTCCTTCACTTCAATGTTCTCTTCATCGGATAGTTTTCTTTTTTATATATTGTTGTATTATATCAACCCCCACCGACGATTTCACATGTGAAATGAAGTAACATGCCTTTTTCTGCTTTTTCTCAGCACCTTCAAAGAAAGTATTTTCACTTTGTGCACACTCTATATTCATTTAACTTTTTTATGTTCCTTTCTATTAGCTACTAGTTTGAAGCCATCCTCACCTGTATCACTTGGAGTATCTAAAAGTTCTGTATTTGATTTGTTGTTTGGTACACTTTTGTTGTTCGTTTTGGTCACAGACATAACATGTGTATATGAGAAAACTAATGAAGCACCCACATCAGCCAAATTGTGGGTACGGTCTCCCTCGACAGAAGCAACAGCTTTTGGTAATATGTTCAATTTTTATTTCAAAAACGACATGCTTAATGCTATTAAATATTATTTATTATCTTTCTCATTCAAATATTTGGACATTTTATGCTATCATACTGTACATATATTATAGACAAAATCTTATTTCAATTTGGGAATTAAATTAACAATTTTTGTAACTAAATGTCATCGCTTGTTCAGTTTCGTTGTAAACTAATTTGTTTTACCATATTGTTACCATAAAGTATTTAATTTCATTAACATTACGCAATAAAAGTTAGGACTGCTGGATAGTTTTTAGCAGTTATGACATGGCCAAATTCACTTGATTAGTAGCTAGACGGTTCGCAGAATATATCTATATATTTATTGCATATGAACGAACTAAAAACAATTACAGTCGAACTACCCACTAATAAAGCGAACAGCTATATTTACAAAACGTCTCATAAAGGAAGCTTGAAAAGCCTAGGAGATATCCAGTAGTCCAAACACAACCTGCATACCAGAGTGTTTCCTTAGTTATTATTATTATTTATTTTGAGTACACAGTTTAGAATACCTGTTATAAAGATAAATGTCAGGTTGCCAAACTTCATGGTCAGCCACAGTGAGCAAGCTTATGCCTTCATAGTCTTCTGGGTCCCATATTAACTTTTCATCATTCCAAACCTATAACATAATAGTGCTAGTTTAAACGGTGCATGCAAGTAAATTTTCGCTGTGCTGTTGTTGATTTTTATTGTCCTGTTAAATTACAAAAAAAAACCAATATGACTTGGCAAGATTTTACGGGATATTTAAAAAGTTCTAACAAAATGTTTCAGTCTCACAATATTATTCAATGATCTGTTGTAACGATTACGTTTTTATCTATCATCGTTACTACGCTAAATACTTAAAGAAACCCCCAAGAAGCTTAAATAATACCAGCTGACTTTCTTTCTGTAAAACAATGTAAATTTTAGTTTGACAATTTTTCATTGAAAATTCGCTAAGAAATTTGCGTGCTGAATTCCCTATAATATGCGTCGAAAGACAAGTATTGAAAGACGTTACATTTTGTTGGGGAAAATGAATATCTCTATTGTCCTGGAATTCTAGGTAAATCACCGCGGCTGACGTAATAATGTTGAGATCTAGAAAGACGGTTACGAAGGTGGACAAATCTATTGTTGTTTTAAGGTGGATTTTTTCTATCTGTCTCCCTTTGAGCGACAAGGACCAGCAAAAATAATACGCAATAAAATCGATAGGAAGGGAGATTTTGACCCGCGAACAAGAGGATTCGATCATCGGCGGGCAAGCAGTGAACATCTTAAACATTAGGCTGTTGCCTTTTTGCTCTAAAAAGGGGTGAAAATATCTATCTTTTGCCGCAAATATCTCTTTATATAGTTATCGTGGGTGCAAACAAGTGTTTGATCTAGTTTTTAGAGAATTTAATGATCTGTTTTCGAAAAAATATAACCTGTACACTGACGCTTTCCTTATTCTTGA
The DNA here is from genome assembly GCA_964006375.1 of Tillus elongatus. Classification (NCBI taxonomy): domain Eukaryota; kingdom Metazoa; phylum Arthropoda; class Insecta; order Coleoptera; family Cleridae; genus Tillus; species Tillus elongatus. The sequence continues at coordinate 102,065,662 of OZ023267.1, forward strand.
CACGGTGAAGTTTATCACGCAATTTCAAGTACATCTAAAAGTTTTCTGTCTCATTAGTTAATTGATGTTCAACGCTAATAAATTTTGCATAGTTTCCGATACAGATTGACAGTGAAAGTCATAGTTTGAATTCATCCTGTCGATGACGTCATACCAGGTGCTGTCGCTTTAAAGTAGGAGCTAGTCACACTTCGTCCACATTACGATGGTATGTAACATTGTCTACTCCTCAGCCTCTGAGATATTTCCCTTATTTTATGACACTTCTCTGGAGGGAAACTAAGAGTCTGTGTGGGGCTCTCATGGTCAACATCTACCTGTCTGACATCAGTAAAGAACCATAGATAGAAGCCGCCTTGGTGAGTCGTTTTAAAAATTTAATTTGTGCGTGACCATTCAAACTTTCATGTGACAACCAGAATCTTTTAATTAATTTACACTTCAAAGTTCAATTTAGCATAACCAACTTAGACTTTTTACTATCAGTGAGACTGCCTTTTTAGTGAATTTTCTTTAAAAAAAATCACTAATGAGGAGATCCCGACTTTTGAATTTTGAAAAAATTTCTTCAAATGAGCGCTATTTAGGACTCCCGGAACCCAAATCCGAAGTCAGTTTCAGACTTTATATGTTTATATATATATATATATATATATATATATATATATATATATATATATATATATATATATATATATATATTTATTTATTTATGTGTCACACCTATAACTTAAAAAATAATAAACCGATTTTGATAAAACCTGATGAGTACCTTCCTTTTGCAAGTGGCTTGGATAAGTATGTTAGCCAGGAAAATCCTCCGAGGTTTTCCCGGAAAATTTTGTGTTTTCTTTCGAAAAAAATCGATTTTTTTTATATTTTCAAAATTAACAAAGTAAGGGCAACCAAATTTTATACGCGGGTTTATATTATTATAGGCAAGTTACATACCAAAATTTAGCTCCGTAGGTTAAAGGACAAAAAAGTTACAAGCATTTAAAGAAAAATAAATTTGAGTTCTCCTCAAAACGTCAAAATCGCGATTTTAAACGTCAAAATTGGTAAGTACCTTCCTTTAGCAAGTGGCTTGGATAAGTTCGTAAGCCAAGAAAATCCGCTGAGGTTTTCTCGGAAAATTTTGTGTTTTCTTTCGAAAAAAACTTATATCTCCAAAATTAACAAAGTAAGGGAAACCAAATTTTACACGCGGGTTTATATCATTATAGGCAAGTTACTTACCAAAATTTAGCTCTGTAGGTCAAAAGACAAAAAAGTAATAGGCATTTAAACAAAAATAAATTGGGGTTTTTCACAAAACGTCAAAGTTGGAATTTAAACGTCAAAATTGGCAACATTTAGGAAAAGAACTTGAATCTAATACGGCCTATGGAAAGAAAATGTCTGAAGAAGAATGTTTTACAAACCCTGATGTCTTAGTTTCAACCGTCATTGTCCTTCATTTTAATAAAATGTTTCCAGAAAATTCATTTCAAATAGACCTTTTCTCTGACGCTTGGCAGTAGTCTTAGCTATAGAGTTTATCGTTAATGGTATACAATTGTTATACAAGATATGAAAAAAAATGTATATATTAATTATAGGGTGTCTTGAGCTACATCTTAAAAAATTATTTCTACAATCACAGGGTGGCCCATAAGTCGTTGGTGATACAAATTTTCTTTTCTTTTTAATCAAACACGCCTTATGTTATTGCATTTTTGCATTTTCCATCGAAATATAAGGCATGTTTGTTAGAAAAAAAGATCTGGACGCAGTAAGTGCGTTATGGTAGCGAATTTTGATCAAATGCTCAATATTTGAATAGCTCAATTTGCTATTAACCTATAAGGTTGACTAAGAAACGAGTTTTTTCGGGAACACTTTAAGTTTACTTTCGGAAATTTTTGTACATTTTCAAACAATAAAGTTATTTTGATGAAACATGGCACATTGTTTTTACTATATAGATTATACTGGTAACCAAATGTGATGCCTGCTTTCTTAAAAAAAACACACATTATTGCTATTAAAAATAGTTTTATGAAAATTCACTACCATAACGCACTTGCTGCGTCCAGAGTTTTTTAAAGATAATTACATCCTGTGTCTTTTCTTTAATTTCTTAGTAGTAATGCAGATCAGAAATTTTCACTGTGTTATTCAACATCAGTCAATGCCTTGTCAATAAGTTATTTTAGGTTAAAATGTTTCAATTTTTTTTATTATGTATAATCAGTGAACAGCACTTAACTACAAAAAATTGGTCGAGCTTCTCTTGAGCAATTTCAAATGAACAGTAAAAACTAACCTGATCAGGTAAATATCTAGAAATCACTTTAAACTTGTTGAAATTTTTGACATCTAGTAGTTTTTGACAGAAAAATAATAATATCAATAGATAATATTTATTTCTCGTATTTTTAATAAGTAAACATTGTTTTTTATATACATAGCAAATAATGTTTAATTTCTTTCATGTAAACAAACCAAATTTTCCTCATTTCTTGTCACAATATCGATTATTCTTGTCATGTGTAATATTTGATTTCCTTCTGGTGATATTTAATGTCTTGTTTTCTTATTTTGTGAAGTGTATTTTTATCCTAAATCACCAGAAGTATTAATTTGATTTATTTGATTGATAACCTTTATCAATAAATTTAAGTATATATATATTTTTTGACAACTGTTTCATTGAAGAATAATCCCTCCTCAAAAGTTAACAAGTCTCTTCGGCAGCAGAGATTAAAACTATTAATACCTACTATCTAGATTTCTTTTAATACCCGTAATCCTGTTCTGCAATATAGCAATATAGGTCCAAATATACCTTAATATATCTTGAACAATTACCTAATCATCCTTTTACCAGGGTCATCTAAAATTTTCTTGGACCGCTACTTTCTTAAATAAAACAATAAAATAAAAGAATCAAATACCAGAAAATTTTACTAGGACGGTTACACTGTACCGATAAAAGTTTTATTACTGGTTATTTCCAAAGTGGAATTGATCTTTACCTCTTTAACTTCAAGTTAGACCATATAGAATAATGTTAAAGTCTTTAGACCGACCTGTACAGTATGTACATAAAAGAGAAAATTATTACGGTATCTGCGATATCTCGTTAATCAAAAGACCTAAAGTAATATGGGAATGCCAGTTATTTGTTGGTTAATTTAGTTGGAAGAGCAGTTCAAATAACAAGCTGTTCTAATTATTGATGTTAGTTTTCTTTTTTAATATTTACGTCTTTTAGAGAAGTGGTGATTTGAATAAAGGTTCCTGAATTAAAAACATATATTTTATATTACAAAAAATGACTTTATCAATTCGTTCAACCCTTTTTGTTTGGGGTGTGTTTAAGTTTGCGTATTTACAATGCACAAAAGGATGATAAATCGTTAGATAGTATTCTACCTAATCTGTATCATCAATTATTAGATTATTTAAAAAATCTAATTAATGAAACTAAAGTTTGATTAAACAGCAAAAATTAGAATGACTATCACAGCTTTACAATAAAAAGAAAGGGATTGCTCCTACAGTCAAATTAACGTGTTTTTACGACTTTATGTAGCCACTGAGTACAGGGTGATTATTATAATTTTTACATAAAAGCTTACTGATACTAGACTAAATATACGCAACAACAGAAAAACATAGACACATTATGGGTTGTACGATTCAAACTACACACAAATTCCTTAAAAAAAATAGATACAATCAGAGTTAGTCGTATCACACAAAACTTAATTAATTAAACACAATAGGCAGTCCGATATTTTGAATCTTTGACCACTCAAACCGGAGGTCAAACTCTCAGCTGATAATATTTTCTACCACGATATCAGCTCGAACAGATGATAGAAGGCAGGTTCTTACTCCGCTTTGGGATGACAATTGAGCTCTTTAGAAGCCAATTTGTCCTTGCGGTGTTATATACTTGAACATTTAGTGATAATTCTACTAATCATATTTGGGTGATTTCTTATCTTAAGTTAACCACTTAGGAGATTTGATATCGTTGTCTTGATCATCAAGACTCTGATTTATAACTTTGCACCCATTGTCTATCACAACTGAGAGTTGAATGCCTTTAAAGCTTGCTGCCAATCTCCCACTCGCATCTCCCTTTCTGCGTCGTCGTCAGATCAAGTGTTAATGTGAGCCTCTGTCTTTGTTCCGCGCAAGGCCATTCCTATTTGTTAGAGAGAGTGGGAGATGGGTGCGAAGCTTATCGTTTACAAACATTGTGTGCTGACTGTTTTGCGTGATTTTCATGGCCAACTGTTCTTTGTTGAAATTTAAAAATAGATGATATCTCAACAGAGGTATTGTATCATACGATTTTTTTGGTAAACAAACTTACAGGCTCTAGCTTGTAGGAAATCATTTACTGCTACAGGGAATTGTAGCAGCGGATTTTTACTAAATACTAAGTTATGTCTTTTTTTGTTAATAATACTTTATAATACTTTGTCGTGTTAACGAATTTTCATATATTAATTACTGATATTTTTATTACGGATTTAAAGTTTAGTAACTTATCAACGTAATTAGATGACATTTCAATTCAATTTTGATACAAATTCATGCAATTAATCCAGCTGTAAAAGTGAAGCATTACAGATCATATATATTTATATATATATATATATATATATATATATATATATATATATATATATATATATATATATATATATATATATATATATATATATATATATATATATATATGCAGAGAGAAATAGCGCGAAGCGCCATATTTATGTTTTTAGCGGTTCTAGGCTTCCACGTACACACAGTAGCAAGAAGGAAGCTGTGGGAAAAAAACTAGCAAGCGAAAACAACTACTCTCCTGATTTTTTCTACGAAAATTCACTAAAAGTGTCAGAACCCTGTATTACATCTATATATTCGTACTCAGGTTGGTTATTTCTGTAACACGAGAATGGAATAAACTTTGTTTTACTATAATTTATGGTGAGCAGTCTGCTGCTAAAAAAAATTTACAATGTTCTTCAAGTCGTTTTCCACTTTTCTTTTCAGGTTGTGCCAATCAATATACATATATATATATATATATATATATATATATATATATATATATATATATATATATATATATATATATATATATATATATATATATATATATATATATATATATGTACAGGGTGAGTAAACTATTGAATAAAGTAAGTTTGTCGTTTATGGGTAAACATTTAATAAGTTGTATATACTTTTTAAATGTGGTTTGCACTGTGAAAAAGCCCACTTGGTCTAGAGTATACAGAACACAATTTTTTTGAAAAGTTAAAACTTTAATATTATACTGGGTGTAAAATAAGGTTTCAAAAGTTTGGTTGTCCGTCACTTTTGTTTAAAAAAATCGTCTCCCATCATGGATAATACGTGAGCTAATATCAATATCTTCAGACGTTTTCGCCAGTTTTTGGATTAAGACCTTTTAGCATTTCACATTTCATACAGGGCGAGACAAGGAAATTGTGAGATTCTTGGTAGCTATATTACAATTGGCTCGCAGATGACTTGATTTTTTTGTAACGAAATATTAGCCAACTTCTTTTGACAAGTATCCAGGACAAAGTTATTCAAATATCTTTTGCATCTACACGGCCAACTATTCGCGTCGTCTCTTTTGGTTGGCTACATTTTGCGTAAATGTTATGTTCCTAAATATTTATTTATATTTACGTTATCGCAGCAGAGAGACCGTACTGTATGTATCTCATTTTTGCTCATACTGCTTATCACTGAACATTTTTGATATTTAGCACCAGTAGCACTTTTCACGTAGAAAGTGACATTAGTAGTAGAAACCGCTTTTATAGTAAATCCGCTTTCCTAGTATACCCGCTTCTATAGTAAATCTGCTTACATAGTTAACCCGCATCCTGGTAATTAAACAATAGTTAGAAAACATATAGTGCAGTATCGCAAATCATAACTATGAGAAATTGACGCCAATAATAAAACAATATCTTACCAGACGCCCTCGTGGCGCAGGTGGCTAGGTGCCAGCCTGCTAAGCGAGAGGTCCCGGGTTCGATTCCCGGGCGAGCCAAGTTGACTCTGTCTGGAAAATTTAAAAAAATATATAGAATGATGGGAAAGAATGTGCTAATGACCTGAGATGCCGCAGCCAATAATATTAAATGAAAAAAAAAAATATATATCGTACCATAACGCAGTAGTGTTTATTTATACACGAGAGGGTTAATACTCATTTTCCCATCCTTCTTACCCTTGCGTCAAATCAACATCTTACAGGAAGAACACGGTTACTGCTGTATTGTGACATAATCTAGTATTTAAATTTTCCTTAAAATTAGATACAATCCACTTATTCCTCATACACAACAGCAGATATTGCTGATTTTATAGCCAGAGACATAAATAAAAGTATTGAGTTTTAAGCCAGCCTGTAAAACGTAAAAACCCCACATAATCTAGCATTTTCCTTTTCCTTAAAATTAGATACAGTACACTTATTCCTCATACAAAACAGCCTACTTTAGCAGCTATTGCTGATTTTATAGCCAGAAACATAAATAATAAAAGTATTGAGTTATAAGCCAACCTGTAAAATGTTAAAACCCCATTTAGACAAAACATCATCGGGTTAGGAGTAAAATAAAATAAATAAGCTTTCTAACCACTCAAGGCCCATCAAAATCCGTCTACGCGTTACCAAATTACAGTGCTTTTGAAATATCGTTACAAATATTTTTACTATTTATTTGTTTCGCCCTGTGTAAAATGCCAACAGGCTTAATCGAAAAACTGGCGAAAACGTCTGGAGATACTGATATTAGCTCACTTACTGTCTATAATGGGTGACAATTACTTTTTTTTTAAACAGAATGGCGGACAACGGAACTTTTGCAAATTTTACACGACTTTATTTCACACCCAGTATAATATGATATTTTAATCTAGACCAAGTGGGATTTTTGCAGTGAAAAAAGTCAACTTTAAAAAAAGTAACAGCAAATTAAAAAATATGGTAAATTTAGTTTGTGTTAAGTATGCGTATTTTAAAATTATATTGAACTATACAGAGTGTGCTAAAACACGGGGCGGTATTTTTTATGAAACACTCTGTATATTATTTTTCGTCTAATTCAAAAACTGTTTTATTATAGGTTTGATATATGTAAAATTTATGGTTTTTCAATTAATTAAAATTATACCAAAAAATCACATTTACAAATATAATTTTATTATGTCTTAACCTATAATTTGCTATGGAAACTTTTGTATTTTGATGTAGGGAAGACTACGTTTAAGCTTATTCTCTGTCTACACAAGCTACACGAGATGTAACATATATCAGGTTTGCATATATATATATATATATATATATATATATATATATATATATATATATATATATATATATATCGAAAAAGTAAATTATATACAAAGGGAATATACCTGTCAAATTATAAACATGGCAGGTATTTTTCCTTATTAATTGCTTGGATGGTTTTGTTTAAGTCAACCCATTCGTTTTTGCAAACAATTAACAACAAAAGTCTGGACGCAGCAAGTGCGTTATGGAAATGAATTTTCATAAAAATGTTTTTAATAGCAAATATGTGTGTTTTTTTTAAAAGAAAGCAGGTATCAAATTTGGTTACCAGTATAACCAATATAGTAGAAACAATGTGCCATGTTTCACCAAAATAACTTTATTGATTTAAAATGTACAAAAATTTCCGAAAGCAAACTTAGTGTTCCTGAAAATCTGGTCTCTTGGTCAACCTTATAGGTTAATAGCAAATGGAGCTATTCAAATTTAAAGCATTTAAAGAAAATTTTCTAAAATAACACACTTGCTGCGTCCCGAATTTCCTTTCTTACAAACATGCATTATATTTCGATGGAAAATGCAAAAATTCAATAACATAAGGCGTCTTCGATTAAAAAAAAGAGAATTTGTATCACCAACGACTTATGGGCCAGCCTGTGATTGTAGAAATATTTTTTAAAATGTAGCTCAATACACCCTATAATTAATTTATGCATTTATCTTGTATAATAACGGATATATGGCGCTTTATTGATTTTTTACGAAAATTCGATTAAAAATATATGCCATTAAACGATAAACTCTATAGCTAAGACTGCTGCCAAAACATCAGAAAAAGGGTCTGTTTAAAATGAATTTTCTGGAAACATTTGAGTAAAATGAAGGACAATGACGGTTGAAGCAAATACTTCAGGCTTTGTAAAACATTATTCTTGAGACATTTTCTTTCAATAGCTCGTATTAGTTTCAGGTTATTTGCCTAAGTGTTGCTAATTTTTACGTTTTAAATCGCTTTTTTGACGTTGTGAGCAAAACCTCCTTTTTTTAAATGCCCATACCTTTTTTTTCTTTCAACTTAGAAAGCTAAATTTTGGTAGGTAATTTACTCATACTGATACGAACCTGCGAACTAAATTTGGCTGCCCTTACTTTGTTACTTCCGGAGATATCATTTTTTTCGAAAGAGAACTCAAATACTTTCAGGAAAACCTGGGTCGATTTTCCCGGTTAACGAACTTGTCCAAGCTACTTGCAAAAGGAAGGTATTCACCAAATTTAATCAAAATCGGCCTATTATTTTTTGAGTTATCGGTGTGATACATACACAGACACACACACACACACAGATATATATATATATATATATATATATATATATATATATATATATATATATAATTTATTGAGCTATCGGATTTGAAATAATTTAACGAAAATTTTCTACCACAATTTTTATATGTTTATATATATATATATATATATATATATATATATATATATATATATATATATATATATATATATATATATATGTAGAAAATTTTCGTAAAATTATTTCAAATCCGATGGCTCAATAAATTTCCCATTAAGCCAGATTCTTCAATCTTGAACCATAGTAACACCTATGTAAACGTACGTGGGTACTAAATTAAAGAAAAATAACATAATGAGCTTCACGGATAACTAGAAATGTGTTCTAAAAACTTTTTTGTTTGTTTATTGTTTGCAAAAATTGGATGGGTTGACGAAAACAAAACCATCCAAGCAATTAAGATGGAAAATACCTGTCATATTTATAATTTGACAGGTACATTCCTTTTGTAAATAATTAATTTTTTTCTGGAAAACTTTTGTAAGTTTAAGGAAATTTGCAACACCATTTTTTAAAGACACTTGCACTACTTACATATTATATCCAAGACCAAATATTAATTTTTTAGCTTCATATAAAATATATTTTTTTCAAATAATCGCTAACTGGGACTTTAAAATCGATCTCCAAGGTCCATTTAAATTTAAAGCATTCGTTTTAATAGTATATCTTACTAATAGTGTACAATTGTTATGAAAGATTACTACTATAATGCACTTGCTGCGTCCCGAAATATTTTGATAATACTTTCGTTTGCGTTTACAGTAGTAAATGAGTTTTAAGATGTTTCTCTTTATTGCCTTTTCTTTATTTATGCCTGTAATGAGATTTATCATACCTACAATATGTTATATTATAATCAATTTTACTTTTTTTGAGTCGATGTTGCCCCTTATACTGGGTAACTTCGACACCTAAAACAAACCAAAAACAGGAAAACTGGGTCCTGGTAAAATAATTTTTTTGGCACTTAAGAGCTAAGGCATCAAATGTTATAATGGCATATAAACAATATAATTTTTAATGAGGTACTTTCAATGGACAGTAAAAATGTGCACAAAACCTGCCAAAGTCCCCCATTTTACGGCAATTTATGTAAATTTATTTATACTACTTACCAGCTTGAGCCACATATGGATTGTCAACGTACTTTTGAACTCATCAAGTTGGATATGCCTAAGACTGAAGTAAAACTTGACAGTGGTTTTATTGATAGAAGGCCTAGCGAACTTATCGTACCCTTCTAAAAGATCTTTTCTTAGCTGATCTACGGCCGTGGTATTCCATATAGGGTCCACGTCGGTTTCTAAAGATAAAATACGATTACTTTTCAGAATAATTTAAACCATACAGTGTGTTTCACATGTGTGACATCAAACAGTGGTACCTTATTAGATACCAAAATATAGTTAAAATAAAAATGTTATGGCAGCGACGTTTTGAAAAAGTCTTACAAATTATTCAGTTAATAAAACACAATAAATAGTTGGCTGTGAATAAAATTGGTGTTGCCATGCATAGAAAGAAAGATGAAAAACAAACTGTTGTTTGCATTTTCATATCTTACAAATTTTTATCGGGGTTTTATTTATCCTTCAAAAGATAATAAGGTTTTTGACATTTGTGAAGAAATTTATATTTAACAACCAATTATAGGTACACTTTGCTAAAACCGATTTTACCATATCCGTCTTTTTTATACCTACCGATTGTTCTCCTAACAAAGCTTTATATTTTTATACCATCTAGCTGACGAAACACACAAAAAGTCTAGACGCAGCAAGTGCGTTATGGTAGTGAATTTTCATAAAAATTGATTTCAATAGCAAATATGTTTTCTTTTAAAGAAAGCTGGCATCAAATTTGGTTACCAGTATAACCTATATAATAAAAACAATATGGCATGTTTCATCAAAATAACTTTATTGTTTGAAAATGTACAAAAATTTCCGAAAGTAAACTTAAAGTGTTCCTAAAAACTGGTTTCTTGGTCAACCTTATAGGTTAATAGCAAATTGAAATGTAAATGCGCTACCATAACGCACTTGGTGCATCCCGAATTTCTTTTCATACAAACATGTATTATATTTCGATGGAAAATGCAAAAATGCAATAACATAAGGGTGTTCAATTAAAAAAGAAAGAAAATTTGAATCACCAACGACTTATGGGCCATCCTGTAATTGTATACAAATATTTTTTTAGAGATGTAGCTCAAGACAACCTATAATTAATGTATACAATTTTTTTCGTATCTTGTATAATAACGGATATATTAAACTTTATTGATTTTTTACGAAAATTCGACAACAATTTTATATCATTAAACGATAAACTCTATAGCCAAGCTACTGCCAAAGCATCAGCGAAAGGGTCTATTTGAAATGAATTTTCTGGAAATGTTTTATAAAATGAAGGACAATGACGATTTCAGGCTTTGTAAAACATTCTTCTTGAGAGATTTTTTTCCATAGCTCATATTAGTTATTCGTTTCAGGTTCTTTGCCTAAATATTACCAATTTTGACGTTTTAAATCCTGACTTTGACGTTTTGAGGAAAACCAAAATTTATTTTTCTTTAAATGCCTCTAACTCTTTTGTTTTTTAACCTACAGAGCTAGATTTTGGTAGATAACTTACCTATTAAGACATAAACCCGCGTACCAAATTTGGTTGTCCTTACTTTGTTAATTCTGGAGATATATTTTTTTCGAAAGAAAACACAAAATTTTCCCGGAAAAACTCGGCGTATTTTCCTGTATATATATATATATATATATATATATATATATATATATATATATATATATATATATATATATATATATATATATATATATATATATATATATATATATATATATAAACATATAAAAATTGAAACTGACCCCGGATATGTGTTCTGGGGGCATAATTAGCGCTTATTTGAAGAAATTTTTTCTAAAATCAGAAGTCGGGATCTCCTCATTAGTGATTTTTTTAAAAGAAAATTCACTAATAAGCTCTAAACCGAAAACGTCTTTAATTACACAAATGGAATAAATCCAGTAGCTCAATTATTGTGCATATTTATAAAAAATCCAGAGAAACCTTGTAACGAGCCCTGACTTGCGGGGTGAATTATACGGTAAAACGAATCAATGGATTTACAGGAACGGTCCCGGGCGCCAGATTTTAGAGGGTTTACTCCCTACGAGGGTGTCTGCGACCTCGTCACAAGACTCCGACCGCCGACGTGGCCGGAGTGCCTGGGTAGCTCCGTGGAGAGGGTCCGGTAGCCTGTGATGTAGCAGGCCGTATAGATACCTCCGGGGTTGCGGGCTTTAATCGCTCCCCCGGTATTTACCTGACCTTCCGAAAGTTTATAAGGGTGTAGCAGATTTATTTAAGATTATGAAACAGACTGAACGTAGTTTCCACTCTATTTATTACATTATAAGATTTTACAACACACTGGTATGCTCACAATATGAAATGTACTTATCGCTCTAACTTACTCTAAGACAAGTCGTATTGCTGGTGACGGGCCAACGAAATCACTTATTCCCCACGGAAAGAAAATGCGGGAGTCACGCGGACGGATACCTCGAGTGCGGTGGTTTACAACCCGTGGATGCAGCCGTTAAATGGGTCAATTGGAGACGCGCTCCTCAAATAGCTAAAAAGGCACCTAGCCGACGGAGTCGACAACAAGAGATCCAGCGCCTCGACGTCAGGGCGTCGATAAGGAGCGGGAGGGTTACAGGGGAACACCATGTAAAAGGATATTGTCGTATCCCAACTCGACCTTGGCCTGCTTGTGTACTACAGCGTCCAGACCAGAGTCGACTTGGAACAGTCGTAGTTAATACCCCTAGAAGGTCTGTGTTAAATACAGCATCACCTTCCAGAAGTATTACGATACGCTAACAATGAGGGGATAGGATCGTGAAGGGGAACGGCACTAAATCTCGTGGTCTCGACGTCGACGGGTAGGCACGTGGGGACTGAGGGAAAATATCCGAAAATTCGCTACAATTATATCAAATAAGGCAAAACTAAAATATTCTTACCTCGACGGCGTTAGATAGGTTTATTACGCCACGGACTTGTCTCTCACAACCACGGACGAGAGGGTATGGTATACTGACGTTCCTCTACAACTTCTATAAACTGACTCTATTTCTTGAATATAATTTCCAGCTAAATATTTTTCAACACGCTACGGCAAACGGTGAACTATCTACCTCAGTAGTTAAATTCTCTCTGTCGTCCCCGGCTGAAACATCTTAATCGGTGGAAGATACCTTATCCTTATCTCTGCAGATATGTTTTTACTCCACCGCGATAATTCGAAAAATGCGTACTTTTAAGAAATGTTAATGATGAAGATAATAATTTTTACTGCGTGGAATTTTTATTTGTATGAATTATATTATATTTATTTTCGAACAGCCGTTTCCAGTACATACAGCTGTTCTGAAAATATAGACTTCGTCACAACCTTATTTTTTGATTTATAAATGACAACCTGCCCCGTGGAAAGTTCACCCCTATATTCAACTCCCTTCGAGTAACAGTTGCAACCCCCAAATTTTTTAATATAAAATAGGGGCTTGTGATACATAATTTGAAAGATCTCTTCATTCTTTGTTCAAAAATACTATGCTTTCAAAATTGATTGAAAAAATTAACAGTAAAAAAAGAAATTCATCTGATGGACGAACTTACACATTAAAAATTAGTAATTAAACGCGTTTCATTCTTGGTAATGAGAAAGAAAGCAAAACTAATTGCAGTGTCCTTTTTGGATAGTATTAATTTAAAAAAAAAACACCTTCAAGTTATCAACATTTTTCTAAGTTGTCAGTGTTAGTTTGGTTTAAAACGCCTTAGCAACTTTCTACGTGGTTGTAACCGCATAAGAGTAGTTACCAGTTGTTAACTGCAAGTTAGAAACATGATTTATTGAGTAGAAATGCATAAAATAACAATACTACAGATGATTGGTTACGGAGATAAAACACGATCACATTTGTGATACAAAAAATCTTTTAATGCACTGAGTAATGATACCAAATTGGATGTAATGCTCGAGTTTGAGAAAAATCCACATACTTCAAATCGACAAGCAGCCACAACATTGCATGCTATTCATCCATCGATTATATAAATATCAAAAGTAAATCAAATACATTCCTATAAATTGATACAAACTCAGGAGCTCATGGAAGACCATTTTAATAGAAGAATGTCTTCTTGTGAACAAATGATGGAAATGTTAGATAACAATGTCATATGTCCAGTTTGGATCTGCGGAAAACATTCTCTAACTGGACATTCCAGTTGAGCGTTTTTATCTAGGGTAACCCCCAGATATTTCGCTTGTTCCATAAATGGAATCGCTTCTTCCAGAAGAATAGGTGGTTTTAATTTTTCCAACTGTCCTCTTCTGATAAATGGAACAATGGTGGTTTTTTGGGGGTTCACAGACATCTGTTCCCTCCGACACCAATCGTTCACTACATTTAGTGTCTCTTGAAGAGTATTTGCAAGTTCCTGTCCAGATTTACCTCTTACCATTACAACTAGATGATCCGCATACGCCTGGACCTCAACCTCCCACAGCCTCAGGATAGCCAGCAAATCATTCACAAAGAAAAACCAAACACCTTAGCAACTTTCTGTGTGAATGTAACCGCATAAAAGTAGTTACTAGTTGTTAACTGGAATTTGGAAACATGGTTTATTTAGTAGACACGCATAACATAACAATTCTACAGATGATTGGTTATGGAGATAAAACACGATCACAGATCGAAGTTGCTCGTCTATTTAAAAAAAACCGAGTTGGCGCCTATATCCCAATGGACAATTAGTTACATTTAAAAGTTATTTCGCGGGCTTGAAAATCTACGCCACATACAAAAAAAACAACTTTTTAATGCACTGAGTAATGATACCAAATTGGATGTAATGCTTGAGTTTGAGGAAAACCCACATACTTCGAGTAGACAAGCAGCCACAACATTGGATGCTATTCATCCATCGATTATTCAAATATTAAAAGAAAATCAAATACATCCCTATAAATTTATACTAGCTCAGGAGCTCATGGAAGACATATTTAATAGAAGAACGTCTTTTTGTGAACAAATGAAGGAAATGTTAGATAACAATGTCATCCAACTAGAACATTTACTTTCCAATGAGTGCAGTTTTACATTTCACGGTCAGGCTAATCGTCAAAATTGTCACTACTGGCCTAAACAAAATCCACACTGGATGAGAGAAGAACATACCCAATACCCTAAAAAGATAAATGTTTGGGCAGGAATAGTTGGAAACCATGTCATGGGTCCCTTTCTTATTGGTGGCAATTTGAATGGTGATAATTATTTAGCATCTCTCCAAAATAATGTCGTGCCAACTTTGGAAATCTTATATCCTGATCAAAGAAACCCACAAGTTCCAGCAAATGTTACATTGTTCCAGCTGGATGGAGTACCAGCCCATTACCAAATCAATATTCGGCCCTTCATCGACATAATAATGCCAAATCTGTGGATAGGAAGGCGAGGATGGTTCAAGAATATGGTATACAAAACTGAATCATGGGGTTTAACTGATTTAAGAAAAAGAATAACGATTAGGCCGGTCACGTCTCAGATGTTGGCTAACGTTAAAATACATTTTATTTACGATTTGTATGCTGCCAAGAGGGCCAATGCATGCATTTTGAACATCTCCTACATTTAGATTAATGTGGTTTTTATTTTGTTTTTAGTTATCAAGAATGAAATGTGATTAGTTATTAATTTTTTAGTGTATTGCGAAGTTCGACAATCAGATGAATTTCTCATTTTTTTACTGTTAATTTTTTCAGTAACTTTTAGAACTATTGAATTTTTGAATGGAGCATGAATATATCTTTCAAATAAGGTATCGCACACCCCTGCTTCTTATTTAAAAAATGAAGGTTGCAACTCCGACTGGAAGGGGGTTGAATGTAGGGGTGAAGTTTTCAACTTGCAGGATATCATTTTTTAAGCCAAAATTGACGTGTTTTGTGATTTTTTATAAATATGCACAATAATCTAGATACTGAATTGATTCCATTCGGCTGTTCCACACTGTTGATATAACACAAGCCTAGTGGAAACTCAAATTATGCTCTCTAACACTCTCTTTTATGTCATAGTGGTTGGAGTTGCTGCATAAACAAATCGTTTTATTTTGTCCCTAACATAATAATCGAAAGGAGTTAGGGGATCTTGGTGGCCATATAAATTGCCGATTACAGGCAATCCAGCGATCTTCAAGCATCTTCTGTAACAAATAATTTACTTTATTTGTATTGTACACTGGAGCTCCGTCTTGTTGTTACCAACAGCTCCTGTATTCTATTAGCGTGAATTTCCCATACTTCCTAGAACGGGGTTCTTTTAATATCTGTAAATGCGGCACCAGCTAGGTTTACATAATAAATATGAAAACTAAACATACTGTTCTCTTTGATACTAAATGGCCTTAAAATCTTATCCGGGTAATCATCTGCCCATAGTGTGAATTATGACGGCTCAATAGTCCGCTCTTGAAAAACTAGCTCTGATCGCTTTATATGATTTTGTTTAGAAAATGTTCAGCTTCGTGGATTCTTGTCGGCAGGAATTCAAGAATTATATTCGTTTTTAACAATCGACTAACTCTAGATGATGTCCTAATGAATATGAAAACCGCTTATTCTTAAAATTCCTGACTAAAAAATAATATACCGAAAACTCGCCCAGCGTCACACAACGATGGATTTGGGCTGCTATTTAAGTCTCTAAGTAAAGTAAGTAATAGGCAACTCTTCATCGTTAGATATAGGCTTAATTTTGTCAAATATTGTTGCGAATTAACAAAAATTTACCAAATCGCTAATTACTACCGTAACTGTATCCTGACCGATCTGGATCTATTTGAATACGTCCCAGCAAAGAGTTCGCAATTTTGACTAAATTTTTATGACATTCACCATAAGCAACAAATAAATTCAATTAATATTCGTTGGTTGGTATGACCTCGACTTGTAATTTTAAAAACAAATTGGTTCTGCACTACACTATAGGACTTATTATATTTAATATTAGTTAGCTAAGTTAGGTTCTAATTCCAAGTATAGTTTGACAGATCAAGCTATGTATATATTTCCACGACTAACACTTGTAAATAATGTAAAAATAGCTTATATATTATAAGAGGGGTTTCAAATCGATTAGTTACTTATTAAAAATGACACCATGGAATGTGAAAAGGTAAGTTGTTATTTACTTCTAATATATATATATATATATATATATATATATATATATATATATATATATATATATATATATATATATATATATATAAATTGAAAGTGACCCCGGATATGGGTTCTAGAGGTCCTAGTTGGCGCTCGTTTGCAAAAAAAATTTCAAAATTGAAAAGTCTGGATCTCCTCATTAGTGAATTTTTTCTACGAAAATTCACTAAAAATGCATCCCTATAAACTACAACACGTTCAAGAGTTGATTGACGGTGATTCTGATAGAAGACTGCAATTTTGTGAACAACTGCTGGACATGTTACATAGAACAACTGTTATTTCTTTTTCTGACGTTCTGTTTTCCGATAAAGCAACATTTCTTTTGAATGGCGATGTAAACAGGCAAAATTGCAGATACTGGGCTGCCGAAAACCCCCACTGGATGCAACAAACATACACTCAGCGTCCCCAGAAGTTGAACGTTTGGGCTGGTATCATTGGTGATCAAGTAATTGGACATATTTTTATAGAAAATCTAAACGGTCCAAGATATTTAGAAATTCTAAGAGAACAGGTTGTCCCAATGTTAGCAGAATTATATCCAAATGTAATGGAACCTAATATTCCCCAAGAAAGAGTATGGTTTCAACAAGACGGTGCACCGCCCCACTTTGCTCTTCAAGTTTGGGAGAATTTCCACAAAGATGGATTGGACGAAGAGGTTTCGTAGAATGACCCGCTAGATCACCAGATCTTACACCTCTTGATTATTTTATGGGGATACTTTAAGAAGAGAGTGTATAAAACACAACCTGCTGATTTAGATGGTTTGAAAATGAAAATAACAACAGAAATTAGGAACGTAACGCCTGACGTGTCGAACAGAGTTGGGTAAGAAGTCCAGAGCAGATTATTTCGTTGTGTGCAAGTGAATGGGGAACATTCTGAACATTGATTATAAGAAAGGGGCGTTTTTATTAAGTTTATTTTCGAAATTTGAATTTCAGGGTAAACTGTTTAGTTTTAATATTCCGCTGATAAATTTTCACCCTGTATTGAAAACTGTAATATTAGACCATACATATGGGGTATCTCTGCATTCAGAAAAATGTGATCCATCGAATTGTGATGAAAAAATGTAGGGTTGTTATTTTTTGTGGGGGTGGTGGGGGTAAAATGGTGGGAGTTTAATTTTTTTAACTATGATTATAAGATAATGTTCGACAAATTAAACTTCACGTGTCTCAGCGTTTTCCACAAAAACTATTTTTTGCTGAATAATGAACCTTATTTCATAAGTGTGTTTCACATTGTAGATATAATATATATATATATATATATATATATATATATATATATATATATATATATATATATATATATATACAGAGTGGTCAAACAGTGCGTTCGCGTTTAAGTTCAATATCTCCGTTATTATTCAATAACAAAAAAAATTGGAACAAAAGTTGCAGGTACTAACGTTAGCTACAAACGAAAATGATTTTTGCATATACAGGTGTTGCATAAGTTAGATACAACCCAAACTTCACTTTTGTGAAATGCTACACTCTGTATATTGTTTCTTTTTGAATTCCTCTTGTTTTGCCGATTCATCTAGTGTCTAGTTGTTGGGGTCTATACAGAGTCATACAAAAGTTAGGGCTACTTTTCTAAAACATCAGAGGCACATTTGACGGCTTGTATCTTCATTATTATGTCAGCATGCAACACTCTATCATGCAAAAAATCTGAAAAAAGGTTCTTATTTCAACTTCAATCAATACAGAAAGAATTCCTTGAAAACAGTATATAGGGTGAGTAAAAACACTGGAGTCAAGTTTTCTCTAGAAATTCAAATGGAACATCCTGTATATTATAATCAATTTCGATACTTCAACGAATGTTCTTTCAGCTTCATGAAGTATTCCCTATACCTAAAACCAGTATTTACTGAGATATTGGGTGTTTTTTTTAAAGGTACATTTATACACAGGAATGAATTAGTGTATTATTTTTGAAACACCTGTATACTGTTTCCTGTCTAGACTCCTCTCGCTTTGATTATTAATCGTCTGTTGGGGCATATGAAGAATTATATTAAGATTTACGGTCACTACTTCTCAAAACCTAGTACTTTTTTCCAACCTCGTTTTATTATTTCAGAAAACTTGCAAATGTCGGTTTGTTTCAACTGTGATATGTTCCTTCAAGAATAAATTGTTACCAATACACATTACACCAATACACATTACCAATAAGCATGGTGAAAAAAATTTCTTCAATAAAAATAATAACTAGAAAAGAAAATTTCAATGGAAAAAAATTAACAAGTATAAATTAAAGACTATTCAATTTAGTAATATTCAAATAAAACTTAAAGCTGAAATTAGAATGTATCAAATCCGGAAAATTGTGATAACAATGATATAACAGCTACACAAAAACAGTGAAAACTAATCAACTAAGTGTACGAAATGACCACCATTTTGCTCAGCACATAAATTTAAGCGATTTTCAAAAGAACGGTTAGCGTCTCGTAATATACTTAAATTAATATTATCAAATACACCATGGACTCTTGCCTTTATATCTTCTTTTGTCGACGGCTGTGTGTAGTAAACTAAATTTGTTACATAACCCCATAAAAAGAAGTCTACTTTTGTTAGATCAGGTAACCGAGGCGGCCATGCATTCGGCCCTCATTTCTTAATCCAGCGTTCTGAAAAATGTTGGATAAGAAAATCATGAACGTTAGCTGTATGATAAATTATGGCACCGTCCTGCATAAACCACATATGATCACGTATCGTAACAGGCAGTTGGTCTAATAATGGTCCAAGGTCTCCTGTTAGAAACTGAAGATATCGCTGTGCAGTTCTTCAAAGAAATGCGGACCAATGACAAAATTTCCAATAATCCCACCCCAGACGTTAAGAGATGCTATATTGCTAGCAGGCAGTTGGTCTGGTCTAATAATGGTTCAATGTCTTCACTTAGAAACCGAAGATGCCGCTGTGCACTGAGCTGTTCTTCAAAGAAATGCGGACCGATAACAAAATTTCCAATAATTCCACCCCAGACGTTAAGAGACCACCTATTTTGACTAGTCGTGTGAGTAAAGTGAGGGTTTTCAGTAGAATAGTAGTGAAAGCTATGTGTTCACATGTCCGTTCTTATGAAATGTTGCTTCATCAGTGAACAACACAAAGTTGAAAAATCTTGCATCCCTTTGGATTTGTTGCTGGCTCCAGTGACAAAATAATAGTCGCCTTTGACGATCATCATTGTATAGATCTTGGAGGAGTTGAATATCGTATGGGTGAAATTTCTTTTTATGTAAAATTGGTAAAACAGAGGGCTTACTGATATTAATTTCCCTTGCTATTTTTCTTCAACTGAGATGAGGGTCTTCTATCATTTTCAAATTTACTATCAACTTTTTCTCTTCGTTCAAAGCAGGCTTGGTTCTCTCAGTCTTCTTGTACCCTGTGTTCCCCATTTCGTCAAAACGTCGCATCATTCTTTCAAAAGCGCTTCTGTGTGGTTGTCTTCTATTAGAATATTTCTCATGATAGATTCTTGTCGCGAATAAACAGTTTTTGTTACCTGCTTCTAACATATAAATCATATTAATCATTTCTTGTCGAGAGAAATTAACTTTAGCGTCTTGTTATAATTCAAATACGAGAAAATAACTACTCGATAGTTTAAGTTAATGTTTCACAAGTAAGTCAATACATTGTTTGTTTTGCATAGTTACGATATAATACACTAATTCATTCCTGTGTATAAATGTACCTTTTTCTTGAAAAAACACCCAATGTCTCAGTAAATACTGGTTTTATGTATAGGAAATACTTCATGAAACTGAAAGACATTTGTTGATGTATCGAAATTGATTATACGCTACAGTGTGTTCCATTGGAATTTCTCGGGAGAACTTGACTCCAGTGTTTTTACTCACCCTAGATACTGTTTTCCACGAATTCTTTCTGTATTGATTGAAGTTGAAAGAAGAATACTTTTTCATATTTTTGGCATGATAGGATGTTTCATCGTTGCATATTAATGAAGATACAGACCGTCAAATGTGCCTCTGATGTTTTAGAAAAGTGACTATAACTGTTGAACAACTGTGTAGACCCCAACAACTATATACTGGATTAACTGGGAAAACAAGAGGAAATAAAAAAAGGTTTGGGACGCAGCAAGTGCGTTATAGTAGTGAATTTTCATAAGAATTGTACACTATTAGTAGCATATACTACTAAAACTAATTCTTTAAATTTAAATGGACCTTGAAGATCGGTTATAGAGTCCCAGTTAGCGATTATTTGAAAAAAATTATATTTTATCTAGAGTTAAAAAATTAAAAATTGGTCTTAGATATAATATGTAAGTACTTACTGCAACAATCAATAAAATGTACTGCAAGTGTATTTACAAAAAATGTGTTGTAAATTTCATTAAAGTTACAAAAATTTTTCAAAAAAAAAATTATTTACAAAGGGAATGTACCTGTCAAATTATAAATATGACAGGTATTTTTCCATAATAATTGCTTGGATGGTTTTGTTTTAGTCAACCCATCCAGTTTTTGCGAACAATAAACAACAAAAAAGGTTTTTTAGAACAAATTTGTAGTTATCCGCGAAGCTCATTATGTTATTTTTCTTTAATTTAGTACCCACTTGCGTTTACATGGGTGTTACTATGGTTCAATATTGAAGATTCTGGCTTAAGGGGAAATTTTTTGCGCTATCGGATTTGAGATATTTTTACGTAAATTTTCCACCACAATTTATATATATATATATATATATATATATATATATATATATATATATATATATATATATATATATATATATATATATATATATATATATATATATATATATATATATATATATATATATATATATATATATATATATATATATGTATATTGATTAAATTTGGTGAATACATTCCTTTTGCAAGTGGCTTGGATAAGTTCGTTAGCCAGGAAAATCGGCCCAGGTTTCCCCGGAAAATTTTGTTGTTTTATCTCCGGAAATAACAAAGTAAGGGCAGCCAAATTTAGTTCGCAGGTTTATATCATTATCGGTAAATTATCTACCAAAATTTAGCTCTGCAAGTTAAAAGACAAAAAAGTTATGTGCTTTTAAAGAAAAATAAATAGAGTTTTTCCTCAAAACGTCAAAGTCGCGATTTAAAACGTCGAAATTGGCAACATTTAGGCAAAGAACCTGAAACTAATACGAGCTATGGAAAGAAAATGTATCAAGAAGAATGTTTTACAAAGCCTGAAGTCTTAGCTTTAACCGTCATTGTCCTTTATTTTACTAAAACGTTTGCAGAAAATTCATTTCAAATAGACCCTTTCTCTGATGTTTTGGCAGTAGTCTTAGCTATAGAGTTTATCGTTTAATGGTACATAATTTTTATCGAATTTTCGTAAAAAATCAATAAAGCTCTATATATCCGTTATTATATAAAAAACGAAAAAAAATGTATACATATCTTAAGCTACATCTTAAAAAATATTTCTACAATCACAGGGTGGCCCATAAGTCGTTGGTTATACAAATTCTCTCTTTTTTTTTAATCGAACACGCCTTATGTTATTGCATATTTGCATTTTCCATCGAAATATAATGCATGTTTGTAAGAAACGAAATTTGGGACGCAGCAAGTGCGTTATGGTAGAGAATCTTCTTTAAATGCCTCAAATTTGAATAGCTCAAACTGCTATTAACCTATAAGGTTGACCAAGAGACCAGATTTTTCGGGAACACTTTAAGTTGACTTCTGAAATTTTTGTACATTTTCAAAGTTATTTTGGTTAAACATGGCACCTTATTTCTACTATATTGGTTATACTGGTAATCAAATTTGATGTCTGCTTTCTTAAAAAAAAACACACACACATATTTGCTATTAAAAACATTTTAATCAAAAGTCATTACCATAACGCATTTGCTGCGTCCAGACTTTTGTTTATTGTTTGCAAAAACTGAATGGGTTGACTAAAACAAAACCACCCAAGCAATTAATAAGGAAAAATACCTGCCATGTTTATAATTTGACAGGTACATTCCCTTTGTAAATAATTATTTTTTTCTGAAAAACTTGTGTAACTTTAATTTGTAACACAATTTTCCAAAGGCACTTGCAGTACTTACATATTATATCTAAGACCAAATTTTAATTTTCTGGCTCCATATAAAATATAATTTTTTTCAAATAATCGCTAACTAGGACTCTAAAACCAATCTACAAAGTCCATTTAAATTTAAAGAATTAGTTTTAATAATATATCTTACTAATAGTGTACAATTCTTATGAAAATTTACTACTATAACGCACTTGTTGCGTCCCGAATTTTTTTATTTGTAGTATACATTCGCATGCTAAAATTAACGATGTTTGAAACTTTCTCCTGGTATTAAGAAATAAATGGTCCAAACCTAACATTACACAATTCTTAGTTGATTGTACAGCTCTATCTATTATATTTTGTGTAAACTAGAGCTGTGACAACATACTACCTGGTCCTGCACCGAAAGGGTGTCCCTGTCGTATCTCTCACAACGTTGTCCAGGCTGATAACCTGCGACAACCTCCATGGTTTAGATTTTCATCTACGATTTATTTGAATAGCATATCAATACATATCAATACATATGTCTTTGTCTAACATTGTAGATATTGCAATCTGAAGGGATGTCGAGGATTATTTTATTATTAATTTCGAATAACTTTATTTTCCTTTGATCAAACGACTTCAAAATTGGTACACAACCACGTCTGTCTATGTTATTTTACGTTGTAAATATTCGTTTCAATCACTTAGACAATTTGAGAGATATTGCGTTTAAAAAAATATTTTTTAATTTTCTACTAAGCAAAATTGGCCGCTAAGATTTGATGAACGAACTCATCCAAGCCATTAGCAAAATAAGAGTAATTCCCAAATTTGGTCCAAATCAATGAAGTATTTTTTGAGTTATCGGGTGGATATATATATATATATATATATATATATATATATATATATATATATATATATATATATATATATATATATATATATATATATATATATATATATATATATATACATTTTAGCTGACCATGGAAATGGGTTCCAGAGGCCCGAATTTGTGCTCATTTGAAGAAAATTTCCGAAAGTCTCACCGTCGATACCTCTTACGTTACCTCACCACAATAACAAATAAAAAGTAATGAACCGATTTTAATGAAACTTTGGCACGGGTGCTCATTTGGTAAATGGCTTGGAAAAGTTCATTAACCAGGAAAATGCGACCAGTTTTACCAGGAAAATTTTGGTTTCCTTTAGTATCAAAAAAATGCTTTCAAAATTTTATGAATTTTCTTATAGAAACGTTAAACTTGGGATTAGAGGCGTCAAAATTGGTGATTTTTAAACGAACATTCTAAAACAATGGCAGGTTTTGGATAATAAACACTGCAAAAAGTGTGCTTAACAGGGTCTTACCTTGCTGTATCAATAGCTGTTGTTCTTAATTCGACTAAAATATTTGATCAAAATTTATTCTGTGATTTTATAGCAGCAGTTTAAATTATAGGGTTTGTGATTTAAACGTGTTATAATTTTTTATTTAACAAAATGAATCTAAACAATTCCTTTCTTTAGTCATTAAATGGATAAACGGACAAACTAATACAACTGGTAGTAATAGGTCGGATGCAGCAAGTGCGTTATGGCAGCGCATTTTCATCAACTTTTTTGAAATATAAATAAACTTATTTTCTCTCGATCAATAGTATCCAACTTTGGTAGGTGACACGTGTACGGAATTTTATCAAACCAGATTTGTTGCTTTCAGAAATACTTTTCTTTGCTTTTCGAGGATATTTCGTATATGAAAGATTTTTATGAAAATTCGCAATTGCTGCGTCCACACTTTTGTTGTTATTTTTTTTTAGTGGCATATAATGATTTAATTGTAAAGATAATATATTTTATCTAAGTATATAGCAATAGTTTATTCATTTGAGGACACTAATATATGAATGATTTATAAGCCGTTTCATAAAAAATGAAATAATCAACTAGCTATAAAGAAAGATAATTAGTTTTCTAGATTATTATTTTTATAAAACGCCTATGTAAGATACATGCCAATGGGTCGATAAATATGTTAGCCATAAATACATATTTGGTGGTTGTCAAAAAACTTAATTTCCTCTAATGAGGTTTCAAATAGTTTCCTTTCGCTATTAATAAAAACTCTGGACGCAGCAAGTGCGTTATGGTAGTGAAATTTCATTAAAATGTTTTTATTGCAAATATGTCTGTTTTCTTTTTATTTAATAAAGCAGGCATCAATTTTGGTTACCAGTATAACCTATATAGTAAAAACAATGTGCCATGTTTCATAAAAATAACTTTATTGTGTGAAAATGTACAAAAATTTCCAAAGGTAAACTTAAAGTATTCCCAGAAAAACCCGTTTCTTGGTCAACCTTATAGGTTAATAGCAAATTGGGCTATTCAAATATGAAGCATTTGATCAAAATTCGATACCATAACGAACTTGCTGCATCCAGAATTTCTTTTCTTACAAACATGCATTATATTTCGATGGAAAATGCAAAAATGCAATAACATAAGGCGTGTTTGATTAAAAAAAAAAGAAAATTTGTATCACCAACGACTTATAGGCCACCCTGTGATTGTAGAAATATTTTTTAAGATGTAACTCAAGACACCCTATAACTAATGTATAAAGATTTTTTTTCATATCTTGTATAATAACGGATATATTGAACTTTATTGATTTTTTAGGAAAATTCGACAAAAAATATATACCATTAAACGATAAACTCTATAGCAAAGGCTACTGCCAAGTATCAGAGAAAGGATCTATTTGAAATGAATTTTCTGGAAACATTTTAGTAAAATGAAGGACAATGACGGTTGAAACTAAGACTACAGGGTGTGTAAAACATCCTTCTTGAAACATTTGATTTCCATAGCCCGTATTAGATTCAAGTTATTTGCCTAAATGTTGCCGATTTTGACATTTTAAATCGCAACTTTGACGTTTTGAGGAAAACCCCAATTTATTTTTCTTTAAATGTCTATAACTTTTTTGTCTTTTGACCTACATAGCTAAATTTTGGTGGTACATATGAGGACGTAAACCCGCGTACCAAATTTGGTTGCCCTTACTTTGTTAATTTCGGAGATATAATTTTTTTTCGAAAGGAAACACAAAATTTTCCGGGAAAACCTGGGCAGATTTTCCTGGCTAACGAACTTGTCCAAGCCATTTGCAAAAGGAATTTATTCACCAAATTTAATCAAAATCAGCCCATTATTTTTTGAGTTATCGGTGTGATATATATATATATATATATATATATATATATATATATATATATATATATATATATATATATATATATATATATATATATATATATATATATATATATATCATTGAAACTGACTCCAGATATGTGTTCTAGGGGGCCTAATTAGCGCTTATTTGAGGAAATTTTTTCAAAATTCAAAAGTCGGGATCTCCTCATTAGTGATTTTTTTTAAAGAAAATTCACTAAAAGGGTAATATTGTATATCAACTAGAAAGACTTATCAAGAAATCTATCATTTATGAGTCACATAATTTATTGTAAAATTACTTTCCTGCAGAATTTTTGTAAAAGATATTATTATCCTAAAAGTGTTCCTTGGCCAGTCCAATCGAATCAGTTTTTACATAGATATAAAATTCAAGTATCTTTTCGCACATTTTTCGTATCTATAATATTAATAAAGTCAGTTTGATTAAATCTAGTACGCAGGTTTCCTAAGGGCCATACTATGTATACAAATTTAATCAAAATTGAGTTTTTAGCTTCGAAATTTATTATATGAAAATTCTATACCGTATTGCTTCAGAACTTTCTGATTTATTGTTTATAATAAAAATATTTCAGTTACTTACCTGTTGAGTTTAAATCTGCAAAAGTATTTCCAAACCCACACCATAACAGGTAGAACACAAACAAAATATAGTTTTTGAACGATTCGTTAGCCATTTCACTGCAAACTAAAAGATGCCCATTAAATCAAACTAAAGAGATCTTGGTTTTAACCGATAATGTATTTCCTGCATAAGTTTAACGGACGCTTTTATCTTAAATACTGCACCCACCAGATGTTATTGTAATATTGTAATTCATTACCATTCAGATATTGTTTTTTCATGGATTTTGTTATCATTCCATGAGATTATTAGCATTCCATTGTATATATTTTGTAGTTCTGTTAAAAATGTTAGTTCGTAGTTTCAACTTAGTTCAAAGAAGTATTTCTTTGCAGTCGTTTAACAAAAATGATATTGATCTCTTAAACAAGGGGCTGAAATTCGGTTTGCAGTCACAAAAAGACGAAATAGTAGATGTCATTGCTAGTACTGAAACAGGAATTGAAAAATTACCCGAATCTAAAAAAAAAAACTTTATTTGGGAAGCATGTAAAGATAAAATCTCAAAAAATTGGAAAGAAAATAAGCTCACTAAAAAGAATATAGGTTAATAGCAAATTGAGGTATTTAAATTTGAAGCGTTTAATGAAAATTGGCTACCATAACGCACTTGCTGCGTCTCGAATTTCTTTTCTTACAAAGATGTATTATATTTCGATGGAAAATGCAAAAATGCAATAACATAGGGCGTGTTCGATTAAAAAAAAAATTGAATCACCAACGACTTATGGGCCATCCTGTAATTGTGGAAATATTTTTTAAGATGTAGCTCAAGACACCCTATAATTAATGTATATATTTTTTTCGTAACTTGCATAATAACGGATATATTGAGCATTAATGATTTTTTTTAACGAAAATTGGACAAAAATGATATACCATTAAACAATAAACTCTATAGCTAACATTACTGCCATAGCATCAAAGAAAGGGTCTATTTGAAATGAATTTTTTGGAAATATTTTAGTAAAATTCTTCTTGAGACATTTTCTTTCCATAGCTCATATTACTTTAAGGTTCATTGCCTAAATATTACCAATTTTGACGTTTAAACGCGACTTTGACGTTTTGAGGAAAACCAAAATTTATTTTTCTTTAAATGCCTGCAACTTTTTTGTCCTTTAACTTACAGAGCTAAATTTTGGTAGGTAGCTTACCTATAATGATATAAACCCGTGTACCAAATTGTTGCTTTTACTTTGTTAATTCCGGAGATATAAATTTTTTCGAATGAATATTCAAAATTTTTTCGGAAAACCTCCTCCGATTTTCCTGACTTAGGAACTGATCCAAGCCATTTACAAAAGGAAGGTACGTGCCAAATTTTATCAAAATCGGATCATTATTTTTTGAGTTATCGGTGTGATACATTATTTAAAAAAATGTATACGTTAATTATAGGGTGTCTTGAGCTACATCTTAAAAAATATTTCTACAATCACAGGCTGGCCCATAAGTCGTTGCTGATACAAATTATCTTTTTTAGTGAATTTTCGTAGAAAAAATTCACTAATGGGCAGATCCCGACTTTTGAATTTTGAAAAATTTTTTGCAAAAGAGCGCGAACTAGGACCCCTAGAACCCATATCCGGGGTCAGTTTCGATTTTTATATGTTTATATATATATATATATATATATATATATATATATATATATATATATATATATATATATATATATATATATATATATATATATATATATATATATATAAGTCGGGATCTCCCCATTAGTGAATTTTTTTCTACGAAAATTCACTAAAAAAGAGAATTTGTATCAGCAACGACTTATGGGCCAGCCTGTGATTGTAGAAATATTTTTTTAAGATGTAGCTCAAGACACCCTATAATTAATGTATACATTTTTTTTCATATCTTGTGTAATAAGGGATATATTGAGCTTTATTGATTTTTTACGAAAATTCGACAAAAGTTATATACCATTAAACGATAAACTCTATAGCTATGGCTACTGCCAAACACCAGAGAAAGGGTCTATTTGAAATGAATTTTTTGGAAACATTTCAGTAAAATGAAGGACAATGATGGTTGAAACTAAGACTTCAGGCTTTGTAAAACATTCTTCTTGAAACATTTTCTTTCCATAGCCCGTATTCGATTCAAGTTATTTGCCTAAATGTTGCCAATGTTGACGTTTTAAAATCGCAACTTTGACGTTTTGAGGAAAACCCCAATTTATTTTTATTTCAATGCCTATAACTTTGTATTTTGACCTACATAGCTAAATTTTGGTAGGTAACTTAGCTATAATGATATAAACCCGTGTACCAAATTTCGTTGCCCTTACTTTGTTAATTCGGGAGATACAAATTCTTTTCGAAAGAAAACACAAAATTTTTCGGGAAAGCCTAAGCCGATTTTCCTGGCTAACGAACTTATCCAAGCCATTTGCAAAAGAAAGGTATTCACCAAATTGAATTAAAATCGGCCTATTATTTTTTGAGTTATCGGTGTGATACATACATACATACATACATATATATATATATATATATATATATATATATATATATATATATATATATATATATATATATAGTATGTATATATATATATATATATATATATATATATATATATATATATATATATATATATATATAAACATATAAAAATTGAAACTAACCCCGGATATGTGTTCTGGGGGCCTAGATAGCGCTCATTTGAAGAGATTTTTTCAAAATTCAAAAGTCGGGATCTCCTCATTAGTGAATTTTTTTAAAGAAAATTCACTAAAAATTCTAATCAACTGAAAATAGTTGAACGACTGCGAGAGAAGGACTGTTTTTATGTTAAAGGAGATAAAGATAATAAGGTTGTGATTTTGGACAAAAAAGATAGTGTGAATAATGCAACAGAGACAGGACCGTATAAAAAAGTAAATAACAACCCTTTACCAAAAATGATTGATGTTAAAAATAGTTTAAAGAGTTGTCAAAACCTTGTCAAAACAAAATATTTAGGAAGAAGGTTGCAAGTTATAAATCCAAAAGTTCCCAAAGAATATTGTCCTTTCACTTTTTCAGTACAAACTGTAACATTAACATCAACCGAGGTTCTGGTATTGTATTTGATCAAGTTGAATGTCTGCACGTTCCGCCCTTCGGAGTGGACGTAAAGCAGTCGGTCCCGTGTCTATGCGATGTTTGGCACGTTAAATATCCCTACCCTCCAGGATGGTGAGGTGAAACTGCTCCCTGGCGTCGGTGATTGGCCACAGTCGCGGAAATAGGCCGACGCTAAAGAAACAAAACACACACAAGTAAGGAGGTGTGCAAACAATATTTAAGTTTAACAAACCTTTGCATAAAACAGAATATCTTTCAATTTAACAATGAGTTTTTTTTTAACAAACCTAGTGGGCAACCCTCTACTTCCATTGATCGCGCACCTTTTCTTGATTGAAATTAAAACGGATTTAGAAAATGAAAATGAGTATTTGGCTGGAGTGTGGTTTCGTTGTGTGGACGAGATTTGTGTAGTGTTTAACGCAAATATATGCAAAGTAGATGATTTTATTAAGACTCAACTGGCAATTTTATTCAATAAAATTCACCAACGAATTAGAAGTTAACACGTTAATAGTAAACTTCCTTTTCTAAATGTACTAGTTACCACTCTAAGTTACATTCCAAATGATTCACATCATACGTTTACACAAAAAACGGCCAGTTTAAATGTCTTAGTAAATATATTAATAAAATTGATAAGCACACTTGGAGAACCCAAATCACCACAACACACTTTAAACAACCTGACAATCGTTTCACTAACCAAGTTAGCGTTATCAGAGGATGAATAATTCATACTAATGTTAGACAACCAGCGAAGTTGCATGCGTACAAAAGTATTTATATTTCTAAGGCAATAAAAAAATAAAAGTTACTTAAACCGAGCTCCGTCATTGATTTACAGCCCTTTGTTGGCACTCTCTCTTTGACATAGAAAAGATTCCAAAACTCGGCAGGTAAAGTTATAACGAAAGTTCAAAAACGTCGTACGGCAATTAAAATACAATACACAGAAAAATTTGCCGGAGATTTCGTCCCTCTCTTTATCGGTCTTTACCTAAGACTTAGTATAAAAGGTGATGTCTTGTTGTAGGTAGTTTAGAATTTTTCATCACCTGATGACGGCAACTTTGTTAGTGAAACGATCGTCGGCTCTTTACAAAGATGTGTTGTGGTGATTTGGGTTCTTCAACTGTGCTTATCAGTGCCCATCACAGGTTCCAATCTTCACTTAGTTAATAAAATTTTCCTTAAGTAAAAGTAGATATAGTAGCCAAATAGAGTACATTAAAAACGTGGCTGAATATAACGCATATTCGGATTGCTTAGTGGAAAAATTAATTAATAGACATAGAACAAAGAAAATGTTAGCGGAGTTCACGAGATTCAGGAAAGATAAAATATAAAAAGTTTATTTGCCTACCATTTGACCCGCGTATGACAAGCGGTCTCGAGACCATTTTTAGGAAAGCTGAGTTGCAGCTAACTTTTTCGACAAAAACTAATATAAAAAAATGTTAGGTAATACGAAAGACAAAGATAAAGGCACAGAAATGTCAGGTATCTATGAGATAAGTTGTACAAATTGTAATCTTAAATACGTTGGGCAGACTAAAAGAACTATTGAAACCAGATTCAAGGGACATCTGGCACAGCTTATATACGGTAGTGTAGATGCCATGCGTGGCGCAAGCCCACATAGTTAAAGAAAATCTGAAACTTAGCAAAAATGTTAGACAACCAGTGAATTTAGATGCGTACAAAAGTATTTAGATATCTAAGGTAATAAAACATAAAAATACCTTAAACCGAGCTCCGTCATTGATTTATAGCCCTTTGTTTGCACTCTCTTGCTATCTTTGTCATAGACATGAGCTTCGAAACTCGACAGGTAAAGATATAACGAATGTTCAAAAACCTCTTACGGCAATTCAAATACAATACACAGTAAAAATTTGCCTAAGATTTCACCCCAATCTTTGTCGGTCTTTACCTAAGACTTAGTATAAAAGTTGAGGTTTAGTTGTAAGTAGTTTAGAATTTTTCATCACCTGATGACGCTAACTTGGTTAGTGAAACGATTGTCAGGTCTTTAAAAACATATATTGTGGTGATTTGGGTTCTCCAAGTGTACTTATAAGTAGCAGAATTTTAATTTTACAAGTGACGTAACTACCTATGTTTGCTTTTTACCCGTAGTCACCGATTTTCCAGGAACGACTGCACCAGTCCATGTACCAACGTTCAATAAAATGCAAGTAGCGAGTGCAATTTCTAGCCGACTTAAAAAATAGTTGAATTCCACAGGTAGTTACTTTCTTATGCAGGGATTACTACTACACTGATTGCTAAGCTATATGTGCACCAATTTGTATGCTTTTAAGTGTAAAGTTCCAGGCTAGTCTCATTAGGTTTCTTGTAATCTGTTATTGTTTTTTACAAATCAAAATATTTATAAAGGGAAGTAGCTAAAAACATGAATATCAACCAAACTCTGGAAGGTTAAAAAAAATGTACTAATATAGTTACTGAGATAAATAACAAAATGTAGCCCGTTGAGCGAGGCCACGATAAAACCCTTCTTTTGACATTCATTGCACAATTTTCAAACTGAAGAAATTTGAATAGCATTTTTTCTTTTATTCCAAACGGAACCACCTGTATTTCATCCAATAACTGAATTCGCATCTTCACTCCCCAAAAATATAATAAGTAATGTTCTATGCCTGAAATCAATATTTTCACAATTATTCCTACTTTTTGGGTTCACACAGGTGAATTTTGATAATTAGTTACAGGGAGTTTCAGTAATAATAATTATCATTATTATCATACATATCATTTCAAACATGAAACTAAGAAACTACATAACAATAACATAACTATTAAACCAACAAAAAAGAGTATAGAATCATAAGATTAAAATCCTAAAAACGGAAAATAATTAAACTAATAAATGTAATAGAGATGCCCATCGATTGATTTACACAAAACATATTATCTGAATTTAAACGTTCTTTGACTGTTGTTGCCCTTACTTGGTGAAGCTGGTCCATACTACATACAGACTTGGAGACTACTTCTTTGGCTTCACTGTTGGGTTTCGTTTCTGTAGATGAAGAGCGTAGCCAGCGCGTAAGCTAACTGGAGAATTCATAAGGGCCTCTTACGCGCTAGCTACGCCCTTCATCTACAGAAACGAAACCCAACAGTGAAGCCAGAAAAGTAGTGTCCAAGTCTGTATGTTTTCCCTTGTCATCTAAATGAAGTCGCTTGTTAGTTTTGAAAATCACAGATATCAGCCCCCCCCCCCTCTCTCAGTTCGTCTGGACCCGACATTTTTCCCCTCAGGGATCGTCCGCGGCCTTGCCGCCTCGATAGCCCTGCAACCTTTGGTTGATTGTGCATACCCTTAGTATTACTCAACCCATTTCAAAATCACTGTGCCTTGAACTAGTCTGCACAGCGATTGGTAGGGTGAAGTTTTATATTACTCTGTCTCCGGTCTAGACTGACCGTAGATCAGTTGTCTTTTGCGGTGCAGAGCTTTACACTCGCACAAGATGTGCTGGGCTGATTCCTCCCCCTCGCAACAGAGTCTACATGCGAAGTTTCCCTCGAACCGACCCATTTTATGCAGGTGTTTCGTCAAGAGACCTGTTATGTTTCTGAGCTGTCCTCTGCTAAGGCTTAGCAGCTCCCAGCTCTCTTTGAACTGGGTTCGTCAATTATTGACTTCCCATGTCTGAGCCCTGGACAGTCTGCCCAGTACACCTTGTGTTGGTTTCTGACCCAGGACTTAATGGCTCCCCTGGCAGTGCTCTTTGTCACGCCCAGACCCGGTTCTGGTCCCATACATGACTTTGCTGACCCTCTCTTCGCGAGACTGTCGGCTTCTTCATTGCCTTTGACCCCCGAGTGACCCGGCACCCAGATGAGGGTCACCTTATTCTGCCCAGCCAGGTCGCTCGTCTCGTCTCGGCACTGACTCACCAGCAAGGAATTTACCCGTAGGCTACTTAGTGCCTTAAGGGCTGCCTGGCTGTCTGTGGCTATGAGGATCCGCTTGTTGGTGTAGCCCCTCCTCTTGTTCTCCCGCACACAGTGCAGGATGGTGTACATCTCGGCCTGAAACACCGTTGCATGGGCTCCGAGGGAAATACTATGACTTACCCTCGGTCCTTCCGAGTAAACACCTGCCCCCGTCCCTCGCTCCCCGCCGGATCCGTCCGTGAACCAGACGAGCGCGTCCTGTGGTATGCCCGGCGTCTCCTCCCACCATGCCTCGCTGTCGGGGATTTCCACTGTAAAGTTGTTTTCCCTGCACATTCGCGGGCTCGCGAAGTTTGACCTCATTTGAAGCATGAGCTCCTTCACGATCTCCTGAATTTTGCAATGGCCCCTTGTGGTCTGTATAGCCCTAGCCTGGCCTCCCTCATAATAACTAAGTGTAGGAGGGGCAGATCTAGCAACACCTCTTGCCTAGTCTTTGTTTGGCACTGGATTGTGTCACCTTAGGCCACCAGACCAGTGCCGCATATGTTAACGATGGTCTGACCACCCTTGTGTACAGCCAGTGGGTCATACTAGGTCTTAGTCCCCACGTTTTTCCATATAGCCGCCTAGTGACGGCTAAGGTCATGACTGCCTTACGCAGTATTTTTCCAATGTAACCATTTCAGATTAGCTTAGAGTCCAATACGACCCCAAGATATTTTACCTCCCTGGCCATTGGAATGCTCCTACCGTATAGAGTGAGAGTTCTGTGGGTGTCGCACTTCCTCCCACTCGTAAACGGCTCGACGGTTGCTTTCTCGGTGCTCACCCCGAGCTCTTGATCAACCGTCCACCCTTCCACCACTTTCAGTATCCTGACCTGACCTGACCTGACCTAACCTAACCTGACCTGACCTGATCTGACCTGACAAAAATGCAGGCTCTCGGGTTCTCGCTGGATCTGCTGTAGATGAGCTTTCCAGCAGCTCCGCCGAGTCCCTTGATCTCTCCTTTATAGGAGTACGGTTCCTGGATGAGGGCCACATCCGTGTTCCTCAGAGCCATCAGTAGTCCGACCGTGGCTGCCCTACTGTGTTGGAGGTTGACCTGAATGAACCTAAGTTCCATTAATCCGTAGTTGCTTCCTCGGTGGGCGGAAGCTAACCCTTCCCAGGCCCCAGAATGCCTTGAAGGAGGTTCCTTCAAGGGCTCTGTAAGACCCTGGCTCGTCTCCGTTTCCGGAATAGACTCAAGGCACAAGTCTGTAGACGGAGCCACTCCTCGAGCCTCATTGGTTTTGGTTTTATATGTATTTATTATCTTCATGTGGTTCCTACGAGAATGGGGGAAATACTGTCCACACCATCAGAACCCCCTGTATGGTGCAAGGCGGATTACTCTGGACGGTTGCCCGGTACTCCAGAGGTTCCGTTCACGACACCATCGCCCTGGTGCCATCCATCCCTAGGAACGGGTGACGTGACACCGTAGATTGGGGGAGTTTAGTTCGACCTCCTTGTCTAGATCCGTCATGTTTAGTTATTAGCAGGGTCACCTCGTGCAGGATGCGGCTTTTCACCGCGCATGACGGTCTTGGGGAAGGCTTCATCGAAAGTTTATGTTGTTATTTCCACTTCCTCAGGTTGCCCCCTGAAGTCCTTTGGCCCGCGACTCCTTAACCCCAAGTCTGTATGTAGTCTAAACGTTCTATTTTGAATTCAAATCCTGGAAATAACAACCGAGCGCAGCTTACAGCTGAATGTTCACTCATAAAAAATGTTCAAAGTGCCCTCCGTTTTGCTCAACACACTTCTGTATTCTTTTCAAGAACGACTCATGTACCGCCCGTAGTTTATGTATGGGAAATATCCCGAAAGCTTCTATAATTCTGTGATTCATATCTTCTGCCGTAGTTGAATGTTCACTCATAACAAATGACAAATGTTCAAAGTGCCCTCCGTTTTGATCAACACACACCTGTATTCTTTTCAAGAACGACTGATGTACCGCCCGTATTGTATGTATGGGAGTTATCCCGAAGGCTTCTATAATTATGTGCTTCATATCTTCTGCATTAGTTGAATGTGCACTCATAACAAATGACAAACGTTTAAGGTGTCCTCCGTTTTGCTCAACACACTTCTGTATTTTTTTCAAGAACGACTGATGTAAGGCCCGTATTGTATGTATGGAAATTATCCCGAAGGCTTCTATAATTCTGTGCGTCATATCTTCTGCAGTAGTTGGGGGGTTCTGATACACAATCTGTTTAATATGTCGCCAGAAGAAGAAATCTATTTCCGACAAATCTGGATGAGATATAAGTGGCCAACCAATGGGGCCGCCGCGACCTATCCATTGGCCTAGAAATTCTCGATTCAGGTAACTCCGAAGAGTTACTGCGGAATGTGGTGTAGCACCGTCATGCTGGAACCACAAAATTTCAGGCATAATTTGTGGAACATTTTTCGCAGAAGTTGAGACAAGTGATTTTGTAAGAAGAACAAATGCCTATTGAAGAAGTGAGGTCCAATAATGAAGTCGCTCACAATACCTCCCGAAACATTCACAGTCCATTGACGTTGTCTATCGACTTGTCTCACAATTTTTGGGTTTTCGGTCGCATAATGATGCAAATTATATCGATTTGGACTACCTGTTTGTATAAAAGTTGCTTTGCCAGTAAAAAGTACTTGTTGACAAACATTTGAATTTGTTGCTTACATTCCCAGAGCCCATTCGCAAAATATCCTTCGATTTGCCAAATCCGGATGCAATAATTGTTGATGAAAGGATATGTGATAGTCATGAAACTTATTCTTCTTCATAATTTTGCCGATTGAGCGAGGTATATCGGTTCTGTTTGATATAATTCTTGAACTAGTAGTTGGTTCTGCTACTACCGATAGGAAAACATTTAACTCGTCTTCATGACTTGTGCGTTTAGTTCTCTCACATTTTCATATAACACATTTCCTGCTTTAATAAACCTCTCTTTGAGTTTTTCCAAGCTTCTCACTGAAAGTTGTCTTGTATTGGGTTATCTTTGCGTATACATGCGCTGTGTTAATAAGCAATTTTGTTCACACAATCCCATAACAACAACCATGTCAACAAGCTCATTTCTTTCGAAATTCATGTCGATGAGAATGACAGCGCATGAATCACAGGTGACAACTGCTGTCAGGTCTTTCCACATTACGACAAAACCATGGTTACTAAGCGTACTTAAAAATTAATGATCAAAATTAACCTGTGTGAACCTAAAAAGTAAGAATAAATGTGAAAATATTGATTTTAGGCGTAGAACATTACTAATGAAATTATAAAGATGCGAATTCAGTTATCGGATGAAATACAGGTGGTTCCATTTGAAATAAAATAAAAATTTGAATTTCCTCAATTTGAATTTCTTCAATTTGAATTTCCTCAATTTGAAAATTGTGTAATGAACACCCTGTATGATATGCACAATATTTAGCCAATGTATCCTCCAACTACAACTGTCAGCTAAGCAATGGCAAAATTTTTCATCTTTATTCATCATGGTACTCATACAACCAATTAATTTGTTTGACTTTGTTTTGGCCAAAATTTTAACGTTTTCTTGAATAACTTGGCAACGCCACATCGAAAATTATAAAGGGGAATATCGTTGGAAACCTTAATTAATGATGAATCAAAAAATGTAAAAATATATAGGGTGTTCCATTTAAGAAAAATGATGTGACACGTGATCTGATATGGCGAATCACCTGTATATTTGGAAATATTTTCGGAATGTGCTTGCTCATTTGGGTATCACATCAATTTAAATAAAAAATATTCCCCAAATCAGTTTTAAAGAGCAGTTATGGGACTGCTGATGTATTTTTTTATGTATGTTTACCGATATTCTCGTCAATTGTGGACCAATTTTGGAAAATCTTTTTTTTAAAGGTATACTCTTGAGGTGGTTCCATTTTCACCAAGTCAGGATCTGATAATGCAATCTTAGGGAAATCGAGGAAAATCCTCAAAAAAAATTTTTTATGTATGTTCACCGATATTTTCGTCAATTGTGGACCAATTTTTAAAATATTTTTTTGTTTGAAAGCATATTTTACTCCTTAGGCGGTCCTGTTCTCACCAAGTCATCATCTCATGATGGTATTTCAGGGAAATTGGGGAAAATCCCCAAAAAAATTATGTTTGTTCACCGATATTTTCGTCAATTGTGGACCAATTTAAAAAAATATTTTTTTGTTTGAAAGGGTATACTTCTAAGGTGGTTTCATTTTCACTAAGTCAGGATCTGATGATGGGATCTCATGGAAATCGAAGGAAATCCTCAACATTTTTTTAATGTATGTTCACCGATTATATTATAGCAATTTTCTAATACCATACTCGCTACGTACGTATATTTACACAAAAAATGTAAAAATAAACAAACTTAACAACAATTTAAACCGACTTCAAAATAGGCACTCAAAAGCAAAAAATAACTCGATTAGAGTTTTAATTCAAAAGACAAAAATTACTTCATATGCAATATTATTATAAGCGCCACCTACTTATCTGTTTGAAGTGGGTGACAAGCCCAAAACACAATAAAATTTGGCTATATAAATAGCTTAATTAATAACGGATTATAATTCTAATCAAATATATAAATATGCTCATGCATACCCATGCTCGCGCATAACTTCGCGTGCGCCAAAGAACTTGCGATGTGGCCGAAGTGGACCTAGCCTATCTACCTACTACCTAATTGGCTTGGCACCGACTTTAAACAGATAATTAAGTAGCGCATATAATAATATTTCATTTAAGTTAATTTCTGTCTTTTGATTTAAACCTGTAATCCAGTTATTTTTCGCTTTTTAGTGCCTTTTTGAAGTCGGTTTAATTTTTTTCTAAAATTTGTTTATTTTGTATATCTTATACCTATCTTGGCTCTTTGTAGAGACAGGCTTTGTAGGCTTTTCAAACCGTAAACAAAGGGTACTTGTCG
The DNA here is from genome assembly GCA_964006375.1 of Tillus elongatus. NCBI lineage: Eukaryota > Metazoa > Arthropoda > Insecta > Coleoptera > Cleridae > Tillus > Tillus elongatus. The sequence goes on from OZ023267.1 coordinate 102,104,721, forward strand.
AAAACTACAACAGTAAGGAGAATAGTATTATAAACTGTGGCGTGCCACAAGGAACAGTTCTGTTCTGTCCAGCGCTATTTATCATTTATGTTAATGAGGTGCTTGGTCTAGATGTAAAAGGAAAAATTGTGTTATGCTGATGACACGGTTTTACTTTTTTCGGCAGATACGTGGAATGATACCTTGTCTTTAGCGTCTCACGGGTTGTCTAAACTTAATTGTTGGCTTGATGATAACCTTATGACCATAAACTATGACAAGACGAAATTTGTCTCACTGCGGTTAAGTGGCCTTCCCCAAATCGACAAAATCACAATACGCTCAAAGAAGTGTTCACATACACGAACAGTTTTGCCCAATATTAGTTCCCAATGTAATGACTACATCGGACGAGTGGAAAGTACTAAATATCTTGGCGTATTTATTGACCAACAACTTAAGTGGGACACGCATATTGAGTACATTAATAAGAAAATGAGAAAACAGATTTATAAATTTCGTCAGCTGATAAATGTTCTAACACCTAAACAAATTATAATAGTTTACTTATCATTGGTTGAATCAATTTTCTGCTATGGATTGCTGGTTCATAGGTAACACATTTAAGACCTTTGTCTATAACAGATAAAACAGTACTAAAAATTATGATAAACCAAGCTGGGCTATATTACACAGAAGCGCTTTTCAATGAGTCTGATGTCTTCACAATAAATAATTTATTTTTGCTATCTGTCATAGAATTTATGTACAAAAGAACAATATATAAACAAAAAAATCAATCATTGTATAAATACCAGAGGTAATCCTAATGGAATAATAAATGTACACGGTAAATCTTGCACAGTTGCGCAACAACTATATATACTACATTGGTGAAATAGTCTATAATTTATTGCCACAAAATATTACCAAATACAACAGTCTAATGCACTCAAAAATTCTCAGACAGTGGCTCTCTGGCAACAGAAATAATATAGTTGACAAATTGAGTAAAAGTATATAACATGAATACAGACTGACATACAAGTTTAGTTGGTACCTTTAACTTTTTTATCTATAGATTTGTATTATATTTTTCTCTTATAGGCTAAGTTGTTTACTTCCATGTAATATTTAAATACAGATTATTTGTGCACATACAAGTCTTGACTTACTGTACACTATTTAATATCCTAATTTTTAAGCAATCTATTTCTATTTTTAGTTATTATTTTATTTTATTATATTTATTTTCGGTGTACTGAAATATCTGTTAATTTGTTGATCTGTTTATGAGATCATATAAATATTATTATGATTCTTTTATATATATATATATATATATATATATATATATATATATATATATATATATATATATATATATATATATATATATATATATATATTACAATGATTCTGGTAATCTTCAGGTGTTTATTTTTACGTTATAATTATATTAAATTGTTTATAATTATTTTAACTTTGATTGTATTGATTAAATATGTTAAATATCTGAAATATCTGATGTATATATAAAACGATTTTGCAAATAAAATGGGTTTTACTTTATGTTTGTTGTTATTTGATCTTTCTATGTATGTTTTTTTAAATTTGATAGGTGTTTATATTTGCCCGACTATTTACTCCATACAGATAGGGTATGTAGTACGTTCATTTTTACTTGCCCATAATTTAAAACCAGATATATTTGGCATATCCTCAAATAATAATACTGCATTAAATTCTGTGTATGTCTGATTTAATTTTACTAAATTTATACGGATAAAAATTTAACAAAATAACACAACACCACTACTTTATCAATAACTTCTTATATTATTACTTGAGCTCTTTTATTTAGGTTTTATCTTTGATCTAGAAATTTTTTTTTTGCGCTTTTCCAAATTGGTGAATTTAAAATATAAATGTATTTCTTATTTAAATATTATAAACAGATTAAAGGTTTACATACATTAGTGACACAAATTTTCATTCATACATTCTTTACTGGAATTTATAAGTTCCATTCGCTCTTTAAACGAAAGGCCTTTCTATTTAATGCAGAAGTTTCTACCTTCAAAACTTTCTGATTCCTTCCTTGCCAACCGCTGTTTGCTCGGTTGAAATTGATCGTTGCTATGCAGCCATCTTGTAAGCTACTTGCTTCAAATTTCCGCGTCCTTAGGCGTCAACTATTATTTTGATGTTTTCATATCTTTCTTGCAGTACTTCTTTTTAACTCATTTTCCATTCACAAGATACACTATTTGTTAATTTACAATTTCCAACACTTCTCAAACTTTAATTTGTTGATTTTCCTACTTATTTTCATTAAATTGTATTAGCAAATTGCTCTGGCATCCTCTAGTCATCATGAACCAAATTGAAGAGAGGTAACTTTGATTCAATTATTTTTACTGTCATTTTAAAATATCGAATCCAAAGCAAGCTATAAATTTGACGAACTGTCAAATGTTCACATTTCTGAGCATAGAAATGTTTTTTGTCCATGTACACAAAAACTGAGAAATGAAATGCTGTCAATGTCAAATTCATATTAACCCGACTTTAAACTTTCAAATTACATATTTTAGATTATTTTAAACAACAGCAACAAAAGCAACTCTTAGATACTTAAAATTACCTATAAACTTATCTATCATACTGTTAAGTGGTGGTATCAGAAATATTACAAACATTTTAACAGGTGAGTACAAACTTTAATCTTTCTATACATACATACATATATATATATATATATATATATATATATATATATATATATATATATATATATATATATATATATATATATATATATATATATATATATATATATATATATATATATATATATATATATATATATATATATATATATATATATATATATATATATATATATATATATATATATATACACCTATTTGTTTATCAATTTGTTTTGATTTCAAGCTACATTTCACTTCCTTTCAAATGTCTTATTGTAGCTTGAAAAAGTCTTTTGAATTTCACTAGTTTTTAGTGTCTATCATACAATACATTATTTTCACTTTGCTTAGGATTAATTTAAGAATCATTTGCTCTGTTTATTATTTGAGGGCTGTCCTTTTGTATATATATATATATATATATATATATATATATATATATATATATATATATATATATATATAAATTAATTTGATAATCTTTGTGTTTTAGATTGCCATGTTGTTTATATGCAGATCTCTATTGGACAAATGATGCAGTGCTGTACTACAGTTTGGCTTCACTGGATATTTGCTGCATCTTTAGTAAGTTATTTTATATTAATTTCATTTACACCTTACTTTGAAATTATTTACTTGTGTGTTTTATATGAGTGTCTTTATGTTTTGAGTGTATATTAATTTGTTTTACCCCTTTTATTTGTTTCCACCATATACAAAATCATCAATATCATCATCATCATCAATATTTATTTACATGTATGTGAAATTCCCTCTTATTATATTTCTGTTTTTAAAATATTTATCTCTACATTTCAGATTGATTTCAAGAATTCATTGGAACTGCTCTTCGGTATTTTACACAAACCGTTTTGACCGAGATCAGTATTCTGCACAATACCACCCTTGATATTCACTTAAGTTGCTGCCAGGTTTTCACCGTATTGACATTTAGTGGCAGTGCTAGTGTTTTGACAATTATCGTTCATAAAGCTTTAGTGTTTTAATTAGTGATAAGTGATATTCTAGTTTACTTAAGCTTTGCGTGCAGTAGCTAATAATTTATGTTTGATATTGCTAAATATCAACACAATATATATATATATATATATATATATATATATATATATATATATATATATATATATATATATATATATATAAGTATATATATATATATATATATATAGCGTATTCCATTTAAAATTTAAAAAAGTAAAATGGTACTTGGCGAAAACAGACCAGCTTGTATAAAAAGCAGTATTTTTTGATAATGGCGGCTATCGATGGTAATAGATGTGCCTGAATTTTTTTGAAAAATTCAGAGTTTTAGCCATAACTCACCGACGTGCGTGAGCATACTCACTCTGTATGGTACTAGTAACCATAATCTGGTGTAAAACATACAAGCAGCCATTATACAACGGGCGTCGGCTTTAAAAAGTGTTGATATCTACTCGTAGGTGGGTTTAAAATTCACAGAATTATTTTTTAAGGTTCTTCAAAGGCAGATCGGGTATATGTTGCCGTTAAAGAAACACAGCACAAAAACGAAAGTACTATTTCCAATCTGCTTTTCAAGATTTACATTATATATCTTGCTAAGTCAGATTGTAGTGTTTTTTCAGTATTGGAGGCTGTGGTTTAAATCATTTGCCCATATTTAAAGTAAAGAGATTTCTATAAATAATTTAATAGGAAGTCTGATTAACACTAATAATTTTACTATAAATATATAATTGGACAGCACATTATAACATTAATCTTTCCATTTCTTATATAAATGTTTTACATTAAAATAATAAACCTATTCGAAAAGGTTACAAAGAATGTGCAAGACACATAATAAAAAACAACAAACAGTACAAAATAAAAGTTAATTTGTCAACGGCTAAAGCGAAGGAATACCACTCTAGCTGAAGATCGACTTTGCTGCAAGTTGGTATGCTGTGGCTCCTTTCATTGGTGTTTTCATTACTTTCTGAAAATTGATGATCTCTCATTTCCTCTGCCGTACTGCTTAATTGTAAGTTAACCTGCCAATTACAAAAATGTAATGTTTTACTAAATAACACATTATTAGTCCTATGATAGTTGATAATAAGAGTTATTTTTAAATACAGGGCTCTAAATGTGCTGTATCCGCGAATTGACCACATACTTATAGCTGTGGCAAGCGCAGCTCAAACCAGGCGTTGACTTTTTACGATTCTGTTTGAACTGATTTCAAAAAACGAAATAATTTTTGTAGTTATTTGAATACAATTTGAATACAATTACTGTTGTCTGTCACTAGAACTAAATAAAATCTGCTTTAAAATGATTTTATCTTATCATTTTGTCAGATAGCAACTCATACATTTTTGTTTTAATGATGAAATGGACGTGCCGCCCCCTAGTTGCGGAACCAAGTAGTATGTTGTCACGGTCTACGGTTCTAATTGTTGCGAGAATACAACTAGCCTTACATACTTTGTTCATATATTAGGGTAGAAATGGGCCAGGGCTAACAATTTACTAAATTGTTAGTAGTATACAGTCTCTATTTTTTAACACTGTGTGTTATTTGGAGCTGGCGTGACAACATACTACTTGGTTCCGCAACTAGGTGGCGGCACGTCCACCACTCACTTGGTGTTGAAAGGCTGGCTACTATAGCCGTATTACGTTATAGGTGTATTTTTACTGCAATTAGTATGCCGTACTGAAGAGCTCTAATAAGAGCGAAACCGGTCTACGGTTCTAATTGTTGCGAGAATGCATTTAGCCTTACATACTTTGTCCCTATATTAGGGTAGAAATGGGCCAAGGCTAATAATTTACTAAATTGTTAGTTATTTGTATACAGACTCTATTTGTGTTATTTGGAGCTGGCGTGACAACATACTAATTGGTTCCGCAACTAGGTGGTGGCACGTCCACCACTCACTTGGTGATGATATAAATAAAAATTGCACAGAGTGATATTTACGATTTTTCAAGCCTATTATGGAACCTTTTTAGTATTGCCATTTGCTATATTAATAAAAAGCATTATAAGAAATTAGATAATTAAAAACGCAGTTTAGAGTATTCTCAGAATATGTTCAACAAATTATGACATCTTTCTCTTAGTTTCTTTGAGTAAGTATATTTCTTCTCTCACTACTTCTAGTAGGCGGGAAGCAACTCGAAACCACTGAATAGTCATTTCCCAAACTAGCAACCATGGTAGAGAAAGTCTAACGAAACTTCACGACCGTTATCTTCCGAAACCCTGCCTCTAAAATTAGCAACTAGGACGTCAGGTGAAGGAATTATTAGAAAATATGTAAAGAAGGTTGAAATCAAAAATTCATTCAAGTACCTAGTATAGGAGGATTGAATGTTATAAGTTTATTAAGGACAGGAAAACTGGAAGAAGCAAAGAACATGATGGAAAAATAGATATAGATATATTTGGCAGTTGGGAAATAACATGGCCAAAAATGGAGAGTGCAAGAGTGTTAACGTCAGAATAATATAAGTAGGGGAAGTACGGCTGTGATGGCACACCGGCTATGTTGGCACACCTCTGATATTCACCACTTCTTATGCAGCCAGCGATACAAACGTGTACTGTACTTGAGTAGTGTGATGCGAAAGCTGCGCCGCGTAATTTTAATCATCATAGTTTAACTCATAAACTTTATACAATAAAAAATATATTTTGGTAAGCTTCAAGTTCATTTTTGTATGTTCTAGTATGACTAATAATTCACTTAAATTTAAAGGTAAAATACTTTTATAGCTACTAAATTGTTTCGTTGTGCCTAACCTATAATGTGGCATGTTTGCACGTTATTTATTTACACGGTTGCCGTTCTCTATTCAATTTTCTAAAGTAAAGGGATTTCGGCTATGATGGCACACCAATAATTGGTTATGATGGCATAGTGTGCCATCATAGCCAAACCATCAACATTATTGATTAAATATAATTCGCTTAGTAAAAGATATTATCGTTGTATTGCAGCCATTAACCCCCCCCCCCCCTCTTGAAATCATGAACAACAAAAAGCAAAAAATTGATAGGCAGAGCTGGTCTGAGGAGAATATGAACCAAGCAATCAAAGCTGTCCGGTCTAAAGAAATGGGATGGAAATTGGCTTCCAAAACATTTAATGTACCGAAAAGTACTCTAAGGCGAAGAGCAGAGGACAAAAATAAAGTATTACGTGGTAGCAAAAAGGGTTTTTTAGGCGGAAGTGTTAAAGTTTTCTCCGATGAAGTTGAAATGCAACTAGTTAATCACGTAAAATCGTTGGAATCTAGATTTTTTGGCTTGACGTGTTCTGATTTAAGAAAACTGGCATTTGAATTAGCTGAAAAGATGAAATGCAAACACAGTTTTAACCAAGAAAAGCGAATGGCTGGATGGGACTGGTTTCATGCTTTTGTAAAAAGGAATCCGTCGATTAGTTTAAGGCAGCCTGAGGCCACATCACTAGCGCGGGCGCAAGCCTTTAATAAAGTTACAATAAGCAAGTATTTTACTACCCTTAAAATTATTATAGATCAATACAAGTTTGAGCCTGACCAGATTTATAATATGGATGAATCGGGATTATCGACCGTACAATCAAGAACGGATAAAATTTTGGCCTCAAAAGGACGAAAACAAGTAGGGTCGGTAACGAGTGCAGAAAGAGGACAACATTTTACTGTTGTATGCTCCATCAATGCCCTTGGAAATTACATACCTCCTGCTATAATTTTCCCGAGAAAAAACATGAAACAGGAGTTGTTGGATAATGCGCCCCCAGGGTGCGTTGGATTCCCTCAAGAAAGTGGTTGGATGACTGGGCAAGTTTTCTTTTTTTGGCTAAAACATTTTATTAAATTTGCAAAACCCTCAGCTGAAAAGAAGATTCTATTACTTCTCGATGGCCATTCCAGCCACAAACACCTAGACGTGCTAGAGTTCGCAAAGCAAAATAATATAATTTTGTTTTGCTTTCCACCACACTGCACCCATAGGGTGCAGCCATTAGATGTTAGCTTCTATGGCCCTCTAACTACTTACTATAATCAGGCTCTTAGAAGGTGGCTACATACTCATCCTGGTCGAACAGTAACTCACTTTCAAGTTGGTCACTTATTCGCAGAAGCCTATACTCAAGCTGCTACCGTCGCCAATGCTGTTAATGGCTTTCGAAAAACAGGGATATGCCCATTTAATGAAGATATATTCCCTGACTGGCAATTCCTTCCTTCAGAAACAACCAATGTGGCAGAAGACAATTTATCATCTACTTCAGGAGAACCATCACAGTCTTCAGTGCAAGAAGTAACATTACTACAATCCAAAGCGTCTACTTCATGCAATAATCAAGTTAACCATGCTGAAGATGAACAATCTTTTCAAAGAGATGAAGAGTTACCTAAAACTACAACTGAAGGTGATATACAGGAAGATGTTAATTGTTCAGTTCTAATATCACAAATATCTCCTGTTCCGCAAGTAACTTCTCGACAAAAGCGAAAAAGAAAAGGCGGCGAGGTAGGAGTATTAAATACAACACCTGACATTGATATGGCAAAAGCAAGACACGATGAGAAGAAAATCGTTGAACAACGAAAAGCTGCTCGCTCTGCAAAGAAAGTGTTGAAAATACAGGAAGATGATGATGAACCAGAAGAACCTTTCCCAGCAGACGAGGAAGAGGATGATGTGGGTTGCATATATTGCAATTCTTTATTTTCATTATCCAGGCCAAAGGAACCCTGGATCCAGTGCCAACATTGCAAGAAGTGGTGCCACAATGCATGTGCAGGTATCGACAGAAAAACTAAGATGTTCATCTGTGAATTATGCAGTGACTAAATTCCCTACCGTTTTCAATGATTTTAAATTACATTGTTTTATATGAAAATTATTTAATTTTTTTCGACGAGTATATCATAATGACAGTTTATTTATTGTATTCTTAATATATTAGTGCAAAAACAGATTTTATATCTTCAATAACTTTTATGATTTCCTGAATTTTTTCCTTAAATGACATTATATAACAGGTTTACTTTAACAAAATGTTTTATTATGAATTTCAAATAACATATCATTTAAATTAATTGAAAGCTGTTAGTGTGCCATCATATCTGAACATGTGCAGATATGATGGCACACCACACAACTCACATAAATTTAATTCTCCCCGGTTTACATAAATGTTTAGAAATAATTTATTTATTATTAGTTAGTAAACACTTTATTACACATATAACTGCAAATATACCTTAATTATCACAAATTTAACGCAAGTTACAAGTGATCAAAAAAAAGGGGGCCATCACAGCCGTACTTCCCCTATAATGGAGGAGACGGCTCTGGAAGGAATGGAGTGGGAATCGCATCACGGAACAAATGGCAAATAAAGTGAGGCATACATACCATGTCAACGATAGGATACTTATAGTGACAGCTGAAGCAAAGAATATCACGATAATACAACTGTACACTTTCCGACATCGCAGAGCAAAGAGGGGTAAGTGGGAGATGCTGTATTTCAATATAAAAATATGTAAGAAACTGACGAAACAAGATCAGATAATTATAATTCGGGATTTTATTGTAGTAGGAGGCAAACAAAAAGAAAGTGCTGTAGCTGAAAAATTTGGATTAGGATAATGCACGAAAGGAAAGAAGCCAATGGACTACTCTTAAGCGAAATGGTTCAATTACAATGAATACAATATTTGAAGCACCGAAAAGAGAACAAAGTATATAAACATGAACGGAACATAGGAAGGTATCAAATAAATTTTATCATTACTAAGAAATGTCCCAAAAATTTGTTCAGCTCCAGGTACTCACATCCTGGTGCAAATATAGCTAGTAACCACAATCTGGTGCCAAAACTCATTAATAAAGAACAGAGGAAATAGAAGTAGGAAGTAGAATGTGCATAAACCAAAATATGCAGATTAACTGGAACAGTTCGAAGAAGAAACCCATAAGGTAAATCTCAACGAAGAAATACCTGCGGTGACAAACTTAAAAATCGACTTAAAAGCAGCTGCGAAAAAAAAACTGGACAAGAAGAACTAGGACCAAATAAACCTTGAATGACATCATATATACTAAAGTTAATACAACAGCGTAAAATATGTGGAAAGATTAAGAAGAATAGGCATACAGTAGATATAAAAAAATTAAAAATATAAATAAGCAAGAATCCAGAAAAGAAAAAGAAATACTAATTTAGGAAAATAGTGAAAAAATCGAAAATTACATGAAGAGGGGACGGTCGGACCAAGCTTCTCAACGGCAATACTGCAACATAAACCAGGAACAGAAGTAAAGTCATAAAGGACAATGATATACTTTATTACTAGAAAGGAAAGGCATTGCTAAGCACTGAAAAGACCATTTAGAAGAGTTATATCACAAAGCAGCCTGCGTCATCACCTGCACAGAATTAGGCTTGGACAAGAAACCGAACGCGGGCTGTGTATGGAGCATGACCAAACAGCAGAGCACGTGCAATGTTCCTGCCTGACAGGTGATATAACCAGGCAGCTGCTCTTTGGCAGGATCCAAACTTGCACCAGAAGACTTTCGTGCTCAAAAATTGTCGACTTCTGCAAGAGACTGGACTTGATGGGTGCAATCTAAGATAATTAGGCGTGAGGGACAATAGACCCTAAGGTCTCAGTGGAGGGGCTAAAATGGACCACTGACAACAGAACCTAACACAAGCTATAACACGGAGATGAATTTAATTGTGAAGAAGGGTATATGGCGGGAATAGGAAAGATAAACTCAGATAATCTGGGCTTGCCTGTTTCAAGTAAAGAATTTAAGAAACCCTTGAGGAACTTAGATAAGGAAAAACTGCCGGGTAGACGAATTAACAATGGAACTTTAGCAAAATCCTGGTAAAAAACTGAAAGAAAAACTTTTTCATCTGAGTAAGAAATGCTATAAACCAGAAAAACCGCCCAATGAATTTATTAAGAGTAAGAGTATTACCGTTGCAAAAACTGTGAACGCGCAAAAATGTAACCAGCATATAACAATAGTTGCACATAATTATGTGGTGTATATTTTCTAGTGCTAATAAAAAATAGAATAAGAAGCTAAATTCAGAGTTGATTGGATGAAGATCAGTTAGGATTTAGGCTTGAACGAGGAACTAGAGAAGCAATACTAACATTTAAAATAATGAGAAAAGGAGACTTGAGAAAAATAGGAGTATGTTTATTGCTTTTAGAGACCTGAAAACAGCATTCGATAATGTGGATTGGGAAATATTGTTTCACATATTGAAGAGAGCTAGACATGCTTTGAGAGTTAGGCGCATTATTCTCAATATACACAAAAGCCAAAGTAGCATAATATAAATTAGCGGATATGAAACTGAAGCTAACACGAGGAAAATGAACGGCAATACTACTTACTATCGGCATACTTGTTCAAGTTAATCATAGAAGATACAAAATAAATACGCTAAAGGAAAAGGTATTTGGAATCAACATAAATTGATCACGGTTTCATTGCATGATGTACGCAGATGGCAAAGCGCTGATGGAAGGATGATAAAAATTACACAGATGTTAAGTGTGCTGGGAGCCGTTTTAAAACGAATCAAACTAAAGATCAATATGGCAAAAACAACAGTAGTAAAGATACGTAAGAATAGGACAGCAAAAATAGTCAGAAAGTTAGAGGATCAACAAACTGAACAAGTAGAAATGTTTATGTATTTTGGAAATGTTATTACGAATGGGGATAATTGTAACAAATATTTAATAGGGGGATTGCGATATCAAAACAATAATCAATAGACAAGGTGATTTTCTCTAAAAAAAACATTTTAATTCGGATCTGAGGAAGAGCTTCATATAAGTGCTATGATGGAGTGTGGTAGCGTATGGGGCGAAAACTTGACATGGGAATCGGAGCTTTAGGTCCAATCACTTCCGGAATGGGAACACTCAGAAATAGAGGCGCCTTACAGGCGGGCATCTAAAGTAGCCTGGACAGTCGCTAAAGAGGTGGTTACTTGGAGCAAAATCAGATGGGCCATTAACAGCGTCAAGCCATTTAAATCACCTGCATTTGATGGCGTAATGCCCATCATGCTCCAACAGGGTATAGACATACTGGCGCCGGCGCTTACCCTCATTATGAGGACCAGCCTGGTTATGGGGTACCTTCAGAGGGCGTGGAGACTGGCCAGGGTGGTATTCATTTCTAAACCTGGGCGTGTAACAGACCAGGCAAAGTCCCTGAGGCCAATAAGTCTCATGTCCTTGCTAAAAACAACGGAAAAAATGTTTGACCGGCACAATAGGGGCGGTGTACTGGCAGCATATCCTCTACACTGCGGACAATATGCATACAGAGCACTGCACCAACTGGTGCTGCAACTGGAGAATACGCTGGAGAACGGGGAAGTGGCGCTGGGGACCTTCCTAGACATAGAGGGGGCCTTCAGCAACACCTCATTCGGATCGGTACTGGCAGCTGTCAGGGAGCATGGAATAGAGGAGACCTGCTGCAGGTGGATCGGTTCCATGCTCAAGGACAGGGCGGTGTGCATCCCACTCGCGGGAGGGACTCTGCTGGCGGGGGTCGCAGCGGGGTGTCCGCAGGGGAGCATTATGTCTCCCCTGCTCTGATGCCTAGTCGTGTACGGCCTGCTAGGGAGGCTCTCGGGAGGAGGGTACGAGGTACAGGGCTATACGGAGGGGTACGAGGTACAGGGCTATACGGACGACATTGTCATAATAGTCCGAGGAAAGGCTACACAGTCAGTGTGGGAGCGCATGCAGACAGCACTGAAAGTGGTGGAAAGGTGGACGGTTGGCCAAGGGCTCGGGGTGAGCCCCGAGAAAGCCACCGTCATACCGTTTACGAGGAGGAGCAAGTGGGAGAGCCACAGAACTCCCACTCTATACGGTAGAAACATCCCAATGGCCAGTGAGGTAAATTATCTTAGAGTCGTATTGGACTCTAAGCTAACCTGAAATGGTCATGTTGAAAAAATACTGCGTAAGGCAGTTATGACCCTAGCCGTCACTAGGCGGCTATATGGAAAAACGTGGGAAATAAGACCTAGTACCGCCCCCTGGCTGTACACAAGGGTGGTCAGACCATCGTTAACATACGCGGCACTGGTCTGTTGGCCTAATGTGACACAATCCAGTGCAAACAAAAAGTATGCAAGATCCAAAGGATGACTTAAGGCCCAACAGCCGCCATGGAGATGTTGCTAGATCTGCCCCCCCCCCCCCTACATTTAGTTATAATGGGGAAGGCCAGGCTAGGACTTTACAGACTAGCCTGCAATGGTAGACTGAAGATCCACCCAGGCTTTAAATGCCACTGCAAAATTCAGGAGATCGTGAAGGAGCCGATGCTTGTAATGAGATTAGACTTCGCGAGCTCGCGAATCTGCAGGGAAAACAATTTTACAGCGGAAATCCCCGAACGCGATGCACAGCGGGAGGAGACGCCAGGCTTACCACTGGACGTGCTCGTCTGGTTTACGTACGGATCGGATGGGGAGCGTGGGACGGGGGCAGGTGTTTATTCGGAGGGGTGTCATAGTCCCTCGGAGCCATGCAACGGTCTTTCGGGCCGAAATGTACCGCATCCTGCACTGTGCGCTGGAGAACAAGATGAGGGGCTACACCAACAAGCGGAATCGCATAGCCACAGACAGCCAGGCAGTCCTTAAGAGCCTAAGTAGCCCATGGGTAAATTCCAGGCTGGTAAGTGAATGCCGAGACGAAACGAGCGACCTGGCTCGGCAGAATGAGGTCACCCTCATCTGGTTGTTGGGTCACTCGGGGGTCAAAGGCAATGAAGAAGCTGACAGTGTCGCAAAGAGAGGGTCAGCAGAACCATTTAGGAGACCAGAACTGGTCCTGGGCGTATCGAAAGGAACGGCCTGGGAAACCATCAAGTCCTAGGTCAGGAAACAGCACAAGACATAGTGGGAAGGGGGGCTCAAACACCGGAAGTCATTAATTGGGTAACCCAGTCCAAAGAAAGCTGTGGAGCTGCTAAATCTTAGCAGAGGACAGTTCAGAAACATAACAGGACTCTTGACGGGACACATGGCTGTCAAGAAACACCTGCATAAAATGGGGCGGTTCGAGGGGGACCTGGTATGCCGACTCTGCGGCATGGGGGAGGAATCAGCCCAGCACATCTTGCGCGAGTGTAATCTCTGGACCGCAAAAGCCACTGATCTACGGACAGCCTAGACCGGAGACAGAGCAATATAAAACTTAACCCACCAATTCCTGTTCAGACTTGTTCAAGGCACAGTAATTTTGGAATGGGTGGAGTAGAGACAAATGGCATGCATAATAAGCCAAAGGCTGCGGTGCTATCGGGGCGGCAAAGACGCTGGTGAGCCAGAGGGAGAAAAAAGAGGAGCTTTAGGAATGTGGATTAGGAAACAATGACAAAACACGATACATTGATATAACAACTAATAAAAGTGTGCTAAAAGAGGTGAGAGAAGAAAGTTGCTTGCTGGAAGAAATTTAGAGAGAAAGGTAAAAGTTTATTGGACATATTCTGAAGCGTAATAACTTTCGGACATTATTCTAAGGACACCTACTTGAAAAAAAAACAAGGTAGACCAAGGAGAGAATTTCTAAAAAAACCCGGTACAATTGAGAAAGTGTGAAAGCGACAATAAAATGAACCAGGGTCAGGACCGGCAGAAGCACAGTACACATCAGATATGTTAGGCCCAGAGTTACCTCAAGTATCACATGTATTTCAGGTTGAGCTTCCAAGCCTAAAATAAGAAACGTACCATTACACGATCGGGAAACCCCCAAGGCACAACTTTGAGCTGGGAAGCAGAAGATTCCTAACACCAACCATTTCCGACATGCCATACAAGTATCCCGAGCACTATAATCTACATCGGCGTGGCTTTCGTCGCCATCGCCTTACTGACCGAGAGGCTCAAAAATATTCTCTCAATAAAACATGAAGAACAGAAGCCTACACATTCCCTTGAAATTCATCGGATTACAAGGCTCCGCCTTCTAATCGGGGAGGAGATAACAAGTAACATAATTTACACCATCACGTCTCACGCGTTCATTACATTTAATACGGTCAACATATCAAATTACATCCTAGTTAGCATGCCAATAAGCACGTTCCTTGCATACTGCAATCTTACCCATCAACATCAGGCGTGGAGACAGGCAGATCAGAACTTTGCACTTATCTAAATATCAGCATGGGGAAGCACCCGTCGCCACCTGCCCAAGCTTAGTTTGAATATAAAATAGATGTAGTTAAAATATGTGGTTCATTCTATCATAATTTTTGTAGCTGGTACTATGCCCGTTTATTTTTTTGTGAAATAAAATATATTTCTTAAAGTATTGTGATGTGCAACAGTTGTTAATTCGCGTGACTTTAAGTGTGTTTGTCTGTGGCCTCCTAGTTCATGAGAAGTATGTATAATTTTAATTGGATCATGGGCGTTTGAAAACTTATAATTGTGAAAAGGTTTTAGGCGTTTTTGATCAAAATCGGTTTATAACCTCTGATTTTTTTTTCAATTTTCTTTCCGTCGGGGTTTCTTAATTAAAGAAAATATGTCAATCTGCGTATATGAAAGCGCTGGTCAAATTAATTGATCCTTTTATCATTATATCAAATATTTTATCAAACATGTTTTATGTTTTCTGGTTTAGAATCTAAATTTCATACCGTTTCAGACATCCCGGAATTATATTTTTTAAGACGCTGTGACACAACTTAAAGTTGGCCTTTACAACAAGAATGTTAGCAGGTAGACAGTATATAGTATATAGTATATATATATATATATATATATATATATATATATATATATATATATATATATATATATATATATATAGTGTGTCCACGGATTGAGTGTGTGTAAGGTATAAGTGACAAAAAAATGTCGAATTAGATTATGATATTCTGCGAACCGCTCCTGCTTTGTCTTGAACTAAGATGTTGAGCAAATGAACAAAATCAATTAATATGGTTTATAACTCATGTAATGAAATGTAATGAAATGTAATGAAATGTGTTAAGAGTAAACTACCTTCGTTTATGAAGATACCGCAAATAGTTATAAACAAAAATTGTTTAGAATTAAAATTTATGACAGGCACTCAATTTTCAAACAGATCAGCCTACTATGATTTTTTTTTAACTGCCACTTTATTTAAATGACGTTCGACGGGTTCTGTGATTAGGTGTACTTTAAAAAATACTTGAAACTGTATTAAAAAAGTCTTTACCATAATTTAACTTCGGGTAGGTATGCTTTCATCTCAACCAATAAAAAAAGTTAAGTAAACGCACAATTGGACATTCGAACCAATAATTGGCGAGTTGCATGGCTACTTGAGATCTGCCTTGCTGTTCGTTTTCCGGCATACTACTTATTTGGAAAATTGAAACGTCAATTTTTTTTTTCACGAACGGCAAGCTTCTGTATTTAAAAATGTTAACAACAGAAAAAAAAGTGTTTATTGTGCAGTGCTATGGTTTGGGCGAAGAACATTCTTATCAGGGAGTGATAAAAAATTTCCTTGAACGCTGGCCAAATTATTCGTTTCCCGCTACTGGTGTAGAAAAAGTTGTTACAAAATTTATGCGTACTGGAAGTGTTTTAAATGTTAAGAAGACAAAATCCGACCTAAATAAAGAAGACAATGCTGCAGCTGCATTAGCTTTGGATTTTGTTAGGCGTTTTCTGAAATTATCATTAAGAAGAAGGGAATTAGAAATTGGCAATATTAGCAAATCGCATTTGCAACAAATTTATCGTACCAACAAGGTGAAACCTTTCAAAGCAGAACTTATACATACTTTCAAGAAAATGACGAGTCAAAACGATTAGATTTTTGTTTATGATACGGCGAGCAATATCTACAAAATCACAATTTTGGCAGAAGTATTATTTTTTCGGACGAATCCACTTTCACCACTAATGGAGTGGTAAATTCCGAAAATGCACGGCATTAGTCTACGGAGACTCCAAATTATAGAGTTAATTGCAGAAGACAATGCCATAAAAAAGTAAATGTGTGGTGTGCTGTTTCTTACACTGGGATAATTGGGCCATATTTTTTTGAGCGGAATATGAACCAGTACAGTTATCTAGAAATGCGGGAAAAAATTCTTTAAGACCATTTGCATAACATGTCACTGAAGAAAGACAAACAGCAAACTTTCAGCAGGACGGCCACCCAGCACATGCAACAGGAATCGTTCGAGAATGGTTAGATCGCGATTTTCCCAGGCGGTGGATTGGTCGATATGGGCCAATACCTTGGAATCCTAGAAATCCAGATCTTACCTTAATGGACTTTTATTTATGGGACTATCTCAAACAGAAAGTCTACGCGGCTCCTTTAAACAACGATCTTGATTTGTTGAAACTGAGGTTGAGAGAGGCAATTGAAGGTATTCCAATTCAACATATTCAAAATGCCTACAAAGCATTTACTAAACGGGCTGAGTTATGTGTATCGGTTGGTGGCAGCACATTTGAATAATTTCTTTATTTTTCGTTGTTCATTTTGATTTTTGTTAGCAATAAGCGTTTTGTATTTTACTAATAAATTATTATTTAACATTGCATGGTTACTTACTTTGCGCACCTGCGTTCAGAAAACCACAGGTAAAAAGTACCATGTTGATAGGGAAAAAATGTTAATAATTTACTTGAAAATTCAAAGTAGACTGATCTGGCTGAAAATTAAGAGCCTGTCATAAATTTTAATTCTAAAAAAGTTTTCTTAATAACTTTTTGCGTTATATATATAAATGAAGGTAGTTTACTCTTAACACATTTAATTAAATCAGTTCTAAACCAGCCTGTATATTAATTGATTTTGTTCATTGTGGCAATGGTTCCGACCGCAGTGTTTCCGTCAACACTACTCTATGTTTCTCTTGACAGCTAAACGTTGCGTTACGTTATTCGACAGCAAGCTGTCAAGAACTACGATATAAGAGACACCAGGGATCTCTCTCTCTCTCTCTCTCTCCTCGCTACCAACCGACACAGTGATCACACGGAGAAGAGACAATTTCTGTTGACCGTCTTAAACCCGCATTCATTCTTTGTGATAACGAACAGACAACTTTCCAGCCTCAGAGACATCCTAGTGAAACTGAAAGTGACAGTGAAAGTCCAACACCTAGTGAAACTGAAAGTGACAGTGAAGTTCCCGTTCCCGTTCAAACTACACGCCATGGACGTAGAATTCGATTTCCACGAAGATACTTGAACTAATAGCGTTGCCACTGAGAGGGGAGTATGTGGCGGTGGTTCCGACCGCAGTGTTTCCGTCAACACTACTCTATGTTTTTCTTGACAGCTAAACGTTGCGTTACGTTATTCGACAGCAAGCTGTCAAGAACTACGATATAAGAGACACCAGGGATCTCTCTCTCTCTCTCTCTCTCTCTCCTCGCTACCAACCGACACAGTGATCACACGTCTCTCCACGCTCGGTCAGTTATCTGTTATGTACTCATGTACTTCTGTGATTGTTTTATAGTTAAATGTATCATATAGTTTGTTCAGTTAGTGAAATAATAAAGTATATTAAATGTTTACGTATGGATTTAATATCAACAAGTGCAATTAACATCCATATTCATTTCCTCAATATTAGTTTAAAACAAAGCAGGAGCGATTCCCAGAATATCATAATCTAATTCAAAAAATTTTTGTCACTTATACCTTACCCACACTCAATCCGTGGACACACTGTTTATATATATATATATATATATATATATATATATATATATATATATATATATATATATATATATATATACAATGTTAGTCTTACTAAGCACAGCCAGCTAGAGTCGATAAATTACAACTGAAAAAAAGTAGATATACAGAAAACTTAGTTACCTCTTTCGAGCAATCCTTAAAGCCCAACATGGAACCTAGTCTACCTGTAAAATATTTCTTAATTTTCCATGGAACTGGGCTTGTATATGACGCATTTACTATCAAAATTACAATGATTCCTTCAATCATGGCAAATGATACAACATATAAGCAATGACTGTAGAAAGAAACTGAAAAAATAGTGTGATTACAGGTTACTGGAAAAACATTTTTTTAAATACAGGTGTTAGGTGAATGACTCATATAATAATCAAAAAATTATTTACAAAGATACATACAATGTGGAAAAGCCAAATGAAAAAATACGGTATCTCAATTATTGTTTATATCTATAGAATATCACAAAACACGTCAATTTTAGATTAAAGAATGAAATCCTACAATGTGAAAACTTCACCACTACATTCAACCCTCTTCGAGTGACGGTTGCAACCCCCAGATTAATAAATAGGAAGTAGGGGCTTGTGATATCTCATTTGAAATATTTATTCTGTTACTTTTTGCATTGAATTTTAACACAATCGCTTTTTTGAATGAAGAATGAAGATATTTTCAAATGAGGTATCACAAGCCCCTACCCCCTATTTAAAAATTTGGGGGTTGCAACTGTCACTTAAAAAATGGGTGAAGTTTCACGTTGCAGGATGCCATTTTATAATCTCCAATTGACGTGCTTTAGGTTTTTAGTGAATTTTCTTGAAAAAATTCACTAATGAGGAGATCCCGACTTTTGAATTTTGAAAAAATTTCTTCAAATGAGCGCTAATTAGGCTCCCCAGAACACATATCCGGGGTCGGTTTAAATTTTTATATGTATATATATATATATATATATATATATATATATATATATATATATATATATATATATATATATATATATATATATATATATATATATATATATATATATATATATATATATATATATATATATATATATATATATATATATATATATATCACACCGATAACTCAAAAAATAATGAGCCGATTTTGATTAAATTTGGTGAGTACCTTACTTTTGCAAATGGCTTGGATAAATTCGTTATCCAAGAAAATCGGCCCAGGTTTTCCCGGAAAATTTAGTGTTTTCTTTCGAAAAAAATTGTATCTGCGGAAATAACAAAGTAGGGGCAACCAGAGTTGGTACGCGGATCTATATCCTTATAGGTAAGTTACGTACCAAAATTTAGCTACGTAGGTCAAAAGACAAAAAAGTTATAGGCATTTAAAGAAAAATAAATTGGGGTTTTCCTCAAAACGTCAAAGTTGCGATTTAAAACGTCAAAATTGGCAACATTTAGGCAAATAACTTAATCTACTACGGGCTATGGAAATAAATTGTCTCAAGAAGAATGTTTTACAAACCCTGAAGTCTTAGTTTCAACCGTCATTGTCCTTCATTTTACTAAAATATTTCTAGAAAATTCATTTCAAGTAGACCCATTCTCTGATACTTGGCAGTAGCCTTAGCTATAGAGTTTATCGTTTAATGGTGTCTAATTTTTGTCGAATTTCCGTAAAAAATTGATAAAGCTCAATATATCCGTTATTATACAAGATATGAAAAAAAAATTGTATATATTAATTATAGGGTGTCTTGAGCTACATCTTAAAAAAATATTTCTACAATCACAGGTTGGCCCATAAGTCGTTGGTGATACAATTTTTTTTTTAATCAAACACGCCTTATGTTATTGCATTTTTGCATTTTCCATCGAAATATAATGCATGTTTGTAAGAAAAGAAATTCTGGACGCAGCAAGTGCGTTATGGTAATGCTTCATATTTGAATATTTACAATTTGCTATTAACCTATAAGGTTGACCAAAAAACGTTTTTTCGGGGACACTTTAAGTTTACTTTTGGAAATTTTTGTACATTTTTAAACAATAAAGCTATTTTTATGAAACATGGCACATTGTTTCTACTATATAGGTTATACTGGTAACCAAATTTGATGCCTGCTTTCTTTAAAAAAAGACACATATTTGCTATTAAAAACATTTTTTGAAAATTCACTACCATAACGCACTTGCTGCGTCCATTAATGAATTTTATAAATAGGTACAATAATTATTGAGATGCTGAAATTATTCCATTTGGCTGTTCCACAATGTATAAGTTTCAAAAACCATTTTGACTTTAGAGAGTCTTTAATTATTTTGTGTGTATATTATACTTCTCAATATTAGAAAAAAAGAATACTTACTGATGAGTGGCGTATGATCTCCAAGAGATGGCAACTTTTGTGCAAAATAAAATAAAAAGAGACAAATTAGTAAGATAGTAGAACCAGTAACATAAATTTTTCCATTTCCAAATGGTGTCACCCAGAATGATAACAACGTTGAAATCATTATTACTAAAACAAAAAATTAGGCATTCCGTGAAAAATATAAAACGAAGTAACTGTATTGTATTTTATTATGATGTATGTGAAGTAACAATTTTTCTGAATTAATTATTACAAGATGATAATATAAATAAAAAAGCTTCTAAATTAATCACTGTTTTATACGTGCATACTAAACATACAAAAATGCATATAGTCTTCCAAGTTGCAATTACAAAAGGTAAAACATGAATGCAAACGTTATAATGAAAGTTAAGAATATTTACAATGACCGAGCTCACCAGGCGTCAACAGCTAAATAGTTATGTCGACGTATGCGTTCACACCATTGAGGTTTCTCTAAGGAGGCAGAGGAGGCCGGGCCTCCCTAGTCAGAATTTGTTACATCCTCCCTATTCAAGTACTCAGTTAGTTACATAATAACTTCAATCCAATATTCAATATTCAATATTAAAGTCATACGGATTCATATTATTAATTATTATTCAAACCATATTCACATAAAAATTATCTAAATCTGCAATTACAATTACAACCGGCAACGCTGCTGAGAAGTATATTACCAAAACATCGCGATCTTCTTGTGTGCTTGTGTGACGTCACGGAGGCCCGGTTCCCATGTATTGGACTTTGGACCATATTTTAAGACATGGATTTAAATGCATGGAAATATTAGTACTGGCAAACCAATTAAAACCGCGATTAAAATCACTTGGTCGGAGGACAGGCTCCCCAACCAATGTGAGCGAGCGTTGGTGGAAAACATGATCACAGCATAATAACAACTTTGCTGTGGTTGTGGGCTGTGATTCCCTCACGACTAAAGAATCCACTATTAACCTATAACTAGAGACATCAGATAGGAGGTGGTAGCAGTTCTAAAATTAATATTTCTGTGATTTGTGATATTGTAATTATAATATAATATATTAACGATGGAATCCAACGCTATTATCTCTAAAGGTAGAAACAGTATAACAACAGCATATGATATTGTAAATTTCCTTTTCAAATAAGATTTTAAGGGGTTAACATACGACGACAAATTATTCATAAAAATGTTAAATAGGCCGCAACCTGCGTTGCCAAATCTTGTAATAACTTCTAAACATAATCG
The DNA here is from genome assembly GCA_964006375.1 of Tillus elongatus. NCBI lineage: Eukaryota > Metazoa > Arthropoda > Insecta > Coleoptera > Cleridae > Tillus > Tillus elongatus. The sequence continues at coordinate 102,126,816 of OZ023267.1, forward strand.
TTCTTTTTGTGTACAGTGGTATGAAAAATGTGACTGCAAGTACGGTACAAAATAAACTGTATTGCTATAAATGCTTACTTTTTCTAATGATACCGAGAACACTGTTTGGTCAAAATTAGGATATAGTGAACTTACCGAGATCAATTGAAAGTCACGCGAAATCAAAGGGGCATTTATCAGCTTCAATTAAATTCAAATTATTTGGCAAACAAAATATTACAAATTGTATTGATCAGGGTCAAAGGCAGAAAATTTTAGATCATAATGTTAAAGTTAAAGAAAACAGTGAAATTTGAAGAAGACTTATCGTTACAGTAATTTTTTTATGTTGTCAGGAATTACTTTTTAAAGGACATAATGAGAATGTAGATTCAGATAACAGAGGAAATTTTTGAGAGCTGATCACTGTTTAGAACAGATATGATGCAAATTTAGAACGTTTTTTAAATGAAGCTACAGTCTTTTCAGGAACTTCTAAAACTATTCAAAACGATATGATCGAATCAGTCAGTTGTGTTGTAGAGCAAAAGATTGATATCGAATTACAAAAATCTCCATTCTTTTCTTGGCAAGCTGATGAAACCACAGACATTAGCTGCTGTTCACAGTTATCGGTTGTTTTTAGGTATGTTGTTGAAGGGCAAATAGTTAAAAGATTTGTAGGTTTTTACGACGTTAGTTCAGGTCGAACCGCAGATGATTTGTTTAATTTCTTAACAGAAAAATTTGGTAAATATGATTTAAAAAACAAACTAATCAGCCAAACATATGATAGGGCATCGGTTATGGCGGGCCATTGAAATGGATTACAGGCAAAAATTAAAACGGTTGCCCCTCAGGCACTTTTTACACATTGCTATGTTTAGTATTGAGTAAAGCCTGCATAGGTAGCATCAAAGAATGTAGAATTTTTTTTGCAAGCTTATCTGGGTTTTCTGCATTTTTTTCAAAATATACTAAACGAACAGAAGTACTTAATACTGTAGGCTCTGGTCATTTACCGTCAAATGTAGCTACAAGGTGGAATTTTACTTCTAGGATAGTTTCTACAGTGTTGTCGAACAGAAACAAATTAATAGAAGTTTTTGATTATATTCTGAATCACGATGATTTTAAACAAGGTCAACAAACTCTGAGAGAATATATTGGCCTAAAGCGACATCTTAACGATCCCCATTTTCTTTTTCTTTTACACACTATTAAATTTATATTTGGACATACCGGTGTTGTATTTTTAATTTTACAAAATAAAAGTACAGATATTTCTTACACTAAGAAACGTCTGATTGTATTAACTACTGCATTGCAAGATTTTAGAAATAATGAAATTCCTTTTAATCAAATTTATAACTCCTTATTTGAGGATTTTGAAAATAACAAACCTGCACCAAAGACAACATTGCGTATTCAAAATTCAAAACAGAATTCTAAACAAATTTTTAATGAAAATTTAGACACAATAATTAATTACAAGTAAGATTTTCGGATTTAAACAAACTAGAATTTTTCGATTTAATAAAGAAAGACAATTTTGTTTCGTATTCAAAAGACTTTCCAAAGGATATCTTTGAATTATTATTAAAACAATATCCTTTGTTTGATTCAATTGCATTAAAAAACGAACTGATCACTGTATACACAGATACAGAACTGTTTCAAGATTGCCTTACGCCTATCGAAATGATTTCATTTATTTACAAAAATGACTTAATTTCTTGTCTAACCGAATTTTATAAACTGCTTGCTTTAATAGTCACAATTCCTGTCACATCTGCGTCAGTAGACAGAAGTTTTTCTTGACTTAAACGCAGCAAAATATTTTCCAGAAATAGTATTAGTCAAGACAGGTTAAAAAACAAATCAATGATTTCTGTAGAAAAAAAGGCTTGTTAAAGAACTGACACAGCAGACTTCATTTTACGATAAAGTAATCGATATTTTTGCCGAGCAAAAAGATAGACGGATTCCATTAATTTATAAAAATATTTAGGAACGTATTAGTTTATCAGTTAAGTACAGTAACAGATGCTCAACACCTCCTATTTTCTTGTTTCCATTTTATTTATTTATTTTTATTTTCGTTATTGTTATTTAGAATTTATTGTTTGGTTATTTTTGTAAATATGTAGCATCAAATAATCATCGAATCCCATTTTCCCGGATTCCTGGCACCACGTCCCACGCCCTACCTCTTGGCAAGTGCCATTAATTTACAAAAATATTTCAATAACAGATGCTCTACACCACATATTTTTTGTTTCCGTTTTAATTTTTTTTATTTTTTTTTATTGTTATTTAAAATTTATTGTTTAGTTATTTTTGTAAATATGTAAATAATCCCCGATTCCCATTTTCCCTGATTCCTGACACCACGCCCCACCCCTTGGCAAGTTACACTCTACACCTCCGCGTTGGTTCTTGCTGGGCAACAGCGACACGCATTACTTGGTGGCGACAAGTGAAATATAATACATAATATTATTATGCTTACATTTATGTTCTTATTTCTTATTAACAATAAGACAATGCGTTTCGCTGGCTAAGTAGAGTTAGGTATGCAATAATAGAACGTGTACTTATTGACTGTCCCTGTACTGTAAATTATATGTCCTGCTCCGGATCCCGGACTTGAACGTATAAATCCCGGAATATATATTTAAAAAATCAAAATACAGCGAGTAAATTAAAATTCGTTGAATCGTTGATCGTAAATTTCACAAGCGACTGCAATTGGCAACACTCCCTCTGCGTTTTGCATCTCGTCATAAACCACTCATTGGATTAGATCACTCATTTAAATTTATTTATTTATTGAACTATATATAATGTATATAGGATTGCTATTGACATTTATTTTTGGTCTATAAACAATGTTTAACAATTTAATAAACCTTATGTGTTTATTCATGTTTATTTATATCCTCAGTAATTCGTGAATAAATTATTTCAAAAAGGTATCAAATTTCAAAAATTATTCTTGTGAAAGTCTATTTTTTTTTTGAATGGATTTTTCACTGAAATTTTGAAGTGTCAGGAAAACGTGTGACCTTGAAAATTAAAAAAAAAACTGCCTCCTCTACCGCGACACTCGCGAGCCGCCACTGGTTCACACGCCCCGCTAGAGTGTGCTAGAACTCAACTCTTGCTGATTTGTCAAAGCAGAATGACTGATAAACCACACAAAATAATACTGGAAGTCACAGTGCGTTCATCAGCATTCATTTTAAGCAGAAAAGCGCTTAAACTCAACTGTTTGCCCGTGATTACTCAGCTATTGATACATAAATCAAATGTGCAATCGAAGTAAAATAAAGATCTCTAAAACAATATTTATATTCTTAATGAAATATACTGAAATGTGTATTAAAGCAAATAAGGTTGTGATAAGTACACTTGGAGAACCCAAATCACCACAACACATTTTAAAAGACCTGACGATCGTTTCACTAACCAATTTAGCGTCATCAGAGGATGACACATTCTAAATACTTAAAAAACTAACATCAACTTATATACCGGATCTTAGGTAAAGAGATCGAACTGAGATGGGAAACTAGTCGCAGGCAAATTTCACAGTGTATTGTATTTTTATTGCCGGACAAGCTCTTTGCGCTGTCCCTACTACTTTATCTAAAAAGTGTCCATCTGTAATAGTTTTGAGAAGGTACAACGACAGCTAAATTAACATCGATTCCTTTGGCGGCAGTAACTGTATACTTATGTTATCTTTAGAACGTGCCGAAAACGTGGGAATTTTATTTAACAAAGCAATCGATCAAGTGACTCGTAATTGGCGGTGGTGAATACAGTTTTTGTTGTAACTATATTTCGCAATATATACGCTTTCGAACCCGTTTAGCTGTCCTGGTTTTCTAACATTTTTTATTAATTTCAGATTATATTTATCAACGTGATGATTATTATCCCAAATGTGTCGGGCGACGGAAGACTTATCTACAGTACCTTAACGTAATTGAGATAAGTGTTTTTTGAATCTAATTCCAATCGCTCTTTTTCTTTGTCCGACGTATTTAAGATTACAATCTTTACAACTTATTTCATATTTTCCCGACATTTTGTCCACGCTATCTTTGTCTTTTGGGTTACCTAGCAAGTTTTTTAAGGTATTTGTTGTTGAAAATGTTAGCTGTAAGTTGACTTTTTAAAAAATGCTGTCTACACTCCTCGTCATTCTAGGTTCAAATAGTAAGCAAACAAAGTTTTTTTCCGATTTTTCTCTTCTGAACGTCGTTTTTTCTTTGTTTTCTGTTTGTTGATTAATTTTTAAACTAGACAAGCAGTTTATCCGTTATATTCGGCCACGTTCTTAATATAATTTAATTCTTTGGTATATCTACTTTTGTTTAAAGGAAAATTAATTAACCGATTTACTAAAAAATTCAGACTTGCCATTTTTTGTGCGTACGTATGATGTGAGTCGTTCGGAATGTAGCTTAGAGTAGTTGTTTTCTTTCTATAGACATCGAATTCTAAAGTGTCTTTATTCTTGATAACTAGTACATCTAGAAGGGGTAATTTATTATTAATTTCTAATTCGTGGGTAAATTTTATAGAGTCAAATTTATTGTTTAATTTGGCAATAAAATCTTCTATTCTGCAAATGTTTGTGTTAAACACCGCGAAAATATCATCCACGTAACAACAGCACACTCTAGGAAAATAACCACTTTCACTTTCAAGATCTGTTTCAAATCTGCTCATGCGAAGGTCTGCAATAAATGCCGATAGCGGATTGCCCATTGCCATGCCTTGGGTTTGTTGAAAAAATTCATTGTTGAATTGAAAAATATTTTGTTTGATCCAAAGGCTTGTTAGAGTTCAATATTCTTTGCAGGCATTTTCATTTATGTTATTTATTTTTAGCAACTGCTCTAAATACGTTAAAGTTTGCTCCGAGGGAACGCTAGGAAACAATGAGGTTACATCGAATGAAATTAAAACCTCGCCTTCAGTCAATTTAACCTCTTTGATCTTATTAATAAATTCAAGTGAATTTGTTACTGAAAAACTTTTCTGTTTGACAGGCAAGCCTTTAAACTCATCTGTCAACCACTTAGCTAAAGTATAATTTAATTTTTTTTAAATATTCAAGTACCTTAAAAAACTTGCTAGGTAACCCAAAAGACAAGGATAGCGTGGACAAAATGTCGGGAAAATATGAAATGAGTTGTAAAGATTGTAATATTAAATACGTCGGACAAACAAAAGAGCGATTGGAATTTTATTCAACGAACACTTATCCCAATTACGTTACGGTACTGTAGATAAGTCTTCCGTCGCCCGGCACATTTGGGATAATAATCATCACGTTGATAAAGATAATCTGAAATTAATAAAAAAATGTTAGAAACCAGGACAGCTAAACGGGTTCGAAAGCGTATATATTGCGAAATATAGTTACAACAAAAACTGTATGAACGCTTCACCACCGCCAATTACGAGTCACTTGATCGATTGCTTTGTTAAATAAAATTCCCACGTTTTCGGCACGTTCTAAAGATAACATAAGTATACAGTTATTGCCGCCAAAGGAATCGATGTTAATTTAGCTGTCGCTGTACCTTCTCAAAACTATTACAGATTGACACATTTTAGATAAAGTAGTAGGGACAGCGCAAAGAGCTTGTCCGGCAATAAAAATACAATACACTGTGAAATTTGCCTGCGACTAGTTTCCCATCTTAGTTCGATCTCTTTACCTAAGATCCGGTATATAAGTTGATGTTAGTTTTTAAGTATTTAGAATGTTTCATCCTCTGATGACGTTAACTTGGTTAGCGAAACGATCGTCAGGTCTTTTAAAATGTGTTGGGGTGATTTGGGTTTTCCAAGTGTACTTATCAGTGCTCATCACTGGTTCCAATCTTCACTTAGTAAGGTTGTGATAAATAAACGATAAAAACAACATTGTAGAAATTAAATTGTAGCAATTAAATAAAGCGGGCAGTGCATAATAAAATACTTAGAATATTATTTTTATTAAGCTATTACCGGGCAGCAAGCAAACGGACGACATAAACATATAACATGTTAAATTAGTGCAAGAAAATTAAAATCAGCGTAAACAAGAGAGGGTGCAGTTTGTCGAGTGTCTATGATTTTTTGAATAAAGTTCGATTTGTTCTCCAGTCAGAACTTGCACAACTATCCCGTTATCATAAATTACCGAAAACAACCACTGTACGTGAAACGAATTTTTGCAGCCATATTCTGAGGATATTTAAATAAAGTTCCTTCGATTCGCTTAGCCGCCAGAACCTTACCAACTGTATTTCTAATACCGACAAACAAGCTACACGTTCCTGCGATTTTAGACACACGGATTTACCCACAGCACCCAATAACATTAGGCATCCCTATTCAGTACAACTAGGTGACTCCTACTCCGCCTACAAAGTGCGGTACGCGATACACAGAAAAACAACAATAAACATGCTCTTCGGAGTTTAATAACCCGAGGCCTGACTGTCACTGACTCCAGTACACGTCTGAATAGCTTTTACCCAAAATACAGCTATTCTCAATCGCCCGTTCCCGTTTCCTGTACCACACAATGAGGTTCGCCTAACCTGAAAAGCACATGATCCTCTCTGTATATCCACCCGCTCCATTCTTATATTGTTGACAGGCAGTACTACAAGCATTACCACAGCATAACAAATAATTATTATGCTGTGCCATTACTCCTATTTTGAAAGCAATCGATGAGCTACATCCATGTTTCCACGCATCTGGTACAGTCTCCTCGTGGTTGATGTTCCGAGGGTGGCGAATATAACTTAAACAATAAATATAGCGGTTGCTCCCTACCAAATTTTATAGTAGGCATATAAATTATACTTGTTTTTTCAAAACAAAGATACACCAGCCCTAGAACCATCACAATGAACAACCAAGTTATTCAAAGTAATGACTCTTCTCACTTGTTGGCATTTCTGTGGATCGAAATCTCAATTGGCACCAACATGTCACATCAATTGCAGAAGCGGCTGCTAAGAAATTAGGTTTCCTCTTCCGGGCCCGCAAATACTTTTCACCAGCTAATCTCTATACCTTATATACTTCACAAATAAGGCCAAACTTCGAATACTGGTCCCACATCTGGGGTGCTGCTGCCGCTTCTACACTCGCTATCCTGGATTCCATTCAGAAGAGAGCTATACGTATCATTGGTGACCCTACCCTCACCCAAAGGCTGCCATCCCTTGCCCACAGACGTGCCGTTGGTGACCTCTCTCTCTTTTATAGGTATCTGCACGGGCAGTGCTCAGAGGAGCTTTCTTCCATAGTTCCTCCACCTGCTGCCCCCAACAGATCTACCAGTGAAACATAGCGAATGCACCCTTTTACTGTCCAGGTCTCCAGACATAGAACATCTTGTTATGCCCGCTCTTTTGTCCCGAGGACTTCCAAGTTGTGGAATTCCTTGTCGGCACATGTTTTTTCTTCTCCTCTGAACCTCCAAACCTTCAAGTCCAGAATTAACATGTTGCCTCTTTCCTCCTTGTCGACACCTACGGTACGATAGTATTTAGGCTGTAAGCCCTCGTAGTGTGTTGTTGAAATTAAAAAAAATAAAAATAAGAATCATATTAAAAAGTCTGCACCATTACAATATATTTTTCTTTACACTAACAGACCCGTTTTTTTCCATTATTTTGAAAAGCAAAGCAGAAACTCAGATTATAAATCGCTACAGTTTACAGATGCAAATATTATATGTACCAAAACTAAAGTCATTAGCTGATGGCTTTATAAAGTTAACATGTTTATAAACTTATTCTATATACACTTATACTGCCCGCCATTTAGAAATGATTGAGTTTAGCAAAAAATAAAGAGAGATTATAAATTGGAATTTTTTAAGTGCACTTAAAAGCACTTCAATCTTAAGATTTTGTCAAATAATTACGGCGGTAATTTTTTTAATTGAGAATTGGCCGCCATTTTGAAATAGCTGTGGTCGGCAAGAAATCTCAGGAGGGGTCATATTTGAGTTCTTCAAATCTACCATAAAGCACTACATTGCATAAAACAATTCATTGAACCCCAAGGTTTTCGAAAGTTGCCCTGTTCATACAATGGTCACTCTATACACATACATTGTATCCTAGATTGTTGAATTTTGCTTTTTTGGGTTTACCAAGCTCTAAAGCGCATGCCTGTGTGAAATTTTTTTGAATGCGACGACTTGAAAAAATGCATCCATTACAATATATATATATATATATATATATATATATATATATATATATATATATATATATATATATATATATATATATATATATATATTCTGAGAAAGTCGACTAGCTAGGGGAAGTGTGGATATTATGGCATACCTGATATGATCGCACTCTTTCGAAATTGGCGGTATTTATTTGAATTAGGTTAGTTCGTTGACTCCACGCTATTATTCAGAGCATCATAGATTAACTGTGGCGACATCATGTCAGTTTAGTGCATCTAACGGCTGGAATGGGTTATTCTGATTTTATGTGAGTACATAGAATATTTTCTATAATAGCAACTTAGGAATTTGTGATCTGGAGTATAATAATTTGCGAAAAGCTGTAGGTACATATAATAAACTTCTCAAATATAGCTTATTTTCAATATTATATTAGGTTAGTTAAAGGATGTTTACATTCATGTTTTCTTGGTATGATGGTATGTTTTATGATGACATAGGGTGCCATCATATCAAAAAATTGAAGAAATAGGTTTCTTGACTGACTGTTATTTTCTAGGATTAATTACACCGTATGAAGATGCTTAAAGGTAATCGTCAGAGCTGGAAAGAGGAGAATATGCGTGAAGCCATAGAGAATGTTAAATTAAAGAAGATGGGCTCGAAATGTGCTACCAAAAGTTGTAATATACCTGCAAGTACTCTTCGCTGTATAGTTAAAAAATATATGGGGTACAAGAAAGGGGATCTTGGAGGATGCCATCGGACATTCTCTAAAGAAATAGAAGACTTAATTGTTGCTCATATAACTACCATGGAAGCCCGATTTTTGGGACTCACTACAACTGATGTCAGATCACTCGCATATCAGATTGTCACACAGAATACTATTCCACACAAATTTAATTGTGAAACTGAACAAGCTGGATGGTCTTGGCTACATCATTTTGTTAAGAGAAATCAAAAAATAAGCTTACGGACACCAGAAAATACATATGCAGCTCGAGCCCAAACATTCAATAGAGTTAATATTGCCGCATATTTTAAGAGTTTTGACTCAGCATAAATTTTCTGCTGAAAATATTTATAATATGGACGAGACGGGGTTTTCCACAGTACAGAGCAAACCAGAAGAGAACCGCATATGTCACAAAAGGTCGCAAGCAGGTAGGCGTTCTGACAAGTGCAGAAAGAGGACAGCATTACACAGTAGTGTGTGCAATGAATGCTGTTGGCTCATTCGTTCCTCCAGCTTTCACACATCAACACATTCGTCTTTGGCTCAAAGCTCATCCTGGAAGAGTGGTAACGCATTTACAGGTGGCAGAAATTTTTGGGGAAGCTTATCTTAAAGCTGCAATTCCTTCAACAGCAATAAAAGCTTTCCAGACAACAGGCATTGTTCCTTAAAATCCAGGCATTTTTGAGGATTGGATGTTCGATCCAGCTGAAACATCAAACCGACCATATGCTGAAGTTACTGCAGAAAACTCCCACATTGATGCAGACATTGAAATAAACCAGTCACCATCTATTAGAGCTGTGGTAGCTGTGGACCTCCCAAATACATTAAAATGATCGCCTAAGACCATGATAGTACAAAAATCAAGAATCTCAGCTCTAGCAGTTATTATTGAGCAGATATCGCCCATACCAAAAGCGACCGATTTGACAGCTAAAACAAGAAAACCACGCAAGAAAGGTAAAATGGACGTTAGTAATTCAACAGCAGATATTGAATCGGTAAAAGTTTCAGAGAATGCTAAGAAGGAGAAAGAAAAGTCTAGAACGGTAAAGAAAAACCTCAAAATGTGTGAAGATGAAGATGAAGAAAGCATGCATGTTGATTATAGGGAAGACATTGATGACGAAGATGCACCCTGTTTGTATTGCAACGAATTATATTCCTGGTCAAAATCCAAAGAATTTTGGCTGAAGTGTCAGCGATGTGGTATGTGGGCTCATGGTGTTTCTGCAGACAAGACCCCAAAAACTAAGAATTTTATATGTGAGATTTGTGAGGATAAATAATTCATTCTCTTTGCAGATTTTTTAGTAGTTAAAGAATCTTGATTCAATTGATTCTTAATGCTTCAAGAGTTTCCAGTGGTACAAAGCGTTGTAATTTAATTAATTTTCTCTGGTACAAGAACTGTGAAGCTTATTTTGTACAATACTGTAAACCGGAATTATACCCATATTATCACTTAGGTACTTCCTTTTATTGGGTGTCATCATATCAATCTAGTTTGATATGATGGAACCTTTGTTGTTACATTAAAAAAAAATTAAATCACGTAAATAAAACTATATTTCTTTAGACTTAGACACATGCAGTGTTAACATTGGTATGCTACATCGACATACTGTATATAAGTTAAAAATACATAATTTTTGTATGGAAAAATGATATTTTAAGAAAGCGTGTCATCTTATCCACACTTCCCGTCAGTGTATTATTATATTCTTACCAAAAGCAGGTGTAATGATTACTTTAGCGTACGCTGGTGATCTTCTGGCTACGGTAATATTGTAGGTAATCTCTGGATATATTTCCTTGCAACACGGATAACTTTTATTATTTATAATTGCTGATGTTTCCAATATTTGCCACTGGTTGTTGTTGGTTAGCAAATCTGAAAGCTTTAAAAAAATTACACTGTAAGTATGTTAATTCTGTAAACTTTTTATTGGATTTTTTGATCTATGATATTTTAACGTGCAGGTAACATTCTACTATTTATATGTATAAGAGACTCAGTGACTCAGTGGTAAGAACGTGTACCTGCCAAACTATAAACGGGGCAGGTATTTTTCCTTATTAGTCGCTTGAAAGATCCGTTTTAGTCAACTCAATCGAACCAGTTTCTCCAAACAAAATAACAAAAATGGTTTACTAAAACAAATTTGTCGTTGTCTGTGAAGCTCATTGTGTGATTTTTTTTAAATTTAGTACACACGCTGCTTTTAAATAGGTTTTAGTATATATCAAAACTGAAGATTCTAGTTTAATGGGAATTGAATTATCACCATTTGAAATATTTTTACGAAAATTCGCTACCATAACGCACCTGCTGCATCAAAAGTATTTTCAACACTTATTTACTATTGCGTATCCATACTTTTTAAAAATCAAATAAATAAATATAAACAGTACAAAATTTTGAATTTAATTTTTTTATAATTTACGCTGAACGTCTGTATAATTTAAAATAAAACAGGTATAATTGAAACTACTGTATGATATTATGTAGTTTCATTTAGCTCAAATTCTCTATATACTACATAAAGAGTAAATAAAAACGAAAAGTAAACAATAAGTACCATATTCTAAGATCCTAAGGGATTAGCAGAGTCGATTTAGAGGTTGTCTTCTTCTTCTTTGTTTTGACGTCTGTAAACAAAGAACAACAACAAGAAGAAAACTTCGAATTCGACTTCCACCCTGCTGTCAGTTGGCAAAGTAACAAATGACAAATAGCTTGTAACAGTATAAATTGAATAGCTAAACAACTAAGCTAGTTTGGACGTATTTGTGGTTCCTCCTCTGCTTTGAACAAAGAATTATCGGCGACAACCGTGGCTATTTCTTCTGGATATCCCTCGTATAAGGAATAAAATTGAGATCTTTCGTTAAATTATTTTTATTTGTACTACCCTGGTATATTGTGTCGGCTGCCACGCTTGCGTTGCAGTTGTCGGTGGTTCGAGAATGGTCCGTATGTGGAGAAGGATAGATGGCTGGGGACGTATGGAATGCGAGTGAGAGCGAAGGTGTGGCGGTACCTGCTTTCAGGCAGGAAATGTGAATGCTCGGGAAGTTTCGAGAGAGAGAGAGAGAGAGATTTCGTTGGCAATTGTTGGAGTTAACACGTGGTTCGTTCTGAGAGGCAAGTTGGATATTAATTATCCCCCTTGGTGGATTTGAATTGCGCTCAGAACACATCTGCAGTCTTGTTGGTGATATCGTAATTTGCGTAATTGATGTTGAAGGCTGTAGATATACCCGTTTGAGGGGATTTAAGGACCACATTGACTTTGTCACGTGTTGGAGTTTCGTTTCCCTCTTTGGAGGATTCTTGTGCAGGGCAATCCTTGTGCCGGATAGACGAATCCTTGTACCGGATACTCCTTGTACCGGGAAGAATTTTGTGTTGGGCGATTTTTGTGCTGAATAGAGTTTTTGTATTGGGCAGTACCGTTGGCAAATTCACGTATCATAGGAGAATTTTTAGTAGAATAAGTCTCGCATGGAATGGCGAATTTTCATGTACCGAACGAAGTATATGGCTATTGAATTAAATGGAGTTTATGTGCTAGTCAAGAGCAATGATAATTCCTGTCAGCTGTGGAATCTGGAATGTATGAATTAGGATCTCAGTGAGGAGGTCTTCGCTTTCCGTTGTCGCATTGCCGTTCCGTTGTTGCATTATTCCCGTGGTTGCAGTCCCGTACCCCTAAAGGCCTTAGTTGGTATGGAAATTGTTGGTAATTTGATGGCCTAGAAGTCCAGGAATTTCAAGTAAGAATTTTCCGTTTTGTGATAAAGAATAAAGTGATAAGAGACAATCTTGATAAGCTACATTTTTGAATATTCATCTCTGTTAAATTTGCTAAAATCAAACTGAATTTATTTTATTTAAACTTCACTAAATGTGGTACAGATTTTTATAAGACCATTGTTAATATAATTACTTCACTTCTGATAGTACCATCAGTCATCATATATTGTTAGCATTAGTCAGGCTTATTGATTATTCTTTGGGACTTGATCTTTAATCACGCCACTTACCGTAATTAACGTGTAATTAAGTAATATTTGGGGAAATAAGTTGTGAGCTTTGCGTGCACGAAAAGTGGAATTTTCCGTAGAACAATTATATTTGTAGTACATTCATACATACTCAGTAAAGATCTTGATTATTTGGTAGTAAGCCATTTTAGTTATATTATAGAGACTTTTTATTTTAGATCAGAATTTTAGAACAGCTTTTAATAAATTCTTGTATGCCAAAGAAGCTTAATAAAAGCCCTTATTTTATCATATTTTAGGTGTGTTTTGGTTTTGTGTTTGTGTTTTGTTTTCAGGGCTGTTGGTAATTAGATCATTACTGTTATCTTTACTTGTGGGTCTATGAGACCATACCGTTCTGAACTTTAGTTTGTGTTATCATAATTATAACTCCCTTGTAGCTTCCTGTGCTCGGTTGTGGTTGGCTATAGTTGCCAGTGTGATCCAAGAATTCTTGGTTGTGTTGGATCTGGGCAAGGAAGCATATTAGTGAACATCTTATTAGAATATCCGGGAGTGGAGGTTAAACAATCAAGTGGCGCCCCTAATTAACATCTTATTTTGACCCACGCCCATCTCCACTGTATAAAAGCTGGCGGCCCTCTAACTTCCCGGTAACTTAGCTTATGCCAATGACAAATTAGATTTGTGATTAGATTAGGAATTATTTGAGCATTTGTCATCTGGTATAAAAGGAAGTGCGGCGGCGTCATAAGCTAACAGTTGTCAGATTAAACTAGAATAGGTAGATGGTTTTTAAATAACGTGAAGAATGGAAAGCTTAATATTTATACATAATAATACGTAGTCCTAGATTGCCTTTAAATAAATTAAAGTACTTTCATTAAACATTTTATCTATTACTATATATTTTTCTGATATCTTCGATCCAGATGACAGTTTTGGCAAATGGCAACCCGGCTGGTTGTTTATTGTGACATATTTTGTAGCCTGTTCGTTTTAGGTTTGATTTGGAGCATTTGTTTGCAATAGCAGTGTAACCTTGATATACCTGTTTGACCTTGTCCAACATTATAGACACCCATTCAGAGGTCATTTCAGGTCATATCGTAAATTGTTTATTTTTCATTTAGTTATAGCTCAAAATTTACTGAACCAATTAAGTTGAAATTTGGTAGAGAAGACCATTTATACGATATCTACGTGCGTGTAAAGGTTTAATTTCATACTTTTAGTAATTTAAAAGATGTTGCGTTTTCAAACAGTTTTTCGCATTTTTTTCTAAAAGTATTTGAGTGTCAAAACTGGCTAACGAACTCATCCAAGCTATTAACAAAATGAAGGGAATTACCAAATTTGGTTCCGATTGGTGAAGTATTTTATGAGTTATCGGTTGGATAGATATATATATATATATATATATATATATATATATATATATATATATATATATATATATATATATATATATATATATATATATATATATATATATCTATATATATATATATATATATATATATATATATATATATATATATATATATATATATATATATATATATATATATATACATACGGAGGCCCTAATTCGCGCGCATTTAAAGACATTTTCCAAAAATCTTACCATTGATTCTTAATGAAAATTCATTAAAACGTATCTGGCCTGAGCATTCAAGCTAAGAGCATTTGAGATATTGATTTTACAGAAAATAACGTATGAGAATGTGGAGGTTAGCGTATGCGCACACCAATTTTTTTAGTTTTTAAGTTAGATTACTTCTCTCACGAGCGTGTCGCGACAGTAAAGACTCGGTCGCATTGAGCATGCGCACTTCGGAGAATATTTTAAGTAACGTTATAAAAGACCTTTCTGACGTGCTGTTTACACACAATCCTTCCAACTGACCTTCCTGACTTGCCCGGACATCGGTTTGTCTAATCAAAAGCTAAAAGAAGGTAAAGCGGGAAGGAAAAATGCATTATGCTCACACGAATGGCAGGGTTGATTTTCCTTATCCTTTAACCTTTTAATTAGGCAAACTGATGTCAGGGCAGGTCAGGAAGGTCAGTTGGGAGGATTGTGTGTAAGCAGCACGTCAGGAGGTCTTTTATTTCGTTACTTAAAATATTCTGCGAAGTGCGCTTGATCAATGTCGCCCTGACGTCACACGCATGCACAGTAGATTTATTCTATGGTAGAAGGCTCCAGAACGAATCATCTATACCTACTGATAGCATTACAAATTAGAAAATTACTTATATTGCAATAATTATTTAACAGGGGTAGAAAAACATTTATATTCAATAAATAAAAATATAATGAAAATCACTTACGTCAATAGTAGGCTTATTATTATACAATTGCAAATCTATGGTTTCTCCACCGCTGGTCCAAGAAGCAAATGTTAGATGGCAGTGCTGGACATCGAAAGGCCAATATCTAAAATCTAAGTCACATAATGCTGCAAACATGGTTGGTGGTACCCAAAGAATTTCACCATTAGGGTAGATCAGAACAAGTGCAGATGACCAGAATATTGGAGTTGAGACTGCACTGAAAGTTTAATTATTTTTATAGTTAAACAAAAAATTTTATAGTATTATTTATATGCAAATTAGGAGTCTTTAATAGCTAAATTTGCCTAACAGACAAAAACACTAATCTTGTTGGTGACAGATTAGCAGGGCTCGGATTTATATGCAAACTTTTTAGGTGAAATATGCGCATAAAAATATGCAGGAAATTTGAAAAAAATATGCACCAACTTGAACAAAATATGCACAAAAACATCGATATATGCAATGCATAAATAATCATAGTGTACCAATAAAACAAGTTTTTAAAGGTCTAACCTATTAATTTTATTCACAATCAATACCACATAGGACCCCAATTATATTATTAATTAATTATTAATTAATATATGTTGCAATTATTACTATTAACAGATATTATTAAGTGGCGCTCTAAATTATCTATTTTGAAAGATTGCCTTCGCTCAACTAGTAAGTTTTTATACGAAGAAAAACTCCGTTCTACGTCGACTGAGGTAATTGGAGTATATTTTAAGCTTGACAATATGGCAGAGTCTACATTGCTTAAATCGTCTGAAAAATATCCATCCAGAGTTTTTGCAATCTGCGTTAACTCATTTTTTGTGAGTGTTTCTGATATTTTTTTGTAATTTGTTTTGCAACAGGCCCATTTACTTTATTAATAGTTTCTTTGAAATGTTCTATTAATTTCACTGATTCAGTTAGCCAAACATTTTGCTGCTGAAATTTTTTATAGTTTCTGTAACTATTTTATAATTACTGTTTATAAAACATAATTGCTGGCTCAATTTGGATACCATTAAAATAATGTTTGCTTGTTTCACTGACGCACGTGCTTTATCTGCAAATTCAAGCATTACCTCCGTGATTTCTCTATTATGTTCAAAATAAAATAAGGCAGCCTCGATCCAGGTTTCCTATCGCGTGACTACAGGTCTAGGAGGTAATGGTACCCCAGGCAGAACTTCTCTATATCTTTGAACTCTTAAAGGAGCTTTGACAAACACTTTTTCGTATTATTAATAAATTCATTGACTATAAGAAAATTGCTGTCTAATTTATTCTGCTACCCTGTTTAACCCGTAAGCCAGGCTCGTACAGTGAATTAAGTTGGGATAAAATATTTTTAAATGAATTCCAACTTTGACCATATATGAAGCAGCATCGGTAAGCAGTAATAAAACTTTATCAACTGGTACAGCATTTGGTAAAAACACGTTTGACAGACCCTCTTGAATAAATCTTGTTATAGTAATATTATTTGTTTTTTCTAATTCTTTGACTGCAATTAAATAAGGGCTAGATTAAGAAATTTCAGTTAAGGTGCCTATCATTAAATTAGCAATATATCTACCACAAACATCTTAAGTTTCATCTACTACAACGTAACAAAAATAATTTTTTATAAGACTTTTTACTTATGAAAAAGTTTCTAAATAGCATTTTCAACCATATTTTTTCTCAAAGTACTTTCATCTGGTATATATTTTACAATATTTTTCCAAAACTGACTTGAAGACAGTGTTATTTAATTTATTCATTGGAATGTTAGAAGGAACCATTGATTCTAACCTTCGGCCTTGCATAAGTCACATTTAAAGGTATCCTCTTCTGCTTTCTTTATTTGGTTTCCCAAACATTCGCGTATTGATGCTTGGGATGTATTATTTGAATTTCGTTTTTCACAATTTCTTTGACGCAGAGGTGTCTTACAGTATTGGTCTATGAGATATCTCCTTGCGCTTGAAATCTGTTCGAAAAGAAATCAATATTACTACAGACATCTACATTTTTTTTTCATGTAAATAGAATTTTAGTATTGTTTTTATACAATATCCGTGAATTAAGTAATAAAAATAAAGAAGTATATTTTAAGAACTGCAAGGTATTTTTCAATACTTAATTTCATTTTTTATTTATATTTAATTTTATAATTTTCGATTATAAAAATCATGTGTCTGAAAATTTAGCAAATAGTTACTGGGCCTTATTAATGGCGAAGGTTAGAAAAACAAAGAAAAGAGATTAGTTGCTTAAAATAAAAAGTAACTTACCACTTTCCCGCATGGTTTACTAAAAACGTTGTCACCATCTACGGAAAGCCCTGAGTGTGGCCGTATCCAGCTTGGTAATTTGGAGCACATTTTCTACAGTATAAAATAATAAAAACAACCCTAAACTAACACTGTCTAAAGATGAAGTAAATTCACTGTGCGTGCAACTAAGCACAAGCAGCACAAGCAAACTAAATAAGAGGAACAAATTATTTCAATTCTAGACACTACTGGCGTGTAAATAAATCAGTCCTAGTCCCCTTTAATGTCTTCTTACGAGACTTAAGATACGAATAAAATTACCTGGCGGTCAGTCCTTTCATTACATTCTGCAGTTATTATTGGGAATTCCAGACACAGTTTTTATGATAGGCGAGCGTAAAACCCTAGTTATTACAAATTTGATATTTATACAATACCTACAAGTTGCATTTTGCTATTTATTTCACATTGATGTAAAGTACAAAGAAAAGACCGTCATTTCCGACAATCCTTCAAAGAATTTGTTCTTATACTCTCACCTACTAGCTACTAGTTTTATTTAGGTATAGCACGTACAAAGCTAGGAGGTGGTAGATTCTAAGAACCTAGAGGTACCTCACTCTATCTAGCGCACTGTCTTATATCTGAGTGAAGCGCTCGAACTATACAATACCAGGAATTTGGAATCTCCTTCCCACCAGCTAAATTTGAACGGCCTATAAATTTACCTTAGCAGTTGCTTACATTGAAACAAGTATATGGATTTTTGTTATATACGGAAACCCCTAAAAGTCGTAAAATATGCAAAATATATAAAAATATGCAATTTAGGCAAAATACACTAAAATATGCAACTTATGCAAAAAATATGCGAATTGCATATAATCCGAGCCCTGCAGATTAGTAGGTTTTTATTTTTAGAGAATTTTGATTAAAAAGAAAATGTTAGACGAGGTAACGACTTTTGAATTTTCGAAAAAAATTCAAATGAACGGGATTTAGAGCCTTTGGAATCCATTCCCGAGGTTTGTTCAAATTTTTACATTTTAATAAAAGATTATTATACCTGTTATACAGAAATATGTCGGGTTTCCAAACTTCATGTGATGGCACTCTTAATACATTAATGTCTCCATAATCACTTTCATTCCATTGTAACTTCTCATCGTACCATACCTTAAAAGAATATTTGGCATAAAATGGTAAAGGAATTCAATTAGTTTTAGACTTTCATAGTAGGCGCTGGTTAGTCTATTAAACTAATCTCAGTCTTACTGAAGTGCAACAAATTACCTATGGTCAATTAATTTTTGACGTTAAAAATCACAAGTAACATAATCAATTTTAAATTAAAGTTTTTTTTTTGTTGTGTTTCGAAATCTTATGTAGGTTAGTCATACTCACATTTTTCAGAATATTTTAGCCGTTTATTTGACAGTGCTACTTTCAGGCAACATATTTTATAGTGTTATTGCGTTTACGATGTCATTGTCTGAAATGCGTTACCTAAGCAATGTTCCTTTAAGTAATACCATTTTGCAGTATAACTACACAGCACAAACATTTTCAATTGGTATCTCGACATTAAACAACAGTCATCGCACAAGGAGTAGGTATGTCTGTAACGTGCTAAATTACTTCGCTGTAAAAATGGGTGTAAAAGGTTTTCAATTTTATTTTAGCTCCTAGCTGAGTCGTTGAAAATACATACGTTGCTTGGAAACCACATTATCAAGTAACTTATCTGCATCTTCAAAAATTTGACTGAAGTTTGTTTGTTATGAAAATTTTTTTATTGACTAAATCCATTAACAATCAGAACTTTAGGATGTACAAGACAATTACAAGTAGTATGTACATGTAGTCCTATGAGTTAATCTAGTAAAGTAAATATGTCGTGAAGGAACCACACTTAGTGGTGCTATCCAGTAAATATGTTCCTTCCACTTACTTCCTTACATCTATAGCTCTAAGGGCCATCTTTGTGTTAATCTTCTATGTTCTTGATTTTCAAGCAGGTGTCTCAGGCTTAATTAGAATGTTCTTCGAGTTTTGTCAATGTTTCTAAGCTTTCTGGGAGATTTCTTTGGACACGAATGGTATGTTCAAATATGTATGTAAGGTTTTGTTACTAACATAGCAAGGTGCGTTTATCATAATGCGAAAAGCTTTGGACTGGAATCGCTGAATAACATTTATGATTAATAGTTTTGTGGATCCCCATACCTCCAAGCCATAGGTTTATATTGGGTTGCCGGCTTTGTAGATAAGTAACTTGTTTTCCAAGGGCGATGGAGATTTTCTACCAACTAGCCAGTACAACTTTTTCATCTTCAAGTCCATTTCTTTTTTTTTACTTTTCTAATAATACTGTTTAGACGTCTTGTGCTGGTGCAATACCCTTTAAAGTATAAAGAAACATCTTTCGAAGTCGTAAATTTTTATTTCTCACTCATTTTAGCAAAATTGTATTGAAAGTAGCAATGATTGCCATTGGACCACAATTAAACGTTATATTATTTTAATCTAAAATTTGCTTTTCTTGTCATACAAGGCGCTAACCTCCTAGGAGAAACGGATTTGTTAAAAGAATTAAAAAACATAGTTTCGTGGGATAGTTAATAGATATCTGCCTATAATAAAAAAATCTGGACGCAGCAAGTGCGTTATGGTGGTGAATTTCCATACAAATGTTTTTAATTGCAAATCTATGTGTTTTTTAAGAAAGCAGCCATCAAATTTGGTTACCAGTATAACCTATATAGTAAAAACGATGTGCCATGTTTCATAAAAATAACTTTATTGTTTGAAAATGTACAAAAATGTCCGAAAGTAAACCTAAAGTGTTCCCGAAAAAACTCGTTTCTTGGTCAACCTTATAGGTTAATAGCAAATTGAGCTATTCAAATATGAAGCATTTGATCAAAATTCACTACCATAATGCACTTGCTGCGTCCAGAATTTCTTTTCTTACAAACATGCATTATATTTCGATGGAAAATGCAAAAATGCAATATCATAAGGCGTGTTTGATTAAAAAAAAAATTGTATCACCAACGACTTATGGGCCAGCCTGTGATTGTAGAAATAATTTTTTAAGATGTAGCTTAAGACACCCTATAATTAATATATACATTTTTTTCATATTTTGTATAATAACGGATATATTGAGCTTTATTGATTTTTTACGAAAATTTGACAAAAATTATCTACCATTAAACGATAAACTCTATAGCTAAGGCTACTGCCAAGCATCAGAGAAAGGGTCTATTTGAAATGAATTTTCTGGAAATATTTTAGTAAAATGAAGGACACTGACGGTTGACACTAAGACTTCGGGGTTTGTAAAACATTCTTCTTGAGACATTTTATTTCCATAGCCCGTACTACATTAAAGTTCTTTGCCTAAATGTGGCCCATTTTGACTTTTAAATCGCGACTTTGACATTTTGAGGAAAACCCCAATTTATTTTTCTTTAAATGCCCATAACTTTTTTCTTTTGACATACAGAGCTAAATTACCTATAAGGATATAAACCCGCGTACCAAATTTGGTTGCCCTCACTTTGTTAATTCCGGAGATATAATTTTTTTTCGAAAGAAAACACACAATTTTCCGGGAAAACCTCTGCCGATTTTCCTGGATAACGAACTTATTCAAGCCATTTGCAAAAGGAAGGGATTCACTCAATTTAATCAAAATCAGCCCATTATTTGTTGAGTTATCGGTGTGATACGTATATATATATATATATATATATATATATATATATATATATATATATATATATATATATATATATATATATATATATATAACATATAAAAATTTTAACTGACCCCGGATATGTGTTCTAGGGGGCATAATTGGCGCTCATTTGAAGAATTTTTTTCAAAATTCAAAAATTCAAAAGTCGGGATCTCCTCATTAGTGATTGTTTTAAAGAAAATTGTATAAAAGAGTCTGGACGCAGCAAAGGCGTTATGGTAGTGAATTTTCATAAAAATTATTCACTTTTAGTGAATTTTCTTAAAAAAAATTCACTAATGAGGAGATCCCGACTTTTGAATTTTGAAAAAATTTCTTCAAATGACCGCGAACTAGGCCCCCTAGAACACATATCCGGGGTCAGTTTCAATTTTTATATGTTTATATATATATATATATATATATATATATATATATATATATATATATATATATATATATATATATATATATATATATATATATATATATATATATATATATATATATATATATAATTGTGTTTCGGGGGTGCGTATTTTATTGTATATAAGGGTGATTTTTTTATATATATTTTTGTATTTTATTGGTGTGTAATGTATATTGTATTTTTTGTATAGTGTATTGTATAGTGTTTTATTGTACTTTTGAAATTGATTATTGTAATATTGAAATAAATGTGTTATTAAAGTTTTTGTTGGTTTTATTATTTTTACTGTATTTTTATTTAAATATAGGTGTTGATATTTGTGTTATTTGTTTTATTATGTTTTTGTTGGGCGCCTTTTGTTTTATTTTATTATACTGAATTAAATTATGAGTTTATTAAAATATATATATATATATATATATATATATATATATATATATATATATATATATATATATATATATATATACATATATATAATTTTATCAAATTAAATATCTACCTGGTTTTTTTTTTCTACTTACTATGCCACAGCTATTTTGTTGATACTCTTCTTACCTACAGGGAATGTTTAATAGTTGGGTCCACCAATGTCGAAAATT
The DNA here is from genome assembly GCA_964006375.1 of Tillus elongatus. NCBI lineage: Eukaryota > Metazoa > Arthropoda > Insecta > Coleoptera > Cleridae > Tillus > Tillus elongatus. The sequence continues at coordinate 102,149,156 of OZ023267.1, forward strand.
CTTACTCTTGGTGCATAGGTATTATATTTGCTGAACTTTTTATATACTGCTAGAGGATTAATTGGTCAATGGACAGATATGTGTGACATTTACAGAAAATAAAATAATGAGCAATATATAATTTGAAATTTAAAAAATACATATTTATTATTATTATTATTTTTATCAAAAAGCTTTTTGTTTGGTTATTGACTTAATTTTACAAATTTAAATTCTTACTTGGGATCCCGTATATTACTAATTTTAACATACAAATATGCCAGCTTTATTAATGCAATTATGACTTATTATTGAGAATTTTATTTCCAATACTTTGTTTAAAAGAAATGTTATGACTTGCTATGACGGATCTAAATAGTTTCATCGGCATTTATTTATCACCATGGTAACGTCGTTTCAGGTGAATTTTGTTGTTTGGCAACAGAAATATTAAAATGGAGGAAATAAGGTTGAATTTCTTACGTTTACTTATCGCCCTCTGGTGACTCTCACAAGTACTTCATAAATATTTTATATTTAGTTCTTCTTTTGGTATGATTGCCTTTGCAAATGACATTTAACTTCTTGGATTGACGTTGATATATTATTCCTTTATAAAATTTACAGGTTCATTTCTTGTTTTGAATATATATAATACACTTTTTAACAATTATTGATGCATTACCCCAGAGTCTGCTTGGCGTGGGTCAATCTTCGAGCCCATTCACTGTTTTTACCTAATTTATGTACGAGTATTCTTGATTGGAGTTGTTGTATAGCTGTTTACTGGTAGGTATAACCTATAAAATACTTTCACTCTCGTTTTTAATCACTTATATTAACTTTTTTGAACATTTTCTGTTGCTGCAATCTATTAGCTTCCTCTTTCTACCAGCGTCTTCTTCCCAATCTCCCGTTCTTCCTCCCGGAAGTTCTAATTTTTATCTTTTGTTTTCTAACTTCGAATCACAGTTGTTAATTTTCATTTAAACTTTTTATTTACCAATCACCATTTTCTGTTTTCAGATAAGCCAATAACATGATTTAACTACATTAGTCAAAAGAAAGTCATTTCCTGCATATAATTCAATATTCCGATTTTATACATGTAAGTCAGGTAAATTTGCAGATTAGCTCCCGAACGCTTTTGTGAAAAATTTCTTGACGTACATCCTTAAAACCCCCCTTAGAGCAAGGTGCAACAAGAAACATTTCTTGTTCTGCCCCCCAAGGGGAGTTACGGGGCAAGTAGCGAATAGGGGTGCTGGGCGGGGAAGATGTTAAAAAGGAAATACAAGCCTGAAAATACGAAAAAGAGCCTAGCGCCCCGATAAAAAGTCGCCCTTTTCAACAATTCTAACCCCCCTCACCCTCAACCGCCGCCGCCCCCTTGTGGCCAACCCCCCACAAAAAAACAGCAGGCCAAGGTCGCGGAATGTCACCTGGGACTATGCTAAGGGAAACGAGCTGGTTATTCATGCAAGTAGGGGGGGTAAAATTTCCCGGGGACGGCGCATATCGCCGCCCCCATGCCGAAGGTGACGTAACGCTACCGGACAGTATGCCTAAGGATACGAGCAGAGAGCTGACGCGTGCAACGGGGGAAGGAAAATTCCGGGGGCGGCGGCCACCGCCCCAAAAACTGTGTGCGAGGGAGACGTATGAGAGGCCAGTATTCCCCCCGAGGCGAGCAACGGGCAAGGTAGGCAGCAGAAAACAGTGAAGCGAATAGGAAAAGTAAAAAAAAAGAAGCGTTGGGCGGACGTGATGGTGGAACAATTGGCGAACTACCGGAGCGGGTGCTCCAGCCCCGGGTACAGCGATGCCACAGCCTGCCAGAAGTGGCGGAGGCGCATCGTGGTGTTGGGATACATCCTCCGGAACATACCATCCGCGAGGTAACCATCAAAATGGGCCGCCCTGAGGCCGGCCCTGGGTACGTGACGCCTTGCCTCCAGCCACAAGCGTTCAATGTTCTGTGTGTGCGCACCAGTTTCAGGATCAACGAAGTGGAGGCTGTGATTCACAGTAAAATGCCTGAATCCTGCCGCCTCCAAGTCGCTGTAACCCTTTCAGCAGTCAGTCATTATGATGCTGCCAGGCGACACATAATCCCGAATAACCCTCATTAAAGTGCGCGCACTTCTGTCGGCAACGGGAACCATGAATGCCTGGCCGCACACACCACGCGAACCACGTACAACACCGCCGACGACCCATTGACCTCTTAGGCGCCGCCCACGGTTGTACTTGCGTTTGGAGAACTTAGCCTCGTCGATCTCAACAACGATATCAGGTCCCCCAATCGGAGAGGTAATACCGGTGAAGTAATCGACTAGCACCTCCCGGATGAAGTTGAACCAGTCAAAAACCGTGTGCGCAGCTAAATCGGTCTCGTCCATGGCAAATTTCACCCGCGGTGGGTTCCGGGACAGGTATATCATAACAAGGTGACATACCTGTTGCACATCAATGCGGGCACCGGAGAAGAAGGTGTCGGTCAGCGCGGAGACCCGGAACCTACAGGTACCACGATGCCTTGCGGTATATCGCCTATCGCAATTGAACACCGGCAATCCGCGGCGATACGTAACGGTCACCTTTCGCGAGCACTTTGGGCAGCAGGTGTGGCAAAGAAGCACCCCGTGAGCCCTAAGATATTCTGTTAGGGCAACGTTGTCCAGCAGCAGCGCGCTAAAGTTTAAGTTTTTCATATAGCAAAAGTCACATACGTTGTAACCTTACTGTGAAACGGTGGGCAATACTGGAACAGTTTGTGGAGCCATAATTATTTAGGAGCAGACTATTAGAAACAAAGGAAAGCAGTTAAAAATAAAAGACGCACCGAACGCAACGTATAAGACGCAACTGAAGAAGTAGCAAGTAGCAAGCGACAGAAAGGATGTAACAAAGAAGCGTAGGAATCTGCACCCCCGACCAATGGGGAAGCAAAACAACCGCGTCGAAACATCGAGAATAACAAAACGTAGAACCTGCGACCAATGGGAACGCAGAAAAAGCGCGTCCATCGAGAACAAAGAACAAATAATGTAAATTAGATCCTCGCCTAGCAATTGAAAAAAATTGCGTGCAAATAGGTAAAGAAGTCGTAAATGGCGGTAAAACATGCTCCACATCCGCAGCGCGAAGGTCGCGGTTGTGAGTATTATGGTATTCGCGTAGTTTTCGTGATGAACGTTTTCGTGGTTTACGTTCGCACGTCGCGGTGTTCCACATCCGGTGTCGGTTTTCTGTCCCGCGACAAAGGAATCACGGACGCGAACACGAACATCGCGAATGTGGAGCCCGCTTTATGAGATATTGTCGCAAGCGGGAGATCGCAAAGTATTGGAACGAAGTGTGTGATATTTTCAGCTGTTGTCTTAATCGTATAGAAAGGTTATTATTCGCGTCCGCGATTCCTTTGTCGCGAGACAGAAAACCGACACCGCACGGGGTACACCGCGACGCGCGAACCTGAAGCACGAAAACTACGCGAAAACCTCCACACTCACATTCGCGGCGCGAATCACATTCCCGGCGCGAATTACATTCGCGGGGCGAACTACATTCGCGGCGCGAATTCACGTTCGCGTTCGCGCTCTGCGATCCCTTTGTCGCGGGACAGAAAACTTACGCGGGATCCACATTCGCGACGATCGCGTCCGCGATTCCTTTGAAATGCTGCAAACTCCAAAGTAACGCGAGGTAAGGAAAATTCCCGGGGGCGGCGAAAACCACCGGCCCCCAACAACACCCCCCCACCTAAGTTTGAGGATCGCCACTGGTGAATATGCCGAACGAAACGACCAGGGTCATAGTGACCGTGAACTGCGACAGCGCTAGTGTGCGGGACATTGCGACTGACAGAGACAGCCACACTGTGTAGTGCTGTGCAGCGAAGTAGAACAGAGCCGCACTAAGGCAGTAAGGTAAAATTGTTGACTTTCCAAAAGAAGTTTGAATGTAAATAACTACGCAAAGGAAGGAGAACAAAAGGTAAGAATAGTGTTACTGTGTATGTATGATACCAAAGTTTATGTATCAGCAGTCGATTTGTCAATAATTGTTCGGGAGCTAATCTGCAAATTCACCGTAAGTCAAATTGTGTTTGTTTTAAAATTTATAACCTATCATTCATTAACACATTAAACCTTATTTTCCTAGAATAATTACTAACACATAGTTTCCCTAATTGATAATTAACAAATTTTTACTTATTTTCTATACATATTAACACATTTTGTTAAAATCCCTAATCACATTCTTATTTAAATTCACTTTGTTCTGTCGAAGACAGTTTATAAATTTGGTCTTTTACCAGCTTGTTTGTGTTTGTAGCTGTCTATACCGGGTTTATATCACTTTGTATTTTGTTAAGCAGTTCATTCATTGTGAGTTTAATTGTTCAATGTTTTCTGATACAAAATGTTTTTTATGCCTTACTTAATAAATTTAAACTATGTCAAAATCTATTCATTGACGAATATATTTATATTTAACTGTTTTTAATTTGTAGGTTCAGTAGGATAAAAGGCTTTTTTAATATATAGCCATGTCTGTGCATGCAATAAATTTCCCCAATAAATAATTTAAAATCTGTTCGAGAATTGAAATTCTTTATTCAATACCTATTTTACATGAAGTGTTTATTTTCAGACTGTTCCAGTCATTCAAGGTTAAGATGTATCTGATATTTATTGTACAAAATTGATCAACCCTGTCGTCAGGTTTATCAGCTGCTTCAAGATACTTGCCATTCAAAATGAAATATGCTTGCCGTTCAAAAAAAAATTTTCCATTGAAAAATATTTGTTATAGAAAATTGTTGTTATTCAAGACATCTGCTTATTGAAAATAACTACGCTACCCTGCCCTGAATCCATGTTTCTACCAACTTCCTGTATAGTGTGTGTTTGTGTTTTTAGTGCTTCAAAAAAAATCTTAGTGTCGTGAGAAGTGCTTCGTTATCTTTTCGAAATGGATATCAACAATTATTCCTTTTTTAACTATATGCCTTTTTGAAAATCATGTTTGCAGAAGCAACATTAGACTTAATTTTTAAGTTATATGCTTTATATAGATATCTAAAGCAAATTTCGATTAATCGCTGAAATCAAATGTCAAATTGACCTTTATGTCAATATTTAAATGCATGCTCTATTTGTATATAGCAATTTGCAAACTAACGTTTAATAATACGTTGTTGGATTGACTTTAAGCCAACGCTTATAACCTCAAATTTACCCCCCTGTATAAATGATTCATGTGTGTGTGTATACGTCTTTATCTCTTGTTCGTTAGTCCATCGTGTATGTGTATATGCAACCAACATTACTTTTACCATTCATCTAAGTTCTTTCTGTTTAGTTATTTTAAGTTCCACACTGCTTTCGATTTCATTTAGCACTGCTTTAATATTGTTCATCATGTTTTTGCCTCTGGCGTTATTGTTTCAAATTTAAATTACCCCCTTCTGAAGTTGTTCATTTTAATTTTAAACCCTTTCTATTTCTTTTAGTATTTGCCAACCATCAATCTTCCCCAAACTTGTATATATATTTATATATATTTTTTTTACTTCTGTATATCTACGACTTTCTTCTCTTTTATTTACGGTCTTCTATTTTCTTTATATCTGGTTTCTCTTGGCTTGTTCATAAATTTATTTTCATTAAACTACAATGACGTTTTATTTTATTCCACTTTACTTTCTCGGATTAGCAGCTTTTCAATTATCTTATTCTTCTGGTATTTATTAATATAATTCTTATATGGTTTCCATCTTCTTTAATCAATCATCCATTCCCCTAATATACTTCATTTCATTTTCATATACATATATAAATATTCATTATTCATTTTCATCAGAACCTCTCATTAGGCCTATTTTCTTCTATTTACTAGTAGCTACACCAACTTATTTACTCGTCTCTTTCCATATTAACACATATCTTTAGAATTCTGTAAATTTTCATTTTCTTAACCATTTTCATATATTTTCTCTTTTTGCTTGCTTTACCGTCCTCTGTGTTAATTGTCATTATTGTTGTCATTTTCATACTTCACTTTTCTTATATGCCTCGAGTTTTTCAAATACGTTACTTTTCTCTCTTGCTAAAGCCCATTTCTTTTGATCTTATTTCTTTCTTTTGCCTTCTGGCCTCTTGATTTTCAAAATTAAATTGCTTCTTTCTTACAAAATCATTAAATTTAATTCAAAATCCTTTCGCTCCAAGTCTTTTTGTAATATTGGCACTGCTCCTTTGAAATTTCCCATCTGTTTGCCTCAGGCCTCATTCTTTTAATTTTCTCTTTCTTTCCTAGTCTTTTTGAAATATTGGCACTGCCCCTTTGAAATTTCCCATCTGTTTGCCTCCGGCCTCATTCTTTTAATTTTCTCTTTCTTTCCTAGTCTTTTTGAAATATTACTGGTAGTACAGTTTTTATTTAAGTATCGGGTGTCCTGAATTTCTAATTTTAAATTTGTACCCATTCGATACCTTAAATATCCCTTCTCTCTGGCTGGTTCATAAATTTATTTGCAATGACTTTAAATGGCATTAATAACTTTGCATTATTATTTATCATAGGTTCTGGCTTTTGCCTTATATACTTATACGAATAGGAAACGTTTTTGATCAGGATTTCCATATATTTCTTACTTTCCTTTATGTGCATATCGCCTTCATATTTTTACTTTACTAAACAAACCCCTACATATATACATAACATCTTTGTTATATTATTATACTTATTTTCATTATTCTCATTATTCTTCGTATCTATATTTATTATATTATTATCATTATATCTCATACTTATATCAATATTTTTATAGTCTTTATAATCACCATCTATATACTTGCTTGACTTCCCTACCATATGCACAATTTTCTTGTCAATATTTTCTAGATATCTTGTTCATTTATTCAAGCTTTAGGGGAAGTACGGCTGTGATGGCCCCCTTTTTTTTGATCACTTGTAACTTGCGTTAAATTTGTGATAATTAAGGTATATTTGCAGTTATATGTGTAATAAAGTGTTTACTAACTAATAATAAATAAATTATTTCTAAACATTTATGTAAACCGGGGAGAATTAAATTTATGTGAGTTGTGTGGTGTGCCATCATATCTGCACATGTTCAGATATGATGGCACACTAACAGCTTTCAATTAATTTAAATGATATGTTATTTGAAATTCATAATAAAACATTTTGTTAAAGTAAACCTGTTATATAATGTCATTTAAGGAAAAAATTCAGGAAATCATAAAAGTTATTGAAGATATAAAATCTGTTTTTGCACTAATATATTAAGAATACAATAAATAAACTGTCATTATGATATACTCGTCGAAAAAAATTAAATAATTTTCATATAAAACAATGTAATTTAAAATCATTGAAAACGGTAGGGAATTTAGTCACTGCATAATTCACAGATGAACATCTTAGTTTTTCTGTCGATACCTGCACATGCATTGTGGCACCACTTCTTGCAATGTTGGCACTGGATCCAGGGTTCCTTTGGCCTGGATAATGAAAATAAAGAATTGCAATATATGCAACCCACATCATCCTCTTCCTCGTCTGCTGGGAAAGGTTCTTCTGGTTCATCATCATCTTCCTGTATTTTCAACACTTTCTTTGCAGAGCGAGCAGCTTTTCGTTGTTCAACGATTTTCTTCTCATCGTGTCTTGCTTTTGCCATATCAATGTCAGGTGTTGTATTTAATACTCCTACCTCGCCGCCTTTTCTTTTTCGCTTTTGTCGAGAAGTTACTTGCGGAACAGGAGATATTTGTGATATTAGAACTGAACAATTAACATCTTCCTGTATATCACCTTCAGTTGTAGTTTTAGGTAACTCTTCATCTCTTTGAAAAGATTGTTCATCTTCAGCATGGTTAACTTGATTATTGCATGAAGTAGACGCTTTGGATTGTAGTAATGTTACTTCTTGCACTGAAGACTGTGATGGTTCTCCTGAAGTAGATGATAAATTGTCTTCTGCCACATTGGTTGTTTCTGAAGGAAGGAATTGCCAGTCAGGGAATATATCTTCATTAAATGGGCATATCCCTGTTTTTCGAAAGCCATTAACAGCATTGGCGACGGTAGCAGCTTGAGTATAGGCTTCTGCGAATAAGTGACCAACTTGAAAGTGAGTTACTGTTCGACCAGGATGAGTATGTAGCCACCTTCTAAGAGCCTGATTATAGTAAGTAGTTAGAGGGCCATAGAAGCTAACATCTAATGGCTGCACCCTATGGGTGCAGTGTGGTGGAAAGCAAAACAAAATTATATTATTTTGCTTTGCGAACTCTAGCACGTCTAGGTGTTTGTGGCTGGAATGGCCATCGAGAAGTAATAGAATCTTCTTTTCAGCTGAGGGTTTTGCAAATTTAATAAAATGTTTTAGCCAAAAAAAGAAAACTTGCCCAGTCATCCAACCACTTTCTTGAGGGAATCCAACGCACCCTGGGGGCGCATTATCCAACAACTCCTGTTTCATGTTTTTTCTCGGGAAAATTATAGCAGGAGGTATGTAATTTCCAAGGGCATTGATGGAGCATACAACAGTAAAATGTTGTCCTCTTTCTGCACTCGTTACCGACCCTACTTGTTTTCGTCCTTTTGAGGCCAAAATTTTATCCGTTCTTGATTGTACGGTCGATAATCCCGATTCATCCATATTATAAATCTGGTCAGGCTCAAACTTGTATTGATCTATAATAATTTTAAGGGTAGTAAAATACTTGCTTATTGTAACTTTATTAAAGGCTTGCGCCCGCGCTAGTGATGTGGCCTCAGGCTGCCTTAAACTAATCGACGGATTCCTTTTTACAAAAGCATGAAACCAGTCCCATCCAGCCATTCGCTTTTCTTGGTTAAAACTGTGTTTGCATTTCATCTTTTCAGCTAATTCAAATGCCAGTTTTCTTAAATCAGAACACGTCAAGCCAAAAAATCTAGATTCCAACGATTTTACGTGATTAACTAGTTGCATTTCAACTTCATCGGAGAAAACTTTAACACTTCCGCCTAAAAAACCCTTTTTGCTACCACGTAATACTTTATTTTTGTCCTCTGCTCTTCGCCTTAGAGTACTTTTCGGTACATTAAATGTTTTGGAAGCCAATTTCCATCCCATTTCTTTAGACCGGACAGCTTTGATTGCTTGGTTCATATTCTCCTCAGACCAGCTCTGCCTATCAATTTTTTGCTTTTTGTTGTTCATGATTTCAAGAGGGGGGGGGGGGGTTAATGGCTGCAATACAACGATAATATCTTTTACTAAGCGAATTATATTTAATCAATAATGTTGATGGTTTGGCTATGATGGCACACTATGCCATCATAACCAATTATTGGTGTGCCATCATAGCCGAAATCCCTTTACTTTAGAAAATTGAATAGAGAACGGCAACCGTGTAAATAAATAACGTGCAAACATGCCACATTATAGGTTAGGCACAACGAAACAATTTAGTAGCTATAAAAGTATTTTACCTTTAAATTTAAGTGAATTATTAGTCATACTAGAACATACAAAAATGAACTTGAAGCTTACCAAAATATATTTTTTATTGTATAAAGTTTATGAGTTAAACTATGATGATTAAAATTACGCGGCGCAGCTTTCGCATCACACTACTCAAGTACAGTACACGTTTGTATCGCTGGCTGCATAAGAAGTGGTGAATATCAGAGGTGTGCCAACATAGCCGGTGTGCCATCACAGCCGTACTTCCCCTATCACTAAATTCGCCTGATTCCTTTATTTTACTGTATTCCATATTCGTCATCATAATTCTATTTTTTTTTTATTAGCTATTTGCATTCCTACTGCAATTGACTTATTTGTTTCACCTAACGTTTTTCTTAAATCTCCATATCGCCATTTTTTTATTTTGTCGAGTAACTTTCCAGATCTTTATTTAGGCTTTTAATGCTGTACCTACCCTTATTTTTTTTTTCTTTATTTTATTTACTTTATATATTCCCCTTATAAAATTTATCCCCATTGGTTTGTTGGTATCGTCGTGTGTCTTGTCGTCATGTGGTTTTTGTGTGTTTACAAGTTTTCTTCGTCGAGTGGATAAATGACTGACCTGTCTGTACTTGGTGTCTTGCTGTTGACATAGTCGTCCACTGTTATTATACCATACAATATTTTATTTTTTTCTTCATCACTCTTTTTTCTGATTCCCATTACATTTGTTTTCATTTCCTTATCTTTTCTATCCTTTTGTTCTGTACCATTGTTTAGTTTCACTACCCTATCGTTTTCCCTTTTATTGTTTTGCCTTAGCCGTTGGTCGTTTATATCATCATATTCTCTTCTACGTCCGGGATTATATTCTATATTAAAATTGTCATTGTACTTATCCCCGTTCCTATCGTACTTATACCTGTTCCTGCCGCCGTTGTCATACTTTTTTTCACGTCGATACCTATTATTTCCTTTTCGTTTAAATTTTTTTCTCCTATCCTTGATTTCTTCTAGGTTTTCTCGTTTCTTTTTATTTCTTTTATTCCCCATTCCTTGCCTCTCTGCTCTTATACTTTCTCTTATATCCTGCCAGTCGTATACGTTTTTTGCTTTGTTCATTAAGCTATTTATGAAAACTTTAGGGTGTAATTTATTTATGTGTCCATCAAATTTAAGTCCTGTCTCGTTTGTGACTGGGTAAACAACTCTTTCATTCCCCATACCTTGCCTTATCTGACGTTCGATTCTTTCTAATTTCTGTTTCATATTTTCTTCTACTCCTCTTATTCTCACAGTCTCTAAATTTAATCTCATCTCTGTCTTATCTTTCAATCTTTTCATCTCATCCACACTGACTCTTGTTACTTGTTCTACTCTTTCAACGTTCTCTTTCGTCTCAGTCAACTTTCCATTTATTTCACTTTGATAATTTTCAATCTTTTGTTCCATTATCATATTCATGCCAATCGTACTCTGATATCTTTCATTTCCCACCTGTATTATACTACTTATCTCATCCTCTGTCACTTTCATTCTCTCTAGCACCATCTTTCCTGTTTCCTTCATATTCTCAGTTATCTTGTCATCCACCTTTCTTTCTATGTCTATTTTCAAGTCTTGCATATTTTTCTCCATTTTTCCTGTTATTTTCTCATCCATTTCTTTTAGTCGTTCATCCATCTTCTTGATTCCCTCATTCATTTCCTTCTTAATCTCTCCTTTCAGACTATTTATATTGCTTTCTTGTTTGTCCATTTTCTCGTTCATACTTAGCAGTAATGTTAACATTCTATCGTCGTCAATGTCAGATTTTTGTTTGGGCGTAATTGTTTCTTCTACCTTGCCTCCGTCAAGTGTCTGTTCTTCTACCACTGTTACTTCTCTTACGTTTACCATTTCTTCGGCCTGTTCTTCTACATTCTCACTAATCTCTTGCTCATCTCTTCTCTCCTGATCCATTTCTATACTTTCTTGTGGTTCTTGTTCTCCGTCGTCACCCCTGTCCTGTCTGTCTTTTGAAGTAGTTACTTTTCTCCCTCTAGGCATTTTTATTTTTGTTATTTACGTTATCGAAATTTGTAAGAATTTTCGAAGCCCTCACGTTTGTGGCGACAATTATTGTGTTTCGGGGGTGCGTATTTTATTGTATATAAGGGTGATTTTTTTATATATATTTTTGTATTTTATTGGTGTGTAATGTATATTGTATTTTTTGTATAGTGTATTGTATAGTGTTTTATTGTACTTTTGAAATTGATTATTGTAATATTGAAATAAATGTGTTATTAAAGTTTTTGTTGGTTTTATTATTTTTACTGTATTTTTATTTAAATATAGGTGTTGATATTTGTGTTATTTGTTTTATTATGTTTTTGTTGGGCGCCTTTTGTTTTATTTTATTATACTGAATTAAATTATGAGTTTATTAAAAAAAAATATATATATATATACATATATATATAATTTTATCAAATTAAATATCTACCTGGTTTTTTTTTTCTACTTACTATGCCACAGCTATTTTGTTGATACTCTTCTTACCTACAGGGAATGTTTAATAGTTGGGTCCACCAATGTCGAAAATTCTTACTCTTGGTGCATAGGTATTATATTTGCTGAACTTTTTATATACTGCTAGAGGATTAATTGGTCAATGGACAGATATGTGTGACATTTACAGAAAATAAAATAATGAGCAATATATAATTTGAAATTTAAAAAATATATATTTATTATTATTATTATTTTTATCAAAAAGCTTTTTGTTTGGTTATTGACTTAATTTTACAAATTTAAATTCTTACTTGGGATCCCGTATATTACTAATTTTAACATACAAATATGCCAGCTTTATTAATGCAATTATGACTTATTATTGAGAATTTTATTTCCAATGCTTTGTTTAAAAGAAATGTTATGACTTGCTATGACGGATCTAAATAGTTTCATCGGCATTTATTTATCACCATGGTAACGTCGTTTCAGGTGAATTTTGTTGCTTGGCAACAGAAATATTAAAATGGAGGAAATAAGGTTGAATGTTGAATTTCTTACGTTTACTTATCGCCCTCTGGTGACTCTCACAAGTACTTCATAAATATTTTATATTTAGTTCTTCTTTTGGTATGATTGCCTTTGCAAATGACATTTAACTTCTTGGATTGACGTTGATATATTATTCCTTTATAAAATTTACAGGTTCATTTCTTGTTTTGAATATATATAATACACTTTTTAACAATTATTGATGCATTACCCCAGAGTCTGCTTGGCGTGGGTCAATCTTCGAGCCCATTCACTGTTTTTACCTAATTTATGTACGAGTATTCTTGATTGGAGTTGTTGTATAGCTGTTTACTGGTAGGTATAACCTATAAAATACTTTCACTCTCGTTTTTAATCACTTATATTAACTTTTTTGAACATTTTCTGTTGCTGCAATCTATTAGCTTCCTCTTTCTACCAGCGTCTTCTTCCCAATCTCCCGTTCTTCCTCCCGGAAGTTCTAATTTTTATCTTTTGTTTTCTAACTTCGAATCACAGTTGTTAATTTTCATTTAAACTTTTTATTTACCAATCACCATTTTCTGTTTTCAGATAAGCCAATAACATGATTTAACTACATTAGTCAAAAGAAAGTCATTTCCTGCATATAATTCAATATTCCGATTTTATACATGTAAGTCAAATTGTGTTTGTTTTAAAATTTATAATCATTCATTAACACATTAAACCTTATTTTTCTAGAATAATTACTAACACATAGTTTCCCTAATTGATAATTAACTAATTTTTACTTATTTTCTATACATATTAACACATTTTGTTAAAATCCCTAATCACATTCTTATTTAAATTCACTTTGTTCTGTCGAAGACAGTTTATAAATTTGGTCTTTTACCAGCTTGTTTGTGTTTGTAGCTGTCTATACCGGGTTTATATCACTTTGTATTTTGTTAAGCAGTTCATTCATTGTGAGTTTAATTGTTCAATGTTTTCTGATACAAAATGTTTTTTATGCCTTACTTAATAAATTTAAACTATGTCAAAATCTATTCATTGACGAATATATTTATATTTAACTGTTTTTAATTTGTAGGTTCAGTAGGATAAAAGGCTTTTTTAATATATAGCCATGTCTGTGCATGCAATAATATATATATATATATATATATATATATATATATATATATATATATATATATATATATATATATATATATATGTATCACACCGATAACTCAAAAAATAATAGGCCGATTTTGACTAAATTTGGTGAAAAAATTCCTTTTGCAAATGGCTTGGATAAGTTCGTTAGCCAGGAAAATCTGCCCAGGTTTTCCCGGAAAATTTTGTGTTTTCTTTCGAAAAAAATTTATATCTCCATAATTAACAAAGTAAGGGCAACCAAATTTGGTACGCTAGTTAATATCCTTATAGGTAAGCTACCTACCAAAATTTAGCTATGTAGGTCAACAGACAAAAAAGTTATAGGCATTTAAAGAAAAATAAATTGGGGTTTTCCTCAAAACGTCAAAGTTGCGATTTAAAACGTCAAAATCGGCAACATTTAGGCAAAGAACTTGAATCTAATACGGGATATGGAAATCAAATGTCTCAAGAAGGATGTTTTACAAACTCTGAAGTCTTAGTTTCAACCGTCATTGTCCTTCATTTTACTAAAATGTTTCCAGAAAATTCATTTCAAATAGACCCTTTCTCTGATGCTTGGCAGTAGCCTTAGCTTTAGAGTTTATCGTTTAATGGTATATAATTTTTGTCGAATTTTCGTAAAAAATCAATAAAGCTCAATATATCCGTTATTATACAAGATATGAAGAAAATTTGTATACATTAATTATAGGGTGTCTTGAGCTACATCTTAAAAAATATTTCTACAATCACAGGATGGCCCATAAGTCGTTGGTGATACAAATTTTCTTCTTTTTTTTAATCAAACACGCCTTATGTTATTGAATTTTTGAATTTTTCAGCGATGCATGTTTGTAAGAAAAGAAATTCGGGACGCAGCAAGTGCGTTATGGTAGCGAATTTTCATTAAATGCTTCAAATTTGAATAGCTCAATTTGTTATTAACCTATAAGGTTGACCAAGAAACGAGTTTTTCCGGGAACACTTTAAGTTTACTTTTGGAAATTTTTGTACATTTTCACACAATAAAGTTATTTTTATGAAACATGGCACATTGTTTTTACTATATAGGTTATACTGGTAACCAAAATTGATGCCTGCTTTCTTAAAAAGGAAACACACATATTTGCAATTAAAAACATTTTTATGAAAATTCACTACCATAACGCACTTGCTGCGTCCAGAGTTTTTTTTTTTTGAATGTATGAGCCAAGAAAAATAATATTTATATGTAATATTCAATAGATTTTGTTTAATACGCAAATATTTTTCCCTCATGTGACTCCCAGTAGCACAAAAAAAATTAAATTTTCACAACTTTCTTTGATTTTAATTTAGAGCTCTAAGTTTTTATATATAGTTCACCTCACAAACATCAGTACCAAATTTCGTTGCCATAACTATGTTATTTTCTTAGGTATAAAAATGTTCTTTTGATTTGTTTGTTTAAAAGTAAAACGTTATTTTTTTCTGCAAGAAATCACTAAAATAATAAAGTATTTTGGTGATAACGAAAATTTGTTTGTTTCGTTATAAAATGCACGACTTAATTAAGAAATTTTACAATCTTGAGCACCAAATGTGTCAATGCTTATATAAACTGACTTCGAAACGCCAACAATTATTTCTAAATGATACTCAAAAGTTAACTTAGGTATCTAATTTTCATCTATTTTATTAACCTTACATAATCTTGTACTAACCAAGCGAGCCCAGCCATAAACATTTACAATTGAAGTAGCTTCAAGAACTTCTATATGCGTCATCGCTAATCCAAATCTCACTGTTGTTTTATTATAATGTTCGCTGGGTCGAGCAGCTCTGTCATAATTTTTAAACAGGTCCTTCCTAAGCTTATCAGTGTAGGTTTCATTCCAAAGTGGTTTATCTACACAGTAAAGAAAAACTTTAGTTAATAATATACAATAAATAAAAAAACAGGTGTTATTCTATAGTGCAGTTGGTGTCAAAATTTGATGTTGACAAAAAATGTGCAGTGCACTGGCGACTTGTGCAGTACCTAATTGTTGCGCCGTTTAACAACAATATCACAAAAGTAAGATATTCGTACGATATAGCAAATACTTTATAATGACAATACAGGACACTCCGGCTGATTTCGTGTTTTAAGAATATCAGCGCCCCTAGCGGATAGTACTGATGTTACGTCGTTCGAGACGTATAACACTAGCAATTGCTGGTGTTCAACTGTGTATAATTAAGTTTGAGCTGTGTTTTTTACAATAAAAGTCAGTGTTTGGGTGTGTGCAATCTATAATTGTTCGAATTATAACGTGCTAAATCTATCAAAGACATTTCATAGGTTTCCAAAGGATGCGGATCGTGAGTATCATTTTTTGTGTTTTCTTTTGTTAACAGCTATTTTTTTACAAATTCGCTTAATAATTAATATTAAACAATAACTATAACATGGATTGACGATAATTTTGTATTATAGATGCAAGAAAAGGGTACTGTTTTCAAAACTGATTTGGATATAGTATTGAAGACACAAGGTGCATTTTACATTTCAATGTCACTTCCAAAAGAATTAATTTGTTGAAGCAGAAGACAAATTTAGAATCACTTTTATGTCAATATGTACAGTTTGCAGAAGATAATTTATTGTGTAATATTTACTATCATGTACCTATTTATAGATAAACTTCGTAAACGGATGGTTGAAAAGCTTCAATCATAACTTGTCTTCTAGTGCATAAAAAGAAAAGAAATATGAAGGCAAAAAAAGTTTTGCATTAATAATAAATGATATAAGAAAACTGTTTTTATATCTTCTTCTGTGTCCTTTTTTATTTCAGTATGGCATAAATTGTCACATTTTTTCACATTTAAAATTATTTTACTTAGTAAAGGCTTTTAATTATCTTCCCAAGACAAGTTTTTAAAGAGACAAGTAGAAATAGCAGATTCAGCCCTATAATAGATTTATTCATGGAAGTAAGAGTTAGTCTCATCTTTAGCGCCTCCGTGGCCGTGCGGGAAAATCGATTCAGACTTTCCAATACGGACTCGGGGGTCGACTGTTCGATCCTCACCGGCGGCGGATGATTTTTCAAAATCACTGTCGTCGTTGAGATCGAGCTCAAGGTGGAGGGTAGGTTAGTTTAGATGAGCAAAAAGGGTCAGCAATGGCCTAATTGCCAGTAAGCATCTTACCTTTACCTTTTAGTCTCATCTTTCATCTGCACAATTTCTTAATTATGTACTAAGTATATCAGTTACATATTTTAAAATATTAGATTCATAAGACAGTTTTCATGTAGAGATATTCGGTGACAGTAATTTCAAATTGTTTGCTAAAACGGCGTAAAAAGTCTCAAAACATATGGAAAACTTGATTCTGGAAAGATTTTTTTTTGTCTGTCGATCGGTCGGTCTGTCGGACTGTACGCCTGTCTGTTAGTAGGCGCAATAACTTTCAAACGAATTGAGATATCATCTTCAAATTTGGTATCCAGTTAGTACCCGACAGAGGAACGCATCGAATTGTTTTTGAATAAGATCGCTTCAGGCGGTAGAGGATAAATGAGGGGTGATTTGGTGAAATTTGACATTTTTTTAAAATAAAACTCGAGTAATATAACGTTTCAAAAGTTTATGGGTACATAAATACGAATATTTTCTTTGTGGTCAAGTCATGGACTCTATTTCTTTCCATGAGAATGTCTTTCTGAAGGGAGTAAATTATCACAACTATGTGGAAGTTATTATTCAATTTGTAGCATTATTTTTTATTATTTTATTTATTTATTTGCTAAAATCGAAACATAAGTGAATCAGTACAAGAAATTTCCAGGACATGTCTGGTGCTTGATGACAAAATTTAATGAAATAATTTCTAAGTATCGGTTTGATAAATCTCTTCCAAAACTTTGTCCACTTCAGTATGTCCCTTTTCAGAGCATACGTGAGTGTTGAGATAACCTTATATAAATAGTGTGCTAAATAATTGGAATACGATTGCAGCTATGAAAAAAAAACAGGCGGGCAAAAAGTTTTAGAAGAGTGCTGGTAACTAAATTCCAAAGGAAAAAAGTCAGTGACGTCGTAAAAAAAATGCTTGGGCCAAAGAGACCCCTGAAAAGAGAATAAACAGTATAAAATGTTAATAATATCTACTTGTAAGTACCTTAAGGCGTAGCACATATACAAAATTTTAAGAATTGGTGTAAAATAATAAAAAATAGCAACAAAAAAACAGAAAAAAAATAAAATGTCAAATACTGTATTTTCGAAACGAAACGTTTCTAACCACATATTTATAATTACCATGAAAATCACCCTGTAAAGTATTGAAAACACCCCAGGCTCCCATCAACAAACTTTAAAAACTTCGATAACTCAATTTCTTCGAAAGTTATCGTGGAAAATAACAGACAGACAGATTTAAAAACCAACACAGATTTTTTCTTGCCATGTAAGGCGCTAACCTCCTCGGAGAAACGCAACGTAGGTATGTACAATATCTATGGAAATGCCCCAGAATACAATTCGATATCGCACTCTGGAGTACACATATGCATAATAAGCTGCAACACCAGTGCCCCTATCAACTGTTTGGATAAGTAACCCTAGAGCAAATATATAATAACTTATTTTATTACATACCTTATCGCAATGGCTCTTGCAATTGATTCCCTCGTCTAATATTAAGCCCAAGAATTTTGCTGTGGTTTCGGAGGTGAGTTTACCAGGTGTCAACATTACCAATAATTTATCATTATTAAAGCATTCAAAGTTAACGATTTTAAAAATTTTAACAAAGCTATTTGAAAGAGTTCCTCTCTTCAGGCAATAAATCGATGAACGGACAAACCATACAGTCAGTAGTAAGAGTTCGGGAGTAGCAAGTGCGTTATGGTTACGCATTTTTGATAACATTTTTTTTTTAAATTTTAATATTTAATTTTCTATTAAATTATTTTAGTAGGTATAGATGAGGAATCGTGATACCACCGCCAAGCCCTGGCCTGCGTGGTACGTCAGAGTGACGAAACAAGATGGCGGTTGGATAGAGAGAAAAAAGAGAGCTAACGTGGGGTGACGTAATCCAAGATGGCGGCCGAGATGGCCGACGGGTAGAGAAAAATCTTGGAAATTTGATTTTTTTGAAAGGTATCTTAGCTGACTTATCAAAATAAAAAAGCCCACCATTTTGATTTATGACAAAAAAGTATGACTGGCAGCGCAGGTTTTTGGTTTAGGCCCCATGTGTAAGGCATCATTTTACTCGCCTGGATGATTAGAATTTAATTATCATATATGCGCATGCGCAAACCCGAAATTTTAGTTTTTAAATAAGAGAGTATGTGTCGTGTATCAACGTACTCGTCTCGATGAGGGGAGATAAAATATTTATTTATATCTTGATTTATATATTTATTTATTAAAAAAAATGTGGCGGTTGCGAAGCGACCCTTCACATTTTGGGAAACCCGGAAGCTTGGAAAGCAAGATGGTGGTAGCAAAATGATTGCGGTAAGGGGCTGGCTGCACCCACATCTAATGGTATTAGGATTAGGTCTCAGAATTAAAGCTTGCTGCTTTTCTTCGTGTGTTACTGTAGCACCAGCAAGCTCATTTTGAAGCAAGTTTTTCAAATGTTCTATTTCATATGCAACAGTGTGTATCGTGATGGTTCTCCAAGTATCTCCTTCTTTTATGTAAAATTTGTTTTTACCTTCATATATGTTAAGTATGTTGTATGTGTAAAAGCCGATTAAAGCAACAGCATAGCTGCTATCCGGATCCAAGTCAATTGGTGGATGGTAGTCTGTTTGCAGATGGGAACTGCGATCTTTCAACGCGAAGGTTTGCGACATGACTGAATCACAGAGAGCTACTGTTTAAATCTTTTATTTAAAAAATTTAAACATAAGTCACCCAATTATAAATATTATATTTTTGATACATGATTATAAAATATAGAACAGTCTTTAAGGTAACGCTGCATCTCACCTGGAGGCTTCACATTTCCATACGAATCAGGACAGGACAGGCAGGACAGGACAGGATGGTACAGAAAGAACAGACATCTATCTAACAGCTGTCTAAAAGCTGTCCAACATCTGTCTAACAGCCTAACAGCTGTCTAACAGCTGCCTGGCAGGAGAGCTAACTGTCTAACAGCTGTATTGGCAGACAGGCAACTGTCCAACAGTTGTCGTGATAGATAACTAACGATAGATAGGTAGACAGACAACCAACTCTAAACTAGTATACCTTAAACCATCAAACAGTTTGTATATCTTATCACGGTAACCAACTAACAAGTGGTTTACATCAGAAGTGTATACAACCAACTTGTTTGAAACAAAAAACTTTAGCGAGATGGAGGTCATGGATATGCATGAGTGAAAAATTAAGACATTTTTTTTACAACTTGCTGAAAACATTTAAAAAAAACATATAATGCCTAAGCTTGACAGAACTGAGAATAATGACGTCCTACAACGTTTATATAAACCAATTGTTGAGCCACTAAGTGAAATATCTAAAAATACATCAACACTTAAACTGCAGCCAACAGCTGAACAAATCAAAGAAAGGCTGCTGATGATATGCCAGAGAAGGAACCCAAAGGCGGAATCGTTGAAGACCATGAAGTTTTTGAAGCCGAAGCAGATGTGGAAACAATATCAGATGAGGATATATCATCACTTCAAGAGATTGATGAAGGTGTACAAGCTATCGCAACCACACCAGCATATAAAGAATTTTTGGACCAATATCCTGAACGGGTTCGATATTATGTATAAAAGTATTTTACTGAACCACCGAGACTTGCTACGACCGATCAAACGTATGGTGCTCGCTACGGTGCAAATACAGGCAAATGGAGTCAGTCTTGGCAACAAACACTTAGACTTCACTAATGATGAAATTCAACTGGATAAAAGAAGATATACACAAACACAATATTGAAACGGACTTCGGTAATCCTACAGTTTAGCTCTCCTCACCGGCCAGATTCTTGCGCTCACATTTTTGTGTTCGAGGTTATGTGGCGTTTGCACTTCCTTTCTATATATCAACTTATTATGGTATTATAATACGTATTAAGATTCAATGACAGTTAACTATATACAGGATGGAGCAGCCGAATGGAATAAATTCAGAGTCTCAATTATTGGGCATATTTGTATAAACAATTCCGAAATACGTCAATTTTAAATTAAAAAATGACACCCTGCAACGTGAAAACTTCAGTTAAGACAGTTACAACCCCCAAATTTTTAAATAGGAAGTAGGGGGCGTGTAATACCTCATTTGATAGCTTTCTTCATTCTCTATTCAAAAATTCTATCGTCAAATAAATCATCTGATTGACGAACCTTGCATACTATAAA
This sequence comes from Tillus elongatus, assembly GCA_964006375.1. NCBI lineage: Eukaryota > Metazoa > Arthropoda > Insecta > Coleoptera > Cleridae > Tillus > Tillus elongatus. Next base: position 102,170,159 of record OZ023267.1, read on the forward strand.
AAATTAATAACTCATTGCGTTTCATTATTAATAATGAGAAAAAAAAACACACGAGTCTTATTGTAGGGGATGTTCAGAATGCATGCATAAGCTAATCAACAGCTCAGGGGTGACCGACCTAATTGAAATCGTTATTCTTTTTTTCAGTCGGTTAAATCGAATGGTTTAGTTTTGTATACCATACTTTCACATATCCTCATAAGAATAAGTCTAATAGCGTAAGATAACGAGTGATCGTGCTGTCCTTTCTAACGATCGTCGCTTCCCCCAATTTGCAAATATTAAGCCGAGGTACTGCCGGACATTGATTGGTGCTCCATCCTGCTGGAACGGTAATACGTTCGCTGGAACTTGTAGGTTTGCTCGAGCAAGATGTAAGTTTGTCAATATTGGCATGACCTATTTTAAAGCAGTGCTAAATAATTGTTGCCATTCAAATTGGCATCAATGAAAAAGGGACGAATGATATGGCTTCTAACTATTTCTGCTCAAACATTAATCTTTTCGGGGTATTGCGTATGTTCTTCTCTCTTCCAGTTTGGATTTTATTTAGACCAGTATCGACAATTTTCATGATTGTCACGGCCGTGGAGTGTAAAACTGCACCAATCAGAGACCAAAACCTATTCTAATTGGATAACATTGCTATCTAATATGTCCACCATTTGTTCACAAAAAGACGTTCTTCTATCAAAATCGTCTTCTATGAGCCCATGAGTTTGTATCAATTTATTTTCTTTTTATATTCGAATAATCGAATAATGGCTAATATCCAATGTTGTGGTTGCATGTCGACTCGAAATATGTGAATTTTCCCAAAACTCAAGCATTACATCAAATTTGGGATAATTACTTAGTGGATTAGAAGTTTTTTTTGTATCGGCCTTACATGTTAAAGCTCGCGAAATTGCTTTCCAATTTTACTAATTCTCCCTTAGGAAATAGGCGAGCAACTTTTATCTGTGATCGTGTTTTATCTCCGTACCCAATCATCTGTAGAATTGTTATTTTATGCATTTCTCTTCAATAAACCTTGTTTCTGAATTTCAGTTAACAACTGACAACTGCTGTCATGCGGTTACAATCACACAACAAGTTGCTAAAGCGTTTTAAACAAACTAACATTGGCAACTATGAAGAAAGTCCTCTTTTGAATTGACGACCCATACAGCACAAGATATTCTCACAATGTAAGAACATTCTTTTTTCAGAACATTTCGGAATGTTCTAATAACATTTATGGAATTTCAAACTTCAATGTTGAATATTGTAAGTACATTCATTAAGTTACATCCTAAGAAAATTATTCATCAATATACTGAGAATATTTGAATAAATTACTATTCCGAATATTCGCTCAGAATGTGCTTGAGATGTCCTTATAATATTATATGTCTTTAAAATTTAATGAAAAAGGTAGATGATTACGGTATAGTGGTGATAATTATAATAGTAACTATTTTGCATGTTTGATTCTGTTACCTGTCTATGGTAAACACATTGGAAAAATCTATATTTAGGCAATCCCTTCTTTAGGCATAGAGCGCATGTCCATGCCGCCCGGAAGTGAAGATGGCAAATGGCAAGATGACCACTGGACGTAAATGAAAATTAATATCAACCTAAACAGTCTGTTGTCAATGTTGTATAAGGTTATATTCTAACATAATTAATTAAAAATAATAATGTGACGTGAACACGGAGAACAGTGTGTAATAGCAAACATAGATCCAGAGTACAGAAGCAACTAAAATATAGTGTCAGGTTATCCAAAACTAAAACGCACCCAATAAACAAACAAGTTTTAAAGTATCTCCTGTAATTGAGACTGACGATGGCTTCGCCAATTTTGCTTGAGACTGTATCATCTTACGAATTAGGTACACCTACATTGCATAATATATAATTAAAAAATTGTGATATCTTCAATAGTACCTAAGTCATGCAATATAAACCACCACCACTGTTTTATGTGGATAGACTGATGGACTGGAAAAGTGCAAGAATACTGCAAATCTATAGAATTTTCTAAGCAACATCTCGGACTTTTTACTCCTTTGGAAGAACTTAATGCTGTGAGAAGTATCACGATAAAGTGCAGATAATTTGGACCTGAATGGTGGGAAGATGAATGTACAATAAAACTTGCAATTTATCAGATACGGAACAACTTTGCCAAAGTATGCCTTTACAAGCAGAATATCCAAGCTGTTGGTGACAAACATCGGGCATCGCGATATGGAAATAGCTTTAGAAGTAAAAATCAAGTCCTCCGGAGCAGAGCAGAAAGCAACCATACAACGGATGATTGATGACTTTCAGTTGTAGTTTTGTGTAAGTACAAGTGAGTCTAATTTTGTGGCATGTTCTGTCCAATTTAGTTGTATTCTATAAAGGTGTAAGTACTATTGTGTAACGCAATTCCTTTAATGCCACACTGAAAACCTTTAGGATCACTAGTCTAGCCAAATTTCAAGTTACTTCCGTGGGGTAACCGCGATTATTCATCTCGGAAACTTTGTATTTGGCTATTAAATTTTCCGGCAACTCCAAGAACTGTATCTTTATTTATTTGATTTTTATGTTATTGAAATTTTAATTGTTTTATTAATATTTTATTCAGACATTTCTTTGTATGTGTTATAAGTACATACTTAATCTAAATAAATGTGCAATACTCGAATTGTTGACTAATTACGTTTCTGAACATTAGTTTACAGGTGTGTGTGCCACTGTAACAATATGGTAACCTACACAAGGGTGAGTGATTGAAGTTCAAATTCTAGCCTGTTGGGCTTGCTTATACGAAAATATATAAAAGGCCAGTTAAATGGTGAAAAATCAGTAAATTTTGAATATGAATACAATATTTAATATCGTTGCATTTTCCTAATATCTGTATCATTCAAAAAATATGTATACAGGGTGTTTCGCATAAGAACCGACACAGGGCAGGGGCATGCAGGTAAAAGTAAAATATGGAACTCTACTCTCCAACGTTTAATGCTCTTGGTACACCCAAAACGTGCACCAAATTTGGTTTTTCTGAGTTGAAGTATTACTGAGATATTAATTTTTTTTCTAACTTTAAAACCCCACTTTGAAGGCCTATAACTTCTCAGGGATGCACCTTAGTATAGGGGTAAGTTGCGTTAAATCACCATAATTTAGGTTGCGATACATGCCCCTGCTCTGTGTTGTTTCTTATGCGAAACACCCTGTATATCTTTTTAAAAAACTCAATGTTCCCATGAGTATATGTATCAACATTTTGAGAAGATTGATTGAATGTTCGTGGAACATTTTCACAAGATACTGGGAGCTCCTACGAATATTATAAATAACATTCTAAGAACCTTATTAGTATGACAGAATCTGTCCCATTCTCATGTTCACAGAATGTTCTATGAATATATATATATATATATATATATATATATATATATATATATATATATATATATATATATATATATATATATTGTACCTTGGGAGAATGTTCTGGGGATGTTTGAATATTCTTTCGAAACATTCCTGGTATATTCTCAGAATGTGTCTGTGCTGTCTGGGTACTGTCTTGCGGTTGCAATCACACCACAAGTTGCTGAAGCGTTTTAAACAAAACTAACGTTGCCAACTATGGAGAATATCTTATTTTGAATTGATACCCTCCAAAAAAGACACTGAATTTGTCTTTGCTTGTTTTTTCATTATCAATCATGAAGAACGATTAGTCATTATTATTTTTAAGTGTGTTGTAGCAAAGTTCGTCAATCAGATGAATCTCTTTTTTTACTGTTATTCGTTGTAATAAATTTTAAAACCATAGCATTTATGACTAAAGAATGAACATATAATTTAAGTGAGGTATCACAAGCCCTACTTATTATTTAAAAATTTGGGGGTTGCAACTGTCACTCAAAGGAGGTTGAATGTTGATGTCAAGTTTCTACGTTGCAGGATGTCATTTTTTAATGTAAAATTGACGTGTTTCCGAATTTTTAATAAATGTGTACAAAAATACTGAATTTATTCCATTTTTCTATTCCACAGTGTATATAGTTCACTATTTTATAGTTACTTCATCACTCTCCTTCATAAAAGAACATTGACGCAGCAAGTGCGTTTGGTAACGAATAAGATAGGTATATAGAATAAGGTAGCACTTGGAACATATTTAATTTTTCGGTAAATGTTATGATAAAAATGTACACACCTTAGGTAATTCACGGTCCCTTTTTTATGGCTAAATAAAAAGATTGTTCAGGAATTATCGTAAGAATTTTATCTGTGATTGTTAGGCACTGCATAAAAAGATATAACATAACGTATTTGTATTTTATTCACTGCCATAACACTTTCTGTGTCAGTCCGGTGTCAGTTTCAATTATATATATATATATATATATATATATATATATATATATATATATATATATATATATATATATATATATATATATATATATATGTATCACACCGATAACTCAAAAAATAATGGGTCGATTTTGATAAAATTTGGCATGTACCTTTCTTTTGTAAGTGGCTTGGACAAGTTCGTTAGTCAGGAAAATCGGACAAGGTTTTTCGGGAAAATTTTGAGTTTCATTCGAAAAAAATTTTTATCTCAAAAAATAAAAAAGCTATGGTAACCAAATTTGGTAGGTAGATTTACGATATAAAAAGTAAACTATACACAAAAATTTAAATTTCTATGTTCCATGAAAAAAAAGTTATAATAAAATATTTGGTGCCATTCTATGAAAATTCACTACCATAACGCACTTGCTGCGTCTTCGAGTTTTTAAGTTTTTAATCAAGTCCCCACCTTATTTGTTACCACCACGCACCTGCTGCTTCAGTATTTCTGTCATAGTACAAATTGATATTTTATTCGTTACCATAACACACTTGATGTGTCAATATTTCTTTCATTGTACGTATTTATATCTTATTTGTCACCGTAACACACTTGTGCGTCCGTGCTTTTTAATTTAATTTTTAATTAAATCCATATCTTATCATTACCATAACGCACTTGCTGCAATTCACACTCTTCTCATTAACAAATTCATTAGATAATTTTTTCTATGACAAATCGCTACAAATATTAAACTATCAAGACACGAATTCAATAACTTAAACTACTATTAAAGCATCAGAGAAAGGCTCTACTTGAAATCAGTGTTCTGCAAATATTTAGAAAATGAAGGACAAGAGCAGTTGAAGCAGCAACTTAAGGCTTTGTAAAACACACTTATTACCACATTTCATCTACATTATCCGCATTCATTTTAGAATCATTGTTTAAAAATCGTCAATTTTAACGTTTCAAATCACATCTTTGTCGTTTTAAGGAGAAAAACCTTAAAACTTTCAAAGTGATTTTTCTGGTACTTGACCTTTTTGCGCCAAGAGAACCTAATCTTTGTAATATTCAGTAGATTTTGTTAACCACCCAAAATATTTTAGTCTTGTACGTTATTCTGATCATCGGTGGCACCCATGTCTCTAAATGCTTATAATACAGATGATTTTGGCGAAAATTCGCTAATAACAATAAAAGTTTTTCCAGAAATATAAATAGCCATGACCGGCGTACCTCTCAGTAACTTACTTAATATTATTTCATTGTCGAACTTGTAATTTTTTTCTTGATGAGTCGTCTCTATTAACAGTCTTAAAATATTGTATGGCTTTTGTTATAAGTAGCAGACAATTTTCTTTTAAACAGCGCCATGTTAAACAATATAAAATTAAATAAAATCTGAAAAGGTTTATCCTTTTTGTGATAAATTGATGACTGGTATCTTATGTCATACTTAGACCTCAGAAATTTAGATCGTCTAAATGCTTGGTATAATTATTTAAACACATTATGATTTATAAGTAAATTAGAAACTTACTAGTTTTTGCGTAGAACACTTCTGGCTTTATAATAACACATATAAAAATAGCAAACAAAAGTTGAGGGTACATTTTACACCAACAATTCAAGCAGTTTATCTGATACGTATACGGTTTAATGGTTATTAAATTAGATACGCCTTGTGTCGGAAGTACTTAATGAAGTAAATCTTCGTATTCTTTATTAGATTTACTCATGTTTTGTACTGCGCCTGTTTCTCCAGATTATAATTATTAAACAGCAAGCATGTTGAAAATATATTATTAATAGAAAACTTAAAAAAAATATATTATCGGTTATAATCATTGGTTCACTGATTTGGCAGCGATTACACTGAATCCAAATTCGTTGTTACAAAAATGTGGACAATTCCGGGCATGCTGATCCGCTGTATACTCGCTTAAATGCGTTATAGTAGGAACTTTTCAAAGTCCGTATTCTTAAAACTTAATTTTTCATTAACTCGATCCTGCTACATAATCAGGTTTCTATAAAAGCAACATGTCTGCCAAATATTAGTGAAATAACTATATTATTTTCTTTAATTCGTAGCTTTACAAAAATCAATATATTGGTGGAGTTTTAGTAACAAAGAAATTTACTTTTACACTCACGTAGGCTTTTGCTAAATCTCAGCGGGTGGCTATTAGGGGCGAAAATCTGAAAGGTCTATGATCAGGTCAGGTCAGTTAGTCAAGTGACAGCAGTTCAAAGACGTGACAAACCTGGCGTACCAACTTTTAAATATATATATATATATATATATATATATATATATATATATATATATATATATATATATATATATATATATATATATATATATATACTTCTATGAGATATACTTGGTTCTACGGTTGAAAACCGCGTCCAGAATATACTAAAACTCGACGTTTCGGTTCCTGTTTTCCAATTTTCAAGAGGTTAAGGCTATTTTTATATTGTTTTGTAAACAATTTTCTGATAATAATACCACAACGTAGCAACGAGATTTTTTTTACAGTTGTCATGAATGTATGTAAATAAATTTAAATTTATTCTGTCTGACGATGCCTTAAAAGGGTGAAACTGGTTACACAGAAGAAAATAAGCAATTGTGAAGCCAGAAAAAAGTCTCTACGTCTGTATTTAGTATGGGACAGTTGAACAAAATAAGTGTAACAACAATTACTGGATCAAAGTATCGTATATATGTTTAATTATACAGGCTGGCGCATTGAAAACGAAACAGACCGATTTGCGTCCAGAATTTTTTTTTTAAGAAACTCAATTTTAATATTGAGGGAGACATGTTTTGACATAAAACTCAACTTTGTCACATCAACCACTTAAGGGTGGTGATAACAACCCTTATATTTTACATATTGAACATGGATCGAGTGTTACATCATTTGAAAGATTTTTCTTTTCTGAATTCAGGACAATAATTTTTTTGGAAGTTTTATCAACTCGTTAAAAAATTATTCACAGTTGGAGTTGCAAGAACGTATTTCATTCATTGTGATAAGAAATGCACTAATTAGTCAAGTTTTCGTTAAAAAAACTAAAAAACAAAACCAAACGTTGTTCAAATTGTTGACCAGCAGCTTCCATACAAAAGTACAAATTTTGTTCAAAACGAGCTCTGACATTCTGGAGGATGTGTGGAGTTATTAGACGGCTTTCTTCAACAATGCGTCTTCGTAATTCTTCCAGAGCCTCTGGTTCTGTTGCGAAAATTCTACTCTTTAAATGGCCCCATAGAAAGAAGTCTAAAGGAGTTAAATCCGGTAATCTAGGGGGGCACTCAATAGCACCTCTACGCCCAATCCATTCGTCTGGAAACTCTCTGTTCAAAAACTCCCTAACACGTTGTGAAAAATGTGGAGGAGCTCCATCTTGTTGAAGAACTAATTTATTTTCTTCATAGCGATCATCATTTTCAATAATGTCAATTAGTAGAGGGTAAACGATATATTCTAGTAACTCCAAATACGTTTCGCCATCAAGAAAAATTGGTCCGATTAAACGGTCTCCAAAAATGCCAGTCCAGACATTCAATTTCTGTGGAGTTTGAGTGTGGACTTCGTGAAAATTTCTTGGATTATTATCTGCCCAATAACGACAATTATGACGATTGACTGTAGAGTTTAATAAAAACGTACACTTGTCTGAAAAACAGATATTGAACAGAAAGTTCCCATTATCAGCTATTCATGCAGTTATAACTTCACAAAACTACAGCCGCCGATCAAAATCATCTTCATTCAGTTGTTGTACAAGATGAATTTTATACGGGTGAAATTTATGATGCTTCAATATTCGCTGAATAGTTCTTCTTTTGATGTTTGAAACAGTGGCCAATTTTCTCGTGCTCAAAGTTGGGTCTGCAGCAATTTGCCCTAAAACTTCAATCTCAGTAGTCTCATTTCTAACCGGAAATTCACGTTCAGGATCCCGTTTTTTTGTTGGCTACTAAACCACTTTGTCGAAACTTTGCAACTAACTTCAAAATGTATTTTCTGTTAACATGTTTGTTCGGATGTCGTTCATTAAACAAACTTGCGGTACGGTTGGCACAGTCATCGTTTTTGAAAAAAAGAGTAATTATTTCAACTCTTTCTTCTACAGAATACACCATTGTGAAATTAATTTTCGGTAGTACTATCAAGTATCAAACCGACCGATAAACTGAAATAATAACCCGTGTTTCTCTCATTCCGATAAGAAATGTTCTGATAGTCATTTTTTTTGTTTACAAACCAACAAAACATTGACTATCAGCACATTTATTATCGGAATGAGTGAAATGCGTTTTTGCATCTTCAGCTGTGAATAATTTTTAAACGAGTTAATAAAACTTCCAAAAAAATTAGTGTGCTGAATTCAGAAAAGAAAGAGCTTTCAAATGATGTAACACTCGACCCATGTTCTCTATTTAAAATATAAGGGTTGTTATCACCACCCTTAAGGGGTTGATGTGATAAAGTTAAGTTTTATGTCAAAACATGTCCCCCTCAATATTAAAATTGACGTGTTTCAGCGTTTCTTAAAAAAAATATTCTCTGGACGCAAATCGGTCTGTTTCGTTTTCAATGCGCCACCTATATTGAAATTAATCATTAAATATAATAATTTATTATTCATTTATCAAATTGTTGCCAATGAGAAGGAATCTGGCCCGACCTAAGTTATAAACTGGAAACTTTATCTTTCACCTATCTTGATAGCAGATGACAAAAAAAAACATTTTTTATAAATGTATAAGCTCGTGACTTATCTCACTAGTTTTACATTGCCATAAAATAATTTCGGGTTCACTTCAATTTTATGTTAATTAGTGCAATTAAGAATGATTTTGCGTCGTCAATCAAATTGATAACTGATTCAAACCAATTAACACTTTATTATTAAAAAGTCTGGACGCAACATGGTAGCGAATTTTCGTAAAAATATTTTTAATGGTAAATATGTCTTGTTCTTAAAAGAGAGATATTTGGTTGGCAGTATAACCTATATAGTAATATCAATGTACTATATTTAATTTAAAAAGCTTTGTTGTTTCAAAAAGTACCAACATTTTCTGAAAATAAACTTAAAAATTCCAGAAAAAACTGGTCCGATGTTCCTGGCCAACGTACCCCTTCAAGCTATTAACACACCTGCCAAGATATAATTATTCACAAACAGCTTTAAAACTAAAATTTAAAAAATGAAAAAAAAAATGAAAATTTGCAAAAATTTCTTTCAGAAAAAGTCACCAGTTTTTTTTACAGAAATTGTAAAATCAGTAATGTTACACTAAATTATATTTTTGACAACATTTTTTTACAATAACTTACTAGACATTTATTATTAATTACCAAAATCTCACAAAAATATTACAAAAAATCATTTTCACGGAAACATCAAAAACATTTCTGCAAAAACTTTTCAAATTCAGCCACAATTTGAGAGTGCCTGTATATGGTAGCTCGATTTTTTTGACGATTAATACAAACAAAAAGCTTTCTGAATGCTCCGCTATCTATTGGTAAAAACGCCACATCACAATTTGTGATATGTGCCAAAAACGTGAAAAATTGCAAAACAATTGAAAGAACTCAAAAACGATGATCGATATCATTTTTTCCTTACAAACATGCATTATAATTCGATGAAAAAGGCAAAAATGCAATAACACAAAGGGTGTTCTATTAAAAAAGAAAGTGTGTATCAACAACGACTTATGGGCGACCATGTGATTGTCAAAATAGGTTTATAAGATGTAGCTCGAGACACCCTATAATTAACGTATATCATTTTTCCCATATATTGAATAATAACAGATATATTGAGCGTTACCGTAAAAATGCGTCGCCTTGTATATTTGTAAACAGACAAAAACTGAAACTGACCCCATGTATGGGTTTTAGGGTTCTAGTTCGCGCTCATTTGAAGAAATCTTTTTACAATTCATTAGTCGCAGTCTTCTCAATAACGAATTTTTCTACGAAAATTTGCTAAAATATAGACTTTCAAACCATAAACTCTACAGCTGAAACAATTACTGCCACAGCATCAGAATGAGGGTCTATTTGAAATGGATTTTCCGAAAATATTTTAGTAAAATGAAGGACAATGATTGTTGAAGTCCTTAAGGCTTTGTAAAACACACTTATTACAAGATTTCTTCTACATAGTCCGTATTTGTTTCAAATTCGTTGTCTGAAAATTGCAAATGTTGACGTTTCAAATCGCGATGACGTTTTAAGAAGAAAATTGAAGAAATGTTCAAAATGTTTTTTCTGCTACTTTTTCACCTTTTTGAGCCAAGAAAACTTAACCGTTGTATGCAATATTCAATTGATTTTGTTAATGACACAAAAGATTTTGTTTTTGTGCTTTCATCTGATCACCAGTGGCACCCAACATTTTTTTCTTTAAATGCCTATAACTTTTTTTCGTTCAACTTACGGGTCTGAATTTCGGTGTGTATGGTATGTTTAGTAGTAGAAACGTACCTGCCAAATTTGGTTGTCATAGCTGTGTCGTTTTCGGAGATACGAAAATTTTCCGAAAGAAAACTCAAAATTTTCCCGAAAAACCTGGTCCGATTTTCCTGGCTAAAGAACTTATCACTTACAAAAGGAAGGTTTGTACTAAATTTCATCCAAAACCGGCTTATTATTCTTTGAGTTATCGGTACGATACATAACATAACTCAACCCATCTTCTTCTCCAATTATAGTTAAAGCATCCGCTTTTCAAAAAAAAAAAGAAACTCTTTAAGCTATTTGCCTACCGAGATATAATTATTCACAAAAAGGTTTTCGACACAAGTTTTTCACAAAAATCGGAAAACAATTTTGTTCTGCATTTTTTTAGTAGCAAATATGTATCAAATTTGGTTATCAGTACAACCTATATAGGAGAAACAATGTACCATATTGCATCAACATAACTTTACTCTTTGAAAGTGTACAAAGATTTTCCGAAAATAAACTTTAAATGTTCACGAAGAAACTGGTTTCCTGGCCAACGTGCCTTAAGTTAATAGCAAATTGAGCTATTGAAATTTGAAGCATTTAATTAAAGTTTGCTACCATAATGCACTTGCTGCGTCCCGAATTTCTTTTCTTACAAACATGCATTATATGTCGATGGAACATGCAAAAATGCATCATATAAGGTGTGTTCGACTAAAAAAAAAAGAAAATCTGTTTCAACAACCACTTATGGGTCACCTGTGATTGTAGAAATAGTCTTATAAGATGCAGCTCAAGACACCTTATAATTAACGTATACAATTTCTTCTCGTATGTTGTATAATAACGGATATATTGAGCTTTATCACAGAAATCTGTCACCCTGCATATATGAGAACAATATGAAAATAGATAAAAACTGAAACTAACCCCGGATATGGGTTCTAGAGGGCCCAGATCGCGGTTATTTGAAGAAATCTTTACAAAATTTAGAAGTGCCAGTCTTCTCAATAGCGATTTTTTTTTACCAAAAGGGTTTATTTGAAATGAATTTTTGGGAAATATTTTAGTAAAATGACGGACAATGACAGTTGAAGCTGAAACTTAAGGGTTTCTAAAACACTCTTCTTGATACATTTCTTCTACTTAACCTGTATTCATTACAGGTTCTTTGTCTAAATGCCAATCTTGACGTTTCAAATCGTGACTGACGTTTTAAGTGGAAAATCTCATTTTTTCTTTCTTTAAATGCCTATAACTTTTTTTTCTAACTTACAGATCTAAATTTTGGCACATAGTTCACTTTTTATGATATAAACCCGCGTACTATATATATATAAATATATATATATATATATATATATATATATATATATATATATATATATATATATACACATCAACATATACAAATTAAAACTGACCCCAGATATGTGTTCTAGGGAGCCTAGTTTGCGGTCATTTTTCTCAAAATTCAAAAGCCGGGATCTCCCCATTAGTGAATTTTTTAAAGAAAAGTTCTGGGAACAAATGAAAAAAATGTCGGGACGCAGCAAGTGCGTTATGGCAGTGAATTTTCATTAAAATGTTTTTAAATAGCAAATATGTGTGTGTGTTTTTTTTTAAAGAAAGCAGGCATCAAATTTGGTTACCAGTATAACTTATTTAGTAGAAACAATGTGGCATGTTTCATCAAAACAACTTTATCGTTTGAAAATGTACAAAAATTTCCGAAGGAAAAGTTAAAGTGTTCCCGAAAAAACTGATTTCTTGGTCAACCTTATAGGTTAATAGCAAATTGAGCTATTCAAATTTGAAGCATTTAATGAAAATTCGCTACCATAACCCACTTGCTGCGTCCCGAATTTCTTTTCTTACAAACATGCATTACAGTTCGATTGAAAATGCAAAAAAGCAGTAACATGTTCCATTAAAAAAAAAAGAAAATCTATATCAACAACGACTTATGGGCCATCCTGTGAATGTAGAAATAATTTTCCGAAAATAAAGTTAAATGTTGGTTTCCTAACCAACAAAACTTACTTTAATACCAGATTGAGTCATTGAAATTTGAAGGATTTAAGGAAAATTCGCTACCAAAACGCACTTACTGCGTCCATAGTGAATTTTCATAAAACTATTTTTAATAGCAAATATGTGTGTGTTTTTTAAGAAAGGAGGCATCAAATTTGGTTACCAGTATAACCTATATAGTAAAAACAATGTGCCATGTTTCATCAAAATAACTTTATTGTTTGAAAATGTACAAAAATTTCCGAAAGTAAACTTAAACAGAAAAAACTCATTTCTAGGTAAACCTTATAGGTTAATAGCAAATTAAGCTATTCAAATATGAAGCATTTAATCAAAATTCGCTACCATAACGCATTTGCTGCGTCCAGAATTTCCTTTTTTTACAAACATGCATTATATTTTGATGGAAAATGCAAAAATGCAATAACATAAGTACATAAGAGAATTTATATCAGCAACAAGTTATGGGTCACCTGTGATTGTAGAAATATTTTTTAAGATGTAGCTCAAGACACCCTATAATTAATGTATACATTTTTTTCATATCTTGTATAATAACGGCTATATTGAGCTTTATTGATTTTTTTATGAAACTTCGACGAAAATTAGATGCCATTAAACATCGGAGAAAGGGTCTATTTGAAATGAAGTTTCTGGAAATATTTTAGTAAAATGAAGGACAATGACGGTTGAAACTAAGACTTCAGGGTTTGTAAAACATTGGTTACATTTGGAACAATTTATATTAGCTAACAACTACATATTTTTAGATTTTCTTTAACAATGTAGTGCTTATTATCCCGAATATGTTGTGCCACGCATGACTTGTCTACACCACTGTATCTCAGCTGTGCTAGATGATCACGAAATCTAGTCTCAATCGTTCTCTTAAGTCTGCCCAACGTATTCCGACACAGCAGTTGGACGTCCATTAAATATCCAATGGATATCCACGATGGATATCCAGGACATCCAATGGATATACATGGCTATCCAATGGATATCTAATGGTCATACAGATGTCCTACCAATATCCATCATGTGAATATATAGTGGATGTTGTATGGATATACATGTGGTCACGAAATGGATATCCATTATACATCTAATGGATATTGTATGGATATACATGTGGTCATCAGATGGATATCACTTTTACATGAAATGGATATTCGATGCTAACCCATCACCATTCTCTTTCTAACCACATCCCCTCAATGAAACACTAATATAAGCAAACAAATATTTTATTGTGTTCTAAAATCATTTAAATAACTTTATTTTCTTAATCTATGATCTGGCTCAGGTCTGCATTCTTGCTGTAAAGAAAAGAAATACTGCTTATAATCAAACTCATTAGACAATCCAATATATAATATAATATGAATAAATGTTTATAAATATTACTTTAATTATTATATCTATAACTAGAACAGTTTAGTGGTTATTTCAAAATAATAGGTATTAGTTGTTAATGTTGAGTATCACGACGGAACTGACTATATACACAGTAGTTTTAATTACCCTTAAGTGATCTACTTTCATAATCTACCGGAAGTGATCTACTTCTAAGTAAAGACGAGGAATATCCACCAGTAAAATGAACAAATTTACATACACATAAACTTTCGTTATATAACTAGACAATTTTTGCTGATTTCAATACAAAGTAAAAAATATTTACTTAAATCAAGAAGATATTTTTTAGTTCACGTTCACTATCCATGTTATTATCAACCCACGTGCTCTTTACAGCTATAAATAATATTGGTATTTACGTAAATAAGTATAAAATATATTTTTATAAATAAAAAGTTTAAGGTTATGTAGGTACTCACCTGTAAATTATTTACTGACTGGAAATCACAACAAAACTTATTAATAAAAACAGCACACACTTTATTTGGAGAAAGATCTCAATCCTCTAACTCTAGTTGTAGGTTGTTTGTTGTTCATTTTTCATTTAGCAGTTGATGGAAAATGGCAAGATGCAATCTAAATTTTATAACCTCAATTTTAGTCCAAACTACTTGACACCAAACAAATGCGAACGGATATTCGTCATTGTAGCCAAAAATTCAAGCATCCAATGTCCCTAGGTGAGTTATTAAATGATCCCGCGTTTATTGTTTGGGAAAGCAGTAATGAATAACAATATGAAAATAGATTCTTCTCACGAAATAACAGACATAAACAGTAATACTCTCTTGAAATAAAAATAATTTTACTATAATGTTATAATCGCAATGAGAATTTGGATGGAAATTTATTGTTAGCGCTAGTTTTAACGCTTTCCAGTAATTCTTGTGCTAGAACGGGTTATTTTTCTGCCGTTGTCTTTTACAAACGTAATAAGACAATAACGGTTTCAATAATTTATCAATGTTGTTTCCTGCTAGTGTGAACATATTAAGGAAACATCAACTAGATGTCCAGTGGAAATCTAATAGATGTATTCTGTATATCCATGGGATATCCAATGGATATCCATTGGATATCTAATGGATATATACATACTTGAATAAAGTATAAACACCCAGACATTCTACTGCATTCTTGATTATATTTTAATGAATCAGAACTGCTCATATGTTCACATTATTTAAGTTTTATTAACATTTTTCTGCTCTAACAATATCAATTGGATGTCCATATGATATCCATCATGGTCATGGACGTAAAATGGATATTATGTATATCCAATGGATATCCATTGGATGTCCTGTGCCGTGTGGGTTTATGATTGCAATCTTTACAACCTATCACATGGATACCCGCCATTTGAGTGGCTTTATTTTTATCTTTCGTATTACCTAAGAAGTTTGTTATATTATTTTTTGTCGAAAAAGTTAACTGCAAATCGGCTTTCTAAAAAATGGTCTCGAGACCCCTTGTGTGACGTGGTTCAAAAGGTAGACAAACACATTTTTTCTCTATTTTATCTTTCCTAAATGTCGTGCATTCCGCTAAAATGTTCTTTGTTCTGTGTCTATTAATGAATTTCTTCACCAAGCAATCCGAATATCTGTTATATTTAGAATCGTTTTTAATGTACTCTAATTCTATAGTATATCTACTTTTAGTTAAGGGACATTTTATTAATCTATTTACTAAGAAATTTACACCGGCCGTTTTTTGTGCAAACGTATGATGTGAGTGGTAGTTTCCTTCCTGTCGACATCGAATTCAACAGAGTCATTATTTTTAATAACTAGTACACCTAGAAAAGTAAGTTTACTGTTAACTTCTAATTCGAGGATGAATTTTATTCAATCAAATCGACAGTTCAGTCTTTTAATAAAATCATCTACTTTGAATATATTTGTGTTAAACACTGCAAAAATATAGTCCACATAACGAAATCATACTCTAGGAAAATACTCTCTTTCATTTTCAAAATCCGTCTGAAAGCTACTCATTGAAAGGTCCGCAATGAATGGAGAAAGTGGGTTGCCCGTTGTCGTGTCTTCAGTTTGTTAAAAAAATGATTATTATTGGTAAGATACTCCCTTAATAGCATTCCTTGAAACATCCACCTGGGGGCTTTACAAGCTTGGGGCCTTCTATCTATAGTGGTATGACGCTGGTAGTTTTTTATGGTAGTTTTACTACAAACGCTCTTCCCCGGCTGCAACATAATAGACCAATCACCTCCGGACTGGGAACACTCAGAGATGAAGGCGTCGTACAGGCGGGCATCTAGAGTAGACTGGATAGTCGCTAAAGAGGTGGTTACTTATAGCAAAATTCTATGGGCTATTCACAGCTTCAAGACATCAAAATCCCCGAGATTTAATGAAATAATGCCCATCATGCTCCAACAGGGTATAAACATACTGGCGCCGGCGCTTACCCTCATTATGAGGGCCAGCCTGGCTCTGGGGTACATTCCGAGGGCATGGAGACTGGCTAAGGTTGTATTCATTCCCAAACCTGGCGTCCAACAGACAGTTCAGTCCCTGAGGCCAATAACTTTCATGTCCTTCTTGCTAAAAACTATGGGAAAAACTGTTCGACCGGCACATTAGGGGCGGTGTACTAGAAGCATATCCTCTACACTGCGGATAATACGTATGCAGAGCAGGAGTTTCAACAGAAACATCAACGCACCAACTAGAGAATACGCTGGAGAACAGGGAGGTGGCGCTGGGCGCCTTCCTAGACATAGAGGAGGCCTTCAGAAACACCTCATTCGGATCGGTATTGGCAGCTGTCAGGGAGCGGGGAATAGAAGAGACCTGTTGCAGGTCGATCGGCTCCATTCACAGGGACATGCCGGTGTTTAGCTCACTCGCGGGGGGTATTTTGCTGGCGTGGGTCGCACATGGGTGCCCGCAGGGGAGCCTTTTTCTCTCCTGCTCTGGTGCCTAGTCGTTGGCGGCCTGCTAAGGAATGCTCTTGGGAAGAGGGTACGAAGTACAGGGCTAATGCGGAGGACATTGCCATTATAGTCTGCGGAGAGGTTATACAGTCAGTGTGGGAGCGCATGCAGACAACACTGAAAGTGGTGGAAAGGTGGACGGTTAGCCAAGGGCTCGGGGTGAGCCCCGAGAAAGCCAACGTCATACCATTTACGGGGAGGAGAAAGTGGGAGGGCCACAGAACTCTCACTCTATATGGTAGAAACATCCCGATGCCCAGGGACGTAAAATATCCTGGACTCTAAGCTTACCTGTGATGGCCACGTTGAAAAAATACTGCCTAAGGCAGTTATGACCCTAGCCGTCGCTAGGCAGCTATATGGAAATCGTGGATATTGAGACCTAGTATGGCCCATTGGCTGTACACCAGAGTAGTCAGACCATCGTTAACATACGCGGCACTGGTTTGGTGGCCTAAGGTGACAAAATACAGTGTCAAACAAAAACTGGGCAAGATCCAAAGGATGGCTTGCCTCGGAATCACAGGGACCATGATCTCAACCCCAACAGCCGCCGTGGAGGAGTTGCTGGATCTGCCCCTCCTACACTTACTTATCATGGAGGAAGCTAGGATAGCACTATACAGACTAGCCCGTAATGATAGATACAAGGCCCACCCAGGCTGCATGGGCGACTGCAAGATTCAGGAGATCGTGAAGGAGCCCATGCTTGAATGAGGTCAGACTTCGCGATCCCGCAAATCTGTAGGGAAAAAGAGTTTACAGTGGTAATCCCCGACCGCGAGGCATGGCGGGGGGAGACACCGGACCTACCACGGAACGCGCTCGTCTGGTTCAGGAAGGAATTCGGCGGCGAGCGCGGGACGGGGCAAAGGTTTATTCGGAACGACCGAGAGTAAGTCATAGTATTTCCCTCGGGGCGCATTCAAAGGGCTTTCAGGCCAAAATGTACGCAATCTTGCACTACGTGCGAGTGAATAAGAGGAGTAGCTACACTAACAAGCGGATCCTCATAGCCACAGACAGCCAGGCAACCCTTAAGGCCCTAAGTAGCTCACGGGTAAATTCCAAGCTGCTTAGTGAATGCCGAGACGAGACGAGCGACCTGGCTGGGCAGAATTATGTTACCCTCATCTGGGTGTCGGGTCACTCGGGGGTCAAAAACAATGAAGAAGATGACAGTCTCGCGAAGAGAACATCAGCAGAACCATTTATGTGACCAGAACCGGTCCTGGGCGTATCGAAAGACATGGCCAGGGGAACCATCAAGTCGTGGGTCAGAGACCAGCATAAGGCACACTGGGCAGATTCTCCAGGGCTCAGACATTGGAAGACACTAATTGGGGATCCCAGTTCAAAGAGAGCTGTGGAGCTGCCAAATCTATAGACTGGAAGGGTCTGTGAATTTCAAGTCAGTTTCATCAGATCCTGTCAAAGAGAGTAAGACGGCCTTTCGGTGAGCACTGCTTGAAGTAGTGAGAAAAGACAATCAGGCTGGCCTTGATCAACCACGGAAGGATGTAGCCACAAGAGACAGGACATAAACCTTATGTTACCCTATGTAAAATCCCGGTCTGGAGTGCACTTACGAAAGACGGCAATGTTAGCTTTATGTTATGCTATGTAACAGCCCGGTCTGGAAGCACGACCGCGCGTTTACATAATCATGTAAAACAATTATTTTACGATAGGTACCTACTAAAAAATTAAGAAAATAAATAATTAACAATACAATTAAAAAATTAAAACGTATGTATTATAATTAAACATAAAAATATTATACTACAAATTATAAAAAACACTCTGTCAATTGCTAAAGCTAATAAAGTCCACTCTTGTTGTAATGCCAAGTCGTAAAAACGTTTTTGAATATGTTCATTTGTACTGGCTTTATTAACATGTGTCACTTGATGGTCTCTCATTTCTTCCTCTTGACTGCTGTTAGCATATGGAGCCTAGAAAAATAATTATAAATTGTTATGAATGTAATTAATACGGGACATTGTATATGTTTTATATCACGGGTATATATGCAAAACTAATAGCTATTTGTGTAACACGTTATACGATTTCGTTGTCTTATTATACTTGTTATCATTGTTGCATAACACACATTAATAAGAGTTCTGAACTACTGAGCCAGCAACAGCGTTATGATAGCGATTTTTTTCAGGAAAATTATTTGTTAAAAGCTTTATAAAAATTATAAAGTATTAAAAATTTAAATGCAACAAAAAAAACAAATGTTAGATGTGGACCACATAGGTATGTTTGTATCTAAGAAGCTGTCAGAGTTTTACAGGTCATAATCTGTCGGTTTAGCATTAGTCTAATATTAAATGACAACTTTTGTTAAATACAGTATAAATTTGACAAACACATATAGCTCTATATTTCGCCTATTCAGTGTATTATATTAATATGACATTTTGTAGTTATTTGGTACAAAATTAGTTTTAAAAGTTGTGTTTCTTACTTTCAATACTCATAACCCAGTTTTATTTAGAGTTTAAACAACAAATAGCAGAGGCTAACCATGAGTTTATAACTAGAGAGATAGGCCAACGATCAATGCTTGAAAGGCATCGTATATTCCCAACAACCTGACGTCGTTCTTATGTGAATGACGGGTAATTTTTGGACGGTGACATCAAGTAACCAAATTATAACGTCTCGGTGACGTCAATTTTTATACAAATATATTATACGTAATATTGATTAATTAATCTGAATTACGATTCAGCTTACGTCCTGTTGATGTTGATACCAAGTATTTTCTTGTTAAATGAGATTATGCCATTCTACTGCACGTCTCCATGACGTCATACTTGGAAATGATATGAAAACTGAGATATCATATACGTATTTTATCTTTTTTTCATTTTTAAAGTTGTCTGGGCTTTTTAGCAAATAGGTAAAAATGATTTTAGAACTACGCAGCAAGGGGCAAATTTTATTATTTTTGCAAGACATAAGAAGTAATAATAACTAAATAAATACATTTATCTGCTATTTCTGCTTAAGCTTCCCACATGACGCCGCAACTAAAAAAAGCCTGGACGCAGCAAGTGCGTTATGGTAGTGAATTTTCATAGAAATGATCTGGCACAAAATATTTTATTATAACTTTTTTTCTTGCAACATAGAAATCTAAATTTTGGTGTATAGTTTACTTTTTATATCGTAAACCTACCTACCAAATTTGATTATCATAGATTTTTTATTTTTTAAGAAAAATTTTTTTTTCAAATGAAAACTCAAAATTTTTCTGGAAAACCTCGTCCTATTTTTTTGATTAACGAACCTATTAAAGCCATTTACAAAAGGAAGGTACACGCCAAATTTTATCAAAATCGGCCCATTATTTTTGAGTTATCGGTGCAATACATATATATATATATATATATATATATATATATATATATATATATATATATATATATATATATATATATATATATATATATATATATATATAGGGTCGCTGATAAGTCTGGAAACGGTCGATTATCCGGGAAAATATACAAGGTGTCGAAAAAAGTTTTATACAAAAGTTTTTGGGTTCTTCAATGTCTACTAGGCGGTGATAATTTTATTTATACAGGGTTGGTCATACAGGCGTGGCACACCAATATTACTTTTTTTTTAATGGAACACCCTATATATTATTCGATATTTCAATCCTTCTCTTAATTTTGAGCAACATTTATGAGAAGCATAATGTACCTAAACTCAATCGTTTCCGGGTAAAAAAATAAATAAAAATAAACGCTACTGTTTTTAAAATCTATTGGATGAAGAACAAAAATAAATGAAAAGTAGAATATCTCTTGAAAACAATCTGTGAGTGTGAAAAGAACCGGTTGCGATGTTTTTAACATTGTGTGGAATCCCAAGATAAGATAAGATGCCCATAAGAAACGCAGTATTATTCTTTTGTTTTAAAATGTTTCCAGGACAACGAATGTCAAACATTCATTCAGTGTCAACAGTTTTGAAACATTAGTAATTTAGTGTCAACAGTTTTTGTGCAAAATGGCAAGTTTAAGTGAAACCGAACGTATCGAAATTTTAATTATGATAGGGTACGGTGATAGAACACGAAGTTTTGCTCAAGTGGTGATTATGTTCAATGAGTTGCATCCTGAGCGGGAATCGATCTCCAAATCCACAGTTTCGAAAACTTTGCATCGTTTTCACGAAACTGGCGGTATCAAGGATAAACCTAGAACTGGAAGGCCAGTAACCGTTACAAATGAAGAAAATTCTTTGAATGTAATATTGGATGTGGTGGAAAATCCGAAAACTTCGGCACAGCAATTGGCTTTAAATCACAATATGAGTCGATATTCAATTCAAAAGATTACGAAGCGGGAAAAGTTCCGTCCATATAAAATTCATTTATTGCAAGAACTGAGTGAAGACGATTTTGATCGCAGAATCGAGTTCTGTGAACTTATTATGGAGAAGTTACGCCAAAATTTTAACTTTGCCAACCACATTTTGTTTTCCGACGAATCTACATTTTGTTTGAATGGACAAGTCAACCGACACAACTGTAGGTACTGGTCAGACGAAAACCCACATTGGATGGAACAAATTCACACCCAAAGACCGCAAAAAGTAAATGTTTGGTGTGCTATTATTGGTGGACATATCATATGACCTTATTTTATACACGGTAATTTGAACTCTGCTCGATATTTGACACTTTTGCAAGAATCAATTGTTCCAGACGTTAGTCGATTATTTCCGAACAATAACGACCCAAATCTACCAGCGGAAGAAATATGGTTTCAGCAGGATGGGGCACCCCCTCATTTTGGAATTGAGGTACGGGAATATCTGAATCAAACCTTTCCTGGCAGATGGATAGGGCGCAGGGGAACTATTGAATGGCCAGCTAGGTCTCCCGACATGACGCCGCTTGACTTTTTTTTGTGGGGTCATGTAAAAAATTTAATTTACCAAAATAGACCGCATAATATTGAAGAGTTGCAAGCAAGGATTGTGCATGAAATTAATAACATTCCTCAAAACGCTCTTGTAAATGCAGTGCAATGTTTTGTCAAGCGAATTCATTATTGTCAGGAGGTTAATGGAGAACACTTTGAACATCTTATAAAATAGGATTTCAAACAATGTTAAAAACATCGCAACCGGTTCTTTTCACACTCACAGATTGTTTTCAAGAGATATTCTACTTTTCATTTATTTTTGTTCTTCATCCAATAGATTTTAAAAACAATAGCGTTTATTTTTATTTATTTTTTTACCCGGAAACGATTGAGTTTAGGTACATTATGCTTCTGATAAATGTTGCTCAAAATTAAGAGAAGGATTGAAATATCGAATAATATATAGGGTGTTCCATTAAAAAAAATTAATATTGGTGTGCCACGCCTGTATGACCAACCCTGTATAAATGAAATTATCACCGCCTAGTAGACATTGAAGAACCCAAAAACTTTTGTATAAAACTTTTTTCGACACCTTGTATATTTTCCCGGATAATCGACCGTTTCCATACTTATCAGCGACCCTGTATATATAAACATATAAAAAATGAAACTGACCCCGGATATGGGTTCTAGGGGTCCTAGTTCGCGCTCATTTGTGAAAATTTTTTCTACGAAAATTCACTAAACGTCAAACTGTTATCATTTTACTTCCACATCAATACGTGTGGAAGTGTGGCATCGGCGACAAAAATTTCAAAAATTCTTTTTCGCTTGAACGTCGTAAAAAGTGTCAAAACATATAGAAACGATGATTTGGGAACGAAATTTTTTTTGTGCCTGTCGGTCTCTCGGTCTGCCGGTCTGTTTGTAGCCGCGATAACTTTAGAACGAATTGATATATCGTCTTTGGTATACAGTTTGCACCCAACAAACGAACGCTTGGGATTATTTTGGGTAAAATCTATCCAGGGGGTAGGGGATGAATGGGGGATGATTTGGTGAAAATTGACATTTTTTCGTTAATATTCGAGTAATATAACGTTTTAGAGGTTGTTTATTGAAAACTTTTAATTTCATCAAACATCTGGTATTATGTGCTGAAATAAAATTAAGACTTGAATGTGTGGGGGTGGAATATCGGTGACAGAAACTTCGAATTTTTTTTTGTTCAAACGGCGTAAAAAGTCTAAAAGCATATAGAAAACTTGATTCTGGAACGAATTTTTAATCTGTCTTTAATCGGTCTGTCGGTAGGTCGGTCTATCGGCACGTCTGTCTATTAGTAGGCGCAATAACTTGCGAACGAATTGAGATATCATCTTTAAATTTGATATCCAGTTAGCACCCGACAAAGGCACGCTTCAAATTGTTTTTGGGTAACATCGCTTTATGGGGTAGGTGATAAATGAGCGATGATTTGGTAAATATTGACATTTTTTTCGTGAAAACTCGAGTAATATAACGTTTCAGAAGTTTATTTGTACAGGAATACGAATATTTTCTTTTTGGTCAAGTCATGGACCCTAAATTCGTTTCATGAGAATGTTTTTCTCAGGAGGGTGGATTATCACAGCTATGTGGAAGTTATGATTTAATTTGCAGCACTATTTTATGTAGTTCTGGTAACGCACTTAAATTCCGTATCAATGAATCATGATAGAATACACTTGTAAATCAGTTACAAAATACAATTGTATATTCGTGAGCGGTAGCGTATTGGGCACTTGTCCACCCTTGTCTAACGCAGCCGAAGACTTTCAGAGAGAACGTGACAGTGGTTCGTCGAATCACGTCTGTAGTTGTATATCCATGAGTTAAGCATTGTTATTTGAATGTGTGAAAACAAATTGAATCTCTTCTCTAGGCTTTCAATGCATTTAAAACACTTACTATTTGTTTGTGAGATGTAATACTCATTAAAGATCCGAATTTTCCAGTTAGTTGCTTTTTAAGTAACCAAGGTAAAGGCTTCGAATGGGGGCTTCTAGCAATCCACATTACAAGAGTTGCTTCCATCAATGCAAATGTCAGTACCCATAAGCAAGAACTATAAAATGACACTGAAACAAATAAACAAATAAAAATTCATTGGTGCACATCTTGATTTATAGACTATTCTTATTTGGTGAAACATCTATTTATTTATTTATTTACTCACGCAATATACATAATTAAAATGTTTGCATAAGTCAAAAAATACGCTATAGATAAAATCAATTAATTAACAAATTGACCAACTATATATGAAAACATAACATAAAGTGCACAAGCAAGACTAAAAATCTACAAATAAAAATTATCTTGTGCACAATACGAGCACAAGAGATTAGACAACACACGGCAGCTGCTCATATCAAAAGACAAAAGCAAAATACTCCTCAAATGAATAAAATGCATTGTCACCCAATATAAGCCTAATTTTTTTAAGATTTATATTCGAGTTCTCTTGTTGTAGAATTTCATGCCAAAGTAGTTAATACCGTTTCTTGTCTTAGACAGGCGAGTATAATCTATGCTAAGCAAGTTGTTCTTCCTTGTTGGATACTTATGGATTCCAGTCGGTTTCCTGTAGAGTGATTCCCTTTTTTTCACATGTAAAAGGCATTGCAAAATATAAACACACGGAAATGTTAGGGTTCTCGTAACATCGTAAAGAACTTATAATAACTACTACAAAATTAAAAAAGTCTAATCTGGATATTCTTCTTACAGCTAATATTCTATTTTTAGCGTTTCAGTGTTTGAGCTAAAGCTTTTTCCAGGACCTAAATTTACTCAAACCCAGATAATCCTGAGTAACCCTAATTAAAATGTATAACAGCCTTAAATTAGTTTCAGGATTTATGTTGCTCGAATAGCTTTTCTGAGTTAAAAAAGAAACAGTAGCAAAATATAGTGTAAGGAATATATTTTCTCACCCTGCTCATAAGGCTATTTTATTATGAAGATTCTCTGTAGGTATTAAATAGACACGGCAATATGTGAACAAGTTTCACGTTAAGTTTTACATATGTGGTTCCTTTAAAACTAAAGTGTTAGTTGTGCCAGACGCGCTTAAAAATTGTTTACGGAACGAAACACATGCTGTGGGGTTGCAATGTAGTTCAGACAGCGTCTTAATACTATCCCTCTTAGATTCAAGGGCCTCGTCATATTCATGCTGCAGTTATCTGTACACTTGAGAACTGTTCGAAGAAACACTCTGGGGGACTTTTTTGTCATCCATCTAGTTTAACATTTGTAAGTTAACCATGACCTGAGCTGCATTAAAATATGCTCGATATTAGTGAAGTTTAGAGTGCACGTTATATATACATTTATTCAGGTGAGTTCATCTCATTGAATATGGCTTGTTCGTTTATTGTACCTGTTCTTATTTGTTTAAGCTATACATTGAGAAATAATTTCAATAAGTACATGATTGAGGATGGTTTTAGGAAGTCATTTAATAATAACTAGTTCATATGAAAATAAATTGTGGCTAGAGTTCAAAGTCAGTTTATTATTTATACGAAGATAAGTTATAAATTGAGAAGTAATTATCTTATTCAAATAAAGGGGCTTTATGAAATAATTTGATAATTAGCTAAGTTGAAATTGAGTTTGTTATTTATACGAGGTTAGGCCAATATTAATAAATTAATAAATTGTTGAGTATGTCAGTTTGCAGTAAGCAAATAAAGTAAAGTCTGTTTGTAAGTAAAGTGATGATAGTTTGAAAGGTGTGCGGGACACTTTCGCTGTTTGTTCACCCAGTAGGGTATCATGCTGGTGGGCGTTAGGCTTAGACCCAGGTAACGTAACGTAACAGCACCACGGTTGTTGCATTGATAGCCGAAATGGTAGCTAGACTGAGGTCGTTGCCTCATTGCACAGTCAGGACCAGTGTAGGCGTTGTATTTGCCGAAATGGTAGCTAGGCTGAGGTCGTTGCCTCATTGCACAGCCAGGACCAGTGTAGGCGTGGATATTGGAGAGGGACATAGCGTAGCTTCAACGTTGTGTCCATTGCAGTTCTCAGTATTCACGGAGGCAACTCAGTGATTGCGTTTGAGAGCCGATCTGGTGGCTAGACCGAGGCATCGTTGTCTCATTTCACAGTCAGGACCAGTGTAGGAGTGGATATTGGGGAGGGGCACATTGTTTGGCCGGGCCCTTTGTACCCATTGCACCTCTCAGTATTTGACTCTGGCTGTAGGCGAGCACTCTAGGTGAGGCAATTGCTGCCTCATTGCACTCCTGGAAGCCGGCGCGGACTCAGTGCCGGGTACAGCACCCAACTAAACACACAGGTTGAACTATTGTCTAATTATTATCTTAGTAACTATTGTCTAAATATTATCTGAGTAACTATTGTTTAGATAACTGTCTGAATAATTATTATTTGAGTAACTATCGTGTGAGTAACTACTTGAGTAATTATTGTCTGAGTAATTATTGTTTGAGAAGCTATGATTTGAGCACTTAGAGACATTGTTGAGAAGCAGTTCTGAGGCACTGATGTGCGTTGTTAAGAGTTATAAAGTTGCTCAGTGGAGCATTGAGTAGGAACTGCTGTTTATGTTGAAGTTGCTCAGTGGAGCGTTATGTCGAGACTGCTCTTAAAGTTAGCTTGCTCAAAGGAGCTTTGAGTGTAAATATTCATTGATGTTGAGTCGCTCAGTGGAGCGTGTAATTGGGAATTGTTTGATGAACTAATAATTCAATGCCCCTCGTATATATTAGGTTGTGCTTTAGATGAACAATGGTGTGTTCAGGTATATTTTTAATTACAGGTTAGTGATGTTGTTGCTGGACACTTTTGTTACCCGCTCGGCCGACTCATTACGCCCGTACATTAAGGCTTCGCCATCATTCTGACAAGTAATAAACATTTTGCCTTTTGCATGATTACTCTTGAGTAGATAACACAACTGCTAAGTAATATATCGACTGGTGATTGATTGTTGAGCTATGTAATTATATTATGTGACCGTTAGTCGATTGTTATTATTATAATAGGTTACTTCTATTGTTTACTAAGAAGGTTTTAACCTTGTGTCATCGAAGGGTTGCGTTCACTATTATTTAATATATATGAAAAAAAAACGTCGCCCTTACAATAGTAATGTTTAAAAACAGTACAGCATCCTCCATAAGTAGATTGTTAGAACTATAAGAATTGATTCTCAAAATGTGTAACAATATGTAGGGGGATGTATTCAAAAGTGCAAGGAAATATCTTCATCGACATCTGTATCAATTTTTCAAGATGGTATCACCGGTTTTTTCTTTTTTGAAACAATAGTTAATGAGTTTCTGCAAGCATTACGAACCATTGTTAAAATACTTATAAACTGAACTCTGCAACTGTGAATCTGCACCAGACAGAGTACCTACGCAGTTATGTTCTACAGCTAGAATGGTGGGAAAAGTTGAGAACTAATATAAAGGACAGTGAACTATTATTAGGGAGCTAACTAAACATCTGTGTAAGGCTGCTAACCACTCAAGAGTTTTGATGTTTCTCCTTTTTTACGTGATTTTATACGTACCTAATTCGATACTTTGTTTGCAAAATATTCTACAATCGTATAATACAACTCTAAACATAGGTTCACCTTTAACTCTTTCTTTAATTAAATGCCCAAATATAAGTATTAAATTATACGAAGATTCCAAAAACTTGAAACTCCAAATTAGACTAATAAACTAAAACTAAAACTAAAAAACAATAATAAACAGCTGAAACATTTTCAAATACTAGATATTTTCGTTTATTTATATAACATATCTTGGTTTTAATATGTATCGAGATGCACCATCTTTAGAGACCCTTTGAAACTCGTAATCCGATTGTTTCTATATATTTTTGAATAATAAGATCATTTAATGTGTATAAAAAATAAGGCAATCTATTAAGAGACTCTGAAGTTGACCTATACCTAAACATGTCAGAATGAAGAAATGCTGCCTCAATAAAAATATCTAGTGGTTGAGATGTTTTAGCTTCTATTCTTGTTTAAAATTATCTTTCACAATGGGTCTTTATGAAGCCCAAATTGAATGTATAATTATTGCATATATTACTTACTTATAAGAGGAACGTAGTTGCCTATGGCAGAAAGTTTTGTGCTAAAATAAAGCAGAAGAGAACATGTAACAAGAGCTGTGAGTCCGTCAATAAATAATTTTCCATTGCCATGTGGAGGTATCCAGAATGATACCAACGTTGTGGTTATTATAACTGAAATAACAGAAAAATCATTGATTATTTTACAAATCCAATGTGTTAATTTAATCATATTACACAAACCATTTTGTTAGTAAGGAGTTAGTAAAATGAAGACCAAAACTAGAAATCTCTGATATTTATCAATTAACTCCATTATCTCAAAATTCTTGTATATTTACATACTATAAACAGGTTCGCGCGATTCTCGGGCGCTGTAATACGTCGCAGGGTCTGGTCTAGTGCATAAATGTGATTGTGTTGCTGAAAATACAAAAAGTCTAGACGCAGCAAGTGCGTTATGGTAGTGAATTTTCATAAAAATGTTTTAATAGCAAATATGTGAGTTTTCTTTTAAGAAAGCAGGCATCAAATTTGGTTACCAGTATAACCTATATAGTAGAAACAATGTGCCATGTTTCATCAAAATAACTTTATTGTTTGAAAATTTACAAAAATTTCCGAAAGTAAACTGAAAGTGTTCCCGAAAAAACTGGTTTCTTGGTCAACCTTATAGGTTAATAGCAAATTGAGCTATTCAAATTTGAAGCATTTAATTAAAATTCGCTACCATAACGCACTTGCTGCGTCCCGAATTTATTTTCTTACAAACATGCATTATATCTCGATGGAAAATGCAAAAATACAATAACATAAGGCGTGTTCGATTAAAAAAAAACGACTTATGGGCCATTCTGTGATTGTAGAAATATTTTTTAAGTTGTAGCTCAAGACACCCTATAATAAATGTAACAATTTTTTTTTCGTATCTTGTATAAAAACGGATATATTGAGCTTGATTGATTTTTTACGAAGATCGACAACAATTATATACTATTAAACGATAAACTCTACAGGATAAGGCGCCAATAGTTTATGTTAGGAGTTTCTCAATAACCTGACCGATTTTAATTCGAAAAATTTCGATCCCAAGGTTTTCGGCCAAGCCCAATTTAACTAAAATATTTTTGCTCACGGACGCTTCCGGTTCTACTTCGTTATTTTAAATGCAATGTGCCACTTTTTAATCGCATTTTGAATTCTACTCGTAATCCAAGGTAAATTTTTACTAGCATACTATGTGTCTAAAGTTAACCATTTTCAAAATATTTCGTTGTTTTCCAAAATTTTTGCAGAATCATACTTGCACTTTATACCTGATAACTTAAAGGAAAAATAACCTACAAGATTCATCTTTTGCACACAACACACCAGTATGTGTACCTTCAGCAGACGTATTACAGTTTTGCGTTTCAACATACAGGGTGATAGAAATTGACTTGGCAACTTGCAAACTTGTAACAATAGTAGCCTTGGGAATTTAATTTGTCAACCAAGTGACGTTTGCATGCTAGAAATGCACGCGGTGAAGTTTGTTATCGAAATTACAAAATAGGGCCTTAATAGTGATAAAAATGGCCAATTTAGGGGATGCAAACTATGACTTTATGGAGCTATTAATTATTTATGGTGAATGTCATCGAATAATTGGACACACATGTCGTATTTTCGCCGAAAAGTATCCAGATAGACCGAAGCCTAGTCCGGACACAGTAAAGAGATTATTTAAGAATTGTTCAAGTTACGGGAGCTATATCCCCAAAAAAGAAAAACCAAAGCCAAGTGTTGATAATGAGGTAAACAAATCATTTTTTACGGCACAAAATACACTAAATGACCAACGGTCTTGACGATAGTTGGTTCTTGTGACGTGAGGATTCTGATCCGGCCAAAAGTGGCTATTATGACGATTGAACAATCTATTTTTGCAGACCTTTGCCTCATCACACCATACACCATACACGTCGTGAGTTATCACTGGGCTGTAAACTATGGATTAAGTGATACGAGAAGGGTCACCGGTTGTGTTTTTTGAATATTTTGTGAATGATTGTTGTTGATAAACCCAACTCTCTTTGACAATCCCTGAGACATTAACTTGGCTCAGCAGCGAAATAAGACATTGATTTCGTTTACCTCATTATCAACACTTCGCTTCGGTTTCTCCTTCTGGGGATTAAGCTCCCGTAACTTGAACAACTCTTCAATAATCTCTTTACTGTGTCCGGACTAGGATTCGGTCTATCTGTATACTTTTCGGAGAAATCACGACATGTGCGACCAATTATTCGATGACATTTAGCATAAATAATTAATAGCACCATAAAATCATAGTTTGCATGCCCTAAATTGACCATTTTTCTATTACATGATTATTAAGGGCCTATTTTGTAATTTCTATAACAAACTTCACCTCGTGCACTTCTAGCATGCAAACGTCACTTAGTTGACAAATTAAATTCCAAAGGCTACTATTGTTACAAGTTTGCCCTGATTCGAACAAATATGTATTTATCTCCAAAACGGTTAGATTTAAGTATAGGGAATGCAAACGTAAATCGAAAGAGATTCGAAATGCAAATTAAACTAGTTAATAAAATACAGCGTGTGCCCTTTGAAAAACACAAGTTTTGATCAGTTGAATTTTGTCAAGTTTCCAAGTCAATTTCTATCACCATGTATGCTGCAACGCAAAACTGTAATACATATTGTGAAGGTACACATACTGGTGTATTGTATGCAAAAGATAAACCTTGTAGCTTATTTTTCCTTCAAGTAATAAGGGCAATTATGATTCTGCAAAAATTTTCGAAAAAAAGCGAAATATTTTGAAAATGGTTAATTTTAGATACATAACATGCTAGTGAAAGTATACCTTAAATTACGAGTAGAATTCACAATTCTATTAAAAAGTGGCATATTGTATTTAAAATAACGAAGTTGATGGACACTTCCGGTAGAACCGGAAGTGTCACGTGAGCAAAAATATTTTAGTTCAATGGGGCTTGGCCGAAACCCTAGGAATCGAAATTTTTCGAATTAAAATCGGTTCGGTTATTGAGAAACTCCTAACAGAAATTCTTGGCGCCTCACCCTGTATAGCTAAGACTACTGCCAAAGCATCAGAAAAAGGGTATATTAGAAATGAATTTTCTGGAAATACTTTAGTAAAATAACGGACAATGACGGTTGAGGCGAAGACTTCAGGCTTTGTAAAACGTTCTCCTTGAGACATTTTCTTTCCATAGATCGTATTAGTTTCAGGTCATTTGCCTAAATGTTGCCAATTTTGACGTTTTAAATCGCGACTTTGACGTTTTGAGGAAAATGCCAATTTATTTTCCTTTAATTGCCTATAACTTTTTGGTATTTAACCTATTGAGCTAAATATTGGTGGGTAAATTTTTTACATGACTCCATAAAAAGAAGTCCATTTTTGTTAGATCAGGTGACCTAAGAGACCATGCATTCGGCTCTCCTCTTCCAATCCAGCGTTCTGGAGAATGTCGGTTAAGAAAAGCATAGATATTAGCTCTATAATGAACTAGGGTACCGTCGGCAATAAACCACATATGATTACGTATGATAAGAGGCAGTTGGTGTAATAATTGTCCAAGGTCTCCTGTTAGAAACTGAAGATATCGCTGTGCAGTCAGCCGTTCTTCAAGGAATACGGACCGGTGACAAAATTTACAATAATTTCACCCCAGACGTTAAGAGATGCTGTCCTGGCATACACAAGAAGCTGCTCTCGTGAAAATAGCATTTTAACCCAAAAATATAAACACAAACTTGCTGCCTTTGCAATGTTGGAAACATGTAAATGTCAGCAAAGATCCTCTGCAACTGTTCTACCCAATGTCAAAAGAGTGCATTATTGGGCAGTATTTTGACCGCCATCGTACGATTTGGAGGTTATAAGTCACTTTTCCTAGATAAGATGACATTCTATGTTTTTGAAGTATCAACCATAACCAGGTAAGTACACTTGAAGAACCCAAATCACCACAACACATTTAAAAAAAGACCTGATGATTGTTTCACTAACCAAGTTAGCGTCATCAGAGGATGAAACATTAGAATGTTTCATCCTCTGATGACGCTAACTTGGTTAGTGAAACGATCGTCAGGTCTTTTTTTAAATGTGTTGTGGTGATTTGGGTTCTCCAAGTGTACTTATCAGTGCTCATCACAGGTTCCAATCTTCACTTAGTAACTATAACCAGGTTTGTAAAGCATCACTTAAGAGTTTTAGACAGGTCATCGTTAGTTACTGATTATTCCAACTGAAGAGCTAAAAGCAGATATTGTGCAGGTCGATGATAACGGGCTCTGAGGAGTGCTATAATCAGCTAAGCTGTAAGTCGGATTGTTGGTTATTAATTGAATGTAATTTATATGCAAAATAATAAGAATGAGAGGCAAAACCGAATCTTGTGGAACACCCGCAGTAATTTATAAATATCCGATGAAACACCACCGGCAACAGTATACAGGGAGCGCTGCTTTAAAAAACTAGATATCAATAACAGAGTTTTGAAAGGAATCAATATGATAAGAGTTTATTGAGAAGTCCCGCATACCAGATCCGATCAAATGCTTTAGAAGTATTTAATTAAATTGCATGACCTTCTCCAAATTTTTATTAACAGGACTCCAAATATAAGTGACTTATGCGAGAATATAGCCAGTGGATAGGTTTTGACAAAGGTTGTATTGGCGATCACCTCAGATGTTTAATTTTTTAGTGTTTTCCATAAGCCCTATATATTGATAATTTTTTCCATAACTTTGGAGGAAACTTATACAATGTGCTTTTTTGGGGGACTTTTGAGGAGCGGACTAAACTCGTGCTTGTTTCCAGATAGATGAAACATAGGACATACAAAAGAGGCGACATAAAATGTCAGTTAATTTCGCGGCACTTATTTTGAGACCCTTTGCTGGTGTTTAATCGGGGTCTGGTACTTTCTTAATGACTAATTTTTTCAATGTGGGCTTACCGGATCGATCTCTACAGAAGATTTCTCCTATATTTGACTTTGCAGTTGGAATGTTTTGTGAGTGGATGAAGCTTAAAATTAGAAGCAAATGCGCAGGCAAATAAATCATCTTTTTCTTTAGATGATATAGTGATTGATTTATTATTCGAAACCAGGACAAAAAAGTTGACAGTTTTTTTTAATTTCAACAACACACCACGAGGGCTGACAGCTACTAAATACTAGACTAAATACTATCGTACCGTGGGTGTCAACAAGGAGGAAAGAGGCAACTTGTTAATTCTGGACTTGAAGGTTTGGAGGTTCGGAGGAGAAGGAAAAACATGCGCTGGCAAGCAATTCCACAACTTGGAAGTTGGAAGTCCTCAGGACAAAAGAGCGGGCATAACAAGATGGTTCTATGTCTGCTGACCTGACAGTAAAAGGGTTCATTCGCTATGTTCCCCTGGTAGATCTGTTGGAGGCAGCAGGTGGAGGAACTATGGAAGAAAGCAGGTGAATATGAAATTTTGACCTATAATTTTTACCATAGACCAAGAGCGTCGGGTATTGTTTGGACATGAGATGACTTTGTCTCTAATTAACACGTGGAAGCATTTTCGGTATAACTGGATGTCTGTTGCATTTTCTTCTTGCTCGTACAAAGTCGTCACAAGTTTTTCTGCTCGAGTTTTTAACAAAAATTTTAAGCAAAATGTTTGATTTGAAATTCGCATGTTTCGATGAATGTGGAATATAGAAGTTTATTATTATTATGTTTATTCAAATAAATTATGCAATATGCAATACACAATAAGTCTATGACTTGTGCTGTGTTTTTACAAAATTTAACGGGTTCATCCAAAAAATCACTGGCAATTGTGGACCAAGTTCACTATACTTCAAATTTTAACATTCTACATGGAAAATATTTCTTACTTTAACTTCCTCCTCTAAATTGCTCTATTGTTACCTCCATTTACCAAAGTTCTTGACATCTTTATACTTATTTTTCAACCACGGGTCAACCGTAATAGCCCATATTTTATTTTTTTACCATTTATAGTTATAGTTATCGATTAGCATTTTTAATAAAACAATTTCAGTAGTGTTGTGGTCGCATTATGTGTGATTATTATTTCGATCACAGTATCTGTCCAAAGAAACGAAGAATAAAAATGTCTTAATTCGTATTAATAAATTTTCAAATAGGACAAATTTACGCTTCTGTGCATTGTTGACAAACCGACGTACCTATATCCGATTTGCCAACTAATCTATGGCGCCTCTATTTTTTGTGATATTAAAGCACCCTGAAATCACCCAAATTATGGGTTTTGCTTGTTACTTTTCTACATACTGTATCGACTTCTAACGGGTTATTTTATCAACTTTTCTAACAGTAAAAATGGTGCAAAGCTCAAAAAACGACGGTTCAATTAAAAAGTTAAGAGGCTTTGAAAAAATGATTTCTCGCTTTGCTATTTTTTGGTTTTAAACCATTATGGATATATGTATACATGTAATAAATACATTAGAAAAGACATATCTTTATTATATATATATATATATATATATATATATATATATATATATATATATATATATATATATATATATATATATATATATATATATATATATATATATATATATTATACTTACCAAAAGCTGGTGTTATAACCAATTTAGATGTCGCAGGTGAATTTCTTGTAATATTTACTCTAAGAAGAACATCAGGGTATCCTTCTTCACAGCAATTGTAAAACTTCAAGTGTTTTTCCACTTCTGTTGAAACAATTTGCCATTGATTGTTGGTAGTAACCAATTCTGACAACTAGAAAGAAGGATATATTAAGTTCATAAAATATTTACAAAACATTAAATACCTACTATCAATTTAAGTAGGTGGTGTACGATTTTGGAATCGCGGGAAACTTTCAAATATACTGATACTTAAACGCATTTTAGTAAGTTTTAATAAAAGCTTTCCCGCAGGAAAGCTCAAAATAGTAATACTTCTAAATAATACACGTCTATTTACTGCAAACACTCAGTTGTGTAAGCTATTCCCGAAAAATAAAATTTAAAAGCATGGTAATGATACGATTATTAGTGATACGATTAAATTAAAAATTTGGGGTTGCAACTGTTACTCAAATGGGGTTAAAGTGGTAACGTTTTCACGTTGCAAGATGTTATTTCTTAAATTTACACAATTGTAGATTTGAGAAAAACACATCTATATGTGTTTTGTGATTTTAGTGATTTTTTTTAATTCACAAATGAGGAGATCGAGACTTTTCAATTTTGAAATAAATTCTTCTAATCAGCGCAAACTAGGGCCGCTGGAATGAAAATCCGAGGTCAGTTTCAGACATTATATATATATATATATATATATATATATATATATATATATATATATATATATATATATATATATATATATACCGATAACTAAAAAAATATTGCGTCGATTTCGATAAAAGTTTGGTGAGCAAGTCGCTTGAATAAGTTCGTTAGCCAGGAAAATCGAACTAGCTTTTTCCAGAAAATTCGGTGTTTTCCTTCTAAACAGTTTTATATCCCCGGATATAACAAAGCTTTTGCAACCAATTTCGGTACAAGCGTTTATGTCATCAAAAGAAAACCATGTACCAACATTTGGATCTCTACGTTGAAAGGAAAAAGAGTTATAAGCATTACAGTTTTTCTCCTTAAAACGTCAAAGTGGCGATTCGAAACGTCAAAATTGACATGTTCTAGATAAATAACCTGAAACTAATAGGGCTTATGTAAAAAGAAATGTTGCAAGAAGTGTGTTCTATAAAGCCTTAAGGTTCACCTTCGGTCGTCATTGTCCTTCATTTTGCTAAAAGTTTAGGTTATTTGATTATAGGGTCTATAATTTGGCTGGAACGGCCTTTTAAAATGTATGTTATTAAAATATGGTGCCTGTTGTCTTTGAAAGAACGGTCTTTGTAGTCTGTCATGTTTTAGTTGGTTAAATTGTTGCTTTTCAATACTCTGCGGATTTGTTAACCCTAACACAAATTCTAGTGGATTCTTTAACCCGCCTACATGTTTGCTGTTAGTATATCGTCATATTTAATGCTCATATGACCTCCTTGTTCTCATTCGATGTGAGATTTGAAATTACCAATTGTTCTATGTGCTTACAACGCGTGCTAAACGCTAATGCATCTACATTGTGCTTTTGTTTTAATTGCATCAACTCTCCTAATAAACTGATATCATCGCGCTGATCAGTAAAACTATGTAGGTACTATTGCTCTTCGTAAATCAATCCACGAATTAATGATTTTAGTGTTGATGATTAATCTAGCTTGATCTGTCAATTAAGTTTGCACAAAATTTAACACAAAAAAAATGGTTTAAATATAATTTTGATCTTAATTGTAAAATTGGTTCATTTCCAAATCTACTGCTTGAGGACGTTTCCTACATGTGCAGGTTGGCCATCGCATTCGGAGATCGCTTTTAAGTGGAAGTCTTTAAATTGATCGGCCATGTTTACGTTACTTTTATTAGAATTATTCGCAGGATTATATAACTCGGAATTGGTGTCACATATTTATTTGCATCCATCTACATTCTAAATTTAATAAACTTGTTAATCGTCTTCTGAATCAGACATAGAAGTATCAACAATACGAAAAATGGAAATTGATTTTAAAAAAATGGAAACTAGCAAACAACGTACATAATAATTACTGCTATGGCTTTCATTACACTGCTTGGCTTTTTTTAGACTGCTTGGCTCTTACTTTGGACTGCTTGGTTCTTTGACCGGTTATTAGGCGTCGATACGCTTAAAATTAATATCTGTTTGATTTTTACCCTATACAAACGACTGCGCCACTTAACCTTACGGTTAAGATCTTAGACTTTTTTAAACAGTTATTTATTGATTAAACTAACACTAACATAGTACTCCAATAATAAAAGTGTTAATACAAAATATTATAATATAATAATACTATAATAACACGCCGTGTTAAAAGTAGTAAGTGCAGAACAGGAATGACGCTTCAGCTTCATTCTTATAGGTTACCAGGGAGTGGCTCTATTGTCTTGGAAGGTGATCTTGAGGTGAACTCTGCGATGCAGCTGAATGATTGTTGATGTGGCTTTCCTTTGCCTATTATTCTATTACTGCGTCGTTTCTGTTGGATGATTCCACAATGCTGACTAGACTATCTAATGCACGGTCCCGTTACAATGTTGTATAAGGGGCTATTGTTCTAGTGTTAGTTAATCTCGCAAGGTCAGAATATTTTTCAAAAGAATGTAATCAAAACACATCCTCTGAATCTGTCTTTCACTTTTGTCATTTTTTGTGGATAATATTTTGTTGTTCAAGTAAATTGTACTACAAATTGTAATTTCTGTAGACCGTTGTTGGATATTTGCAACAAAGCTTTAAAATTTTTGTAAATAGAAAAAGTAAAAATTGGAAACAATTTTTTTGATAGTTCACGACAGTTTGGGTAA
Source organism: Tillus elongatus (assembly GCA_964006375.1). Taxonomy (NCBI): domain Eukaryota; kingdom Metazoa; phylum Arthropoda; class Insecta; order Coleoptera; family Cleridae; genus Tillus; species Tillus elongatus. Next base: position 102,207,940 of record OZ023267.1, read on the forward strand.
AATTTTACGCTAAAACGAATTTTATGGCACTTTTTAATACATTGGTCTATAAGAGGTTAAATAAAATAATTTGCTAGTAAATTAAATCTTGTGCGTGTGTGTGTTTGTGTAAAAAATAGGTTTTGTATGGCTTCAGACGAGTCCGTTACCCACAGGCAAACTAAACTGTTTTCATACTTACATGGGCTTCCTTGTAGTCATTGTATAGTGCCAAATCAATCTCGTTTCCTCCGCTGGTCCAAGACCCAAACTTGAAAAAACATGACTGAGAATCGTAGGGCCAATTCTTAAAGTCGAATTCGCAAATAACACTTAGACGTGTTGGAAGCACCCAATACACTAGTCCTGTAGGATATACCAGCATACCCGCTGATGTCCAGATGATCGGTGTTCCAACAGCACTAAAGTGTTAGAATTTAGAATATTAATTGAGGTCCGCTAAAAAAGTTGTTAATCTTAGCTCTAATGATAATGATAATAATTCGAAATGTCGGTCTTAGTTCAGCGTTGTCAAAGGCTCAATACTTATTTGACGACATCAAGCAATGTTATTACAACCCAATCAAGTTGATTTTAAAACATATGTTATTGTGATTGTTTTAAGGAACGCACCTTTTTTGTGAATTTTTATTAAGAAAATTAACTAATAGAGAGGTATCGATGGTGAGACTTTTAAACATTTTCTTCAAATGGGCGCGAATTAGGCCCCCCGGAACCCACTTCCATGGCCAGTTAAAAAGTTTATATATATATATATATATATATATATATATATATATATATATATATATATATATATATATATATATATATATATATATATATATATCCAACCGATAACTCAAAAAAACTTCACTGATTTGGACCAAATTTGGGAATTACCCTTATTTTGTTAATAGCTTGGATGAGTTCGTTCATCAGATCTTAAGGCCCAATTTTTCTTAACAAAAAAAATTAAAAAATATTTTTTAAAACGCAATATCTCTCAAATTCTTTAAGCGCCTCAAACAAAAATCTACAACTTAAAAGAACATATACAGGCGTGGTTGTGTATCAATTTTCAAGTTTTTCGATCAAAGAAAAATTAAGTAATTCGAAATTAAAATGAAAATAATCCTCGACATCACTTCAGATTTTGTAATGCAATATCTACAATGTTAATCTGACATATTTAAAACATGGATATAGATATTGAAAATGAATATTGGACGATGGTTATAAATGAAAATTGTGAGCTAATGACTTAAAACAATACAATTTTGTGTAAAATAGAAAATCAGTATGTCAGTAAATCATATTCTAAGAGCACTCGGTTTTGAATGTTTCTTAATTGAGCCACGAAAACAGGACCCCATAGACTTTATTATTATTGTATAACCGGAAATAACGAATGTATTATATACTGATAGTAACAGTTTGGGCATTTTAGTTAATTTGTATTAAAAAAAATATATCACTAATAGAGAGGTATCGATGGTGAGACTTTGCAATTTTTTTTTCAATCGGCGTGAACAAGTACCCCTACAACCCATATCCGGGGTCTGTTTGAATTTTTATATGTTTATATATATATATATATATATATATATATATATATATATATATATATATATATATATATATATATATATATATGTATGTATGTATGTATCCAGCCGATAACAAAAAAAGTAATCAACCGATCTGAATGAAACTCTCTTTTATTAATAGCCTTGACGAGTTCGTTAGCCAGGAAAATTGGAAAGGTTTTCCGGGGAAATTTTGAGTTTCTTTCGAGAAAAATTTTTCATATCCGAAAATTACAAAGCTATTTTAATAAAATTTGGTGGTTATGTTGCCTTGGGAGAGGCCTTACTACTTACCAAAGTTCAACTTTCTAAGTTTATAGAAAATTGAGTTATTCAGATTTGAAGCATTTAATGAAAATCCACTACCATAACGCACTTGCTGTGTCCCGAACTTTTTTAAATAAAAATTTGAATCCACTTTTAATTCTGCAAAACACCCCCAGAAAGTTTATCATATTATAATTGTCACGACGCACAGCTAATTATGTTCTTACTTCGATTGGACTGTATACGATTAATTCGATATTATTAAAATTATGGCGATCTACAGCTATAACCCAGCTAGCTAATTTGTCCTTCTTGACTCTACTCCTACGCCGCTTACCACTGCCACGCGCCTTTACGGAATATATCGCAGAGCTTCAAGAGTAGACAATACATTAATACAAAGTTACCAAAATCGAAACACTTGTATGTTCTATTTAGAAAAAACTCGGGACGCAGCAAGTGCGTTATGGTAGTGAATTTTTATTAAATGCTTCAAATTTAAATAACTCCATTTTCTATAAACTTAGAGAGTTTAGTTTTAATACATAGTAAGGTCTTTCCTAAGGCAAGATATCCACAAAATTTCATTAAAATAACTTTGTAATTTTCGGAGAAAAAATTTTTTTCTAAAGAAAATTTTAAATTTGAATAACTCAATTTTCTCTAAACTTAGAAAGTTGAATTTTGGTACGTAGTAAATTTCATTAAAACAGCTTTGTTACTTTCGGAGAAAAAAATTTTTTTCGAAAGAAAACTCAAAATTTTCCCGGAAAACCCCGTCAGATTTTTCTGGCTAACGAACTCATCCAAGCCATTTATAAAAGAAAGGCACTTGCCAAGTTTCATCGAAATCGGTTAATTATTTTTTGAGTTATCAGACGGATATATATATATATATATATATATATATATATATATATATATATATATATATATATATATATATATATATATAAATAAATTGAAACTGACCCCGGATATGGCTTCTAAGGGTCCTAGTTCGCACTCATTTGAAAGAATTTTTGCAAAGTCTCACCATCGATACCTCTCTATTAGTGAATTTAAAAAAAAATTCACTAATTATGCATATTGTGCTTTCTCAATATTCTGTGTATTGCCCAGATAGATAAACCCAAATCTTTAGACCTACTTCTTAACGAACTTTGTAGACATGCTTCAAAATATGCAAGAACTATAATTTCATTCATTTCATTGTCTTCAATTTTGAAACGTTTAGCAACGCGTCGTGTGAGTATTATTCCATTAGACGACTTACTTTTAATTCTGCTGAATTTTGTTCTATTCATTGAAGCCAAATAAAGGGATCTGTTGTTAAATGTTCGAACTGTTGTCTCAACTATTCTGTTACATTCACCATATATTGAAAACAAATTGAAAACATCATCTGCAGAATAACAAACTAGCATGTACAACATTAGTTGCCACTGCCTATCCTCTCATGTGATCCTACGATTTCTGTGGTAAAAACTTCATGTTAAATATTAAATGCTTCAAATTTGAATAAGTCAATTGTCTATAAACTTAGAGAGTTTAATTTTGGTGTGGAGTAATGTCTCTCCTAACGCAAGATATCTACCAAATTTCATTAAAATAACTTTGTAATTTTCGGAGAAAAAAAAATTTCGTAAGAAAATTTAAAATTTGAATAACTCAATTTTTTTATAAGCTTAGAAAGTTGAATTTCAGTACGTAGTAAGATCTCTCCCAAGGCAACATACATAGTAAATTTCATTAAAACAGCTTTGTTACTTTCGGAATTTTCTGGCTAACGAACTCATCCAAGCCATTAATAAAAGAAAGCCACTTGCCAAGTTTCATCGAAATCGGTTAATTATTTTTTGAGTTATCAGACGGATATATATATATATATATATATATATATATATATATATATATATATATATATATATATATATATATATATATATATAACATATAAAAATTGAGACTAACCCCGGATATGGGTTCTAGGGGTCCTAGTTCGCGCTCATTTGCAAAAATTTTTGCAAAGTCTCACCATCGATACCTCTCTATTAGTGAATTTTTTTAAATAAAAATTCACTAAAATGCCAAATATATTGTCACATCCGTCTCTATGAGAATTAAGTTTATGAACTCTGTTACTTCTATGGTCACAGGCAGCTTGTAAAGTGTGTTGGTAACAGCGAACATTCTGGAATTATATTTCTAGAAGGAACCAGAAGTGACAGGAGTGGGACAATGCAGAAAGGACTAGAATCTCTATGGACAATATAAATGGGCAAGCCGAAGATAGAGGAAGTCAGTCAGTAGTGAATTAGTGTTGGTGTATAATAAGCGATCATAGAAGGCGTATAGTGAAATATAGTAATTCTATGGACATTTTAGTTGATGGTGGTTTTAGAAAATAGTTGGTTGTAATAAATTAGTAGTTTGAAAAGTTGTTTTATGTTAGTCCACAAATCCAGAACCCCGAAGAACGTAACAACTGGTGGCAGAAGTGAGATTTCCAAGCTGCTAGCGGAAATATTTTCCGAACAACGTGGAAACTTTTAGAATTTCTGGAAGATCAGTGTCAGCCATAACTGGGTGTGTTTGAAACAGAATAAAGTGTGTACCAGCTTTAAGTACATCTATGTCCAAAACATGTAGCGCAACAGCCAATATGAACACCCAGCTACTGGATTTTTTTTTTAATGGACGAAGAAGTCAAATAAGCACGAGAAGATGCTAGAAAAAGAGATTAAAAAACAAAAGAATAAATCAGAAAGAGGGATGAAGAAGTCAGAAACATATGTGAAGAAGAAAGAAAAGAAATGAGAAAAAAGTCAGAAAAAGAGATGAAGAAGTCAGAAAGAGATGAAGAAGCAAATGATGAAATGGGAAGAAGAGATAAAGAAACAAAGAACATTTTGCAAGAACAAGCCAGCAGAATTGAGTATATTACTTCATGTGTGGACGAACGTATGCAGCGGGTGAAAGACGACATCTTCCAACAAGTAGAAAGTCGAGTAGGGAGTATCAATGACGACGTACATGACAAGCTGACTAGTGTGTAAGAGGTACAAGCGGAAGTACAGGAGAAAATGTAATCACTAGAAAATAAATATGATACCCTTGTCAAGGGCAACACCAGAATCGAAGGTAGTCCTGTCGTAAGAATTAAGGTCCCCACATTTGAAGGTTCAGTCCCATGGAATATTTATCCAGGCCACTTCGAAGCCACTGCTACAGCAGGCGAGAGCATGTGCTTCAAGGAATTCCCAGGATAGAACAGGACAATTTCGACAGCATTCGGTATTACCTAGAAATAGGATTTGGAGACCAGCAGTTACAACAGCTGTATCAGGCTCAGCTAAAAAGTGGCTCTCATAAATCAGGCAAACGTCTACACCAATTCGAAGCCGACGTTGCGAAACTAACAAGATCAGCTTATCTCACAGCCCCGTTGGAATTTTTGAATCGCCTGTCACTGTAAACATCCATTGACGGCATCAGGGATACCGACACTCAAGAGACGCACAAACTTGAACGATGCTTTGGCACATTGGTTAGAATTTGAAGCCGCCAAGCAAGCTTCTAAAGGCAATGTGAGAGTTCGCAGTCTCCAAGTCCCAGGAGAATAAAATGAAACTGATTCATCCAAGGTCATGCAGCTACCAGAGAAGATAGTAGAACGGACGAAACTCACGCCTCAAAAGGAGCCAACGCAAACTCGTCGTGCAGTTGGACCTGTGCCAAGGTTGGGCACATAAGAAGTGAATGCCGGGCTCCAAGATTATCATAAACCAACGTACAGGAAAACTAAATATAGCTAGCTGTTTGACTGGTCAATGATTCTGGCAACACGCTTGTCGTAGATGAATCCATCAGCGACAAGAAGGCTCAAATGGTTGTAGACACCGGCCCATCTAGAACGATTGTCCGTTGTGATATGGTACCAAGATGGCGGGCAAAAGAGCGGGAAAGAATCTACAAAGTGGCTCCAGCTGGTGGCGAGCAAATTCGTGTATTTGGCGAGACTGACGTCAACCTACAAATTGGAGTTTGGAAGACCAAACAGCGAGTTATTGTTGCCTCCATATCAGACCCTACTATACTTGGTCTAGATATTCTGAAAGGTCACGGTGTCAAGTAAGATCTCGGAATAATGTTTTGAATATCAGTGATAAGGAAGTAGTTATGTCGACTGTCAATAGCCTTGCAGTTCAAAAAGGCACGGTCAAAGAAGATGCCATTTTGGAACAAGTAGTGAGCATTATAGAACCAGAAGACGATGATCTTTTTAAGAAAGCTCTACTGGTCGGTAAAAGTCTTGTTCAAGCAAAATAACTGGCAGCTGCCAGAATAACCAACCTTAAAAGCTTTGATCGAAAGATTCCCAAAGGCTCAAAATCGAAATATTCTCGCTGGTAACCATCATACGGCGTTGCCACGACCAAGAAGAACCAGCCTCGTACATCCCGGATGAACCACTTCCAGAACATCTACGCTACGTCTTAGCAGAAGCTAGTGGAAATGTTTCTCCACAAAAGAAGCAAGTAGTGGCTAAATTGCTGTCCAAATATCGCAACGTTTTCGTAACCGACAAGAACGATTTTGGAAGAACAGACTACGCCATTGCATTGAGATTAGGACATCTGTACCAATCAAGCAACCACCGAGAAGGGTACTATTGGCAAAACAGCACCAAGTTAACACCATACTAAGTGATATGGAGCAGGCACGAGTTATAGAACCATCCCAAAGCGACTGGGCCTCTCCAGCAGTATTAGTTAAAAACAAAGACTGTTCCAGGTTTTGTGTAGATTAAATGATGTCACTAAGAAAGACAGCTATCCACTTCCCAGAATTCACGATACACTTGATACACTGGTAGGAGCAAGATGGTTTTCGACATTAGATTTAAAAAGTGGCTACGCGCAAGTCAAGATTGAAGAAAAGGCTGCGTTTACAATTGGCAGTGAACTGTGGCAGTTTAACGTCATGTCATTTGGGTTGTGTAACGCTACAGTCACGTTTGAGCGTCTAGTGAAGATAGTTATAAGAGGTCTACACTAGAAGACTTGCCTCGTGTACCTAGATGACGTCATTATCTGGGGAAAGTCATTCGCAGATCAAATGAAGAATGTCGAACAAGTGTTTCAGAAACTACAGGGTGCCAATTTGAAATTAAATCCCAAGAAATGCTTTCTCTTTCAAAAAACAGCCAAGTATTTAGGCCACATTATTACCCCAGATGGGGGCAAAACCAACCCAGAGAGGACAGACTGTATTATGAACTGGGACATCTCAACCAATATACATCAGCTGCGAAGTTTTCCGGGCCTTTGCACATATTACTGCCATTTTGTAAAATGGTATGCTAACATCGCGGAACCTTGTGATAAATTGTCGGAACAAAAGACACCCTTCATTTGGACTAATGATTGTGAAAGAACATTCGAGACACTAAAACTAGCTTTCTGTTCATCCCCGATTCTGACATACCCCCAGCCTGGTCACCGGTTTATTGTGGATACAGACGCGAGCAATTTTGGCATTGAAGGTGTTCCCTATCGAAAGCGGAAAATAACTATTGCGTAACGAGAAAAGAACTTCTAGCTATTACCAAGACATTAGACCATTATCACAAATGTCTATATGGTCAAGAATTTCACCTGAGAACCGACCACGCTTGCCTACGCTGGCATCTTCAGTTTAAAAACCTAGAAAAACAGATGGCGAGGTGGCTTGAACGCTTTCGAGAGGACAATTTCACCATCGATCACCGCCCTTTGACGATAGCACGGTAATGTCGTTGCCCTAGCTAGGAGATCTTGCCCACCAAAATTCAAGCACTGCATCTCTGCTGAAAATAAAGAAGATTTGAATCTTGAAGTGTTTAGGAGAACAATGATGCAACCAGTTAACCGATTGGACCCGCAGAGGTTAATCGAGGACGAAAAAGAAAAGCCTGATATCCAGCCAGTCTACAGATGGAAGGAGACTTGCCACGAAAGACCCGCTTGGTCCGAAGTTAGTGATAAAAGCGTTGTTACAAAAAGTTACTGGGTCCAGTGGGACTCTATTTAAATCAAAGATAGTCTTCTGGTCAGGAATTGGGAGTCGGGAAATGGAACCCGCATATTGAAGCAAATAGTCCTTCTGAGTCCAAGAATTAGAAAGGTAATCGGGGAGATCCATGGCGGAGGAGGTGGGGGCCATTTAGGGGTAAAGAAAACTTTGGAGAAGTTTAGAGAACGTTTTTGTTGGTTAAGATGTAGAGCTGATGTGGAGGAATGGTGCAAAATCTACCAAGAATGTGCATCCAGTATGTGGTCCAAATCAAAGACCAAGTGGCCAATAAAGCAGTATAGCAGCCCCATTCGAAAGATTTGCCATGAACATAGCTGGTACTTTTCCTAGAACAGACGCAGGAAATCGCTACATGCTTGTAGCCATGGATTATTTCAGCAAGTGGTCAGAAGTGTTTGCGGTTCTGAATCAAGAGGCCCCCACCGTTGCAAAAGTATTAGTGAATGAGTTTTTCCACAGATTTGGTGCGTCGCTGGAGCTTCATTCTGACCAAGGACGTAACTTCGAGTCGACTGTATTTTAGAAGGTTTGCAAGCTGGTGGGAATTAGAAAAACGAGAACTACACCCATGCACCATCAATCTGACGGAATCGTGGAAAGGTTCAATGCTACATTGGAGTCCCATTTGAGAATATTTGTCAACGAACGCCAAACAAATTGGGACAGGCACATTCCACTATTTCTCCTAGCATACAGCTTGGCCGTACATGGGACTACCTGATATACCCCAACCAGCGTGGTTCTCGGGCAAGAATTGATACTTTCTCCTGATCTCACATTTGGAAAGAAAAATGGAAGCCATCCATGAGCAGAAAGCGACCGCATGAAAAACCGTTATGACGTGCGCGCTAATTCAGCTGGTCTGAAAGAAGGGATCGTAGTTCTACAATCCAGTGCGACGCAAGGGTCGGTCACCGAAACTACATAAATTATGGAATGGTCCGTATAAGGCGGTCAAAAGGATCAGTGACATCCGCTATCGCATTCAGAGGACCACAATGAGCAAGATGAAGGTGGTCCATATGCATAGGCTTACGCCATACCAAGAAATGTCATAATTCAACCGGGACGTTCGAATATAAGAAGGGGGCAGTGTCACACCCGTCTCTATGAGAACTAAGTTTATGAACTTTGTTACTTCTATGGTCACAGGCAGCTTGTAAAGTGTGTTGGTAACAGAGAACACGCTGGAATTATATTTCTAGAAGGAACCAGAAGTGACAGGTGTGGAACAGTGCAGAAAGGTCTATAATCTCTATAGACAATATAAATGGGCTATCCGAAGATAGAAAAAGTCAGTCAGTAGTGAGTTAGTGTTGATGTATAATAAGCGATTATAGAAGGCGTATACTGAAATATAATAATTCTATGAACATTTAGTAATGGAAAGAACTGTTTTAGTTGATGGTGGTGTTAGAAAATAGTTAGTTGTAATAAATTAGTGGTTTCAAAATCTGTGTTTTGTCAACAAATCCAGAACCCCGAAGAACGTAAAAATATATAAATTAAAAATAAACAACAATAAATCAAAACGCAATATTGAACATACCGCCGACCCTAAAATACAAATTTTAGCTCTAACAACCCAAAATATTAAATAAAACTATTTACAAGGTAAGATGCAAATATTACAACAATCATAATATTGATTTGGAAGCAAACACAACTTGGATACGTGTCTCTGAAGGACACCCGTTACAGTCTTAACCGTTGCAACTTGACAGATTTTATCTGAACCTGGATGAATCGCTGTTACACCAGCTAATAGCCATGCTAACGGTGTATGTAGCTTATTTTTTATAACATCTATGTCTTGAACCTTTAACGATTTAGTTTAGTTTGTCCATTTATTGCGTTTCTGCAATGTATTCAAATAGGCATGATGCCAACGAGATCAAAATTTATTGTGCAAACGCTGCAACAGTAGCCAGCGACTCAAAGTGTTAAGCTTTAACTGAGAAAAATCCCTTGAGGGCAGTGATGTTAATGGTTTCAATGTTAAAAAATGTCGAGGCGACAACGCACTAAGGTTATTTGGATCCGTCTTACTAAGGGGATGAAGTGACCTTAAATTAAGTACTGCTTGGATCTGAACGAGGATCGTTTAAAATTCTTCGAACGTCAAAATTTGCTGACCAATAACTGTAACTAAATGAGCCGACCTGATCTGACCTGACCCTAAGAAAATCTTCTCCATCTACGAAAATGTGTAATTTTCAAAATGTCTTGGATCTACACTTACCCTTTTGAATTTCAGAAATCGGGTCAGAAGACATTTCACACTGTACTTGTTTAACTAAAAGAAGGAGAGACTTATGACCATTACCTATTATTTTGAAATACCACTAAACTGTTGTAGTTATAGCAATAATAATTAAAGTAATATTTATAAACATTTGTTCATATTATTTATTGGATTATCTTATGAGCTTGATTATAAGCAGTGTATTTTTTTCTTTGCAGCAAGAATGCAGACCTGAGCCAGATCATAGATCAAGAAAATAAAGTTATTTAAATGATCTTAAAACACAATAAAATATTTGTTTGCTTATATTAGTGTTTTATTGGGGGGATGGGATTAGAAAGAGAATATGGTGGTTGGTTAGCATCAAATATCAATTTTATGTAAAAGTGATATCCATTTGATGGCTACATGTATATGTCCATACAATATCCATTAGATATATAATGGACATCCATTTCGTGACCACATGTATATCCATACAACGTCCAATATATATATCCACATGGATATCCAGATTGATGGATATTGGTAGGACATCGGTATGTCCATTGGATGTCCATTGGATGTCCATTGCATATCCATGTATATCCATTGGATGTGCTGGATATCAATCGTGGATATCCATTGGATATCTAATGGACGTCCATGTGTTGTGTGGAAATGCGCTGTTAGTATCTGAACTTCATCTGCTACTGTTTGATACATTGACAACTAACCCAAGTGAAAATTCACTGCATATAAAGGTTATAAACTCAACATTTTACCTGTGTGAAAAATTTTCAAATGTTCTAACATAACGTATTTGGTGCATCCACATTTTTAAGAAGTTAAATTAATTCAATAAATAAAGTTCGTAAGCCTTAACTTTGATGAAAATTCGCTACCATAACACACTTACCACGTAAGGATTTTTATGTTGTAGGCAGAGTAATATAATTACCTGTTATAAAGGTATATGTCTGGTCTCCATAGTTCATAAGGCGTGGTGTGCAGTTCACTGAGACCACCATAATCTTCGGGTTTCCACTTTAATTTTCCATCCTCCCAGGTCTACAAATACAAGAAGGCCAATTCAGCTTTGTCAATTAATCTAGAAAAAACTTATTACTGGACCGATTCAAGCATTGTGTTGTCGTGGTTGTCGGCCGAACCGAGAACCTGGCAAACATTCGTCTGCAACCGTGTGGCCGAAATACAGCAGCTCACTGAAACTGCGAATTGGCACATACGTTCGGCCTCAAAACCCAGCGGATATGCTGTCCCGAGGCGTGAGTTCGAGTACATTACCGCATTCAGAGTTATGGTGGCATGGGCCATCATTTTTAAACGAAACATTAGACGACAATTTTTTAAACAGGAGCCTTTTATTAGCCACTCAAACAGATTTCTCATTCTTCGAAAGATGTTCTAACTTCTCTAAATTACAACGGGCGATTGCATTTTGTTTGAGATTTGCAAATAATTCTAAGTGTACTAAGGCTTCAAGGAAAATTGGACCGTTGTCTAGTGCGGAGATAACACAAAGTACAGAAGTCATAATAAAGGCAGTGCAAAAACAGAGTTTCCGCAGGAAATTTATTCACTTAAGCAAACTAATCAAGTACTTCCCGCTAGAAAACTCGCTTCTTTATCCCCATTTTTACAAAATGATATTATACGTGTAGGGGATTGGCTCATTAATTCTAACTTAAGCTTTGATAAGAAATTTCAAATTGTTTTGCCAGACAAACACCATGTCACCAAATTAATAATTGAGCAGGTTCATATTAGTGGCTGCGGTCCATGGAAGCAAGGGAAGCATTGCTTCCCTTAAAATAACGACCACATACCTACTTTAAAATAATTTGTATTAAACCGCATTATTTAAAATCCATTTTGTATTTTAAATATTAAATTTCAAATTCTAAAACTAATTTATCTATTACATTTTTTAATTCGCAAGCGCACACATAATTATTTATTATGCATTATACTGTACTTGTATATGCGCTCTGCGCTCTTAGCAAGGACGTCGTCCCAGTAAACGCAACCACCAACCAACAACATGAACCTGATACTACGAGTGGATGCAATGACTTCAGTTAAATACACGTAGTCAGCAGGCCTCATAATGAGAAACCCTTGCTCGATGCTCGACGCAATGTACGTGTATTTCAACATGTACCACGTGTTGGAAGACCCGATGCACGTGCAACGTGAATGTCTGATTATTTCGTAGATATAAGCAGCTGAATAAGTTAAATACATTGGCATTTTATGATTATTAATATGGCTGAAACGAGATCAGCTTTTAACAGCGGCGTCGGTGGTGGTGGGAATTTACAAACTTTTCGAACAAGTGGTAATAATAACTGTGATTGTGTCGTGTGTTTTTTGATAAACAAAGTATTTTCAGCTTCATTGTTTGCTGAAAAACTTGCTATTATTAATAAAGGTAGGCCGAAACCTACTCTAAAAAACTTAAATACAAGAATTAAAACATGTATTCGACATTTCAACGCGGAAAAAACTTATAAACAATATGAATGGTCAACAGAAATAAACTGTTTTGTTGGCCTGGTAGTCCATTTGTGACTGAAAGGGGGCTGTGGAATAAAAGTGGGTTTTCCGACTTAAATAATCTACATAAAGTAGTAAAAAGACATGTTATGTCTAAAGCGCATTTACAGACCATTTTAAAATTAAGTGTCTTTGGAAAAAACGCGAATTGAACACGCCGTTGACAAGCAGATAGAAATTAGTCATCGCCAACACAATGAACTGGTTGATAAAAACATAAACATATTAAAAAGACTTATTGATGTTGTGTGTTTTCTTGGTCAGCATGAATTGGGGTTCAGGGGTCATGACGAAACAACTACATCTGCAAATAGAGGAAACTTTCAAGACCTAGTTTCTTTAATAGCCAAATACGACATTTGTTTAAAAAATCACTTGGAACAGTCTAACGTTTTTCGCGGGACATCAAATCGCATTCAGAATGACATAATTGCGGCTGCTGCCACTATTATTTTGAACAGAATTAAATCTGAAATTAAACAGACTCGTTTCATTGCTATTGTTCTAGATGAAACAACCGACGTAACTAATTTAAGTCAACTATCTGTAGTAATACGCTATGTAAAAATGGATGGGAGCAAGAAATACTTTTAGGCTTTAAAAATGTGACAGAAGATCGTACCGCAAACGCTCTATATAAAATTGTGCTTAATATTATAAAATATATTGAGGAGACTGATAATAAATTAATTGCCCAAAGCTATTATGGGGCTGCTGTTATAGCCGGACATTTAGGAGGTCTTCAAGCTAAAGTGCGGGAAAGGTTTTCCAGTGCTCTATTTGTACACTGTTGTGCTCATAAATTAAATTTAATTTTATCCTATAAATCATATTAAAGAATGTAAGGTGTTTTTTGCTACCCTAAGTGGAATAGCTGCTTTTTTCCAAATCTATGAAGCGCACACAAGCCTTAGACTCAATTGTTAAAAAAACGTTTACCCAAAGTAGCTGCAACCCGATGGAACTACAACGGCAGACTTGTGTGAACTATATTTGAACACCGTGAATCGTTAATTGAACTTTTTGAAAACATAATAGAAAATAGCAAAAATTGGGATGCAGAAACAATAAATAGTTCTAGAGGATTTTTGGATGGTTTGAAAAGAGACTTTAATTTTAATTTTTTACTTAATATATTTTCGGAAATATTTCCGTTTTCAGATAATGTATTTAACATATTGCAATGTAAAACAAATGACATTGGTTTTTTCCTAAAGAAAATTAGTGAATTTAAATCCATTGTAATTCAAAAAAGGAATGAATTTGATAAGTTCTGGAAAAAACAATGGAATTAGGAATAGTGGAGCCACGATGAAAGCGTCTGCGCACTGATAATGTGGGAGACCTTCAAACTTCCTATCGCCGCCTTTTCTACAAAATCATAGATCAAATTCAGCAGCAAATTAACTGCAGATTTGATCATCTTAGTGACCTGAAATTTCTTGAATTGTGTAATTTTTGAGGATTTGTAGGGATACCTTTCCCGGAAGATTCATTCAAATCATTATTCCACCACTATGGACAATATTTTGATAAAGCCGCCTTATTACGATCAGAACTTACAGTCATTTATGAAACCGATGTTATTGACACAAAAACTAACGCGAGTGAACCTTTAACTTTCTTAAAAGAATCAAAATTGGAAAATGCATATTCTGAAGCGTTCAAATTATGTGAATTAGTATTAACAATTCCTGCTACTAGTGCGTCTGTAGAACGAAATTGTTCTACATTGAAACGTATCAAGAGTTTTGTTAGGAATTCAACAGGATAGGAAAGACGTTCCCAAGTTTCAATTTTGTCAATTGAAAATAACTTCGTCAAAGAAATGTCCCAGATTCCACAGTTTTATGACATTATTAACGAATTTGCCAAAAACGACAGAAGAATTGAGTTACACTACAAATAGGTAAGTTTCTGAAAATTGCTTCCCTTATTTAAAATGTCACCGCACGCCCCTGGTTCATATACAAAACTTACATCCTGGTCCGCAAACTACGTTGTCAATCGTGCGACAAAAATATGTTACCATTACAAACGATACACACATAATACTAAAATTATATACATGCATAAATTACATAGTAGGGGTGACCGGCGCTATGAGACCACGTGAGGCCAACGGGTCACCCCCACAATTTGAAAAACCCCGCGTTAATGTGCGTCAATCCTAGTGCTGTCCGCTTCAATAACCAAGAACTGGCTATCGTTGGGTAGAACGTATTCATGTTAACACCGGTGGCAATTTTATAATATTAAGCTTAATAATAATATTATACAAATGTAGGTATAAAATTAATTTGCGTTGATATATCGAAGGGACAATTGTTTGTAATACGAATTTAGGTATAGTTTATAGTGTAATTGGCTATTCGTTATTCCAGTAGGCAATATAATGTTTTTATGATGTTTATTAATACAAAAGTAATGGCCTGGTGTTGTGCTTGGACTGGTCTTGATTGCAGTTATTAATTTTGAGAATGGTGTTTGCATGGATTCATCTCCACATATATAATTTTATACAGCAAAAAAATATTCAACTCATGAGACGTTCCTAAGACAAATAAATATAAAAATAACAATACTGAATAGGAGTAACTAAATTCTTAGACATATTTAAATGCAATGCATACGGTCTGATATTTTGTTACATTTTTCAGATTTCTTGTTGTCATTTCCCAAGTATGTAACCACTTCACGTTTCATAATCATGTACACTTATAACTTATACATTTTACTTTTGTGTGTTATAAAATTGCGATGTAGCGAAAGAGCTATCATCTCTATAAATAAAAATTAAATGCTGTTCGTTTGGGGCGTGCGGTGACATTTCAAATAAGGGAAGCAATTCTCAAAAACTTACCTATTTGTAGTGTAACTCAATCCTTCTGTCGTTTTTGGCAAATTTTAATAATGTCGTCATAAAACTGTGGATTCTGGGACATTTGCTGGAAGAGTTTATTTTCAACTGACAAAATTGAAATTTGGGAAAGTCTTTCCTGTCCTGTTGAATTCCTAACAAAACTCTTGATACGTTTCAATGTAAAAATAAAATCGTTCTAAAGATGCATTAGTAGCAGGAATTGTTAATACTAATTCACATAATTTGAACACTTCAGAATATGCATTTTCAAATTTTGATTGTTTTAAGAAAGTTAAAAGTTCACTCGCGTTAGTTTTTGTGTCAATAACATCGGTTTCATAAATGACTGTAAGTTCTGATCGTAATAAGGCTTTTGTCAAAATAATGTCCATAGTGGTGAAATAATGATTTGAATGAATCTTCTGGGAAAGGTATCCCTTTAAATCCTCCAAAATTACACAATTCAAGAAATTCTAGAAAAGGCGGCGGTAAGAGGTTTGAAAGTCTCCCACATTTTCAGTGCGCAGACGCTTTCTTCGTGGCTCTACTTCTCTTAATTCGATTGTTTTTTTCCCAGAACTTATCAAATTCATTATACTTAAGGTAGCAAAAAACAGCAGCCCCATCATAGCTTTGGGCAATTAATTTACTATCAGCCTCCTCAATATCTTTCATAATATTAAGCACAATTTTATATAGAGCGTTTGCGGTACGATCTTCTGTCTCATTTTTAAAGCCTAAAAATCTTTCATGTACACTCCCATCCATTTTTGCGTAGCGTATTACTACAGATAGTTGACTTAAATTAGTTACATCAGTTGTTTCATCTAGATCGATAGCAATGAAACGAGTCTGTTTAATTTCAGATATAATTCTGTTCAAAATAATAGTGTCAGCAGCCGAAATTAAGTCATTCTTAATGCGATTTTATGTCCCGCGAAAAACGTTAGACTGTTCCAAGTGATTTTTTAAATAAATGTCGTATTTGGCTATTAAAGAAACTAGGTCTTGAAAGTTTCCTCTATTTGCAGATGTAGTTGTTTCGTCATGACCCCTGAACCCCAATTCATGCTGACCAAGAAAACACACAACAACAATAAGTCATTTTAATATGTTTCTGTTTTTATCCACCAGTTCATTGTGTTGGCGATGACTAATTTCTTTCTGCTTGTCAACGGTGTATTCAATTCGCGTTTTTCCAAAGACACTTAATTATAAAATGGTCTGTAAATGCGCCTTAGACATAATATGTCTTTTTACTACTTTATGTAGGTTATTCATGTCGGAAAACCCACTTTTATTCCACACTCCCTTTTCAATCACAAATAGAATACCAGGCCAACAAAACAGTTCATTCCTGTTTTCACAACCCGTTAACCATGAATATTGTTTATAAGTTTTTTTCGCGTTGAAATGTCGAGTACATGTTTTAATTCTTGGATTTAAGTTTTTTACAGCAGGTTTCGGCCTACCTTTATTAATAACAGCAAGTTTTTAAGCAAACGGTGAAACTGAAAATCCTTTGGTTATCAAAAAACACACAATACAATCACAGTTATTGTTACCACTTGTTTGTAAAGTTTGTAAATCCCCACCCCCACCGACGCCGCTGTTAAAAGCTGATATACTTGCAGCCATATTAATAATCATAAAATGCCAATGTATTTAACTTAGTCAACTGCTTATATCTACGAAATAATCAGAGACATTCACTTTGTACGTGCACCGGGTCTTCCTAGTACAACACGTTCTAAAAATACGCATACATCCCGTCGAGCTAGGGTTTCTTATAAAGTTGCCTGATGACTACGTGTATTTAACCGAAGTCATTGCAACCACTCGTAGTATCAGGTTCATGCTGTTCGATGGCGGTCGCATTTACTGTGACGACGTCCTTGATAGGAGCATATATACAAATACAGTATGATGCATAATAAATAATTATGTGTGTGAGCTTGCGAAATAAAAATTGTAATAATTAAATTAGCTTCAGAATTTAAAATTTAATATTTAAAATACAAAAGGGATTTTAAATAATGCGGTTTAGGTATGCAGTCGTTATTTTAAGGGAAGCAATGCTTCCCTTGCTTCCATGGAGCGCACGCCACTGCTGTTCGTTGGTAAGCGCATCACTTAAGGACGACTGGACCGTGTTGGCTAATTTTATTTTTGAAATGTTATAGTTCGAACAAGGTTTTTAGGGAAAGAAAAATTGGAAAAGTTGCCCGGATAATTCGGGAAAACTTAAATTCTTTTTTCTCCTATTTCGCTACGTGCGCAAACGTCGCTTGACTTGAAATTTGGAAAGGACAACGACTATCGAGTCAGCTATTATAAATAGTAATAAGGCAAATATATCGCAATCAATTGCTTATTTATCTTTGAAAATTGATCTACAAGTGTTGGCTCTAACTGACTGCTTTTCACATGACATTGACATGATATGGATTCGAACATAAAGGAAATAAGCAAAACTTACCATGGTTATCCAAGCGCAGAGGTTTGCTATGGATTTTTCCTCAACAATTTCGATGTGTCTTATACTAAAACCCATTTCAACCACAGTTGAATTATAATGCTGAGATGGTCTGGCAAATCTATCGTAATTTTTTAAAAGATCATTTCTGAGAAGATCGGTCTGTGTAGAATTCCACATTGTCTGTAAGTTGATCTCTGAAACTTAAACATCCATCTTGGAACAGTGTGTCTTTCAGGGACATAAAAATATATAAATATCTCAAAAGGGACCTGTTAGACTGTTAGATATACTTGACATTTAACGATCATATCATAATTTTAACGAGAAAAAGTTTGCTATTGGGGGAATCCTGACTTTCAAATTTTGGAAAAATGTCTTCTTAATGGCGCGAACTAGGACGCCTAGAGTCCATGTTCGTGGTCAGTTTTATATATATATATATATATATATATATATATATATATATATATATATATATATATATATATATATATATATATATTGTCATGAAGTGGATAATTATAGCGGCATTATACAATTTAATTGCTAAGAAGAAGCTAAATCCATTACTTTAACCGTGATTTAAATCCTTATGAAATAATTGCGAACACTTGTTGATATGTGTTTTCTATATTTCGCGCCGATGGGCTGCAAGAGAGCGGTATTGAAGGTATAGTTGGCCAGGCTGAGTCTTTGACAGGGTCAGTGACGAAAACGAGGTCGAGTATGCCGGTCCATTGGACGATGCAGGGACACGAGACAATGCAAGTGCCGGTAGACGCATCGACTGGAGGTGGACAGGATCTGCAGTCAGACCGGTGAATCAGAGATATACAGTAAAAGTAAAACAGTAGGTCTCCTGTCCTTTCAGGTGTTAGCCACGCAGAGTTTGCAGCCACCGTCGATATTGAAATCGCACATTTTGGTTTTCCTCTTGTTTTCAAGTTTATGTTAAGATCTGGATGTCGTCCGAAGGTCGCAGTAGCAAAGCAGGGCATTGTTAATTTGCAAGCGTACCCAGCCTAGCTATTTGCGATCCAAACAGTCCTGCGATACCCGGTCTCTTGATCCCCCGGGGCATTGGTTGGGGGTTTTTGGTCGTCTTCCTTGGGGAGCATTTCCTCTAGTTTTCAATCCCTTCTACACAGGGTAATGTTCTCCAGGCGTTGGAATGCAACGTATGACTGTTGGGCCGTAGTTAAGCTGTAATAATAAGAATCATAGTGCGTAGCTAGCTTATCTTGATATTGCATCTTTTTTCTTATTTCACATGCTGAATGGCTGCTTATTCTGACCGCTTGCCTAATACCACGTCTTCGCACTGCCGCATCGTTTTTTAAAACTACCGACTACAAATCGCGTCCCCGCTTCAAAACACCGCCCGCATAAGCCTCGAAAATTTAATCGGCTCAATTCGTTATAACTGCCTCTGCCTCTGATCTCTAATAATTTACTTTTACTGCGAATAATATAGTCTAGCTTCAGAGCCAGTGTTAGGAATGCCCGGTTAGGTTAATGAGTTGTTTTAGTTTATCGAAAACCTTTTTGGGAATCTTGTTTTGTACATAATTTGCAAATATTTTCTCACAAGTACGTTTGTAAATAGATTATTGATTTTACTCGCCATTTCATTTAGCACTTCCTAACGAATCCACCCCAACGTATTTTATAACACTTTGAGTTCTAATAAAGGCCAGCACTATGAGTCACGAGTGACTTTGCCTTAAGACTTAAGAGAACCCTGTCTTCACTATAACTTACCCTGGGTCTAAGTAGCTGTAGCGACTTAGCTAAGACGCATGGCCCTGAGGGAGTCTTCCTAGAAAACTCAATTTACGCTGGTGCTTGTGTATAGTTCTAGTAGCCTGGCTGCGTTGGCTGTAGTACTTTATAGGGTGTTCTCGCTGTAATTAGTGTAGCGCACTGGTTAGCCCTAATTAGAGTGAAACCGGTCTGCGTTTCCAATTATAGGGAGAATAGCCTTACATACATTGTCCCTGTATTAGTGAATAAATCGGCCAGTGCTGACAATTTACAAAAATTGTTAGTTGGTTGTACACACTCTCTATTTATAACATTTTTTGCTAATTGGAGCTATCGTGACAACATTACTGCCTGGTCCCGCACCGAGATGGCGACCCTGTCGTACATTTAACAATGTTCTGGTAAACTGGCTGCCTTAGCTGTATTATTTTATAGGTGTGTTCTCGCCGTAATTAGTGTAGCGCACTGACGAGCTATAATTAGAGCGAAACCGGTCTGCGTTTCTAATATAGTGATAATACATCTAGCCTTACATATACTTTTCATTATATAAACCCGCGTACAAAAATTGGGTATTCGCGAAGATACGAAAATTTTCAGAAAGCAAACCCAAATATTTACCGAAAAAACTTGTTCGATTTTCCTGGATAACGAACTTCTCAAAGTTACTTACAAAAAGGAGGTACCTGTTTGTCTACTGTGGTGTTATATATAGATAAAAACCTATAAAAAAGGAAACTGACCCCAATGAGGGTTATATGGGTTCTAGTTCTTCAAAATTCAAAACTCGCGATCTCCTCATTAGTGAATTTTCTCTACGAAAATTCCTAAAAGTATCAATGTGAAATTTAATAAATTCCAATTGTGGGAATTTACAACGATTTCGATATAAAAATGTCCATAACCTTTGAAGTTCCTGTATAACATGAAAAACCTTATAGACGGAGTATAGAAAAAATCAGCTGAATCGAAATGTAAAATAATATATGGGGTGATCCGCTTGAAAAAAAAATGTTTGGTTGTCCTGAAAATATGGAAAATATGGTATAGTTACATAAACTTTTAAAATATTAAGTTTTAAGGCGGTCTATAATTTTTCTTAATAATTCTGAGCCACTATATAATCGTGTATTTGAGGTCGAAGTTAATACAATGCCGGAGCGAAATTTAAAAACTCATAATCCTCGAGTAATTGGGACTCGTGTAGGTAATTCTTCATTTAAGTGACTTTTTGAAGGCTATACAACTTAAAAAACTCGGGACGCAGCAAGTGCGTTATGGTAGTGAATTTTTATTAAATGCTTCAAATGTAAATAACTCAATTTTCTATAAACTTAGAGAGTTTAATTTTAATACTTAGTAAGGTATTTCCTAAGGCAAGATATCCACAAAATTTCATTAAAATAACTTTGTAATTTTCGGAGAAAAATTTGAATAACTCAATTTTCTCTAAACTTAGAAAGTTGAATTTTGGTACGTAGTAAGATCTCTTCTGATGCAACATATATAGTAAATTTCATTAAAACAGCTTTGTTACTTTCGAAAAAAAAATTTTGAAAGAAAACTCAAAATTTTCCCGGAAAACCCCGTCCGATTTTTCTGGCTAACGAACTCATCCAAGCCATTTATAAAAGAAAGGCACTTGCCAAGTTTCATCGAAATCGGTTAATTATTTTTTGAGTTATCAGACGGATACATATATATATATATATATATATATATATATATATATATATATAATATATATATATATATATATATATATATATATATATATTGAAATATATATATTGAAACTGACCCCGGATATGGCTTCTAGGGGTCCTAGTTCCCACTCATTTGAAAGAATTTTTGGAAAGTCTCACCATCGATACAACTCTATTAGTAATTTTTTTAAATAAAAATTCACTAATTATGCATATTGTGCTTTCTCAATATTCTGTGTATTGCCCAGATAGATAAACCCAAATCTTGAGACCTACTTCTTAACGAACTTTGTAGACATGCTTCAAAATATGCAAGAACTATAATTTCATTCATTTCATTGTCTTCAATTTTGAAACGTTTAACAACGCGTCGTGTCAGTATTATTCCATGACTTGACGACTTATTCCAGTACGTGGTAATATCTCTCCCAAGGCAACATATATAGTAAATTTCATTAAAACAGCTTTGTTACTTTCGGAGAAAAAAAATTTTTCGAAAGAAAACTCAAAATTTTCCCGGAAAACCCAGTCCGATTTTTCTGGCTAACGAACTCATCCAAGCCATTAATACAAGAAAGCCACTTGTCAAGTTTCATCGAAATCGGTTAATTATTTTTTGAGTTACCAGACGGATATATATATATATATATATATATATATATATATATATATATATATATATATATATATATATATATATATATATATATATATATATATATAACATAATAATTGAAACTGACCCCGGATATGGGTTCTAGGGGTCCTAGTTCGCGCTCATTTGCAAACATTTTTGCAAAGTCTCACCATCGATACCTCTCTATTAGTTAATTTTTTAAAATAAAAATTCACTAATAACAATACTGCCGAGGGTGCTTTGTTAAACAAAGTAGAAATTTGTTTTCTGGCTTGAAAATTTATCTTGTCTGGCGAGGCATTGAAAGGGCGCAACCGATTACATAGAAAAAAGCAATTGTGACGCCAGAGAAGTCTACATCTGTATTTAAACTTATTGTAATTTAAACAAGAAAGTAATGCATACTTACTTGCAAATGGTGAATCTGCTGCTCTTGTATAAAATATATTTTCAATTATAAAGAACACATTAAATATTAATACATTCATATTCTTCAAAGACATCTTGCCACATACCCATTACATTTGACATAGGTCTGAGATGATGTCTACGTTCAGATCCATTATTGAATTATCTCATTACATAGGAAGTGAACAATCAACAGCTTTGTACTTTATTTCTTAAATTAGATACATATTCTGTATGCCACAAAGAATTTTTATTACTAAAAAATTATACTAAACTACGCATTTCTAAGAAAATTTAATGATAGAGAAACTAAAGTTTAAAACTGAAAGGCTTATAAAGGGTTATAATGCTGAATGCTATACTGAATGTCTTAAATTAAAGCTTTTCTAATTGGTTCGGCAAATGGCGAAAAACGGATTGATTATAGCTAAAGATGACTCCATATTAAATTTAAGTTTTCGAAAACTTTTAGGGCAAATTTTGCAAGGAGAAATGTTTCTCATGACCATTCTAATGTTATAATCATCTACACTTTTACTTTAATCGCAAAAGCAAGCTACACTGACAATGATAATATGCAATCTGTCACAGAACATATATATATATATATATATATATATATATATATATATATATATATATATATATATATATATATATATATATATATATATATATATATATATATATATATATATATATATATATATATATATATATATATATATATTAATGATATAGAGTAATTTTTAAAAGATATGAAAGAGTATTTATTTATATTTTGTATTATAAACACCCTGTAAAATAATATTTTATGTTAAATTATTTATGATATTTGATATTATATGATATGATAAGGTATTATTTTAATTATAAGTACACTTGAAGAACCCAAATCACCACAACACATTTTAAAAGACCTGACGATCGTTTCACTAACCAAGTTAGCGTCATCAGAGGATGAAACATTCTAAATACTTAAAAAACTAACATCAACTTATATACCGGATCTCAGGTAAAGAGATCGAGCCGAGATGAGACACTAGTCGTAGGCAAATTCCAAAGTGTATTGTATTTTTATCGCCGGACCAGGTCTTTGCGCTATCCCTACTGCTTTATCTAAAAAGTGTGCATCTGTAATAGTTTTGAGAAAGTTCAACGACAGCTAAATTAACAGCGGTTCCTTTGGTGGCAATAACTGTATACTTATGTTATCGGTAAAACGTGCCGAAAACGTGGGAATTTTATTTAGCAAAGCAATCGATCAAGTGACTCGTAATTGGCGCTGGTGAAGTGTTCATACATTTTTTGTTGTAACTATATTTCGCAATATATACGCTTTCAAACCCATTTAGGTGTCCTGGTTTTCTAACATTTTTTATTAATTTCAGATTATCTTTATCAACGTGATGATTATTATCCCAAATATGTCGGGCGACGGCAGACTTATCTACAGTACCGTAACGTAATTGGGAGATGTGTTCTTTGAATCTAATTCCAATCGATCTTTTTGTTTGTCCAACGTATTTAAGATTACAATCTTTACAACTTATTTCATAAATTCCCGACATTTTGTCCGCGCTATCCTTGTCTTTTGGGTTGCCTAGCAAGTTTTTTTTAAGGTATTTGTTGTTGAAAATGTTAGCTGCAAGTCGACTTTTTTAAAAATGCTGTCTAGACCCCTCGTGATTCTAGGTTCAAATGGTAAGCAAACAAAGTTTTTTTCCGATTTTTCTCTTCTGAACGTCGTTGATTCCGTCAACATTTTCTTTGTTTACTGTTTGTTGATTAATTTTTCCACTAGGCAAGCAGTGTATCCGTTATATTCGGCCACGTTCTTAATATAATTCAATTCTTTGGTATATCTACTTTTGTTTAAAGGAAAATTAATTAACCGATTTAGTAAAAAATTCAGACTGGCCATTTTCTGTGCGTACGTATGATGTGAGTCGCTCGGGATGTAGCTTAAGGTAGTGGTTTCTTTTCTATAGACATCGAATTCTAAAGTGTATTTATTCTTGATAACTAGTACATCTAGAAAGGGTAGTTTATTATTAATCTCTAATTCGTGGGTAAATTTTATAGAATCAAATTTATTGTTTAATTTGGCAATAAAATCTTCTATTCTGCAAATGTTTGTGTTAAACACCGCGAAAATATCATCCACGTAACGACACCACACTCTAGGAAAATAACCACTTTCAATTTCAAGATCTGTTTCAAATCTGCTCATGAAAAGGTCTGTAATAAATGGCGATAGCGGATTGCCCATTGCCGTGCCTTGTGTTTGTGAAAAAATTCATTGTTGAATTGAAAAATATTTTGTTTGATGCAAAGGTTTGTTAGAGTTAAATACTCTTTGCAGACATTTTCATTTATGTTATTCATTTTTAGCAACTGCTCTAAATATCTAAATATCTAAATCGGTTAATTAATTTTCCTTTAAACAAAAGTAGATACACCAAAGAATTAAATTATATTAAGAACGTGGCCAAATATAACGGATACACTGCTTGCCTAGTGGAAAAATTAATCAACAAACAGAAAACAAAGAAAATGTTGATCGAATCAACGACGTTCAGAAGAGAAAAATCGGAAAAAAACTTTGTTTGCTTACCATTTAAACCTAGAATAACGAGGGGTCTAGACAGCATGTTTTAAAAAGTCGACTTGCAGCTAACATTTTCAACAACAAATACCTTTAAAAACTTGCTAGACAACCCAAAAGACAAGGATAGCGCGGACAAAATGTCCGGAATTTATGAAATAAGTTGTAAAGATTTTAATCTTAAGTACGTCGGACAAACAAAAAGATCGATTGGAATTAGGTTCAAAGAACACATATCCCAATTACGTTACGGTACTGTAGATAAGTCTGCCGTCGCCCGACATATTTGGGATAATAATCATCACGTTGATAAAGATAATCTGAAATTAATAAAAAATGTTAGAAAACCAGGACACCTAAATGGATTTGAGAGCGTATATATTGCGAAATATAGTTACAACAAAAAATGTATGAACACTTCACCAGCGCCAATTACGAGTCACTTGATCGATTGCTTTGCTATATAAAATTCCCACGTTTTCGGCACGTTTTACCGATAACATAAGTATACAGTTATTGCCGCCAAAGGAACCGCTGTTAATTTAGCTGTCGTTGAACTTTCTCAAAACTATTACAGATGCACACTTTTTAGATAAAGCAGTAGGGATAGCGCAAAGACCTGGTCCGGCGATAAAAATACAATACACTTTGGAATTTGCCTACGACTAGTGTCTCATCTCGGCTCGATCTCTTTACCTGAGATCCGGTATATAAGTTGATGTTAGTTTTTTAAGTATTTAGAATGTTTCATCCTCTGATGACGCTAACTTGGTTAGTGAAACGATCGCCAGGTCTTTTAAAATGTGTTGTGGTGATTTGGGTTCTCCAAGTGTACTTATCAGTGCTCATCACAGGTTCCAATCTTCACTTAGTAAATTATTTTAATTAGTTCAGGTATATGCATACATAATTATTATTATTATGTATTATTTGGTATTTTTGAAACACCCTGTATGTTCAAATTTTATGTATGTAATATGGTTTTAAATAAATAAATAAATATGTTTCTGTTTCTATATTTATATAACTGTGTTTTATTTGAGTTGCTTCCCCTGCATGTATGTGTATTTATAGTTGCATATAATACTGCTTTAAATTAAATCTTACCGGCCGCTGACTCTCTTTCTCCAGGGTTTTTAAAACGATTCTTACCTTTTTTATTAATTTTTTTCTTTTAATTTCTCTTTAAATTTTGACTAGTATTTGAATCATACAAGTTTTAACATCTGTACATACATTTATTTCAAACTTAATATTAATCCCACTACAAAACAATTTATGAATAAATTTAATAGAGATCTCTTTTTATTTATGCATGCTATTTATGTTAAATGATAATACTTAACCTCATATGATTTTTTTAATTTGACAGTTCTCATAAGCAAAACGACACTAGTTATTTAAATGTTGGGTACCTGTGTTTTAACTCCAGCTGTCTCTCTTTGGTTGACATTTGATTATTAACAGAACTTACGCTCGACAGTGAATCTGTATTTGTGGCTTCCCAATTCCAATTTCAATTGTAGTGTGTCGACAAAAACACATCAATCATGTCCCTAGCAGCGAATCGTTCGTCTCCAAGCAGTCGGGTTACTATGGTAACAACCAGGTATGTAACTCCGTCTCTGATTTGCACTTTTAGTTGTTGTTTACACTGTAAAGTTTTACTAACTCGCGTTTACAAATGGTCATTGACCTAGTTATACAGTTTCCGGCTACTAATCTTCACAAATTATTTGCTACAATAACATTTTCGGGGAACTGACGCCTTATAGCGTCACTTAAATTTTATCTTTGAATTACAACGTCGTTTTAAACACTTTTCACATAATCGTTCACTTAAATGTTACTTTGTATTGGCCTCTATGCTTCAATACTTTATTTCGATATTATTTGCTTTAATTTATTCAAATTTTTTCTGGGAGCGATGCCTTATAGCGTCCCCCTTCTTCAAAACGCAAAACACCAAAGAGCTTGTCAACTATTTTCAGCTAATAATTACAAATCTTATTTCCAAAGCATTCTCTTTATACTTTAATTATTTGTTTCTGTCAAAAACCGCTTTGCATGACCGCTGGTCTGATTTGACATATTGTGACGTTCATGTCAAATTTACAAACATTTAACAAATTTCAACTTTCCATGCAACTTTTTAAGTCTTTAGCTTATTACATCTTTAAACTATGACTGTTACCAAAAAATCCAATTCTTAATGAGCGGTAAGCTATTAATTACATATTTATTTCATTTAGATTAAGTTTACTCTGACTGTTTTTAAAAACTTCAATGCACTTGAAAGCTTTAAAATGATTACATTTTTATAAATTTTACAATAAATGATTCAATCTACTGATTTCAAATGCCCGAAATGACATAGAACATTAAATTAACTTGTATATAGTAGTAGTTTTATAGGAATCACCTAATTTATAAGGTTAGTGTGATAGATTAATCTGAATATCAAAATTTTTGTTTACTTTTAACCATTACAAAAATGATCTATAGAACTTAAATTATAACTTAACTAGATAAACATTTTGATTATTTCTGCAGTTCAAAAACACTCTATATCATTTACACTTTAATTGTCATAAAACTGGTGTCTGGTCTTTATCTTATGGACTTTGAAAGTTTATATGTGTGACTTGTACCTAGTTCTTTTGCACTTTGACTAAACTGTTCATATTTGATTAAAAGTTTTAGAACTTGCTTATATTTAGATTACAAACAAGTTTGCTACTATTTTTTATTTGAGAAACGCCCTCTTTTATTCATTTAAACGTTAAATTGGTTTAATTTTCAAGCGTTCGGCGTTTTACTAATATTTCCTTTTTCAGGCATAATTTTTTCTATACACTGTTTTTAATTATCTTTTTAATTTTGTTCTCAGCTCTCAATCTTTGTGGATGAGAAATAATACTGGAACTCGTGTAGTTATAGTCCAAACATAGAAATTCTACTGGATACCAGATCCTTCACATGATTTACATTATTTTTACTTTTACAATACTTGAACATTGGCTTGTATAATTTATATGAATGTATGTATATTGTGAGTGTGTATGTATAAGTGTTACTCATTTTACCTGTCCCCAATATAAATAACATCATTTGGCTGTTTATTTAAACATGGTATTTTATATTTCATGTTATCACTGTTGCCTTAAATTATATTTCTACTTTTCAGATGTTTCAAGACTCTCTTGGCAATGCTATTAGTCAAAACTGTCCTGTGAAGCACATCTCTCTACTGGGGCAGGGCACTACCTGCCTTTTCACGGTACTTGTACTTTGGTTGTACAATGCCTTAGATAATTCATGGTATGTTGCCAATTTCTCAACTGATTGTATTTATATGGCTGCGTCAGTGCTTGTCGCACTTTATTTCCGACTACTTAGGTTTAGTGAACGATAAGTTTTAAATGCCCAGTTCTTATGTTTTTATTTCAGGTTTAATATTTTTAAATATTAATAGAATATATATATATATATATATATATATATATATATATATATATATATATATATATATATATATATATATATATATATATATATATATATATATATATATATATATATATATATATATATATATATATATATATATATATAATATATATATATATATATATATATATATATATATATATATATATATATATATATATATATATTTATATATATCATCAATCATTAATTAATATATCATCTGCAGTTAAGATACTATCACTGGTCGGTTTTTCCTACTGCAGAACGGAACCCTGGGATATCTCTTCCGGACAGGACTCTTTTTCAAAGTTCTCAGGTTACAGCCTAGCCAGCCGACGGTGTTTTTCCCTTTAGGGCTCGTTTGCGTTTTTGCCGCTCCGATAGCACCGCAACCTTTGGCTTATTGTGCATACAGCCGACGGTGTGCTTTCGGTTGCCTTTTGTTGGGGGGAAGGAAGGGGGTCATATCGAATGAGCTTCTCTTGTTTAGCACGCAGGGCTCAGCATCAGGTACTAAACAACTTTGGCTTTTTGGCCAGACCAGCGGGTTACGATCGGGAATCAGCGGCGCTCATAGGTACCCTGGTCGGTCAATACAAGGAGGGAAAAGGGGTTGCGGTATGGTTTAATCTTCGACGCTTACGCCCAGGAATTAACAACTAGGGCAGGGGGTTTAGACTAAACTAGATCGTACCAGGCTGTTACATCCGGGAGCTAACATCTGTTGTAATAGCCAGCTAATCATTTTCCACACTGCGGTATAATAGCAGGGTGAACTCACCTAGGCCGAAAGACGCACGGCTAACACGTGGACTGCTTCTTGTACTGACTATGTCAGTGTATTGGTGAATCTACGGATAGCCTAGACCCGAGACACAATATAAAACTTCACCCTACCAATTGCTGTGCAGACTAGTTCAAGGCACAGTGATTTTGGAATGGGTGGAGTAGTAAGGACAAAGGGCAGGCACAATAATCCAAAGGCTGCGGTGCTATCGGGGCGGCAAAGACGCGGACGAGCCCTACGGGATGGAAAAAAAACGGTGAATACTCGGAGAGAACTGATTTACCTGGAATTATCAGCCTTCTTTTATATGTATCCATCAGTGATAAAATGTAGATAGCCGATAATAAGACATCACCTGATTAATACGTATCTTGATTTGTCTGAAACCACTTTTTCTCGGTGTCTTGTGTTTCTTCTTTAAATTAAATTGTATGAAAAAATTAATGTTTATTAATTTACTTTCTGCATATATGATTAATTAAATTGTATCGAGGTGTATTTATTCACCTTGTTACATCCTCCTCTTACTTCGGTTAAAAAAATGCTATTTTTCTTTCATCTTCAGGCTTTTGCTACACTGATTGACGTGTCAAATCCGAGGACTCACCACTCGGTTTGGTATTCTCTTCTACCTTGTTCTTGAGGCTTCTTGCAAGCTTTAGCTTCTGGTTCGAACTTAAATTATTTTTGTATAAAAAAATTTAAAAATTAAAATTGAAAAATAAAACTTGATTCGTAAAGAAACTGAACTTATTTTTGCAATATTTTAAAAATAAAATAAATTGCTCTAAAGTAAAACAAAAGAAAACCTTCCTTTACACGATTCCTGCATTACTGTCTGCTTTCATTTTCTTTGCTTTTTCCCAACCAGAACTCTGCCTTTTCTTCTTTCTCTTCATTGCTATCTCTATCTCTTTTACCTTTAGATGATGCATCATCGTCACTGTCTTTTGAACTGTCACGTTTCTTTTGCGGTTTCTTCGATTAAACTTCCATATTTTCTCTAATCTTCTTTTTCTCTTCCTTAACCACAAAAGCCTTTGGTGGTTTGGAAGGAAACTTACTAGTTTTAAAGCTTGAGAGGCTTCTCGAATATATCGGTGGAGGATAGGGTGGGATAAGATGACGACTTTTTTCCGGGATAACACTCCTAGTTTTTTTATTTGGCTTCTTCTCTTGCGCCTTGGCTTATTCCACTTGGTGATGTGATTCAGCTGGAATTCGACGTTTCTCTGCCTTTCTCTCATTAGTTCTAACATTTTCCACCCCTTTCTTAGAAGTTGCGTCTTCTTTTTATCTTATTTTTAGTGAATATTTATTTAAAAAATCACTAATAGAGAGGTGTCGATGGTGAGACTTTGCAAACTTCTTTTCAAATGAGCGCGAACTAGCACCCTAGAACCTATATCCGGGGTCAGTTTCAATTTTTATATGTTTATATATATATATATATATATATATATATATATATATATATATATATATATATATATATATATATATATATATATATATATGCTGTCCCAAAAGTGGTAAATCAAACGTCACACGAAGATAGGCTAACTCAAGCCCTTTCAGAAAAATCCTATAAGATCTTATCAAAAAGTGTACAGTTTTCAAGATATTGACAATATAATGAAAAAAATTAGTAAAATTTATTGGCTCATAATTTTAAAAACTTCCCTGTTTTATGTAGATTCTAAAATGGTATAAAACATTATATATATATATATATATATATATATATATATATATATATATTTACATAATATGTATGTATATATATATATATATATATATATATATATATATATATATATATATATATATATATATATATATATATATATATATATACATACATATTTATACACCTCCGTGTTGCAGTGGAACGAGCGTTTGGCTGCTACACGGAGTGTCCGTTCGATTCCCGGTGGTGGCAGTTTCTGTCAGGTCTGTGTGTCCGTTGTCTTTTCTATGTAAAAATCCCCCCGCACAAGCTGCTCAGAGCTTCTGGACGGAAGGGTGTCATTATATATATATATATATATATATATATATATATATATATATATATATATATATATATATATTTGTGTGTGTGTGTGTGTGTCCAACTGATAACTCAAAAAGTAATTAAGCTATTTTGATTAAACTCGGCACGTATTTTTTCTTCATTAATGGCGTGGATGAGATCGTTAACCAGCCCAATCGGACCAGTATTTCTAAAAAATGTATCTCAAAAAATAACAAAGTTATTTTAATAAAATTCGGCAGATATGTTGCCCTGCTAAAGGCTCTATTATATACCAAAAACTCAACTTTCTAGGTTCATAGCAAACTGATTTATTCAAATTTGAAGCAAATTCGCTACCATAACC
The DNA here is from genome assembly GCA_964006375.1 of Tillus elongatus. Lineage (NCBI taxonomy): Eukaryota > Metazoa > Arthropoda > Insecta > Coleoptera > Cleridae > Tillus > Tillus elongatus. Next base: position 102,239,782 of record OZ023267.1, read on the forward strand.
TACCTAGTTGTTGCATGGCGATTTTTTTAAATTTGTTGTCAAACAGAACAATTGTATTTTCTCTGCCTGAGACGCGAACCCGGATCGGAGCGGACGAGTCAAAGTAGACAACAGGACGTTAACCTCTCAACTCAACTCAACAAGACTTTGCGTAGGTACATTTGGTACAGGTTTAGAATTTACATCATAAAATGTATTGTTTGGTATTTTACAATTATTTAAGAGCTCTTACTAACTAAATTTGTGTATCTCTAATTATATTTAACTTTAAGATAAAACTTATAATACATCTGTCTTCTTGTGAGTAGATAGTGCGACACCTGGGCCCACCCCCTCCACTTTTTTTCTGCGCATGCGCGAGTCATCATGCGCATGCGCTGACCTGCGCAGACCTGTGATAATTGACAGCTGACCTGTCAGATTTGACAGGTGTCAAATGTCACTGACCTGACAGCTGTCAGCTGTCAGTTGTCAGCTAACCTGACATGTGTCAAATGTCACCTGACCTGTCAGATGACGTCACAAGCATTCCAAGATGGCTGACCTGTCATAGACAGCCGCAACCCGGGTCTCTATGGAATTGTCTGACCTGAGATGACGTCACAAGCATTCCAAGATGGCTGACCTGTCATAGACAGCTGCAACCCCAGGGTTCTCTCTATGGAACTAACCTGAGATGACGTCGCAAGCGTTCCAAGATGTCTGACCTGTGTGTCCATAGATATCTACAAGTCAGGTTAGCTCTCCATGTGTGTTTGTCGAATACTATTTGTCTGATTGTTTATTGAGGTTATGTATGTATTTGTTTATTAAGGTTATGTCACGTGTTGATTACCAGTCATCTGTTTGTTTCTTAAGGTTATGTTTGTATTTGTTTATTAAGGTTAGGTGTTCGTATACAGACTGATTACCAAGCCATTTTGATTGTTTATTAAGGTTATGTTTGTATTTGTTGATTAAGGTTATGTTCGTACACACACAGCTGTCTGTATTTGTTTATTAAGGTTATGTCACGTGTTGATTACCAATCATCTGATTGTTTAGTAAGGTTATGTTTGTATTTGTTATTTGAATGCAGACATGATAATACAAGAGTGTACTTACATACAACAAGAGACGTCAGCCTTCTTTCACAGCTTAATACACACACTACTGAACAGGTGTCTTCTGTGTTGAGGATACAAACAGACAGACAACTGATTGCCATTGTTGAAGCTTGTACATGCTGTTTGAAAGGATATAACACACGTCATGACAGTTCAAAGTCTTTGCTTAAACTGACAGATGCATGTGTATTTGAAAGAAAAGCATTCGCCTGAACTTAGATTTGAACCCACGAACCTCGAATCGGCCATAGACAGCTTTTCTCAGATATACTATTGCTAAACCAATAGCTCCACAGACGCACACGTTAAAAGTTTGTTCGCAGTTGTATATATAAAACAAAAGCCAGTTGTTGTTTACATATGAGGTTAGGTGTTCGTATACATGTTGATTACCAATCATCTGATTGTTTATTAAGGTTATGTTTGTATTTGTTTATTAAGATTAGGTGTTCGTATACAGGCTGATTACCCTTGCCATCCAATTGTTAGTAAGGTTATGTTTGTATTTGTTATTTGAATGCAAACAGACATAATAAGAAGAGTGTACTTACATACAGCAAGAGACGTCATCCTTGTTTCACGACTTAACACATACTGAACAAGTGTCTCTCTCTCTTGTATTAAGGAAACAAACTGATGTAAGAGAGAGAGAGGCCTTACAAAAGGATAAACAACGTTTTACAGTTGTTAACCTTGATCCTGTTTGAGCTTGTACACTCTGTTTAATATACACAAGAGAGAGGTCCTCTTAAAGGTAAACAACGTGTCAGTTGATGACCTTGTGTTATATCTGTTCAATAACCCCACATTATTCGTGTTTGAGCTTGTCTAGAATACAGTCGTTAGAAGTATGACATCATCCATGTAAAAAACAAATACAGTTTAAAACGGTTACTGTGGGTAATATGTATAAATTGGCTACACACAGACACTCTTAAACATATTCACAAGTCAGTTGTTGTTGAGAAAAGACTTACTGCAGTTTGTTCTAACCCAAATCTGTTTCAAAATGGCTACATTAAGTGATGTGTGTTACCAACAAATTAAAGACAACTTCTGGTATGGTCTATTTGGAGACTTTCAACTTATTATCGATAAGAACACTGGCTATTTTAATGCAACTAAACTGTGTAAAACTAGTAATAAAAAAATGTCTCATTGGGTGGAAAATAAAAAAACTAAAGAGTTGATTGCCTATTACAACAGTCGGCTAAAGGAAGAGTTAGGGTTTCAGCACAACGACATGACAAGTGTTTCAACTGAGGGAGCCCACTTAGAGTTATCGCCTGGGAGCCGGACTACTGGCCCCCTTTTAAAACGGAAGCAACAGCTCAAGTAATACCAACAACAGCTACATATGTGGTGGACTTTGATGGAACAGATGCTGAACACAATTTGATATCTGGTACATATGCGTGTAAAGATTTGCTATTACATCTGACTTGCTGGTTATCCATTCAGTTCTATGATAAGTGCAAGCGAATTATTTTTGATTTCTTCCTAAAAAATTTGATCAGAAATACAAGGACAAGCCATAGGTTAGTAAAGTGAAATTAACGCGTATAAATGATGAGGTACAGCTTGTGCGACAAACAAACGCTAAAGTCACAGAACATATTGAAGATACAACCCCCTAAAACCAAGTAAACGGAGAAAAATAAGTGTGTTTGGTTTACTTGCAAGAAACGAGACAGGCGCCCCCTAGCCATATCATGCTGTAAGAACACAAAAGAAAAGTTTCCCCAGGGCTGTGAGGAATTTTAAAAATAAACACCAAAATGCCAAAGTGATTCTAAACATACTGTACGATCCAAATGCAGTAAATCTCTTTAACAGAATAAAGACTGAAGTGAAATACCTTACAGCACATAGAAACAACCTACGTATAGCAGATGTACCACAAGATAAGTTTGTTCAGGATATTATTGCTTTAAGACATACTTTTTAATTGTATTACAAAATAAAAACACAGTAATTTTAACAAAGACTTTTATTTGATTCTAAGTACAAGTATGTAAACTCTTGGAATACATTTATAGAATTATTAACATAAGATGGTTCAGTGTTGCGTTGGTGCTGTTGTTGTTGTTGTCGTTGGTGTCTCTTCATGGCTGTGGGGTTTACTAGGTGATAACACTAGCTTCTTTTAGTTCTTCCAAGATTGACTGAATTTCGTTGTTATGAGCATTATTACCTGCAACTTGGGAAGCCACTAAAAGTCTAAGTCTGTCAACCAACTCGTTTATATCATTCCAATACACATAGGCTATTTGTTTGTTATTTTGTATCATATAGTTGTTGGTGCTGATGTTGTTGTTAGGGCTCATGCCGTTGCTATCGCTGCTATTATCACTCTGAGATTTAAGTTCAGTCTTTTGTTTTTTGTTAAGATGTCTGACGTTGCTGTCGTCATCGTATTCCTCGTAGGTGTAACCAAAACCTTGAGGTGTTGAGGATCTACGACCTCGTGGATTTATCACTGGTTTTATTAGAGTCAGATACTTTTCAGAGGAACAACCCTTGGTTCGGGCGTTAGGATCATAGTTCATTTTATGAACACTAGTTGCTTCTAGAATATCTCTATAGTGTTGAAGATCGTCATAGGTATACCCTCTAGGTGTTTTCATAAATATCAATTCTAGCAGACCTTGTGTTTGCGGATATCTCCGTTGACCTAGTCGAATGTCATTATCAGTAAAATCCAAGTGTTTATTGCCAAGACTCCAGCTACCGGTATCTTTAGCGTAGCGAGCACCATACGTTTGATCAATGGTAGCGAGCCTTGGTGGTTCAGTAAAATACTGGTCTACATAATATCGAACTCGGTCAGGATATTGCTCCAAAAATTCTTGATATGCAGGGTTGGATGTGACAGTTTGTAGGTCTGCCTCAAGCTCTTCAAATGTTGGGATATCCTCATCGGAACTTGTCTCCTCAGCCTCTTCCCTAGGTTCAGCTTCAAAAACTTCATGGTCTTTAAGGAACTGTACTTGGGGTTTCGTTTCTGGTATATCGACTTCGTCTTTGATTTGTTCAGCCTTTGGTGGTTGCGGTTGCTGCTGCTGCTGCTGTGCTGCTGTGTTTTTAGATATTTCACTTAGGGGCTCAACAAGTGGTTTATATAAACGTTGCAGAGCATCATCATTCTCGGCTCTGTTAAGTTTAAGCATTAAATGTTTTTTTCGAATATTGTCAGCAAGTTGTAAAATCCTTTTCTTAACTTTTTGCTCTTCCTTACCCAACACTTCCATTGTGCTACAACTGGTCGGTATTACCAGCTGGTCTAATAATTTGTTTGAGCGATACAGGTTGTGTGGTGGTTTAACATATACTGACTCCTTCATGGTACATGCCTTCTTATTTATCACGATGTCTGGCTGTCTTGTTAGACAGCTGTGTTAGACAGCTGTGTTAGACAGCTGTGTTAGACAGCTGTGTTAGACAGTTGTGTTAGACAGCTGTGTTAGACAGCTGTGTTAGACAGCTGTGTTAGACAGCTGTGTTAGACAGCTGTGTTAGACAGCTGTGTTAGACAGCTGTGTTAGACAGCTGTGTTAGACAGCTGTGTTAGACAGCTGTGTTAGACAGCTGTGTTAGACAGCTGTGTTAGACAGCTGTGTTAGACAGCTGTGTTAGACAGCTTGTTAGACAGCTGTCTGTTAGACAGCTGTCTGTTAGACAGCTGTGTGTTAGACAGCTGTGTGTTAGACAGCTGTCTGTTAGACAGCTGTCTGTTAGACAGCTGTGTGTTAGACAGCTGTGTGTTAGACAGCTGTCTGTTAGACAGCTGTCTGTTAGACAGCTGTGTGTTAGACAGCTGTGTGTTAGACAGCTGTCTGTTAGACAGCTGTCTGTTAGACAGCTGTGTGTTAGACAGCTGTGTGTTAGACAGCTGTCTGTTAGACAGCTGTCTGTTAGACAGCTGTGTGTTAGACACCTGTATGACAGCTGTGTTAGACACCTGTGTTAGACAGCTGACTGTCCTGTCTATCATTGTTAGAATAATATATATCTATCGAATCCTTTTCTATAGCGACCTTTGTGTACATCGTTTTCCTTCACAATCACCAACACACCATACTTATTATCTTTCCAGCATTGGTAGCAGATAGTTTTAAATTGTTTAAAGTCCATATCGGTGGTCACATGATCGTCGTACACGTGTTTTAAATTGGTTTCATCTTGCTTGAATAACACAATAACATTGGTGTTGTCACGTACCAGATGTTTGGGTATTCGTGTATATGTTTGACAGAGATAGAATGAATCAATATTCTTATGTCTGCCCATACTGAAGTATGCTCTTATTTTATCTTGTTTGTCACAAGCTACATCATCAAATATAAACACAGAGTTGTCCTTGGCATCTGCCGGATCTAATATTTCATCGTTTTCTCTATAAGGATAGTAACCAACACCTTTTGTTGCATTCATCACCTCCTTTAACATCTTGTATTTCGGTTGATACAGAGACTTTGAATACACATACACGTTATCAAATTTTAAACCGTTTGCTTCAAACAACAAACTCAGCATGACATTAGTTTTACCACACCCACTCGGACCACATATGATACAGCGAACGGTGTTTGGAAAGAGAGGACCATGCCTCAGTTGTTGTTGAGCTGTGTCCGTAACAACATCGTCTATATTTGTAATGGGTAAGGCAGAAGCGTGTTTGCTGGTACGCATCTTAACTTAAACTAAACTATATTTTATTGGGTGTGTATATATATGAATGCAAGTGAGACACCCAGTCAGTATGCATGTTGGTGTCACAGAGTGAGGGTTGTTATTAACAAAGACAGATACAGGTTTTGCTGAAACGTTGCGGGGGCGTTACAAACACCATGAAAGTTAACAGAAAACTTGATGAGGGGCTTTATGTAATCAACTCGAAACCAAAGAAGAAGGTTCCCTTTAAAAACATATTAAGTCTGATTGAGGAAGTTATAAAAGATAGAAACCTTATTCCAACAGCGAACGCCGTGTTTGATATAGCTCATACAATTGTTAGAAACATTGGTGGACGTAAGAATGTGCAGAAACCTCGAGTTATTCCAATACCTAAAAGCGGAGGCTTCCTTCCGCTGTTACCTCTTATATTTGGTGGGTTGTCAGCACTAGGAGCTCTGGGTGGTGGTGCTGCAGGTATTGCCAAAGCCGTGAACGATGCCAAGTCTGCGAAACAGAAACTAGAGGAGGAAGAACGGCACAACAAAACAATGGAAGCCATCGCGATGGGTAGGAGAGGGAGTGGCTTGAAATTTAAGCCAAAATGCAAGAGACTGGGCAAAGGCATGTATCTCAAGAAACAGCGCTCCGGTTATGGCTTGTATCTGCAAAAACCATTGCAATAAAAGACTCAAACAGTAGCCTGTGTGTATCAGTCATGGCGCACACCTTTGTGTTGAAAGACCGCAGCTCCCATCTGTCGTCAGACTACCATCCACCAATTGTTTTGGATGGTAATTATGCTGTTGCCTTGATAGGCTTTCACACCTACAACAACATACCCAACATCTATGAAGGTAAAAACAAATTTCATGTAAAAGAAGGAACCGGTTGGCGAACCATCACGATACCCACCGGTGCTTATGAAATAACACACTTGGAAGAGTTACTTCAAAATGAACTTGTTGGTGCTACAGCAACACACGAACAAAAGCAACAGGCTCTGATTCTGAGACCTAATCCGAACACCATCAAATGTAGACTAAAGTGTTATACAAATGTCAGTTTTGAATTTGATGGTTCGATTGGGCGAATGTTGGGCTTTTCAAAACAAGTTCTTCAGCCGGACACCTTTTATGAATCTGATTTACCTGTTGAAATAGTGGATGTTAGACAGATTCGCATCGAAACCAATATTGTGTCTGGTTCCTATTATAACGGACAACCCTCACATACGCTGTATGAGTTTGCTCCGATGGTTGATCCTGGCTATGCAATCGACATAGAACCTAAAAATTTAATTTACTTGCCGGTGAACAAGCAAGAGATTTCCAATATAAGCATCGACATCGTCGACCAAGATTCAGTTCCTGTCAACTTTCAAGGTGAAGAGGTGTCTGTTCGCTTGAAACTTATAAAAGTTGCTTAGTATGTTGGTCTTTAAGGATATAAAAGCAAGTGCATCTACCACATCAAATTCAGTTGAGTCAGACACGTCAAAGGGTACGCTTCGTCCCGATAATATTGAGTTCCTGCAAAGCCTGGGTTATCATGTCGTCAAAACTAGAAATATTCAAAGAACCCGTGTTTGATGATGGCATCGATCGAGAAGAGCTGCGCTCTTACTATTCACCAACTAAATCGTTTGGTAACAGCGATGAAATTGAAATAGCCATCAACCAACAAGATGCGTTCGTATGTCTGGCCGAGTCAGCTCTAATAATCGAAGGTGCTCTGGAACCTGTAGCAGTCCAAAATGCCACTGGTGCTTGTTATCTGTCAAATAATGGAGGAGCAGCTCTGTTTGAATCAATGACCTATGAGTTAAATAACAAGGAAGTGGAACGAGTGCGAGACCCATACACCACAACCATCATCAAAAGTCTGCTATCGTTCAGTAAGAATGAAGCCCAATCTCTTAGCAACGCTGGTCTGAATGTGTCGTCGGAGCACATCACCTTAAATGATAACAAGTTTCACATGCTCATACCTGTTTGGTTCCTCTTCAGTTTCTTTCATCATTTCAAAGGAGTTCTCTGTGGCAAACATACTTTCCGCTTTACAAGAGCTCGAAACGATTCCAACGGCTATTACAGCACAGGTACGGCACGAGCAAAAATTACCGTAACCAATATGTTTTTAAAGGTAAAACATGTATTTCCCAATGATAAAATGAAATTGGAACTGATGGATAAAATAGCCAAAGACACCTCTATATTTCTCGCATACCGCAAATGGGACATATATGAGTTACCAGCACTCAGAGATATCAACAGAGATGTGTGGGCTGTTAAAACTGCAACCAACTTGGAAAGACCTCGATATGTGATTATAGCATTTCAAACAGATCGTAAGGACAACGTGAAGAAGAGGCCAGACTATTTCGATAACATTGGTATGTTGGACCTCCGAGTGTTTCTAAATTCAGAATGCTACCCTTATGAATCTATGAATATGGATTTTGAGAAATCGAAATATGCAGAAGCCTATAACATGTATACAGATTTTCAAAAAAGCTTCTGTTATAAAAACATGTCGGAGCCTATCTTGAATTATGACGAGTTTAAAGACAGAGCTCTATTTGTGATTGACTGTCAGCACCAGAACGAGTCAATCAAGTCTTCAACGGTGGACATTAAGGTGGAGTTTATGAGTCACGCCAACTTCCCAAAAAATACTCGTGTTTATTGTTTGGTTATTCATGACAGTGTAATGGAATATAAACCTCTAACGGGTATCGTTAGAGCCATTATGTAATAATAGTATGTCATTTATGTATCAATATGTACAACTTAATTAATCCTAATAAATTTTTATTGTATGTAAAATAGTTGTTTTATTTTTATTTTGTTGCATTTTTATTAAACCCTTTCTGTCTGTCAGTCTAAGCAAAGACTTCGAGCTGTCATGACGTGTTTGTTAAACAGCTGTACAAGCTCAAACAAGATTATCTAAGATACTTGTTGGGCAATCAATTGTCTGTCTTTTATTACACAGCTCTGTCAGTCTAAGCAAAGACTTCGAGCTGTCATGACGTGTGTGTGTGTGTGTTAACAATCAACAACAGCGTCTATATGTTTTGTTTGGTTCAAGTGGATGTCATTAAACAACTGTGTTATTTCTATAAGGGCCCCCATTCAAGACATCAACATACGTTAGTGTGTGTGTTAAACCGTGAAACATGTATGACGTCTCTTGCTGTATGTAAGTAAGTAGGTATTGCGACACTTGGGCTAGACAGGAAGTGACGTGGCTGGCGCCGGCGCCTAGCCACGCCCTGCCACGCCCTGGCGCCAGCCCCGGCGCCGGCGCCTAGCCACGCCCTGGCGCCTGCCCTGGCGCCTGCCCCGGCGCCAGCCCCGGCGCCTAGCCACGCCCCGGCCCCCGGCGCCTGTCCCGGCGCCCAGCCACGCCCTGGGCCAGACAGTCACATCCGTGTTATTCTGCATTCTAAGGTCATTGACCTGTCTAGGAAACTTTGACAGTGACGTCACACGACTTGGGCCAGACAGTCACATGCAAACATTCCAAAGTGTCTAACCTATTACTTTAAATTATTATATTTTGAAAAAAACCATTTGGAGCAGGTGAGTTTCGAACCCCGGGCACTCAGATGGGAGGCAACGATGCTACCCGTTAAGCTAAGCAGACGCTTGTTAATTTATTGTTTTAGGTTGGTATATATATATACGACTTTTAATTACAAACAAACCATACATGTAACATAATTAAAGTTTATTATTAGACAAATGGATGATTTACAAAATAATAATTAATATTAGAGGCGGAACCAAAACGGAGGAACCAAAATGGCGGAAAATGGCGGGATGAAAGATGGCGGTCTAACCTGTGATACATTAAGCTGACATCCCTGACATTATAAAATGGCGGCTTTCGTTCTTAAAGATGGTGCGCTGATGAAGATGGTTGAAGACTCCATTATTTAAAGTTACGTCACCCCAACCTTTAGAGCCGACAAATGAGAGTGTAGACATAAGACATAATAATTAATATGTTTAATATTAGACAGACTAGAACGTCACAATTGTTATATGGGTAGGTTCTAAAAATAACACACAGAGGTCGCTGGCAAAACAAAAGAAGGAAGTTCAGAAACAAAATAGACAACAGGTTCAACCGTGAGATGTACGATGGAACCAATACATGCACGGTGTTAAGGAGGCCAAATCAAATTGGAATATACAATAAAATGGCCACTTCCGGTCTAAACTTTTAAATCGTTATATTTTTTGAAGGACAAGTGATAGAAAGGAACTGACTTCAAAAATGTATGTTTCGTAACAAGGTCTACAAGAAAATGAGATAAAAAACTTTAAACCCTTATCGCGGAAGATCCGTGAGATGTACGAGAGAACCAACACATGCACGGTGTTAAGGAGGCCAAATCAAAGTGGAATATACAATAAAATGGCCACTTCCGGTCTAAACTTTAAATCGTTATATCTTTTCAACGACAAGTGATAGAAATGAACCGACTTCAAAAATATATCGTTTCATAACAAGCTCTACAAGAAACTGAGATAAAAAACTTTAAACCCTTATCGCGGAAGATCCGTGAGATGTACGAGAGAACCAACACATGCACGGTGTTAAGGAGGCCAAATCAAATTGGTATATACAATAAAATGGCCACTTCCGGTCTAAACTTTAAATCCTTGTATCTTTTCAACGACAAGTGATAGAAATGAACCGACTTCAAAAATATATCGTTTCATAACAAGCTCTACAAGAAACTGAGATAAAAAACTTTAAACCCTTATCGCGGAAGATCCGTGAGATGTACGATAGAACCAACACATGCACGGTGTTAAGGAGGCCAAATCAAATTGGAATATACAATAAAATGGCCACTTCCGGTCTAAACTTTAAATCGTTATAACTTTTCAACGGAAAGTGATAGAAAGGAACCGACTTCAAAAATGTATGTTTCGTAACAAGGTCTACAAGAAACTGAGATAAAAAACTTCAAACCCTTATCTCGGAAGATCGGCGAGATGTACGATAGAACCAACACATGCACGGTGTTCAGCAAGTCAAACTCTATTAACATATCCAATAAAAATGTTACTTCCGGTAGACACTTCCGGTATAGCTATTCTTAGAGCTACATACATGTGTGACACCTCAAAATAATCGTCTTGTTGAACAGAAGAAAGAAATATAGTTTTTAAGGAAATCAAAACAAGTTGTGTTAACATCTAAAAACAACACACTCTCTCTTAGACTTAATGAAGTTACTTTCAGAGAAATTTTCAAGCTTACCATGAGGACCAGTATTCAATGGCGTATTTAAATGTTGACTACATCAAGTGATGCGTGCTACAGACAAATTTTAGTACACCCTCTTAGACTTATTGAAGTTGACGGCACAGGCAGCTGTCAAGCGTACCTAACAAACCAAAGTAAATATGTCTTGAAGAACAGTCTTGAATTGCCCTAAACCAACACATCTCTATCATTTCAGAGTAATCTTAGCCATGTGACCAGTTAAACTAAGTATCTTGAAGTGTAGCTTTTATGTTTATGAGATATAAAATAAGAAAACCAAAGAGTTAATTGTCTATTACAACAACAAGTAGAAGGGGTTGACTTGGTACCTACAGCTGTTACATACTTGGTAAAAATGGGGTGCCACTAGCATTTCAGAGTAATTTTAATCATGCAACACTCTAACTGTCTTGAGATGTAGCTTTATGTGTTAATGGGTGGAAATAACAAAACTAAAGAGTTGATTGTCTATTACAACTGTCAGCTAAAGAAGCATTTAGGTAGCCGGAATACCGATATCCTAAATATTTCAAGAGTAATCTTAGTCATACAACACTCTTAACTAACTGTCTTGAGATGTGGCTTTATGTGTCATTGGTTGGAAAATAAGAAAACTAAAGAGTTGATTGTCTATTACAACTGTCAGCTGAAGGAACATGTTGGGTTATCGGAATACCGATAACGCCGAATGTTCCAACCGAAGGAGCCCACTTAGAGTCATCTCCAGGGGCTCGGAATACCGATGCCCTAGAAGTGTCGGAAGCAACATTTCAATTAACACCAACAACCGCTAAATACTTGTTGGACTTTAGTATATTTGGTATTAAATTTGGCTTGTTGGATAACCAATCATTTTTATGAAAAATGCAACAATTTTTATTTCTGCGTAAATACATGTAAATTTTGTAGTCTACTATGGACAGTCAAGTCTACCTCTGGACATTTAAGTCAACCCTGGACATAATTATAACGGTGTTTAAATGCAAATAGATTGAATTATTTTGCTGGGAGTCAGGTATGGACAAGGTGTTATTAATAATAAAAACAGTGGTAAAATATAAAAATATAATATATTTACTCAAGTGTACACTACAGCAAGTTAACTAATTTGAAAATTGTCTGTCTTTACAGTAAAATGAGATCTGTCAGTTGGTGTTTGTGACCTTGGAATGTAATCTGGGTGTTATTTCCGTAGGATGACATAATTTAATTTTCGATAGTGTAAAATAAAATTAAAAAGTGTGATATATGAAAAATAAGAAAACTAAAGAGTTGATTGTCTATTACAACTGTCAGCTAAAGAAGCATTTAGGTAGCCGGAATACCGATATTCTAAATATTTCAAGAGTAATCTTAGTCATACAACACTCTTAACTAACTGTCTTGAGATGTGGCTTTATGTGTCATTGGTTGGAAAATAAGAAAACTAAAGAGTTGATTGCCTATTACAACAGTCAGCTAAAGGAACATTTGGGTTATCGGAATACCGATATGCCAAATGTTCCAACCGAAGGAGCCCACTTAGAGTCACATCTAGGGGGCCGGAATACCGGCCCCCTAGATGTGTCGGAAGCAACATCTCAACTAACGCCTACAACCGCTACATACTTGGTGGACTTTGGTGGAACACAGACTGAAAACAACTTGATATCTGGTACATATGTCTGTAAAGATTTCATTCTAAATTTAGCCTGTTGGATATCCAATCATTTCTATGAAAAAGTGCAACCAACCAACTAACCAACCACCCAACCAACCAACCAATGGGCCACGCAAGAATGAATCACTTATCATGAATTTGCAAACAAACAAGGAACCTGGCAGTCATTGGGTTGCAGTTAAGAAACGTGGTGACACAGCCGTGTACTTTGACTCATATGGAAACTTGAAGCCACCAGTTGAGCTGCAGCGTTACCTTAAAGACTCTACTCTAATGTACAATCATGATGTGTATCAGAAATATAATACTTATAATTGTGGTCATTTATGTTTAGACTGACCCGACCATTCCACCACCCGACTCTTAGCTGACCCGACTGGTCCACCACCTTGTCATGGAGCTAACCCGGTATAACCTGGGCACATGCACCACCGTTTCTTGTGACGTCACTCGCTTCCAGCATCGTTTTTATTTATAGCGTCAGCTGTAACTGACCTGGATGGTTAATCACCTAACCTGGCCGCATCTATTTTTAAAAATTGTTCAAAGTCCATGTAGGCTGCCTCATGGTCATCGTAGATGTGTTTTAAATTGTTTTCTTCTTGTTTGACTTAAAAACATTCAGCTTGTGTTCCGCAAAAGAGTGACTGTTACACATTTGCTAGACATGTGTTAGACATATGTCTGCCCTATTAGACAGGTTAATCAACTAACCTGGCCGCATCTATTTTTAAAAATTATTCAAAGTCCATGTAGGCTGCCTCATGGTCATCGTAGATGTGTTTTAAATTGTTTTCTTCTTGTTTGACTTAAAAACATTCAGCTTATGTTCCGCAAAAGAGTGACTGTTACACATCTGCTAGACATGTGTCAGACATATGTCTGCCCTATTAGACAGCTGTGTTAGACAGCTGTGTTAAACAGCTGTGTTAGACAGCTGTATTAGACAGCTGTGTTAGACAGCTGTGTTAGACAGCTGTGTTAGACAGCTGTGTTAAACAGCTGTGTTAGACAGCTGTATTAGACAGCTGTGTTAGACAGCTGTATTAGACAGCTGTGTTAGACAGCTGTGTTAGACAGCTGTGTTAGACAGTTGTGTTAGACAGCTGTGTTAGACAGCTGTATGACAGCTGTATGACAGCTGTATGACAGCTGTCTGTCATGTCAGACGGCTGTATGACAGCTGTCGTTGTTGTCTGTTGAATATTAAGACGTGAAGCGTCCACTAAGGTTCAGTCGTTAACCAACGGTGAAGGTGAAAACAATAAGTTGTGTTGTCTGTGTTGTTTGTCGAATATTAAGACGAGGAGCGTCCACTAAGGTTCAGTCGGTAGCCAACAGTGAAGGTGAAAACAATAAGTTGTGTTGTCTGTGTTGTTTGTCGAATATTAAGACGAGGAGCTTCCGCTAAGGTTCAGTCGGTAGCCAACAGTAAAGGTGAAGACTGACCTGGATGGTTGATCAACTAACCTGGCCGCATCTATTTTTAAAAATTGTTCAAAGTCCATGTCGGCTGCCTCATGGTCATCGTAGATGTGTTTTAAATTGTTTTCTTCTTGTTTGACTCAGAAGCGTCCACTAAGGTTCAGTCGTTAACCAACAGTGAAGGTGAAAACAATAAGTTGTGTTGTCTGTGTTGTTTGTCGAATATTAAGACGAGGAGCTAAGGTTCAGTCGGTAGCCAACAGTGAATGTGAAAACAATTAGTACCTGCTAAACTTTAGTCTTTAATAAACACGAGGCTAAACTTCGGTCCTTTAACCAACACAGTCAGTTGTGTAGCACGAAACAATGGCATTCCAAATACTTGAAGATACAGTGACCTCCAATAAGAAGTTTAAACTTGATAGACGAAGCGTATGCTTTAGACTACAAGATATACCTGACGATGTCAACGATCCAGAGAAGTGGGTCAAAGATCGTATTAAAGATATTGTGAGTCATATAGTCCATGATGTCGATCCCGAAGACAGAGTGGGGTTTACCTTTAGCTCCACAGCTGTCTAATAGGGCAGACATATGTCTGACACATGTCTAGCAGATGTGTAACAGTCACTCTTTTGCGGAACATAAGCTGAATGTTTTTAAGTCAAACAAGAAGAAAACAATTTAAAACACATCTACGATGACCATGAGGCAGCCTACATGGACTTTGAATAATTTTTAAAAATAGATGCGGCCAGGTTAGTTGATTAACCTGTCTAATAGGGCAGACATATGTCTAACACATGTCTAGCAAATGTGTAACAGTCACTCTTTTGCGGAACACAAGCTGAATGTTTTTAAGTCAAACAAGAAGAAAACAATTTAAAACACATCTACGATGACCATGAGGCAGCCTACATGGACTTTGAACAATTTTTAAAAATAGATGCGGCCAGGTTAGGTGATTAACCATCCAGGTCAGTTACAGCTGACGCTATAAATAAAAACGATGCTGGAAGCGAGTGACGTCACAAGAAACGGTGGTGCATGTGCCCAGGTTATACCGGGTTAGCTCCATGACAAGGTGGTGGACCAGTCGGGTCAGCTAAGAGTCGGGTGGTGGAATGGTCGGGTCAGTCTAAACATAAATGACCACAATTATAAGTATTATATTTCTGATACACATCATGATTGTACATTAGAGTAGAGTCTTTAAGGTAACGCTGCAGCTCAACTGGTGGCTTCAAGTTTCCATATGAGTCAAAGTACACGGCTGTGTCACCACGTTTCTTAACTGCAACCCAATGACTGCCAGGTTCCTTGTTTGTTTGCAAATTCATGATAAGTGATTCATTCTTGCGTGGCCCATTGGTTGGTTGGTTGGGTGGTTGGTTAGTTGGTTGGTTGCACTTTTTCATAGAAATGATTGGATATCCAACAGGCTAAATTTAGAATGAAATCTTTACAGACATATGTACCAGATATCAAGTTGTTTTCAGTCTGTGTTCCACCAAAGTCCACCAAGTATGTAGCGGTTGTAGGCGTTAGTTGAGATGTTGCTTCCGACACATCTAGGGGGCCGGTATTCCGGCCCCCTAGATGTGACTCTAAGTGGGCTCCTTCGGTTGGAACATTTGGCATATCGGTATTCCGATAACCCAAATGTTCCTTTAGCTGACTGTTGTAATAGGCAATCAACTCTTTAGTTTTCTTATTTTCCAACCAATGACACATAAAGCCACATCTCAAGACAGTTAGTTAAGAGTGTTGTATGACTAAGATTACTCTTGAAATATTTAGAATATCGGTATTCCGGCTACCCTAAATGCTTCTTTAGCTGACAGTTGTAATAGACAATCAACTCTTTAGTTTTCTTATTTTTCATATATCACACTTTTTAATTTTATTTTACACTATCGAAAATTAAATTATGTCATCCTACGGAAATAACACCCAGATTACATTCCAAGGTCACAAACACCAACTGACAGATCTCATTTTACTGTAAAGACAGACAATTTTCAAATTAGTTAACTTGCTGTAGTGTACACTTGAGTAAATATATTATATTTTTATATTTTACCACTGTTTTTATTATTAATAACACCTTGTCCATACCTGACTCCCAGCAAAATAATTCAATCTATTTGCATTTAAACACCGTTATAATTATGTCCAGGGTTGACTTAAATGTCCAGAGGTAGACTTGACTGTCCATAGTAGACTACAAAATTTACATGTATTTACGCAGAAATAAAAATTGTTGCATTTTTCATAAAAATGATTGGTTATCCAACAAGCCAAATTTAATACCAAATATACTAAAGTCCAACAAGTATTTAGCGGTTGTTGGTGTTAATTGAAATGTTGCTTCCGACACTTCTAGGGCATCGGTATTCCGAGCCCCTGGAGATGACTCTAAGTGGGCTCCTTCGGTTGGAACATTCGGCGTTATCGGTATTCCGATAACCCAACATGTTCCTTCAGCTGACAGTTGTAATAGACAATCAACTCTTTAGTTTTCTTATTTTCCAACCAATGACACATAAAGCCACATCTCAAGACAGTTAGTTAAGAGTGTTGTATGACTAAGATTACTCTTGAAATATTTAGGATATCGGTATTCCGGCTACCTAAATGCTTCTTTAGCTGACAGTTGTAATAGACAATCAACTCTTTAGTTTTGTTATTTCCACCCATTAACACATAAAGCTACATCTCAAGACAGTTAGAGTGTTGCATGATTAAAATTACTCTGAAATGCTAGTGGCACCCCATTTTTACCAAGTATGTAACAGCTGTAGGTACCAAGTCAACCCCTTCTACTTGTTGTTGTAATAGACAATTAACTCTTTGGTTTTCTTATTTTATATCTCATAAACATAAAAGCTACACTTCAAGATACTTAGTTTAACTGGTCACATGGCTAAGATTACTCTGAAATGATAGAGATGTGTTGGTTTAGGGCAATTCAAGACTGTTCTTCAAGACATATTTACTTTGGTTTGTTAGGTACGCTTGACAGCTGCCTGTGCCGTCAACTTCAATAAGTCTAAGAGGGTGTACTAAAATTTGTCTGTAGCACGCATCACTTGATGTAGTCAACATTTAAATACGCCATTGAATACTGGTCCTCATGGTAAGCTTGAAAATTTCTCTGAAAGTAACTTCATTAAGTCTAAGAGAGAGTGTGTTGTTTTTAGATGTTAACACAACTTGTTTTGATTTCCTTAAAAACTATATTTCTTTCTTCTGTTCAACAAGACGATTATTTTGAGGTGTCACACATGTATGTAGCTCTAAGAATAGCTATACCGGAAGTGTCTACCGGAAGTAACATTTTTATTGGATATGTTAATAGAGTTTGACTTGCTGAACACCGTGCATGTGTTGGTTCTATCGTACATCTCGCCGATCTTCCGAGATAAGGGTTTGAAGTTTTTTATCTCAGTTTCTTGTAGACCTTGTTACGAAACATACATTTTTGAAGTCGGTTCCTTTCTATCACTTTCCGTTGAAAAGTTATAACGATTTAAAGTTTAGACCGGAAGTGGCCATTTTATTGTATATTCCAATTTGATTTGGCCTCCTTAACACCGTGCATGTGTTGGTTCTATCGTACATCTCACGGATCTTCCGCGATAAGGGTTTAAAGTTTTTTATCTCAGTTTCTTGTAGAGCTTGTTATGAAACGATATATTTTTGAAGTCGGTTCATTTCTATCACTTGTCGTTGAAAAGATACAAGGATTTAAAGTTTAGACCGGAAGTGGCCATTTTATTGTATATACCAATTTGATTTGGCCTCCTTAACACCGTGCATGTGTTGGTTCTCTCGTACATCTCACGGATCTTCCGCGATAAGGGTTTAAAGTTTTTTATCTCAGTTTCTTGTAGAGCTTGTTATGAAACGATATATTTTTGAAGTCGGTTCATTTCTATCACTTGTCGTTGAAAAGATACAAGGATTTAAAGTTTAGACCGGAAGTGGCCATTTTATTGTATATTCCACTTTGATTTGGCCTCCTTAACACCGTGCATGTGTTGGTTCTCTCGTACATCTCACGGATCTTCCGCGATAAGGGTTTAAAGTTTTTTATCTCAGTTTCTTGTAGAGCTTGTTATGAAACGATATATTTTTGAAGTCGGTTCATTTCTATCACTTGTCGTTGAAAAGATATAACGATTTAAAGTTTAGACCGGAAGTGGCCATTTTATTGTATATTCCACTTTGATTTGGCCTCCTTAACACCGTGCATGTGTTGGTTCTCTCGTACATCTCACGGATCTTCCGCGATAAGGGTTTAAAGTTTTTTATCTCATTTTCTTGTAGACCTTGTTACGAAACATACATTTTTGAAGTCAGTTCCTTTCTATCACTTGTCCTTCAAAAGATATAACGATTTAAAAGTTTAGACCGGAAGTGGCCATTTTATTGTATATTCCAATTTTGATTTGGCCTCCTTAACACCGTGCATGTATTGGTTCCATCGTACATCTCACGGTTGAACCTGTTGTCTATTTTGTTTCTGAACTTCCTTCTTTTGTTTTGCCAGCGACCTCTGTGTGTTATTTTTAGAACCTACCCATATAACAATTGTGACGTTCTAGTCTGTCTAATATTAAACATATTAATTATTATGTCTTATGTCTACACTCTCATTTGTCGGCTCTAAAGGTTGGGGTGACGTAACTTTAAATAATGGAGTCTTCAACCATCTTCATCAGCGCACTATCTTTAAGAACGAAAGCCGCCATTTTATAATGTCAGGGATGTCAGCTTAATGTATCACAGGTTAGACCGCCATCTTTCATCCCGCCATTTTCCGCCATTTTGGTTCCTCCGTTTTGGTTCCGCCTCTAATATTAATTATTATTTTGTAAATCATCCATTTGTCTAATAATAAACTTTAATTATGTTACATGTATGGTTTGTCACGAATACCATTTACCCATCAAGGGGCCCCCCTACAGTATGTTTCTGAACTTCCTTCTTTTGTTTGCTAACGACCTCTGTGTGTTATTTTTAAATAAGTCTTCAACCATCTTTATCAGCGAAAGGCACCATCTTTAAGAAAGAAAGCCGCCATTTTTTATAATGTCAGCTTAAGGTATCACAGGCTTCCATCTTTCATTCCGCCATTTTGGTTCTTCCGTTTTGGTTCCGCCTCTAATATTAAACATTATTTTGTAAATCATCCATTTGTCTAATAATAAACTTTAATTCTATTACATGTATGGTTTGTAATTAAAAGTCGTATATATATATATATACCAACCTAAAACAATAAATTAACAAGCGTCTGCTTAGCTTAACGGGTAGCATCGTTGCCTCCCATCTGAATGCCCCGGGTTCGAAACTCACCTGCACCAAATGGTTTTTTTCAAAATATAATAATTTGAAGTAATAGGTTAGACACTTATGTGATTGTCTGGCACAAGTCATGTGACGTCACTGTCTGGCCAAAGACAGGTCAATTAATTTAAAGTAATAGGTTAGACACTTTGGAATGTTTGCATGTGACTGTCTGGCCCAAGTCGTGTGACGTCACAGTTTCCTAGACAGGTCAATGACCTTAGAATGCAGAATAACACGGATGTGACTGTCTGGCCCAGGGCGTGGCTGGGCGCCGGGACAGGCGCCGGGGGCCGGGGCGTGGCTAGGCGCCGGCGCCGGGGCAGGCGCCAGGGCAGGCGCCAGTGCAGGCGCCGGCGCCAGGGCGTGGCTAGGCGCCGGCGCCGGGGCCAGGGCGTGGCTAGGCGCCGGCGCCAGCCACGTCACTTCCTGTCTAGCCCAAGTGTCGCAATACCTACTTAAGTATACTATTATATTATTTATGTTTGCATACAAACAATACTTATCAAACAATCCTCGTATATCAAAGTTTAGTTTGATGTTTTAAATCGAGTTTTGTTACTTGTGTTTTTTGATCACTCCCTATATAAATTTAGATTCACTGTGATATAGAAAACACTAACATAAACAAACCTCCATAAAACCAGGTCTGAGTTTTATTACCTCATTAAAAACAAACTCATTAACATATCTAGATGTAAATACATTTTGATAGTTTACTTCAAACGTTTTTGTTTTTAGATGATATTAGATAGGTAAATTCGAACGTCTTTAAATATCTTTTTTTTACTATAAAATATCTTTTACTATAATATATATAAATATACAATTGTTTTTTAAAAATTACCGTACCTATTAGGTTACAATTGGTGTGTAATAGAGATACCACCTCTGCCCATACACACAAACTCATCAGCCTGATAAATTCGTTTTATGTAACAGGTTTTATTTTATATATACCACTGCGAACAAACTTTCATCGTATGTCTGAATAGCATGATCGGTTTAGCGACAGGTATCTCTCTGAGTAAGTTGTATGGTTGGGGGTTCAAATCTAATTTCAGGCGAATGCTTTTCTTTCAAAATTCATATTTCAAATTAAAATCAAATTTCAAATTACCCGCTCAATATCTTCCTCATATATGTATGTGTGTGCTAAACCGAATGACTGTGTCCAACAGATGTCTCCCCTCGAGCTAGAGAATATTCTCTCACTCTACAACTTTACAAATAGAATGTTCTCTAGCTCGATGAGTCATATCTCTGGACACAACAGACACAAATTTTCAAACAAATTCAAATTTCCCGCCAAAAACGAAATACCCTAACAAACTTCAATACACCTTAACAACAACACAATAAACAAACAGCTGTGTTTACGAACATAACCTTAATAAACAAAATACACCTTAACAACACAATAAACAAACAAACAGCTGTGTTTACGAACATAACCTTAATAAACAAAATACAAAACATAACCTTAATAAACAAACAGATGAATGGTAAGCAACACGTGTGTGAACATAACCTCAATAAACAATCAGACAAATAGTATTCGACAAACACACATGGAGAGCTAACCTGACTTGTAGATATCTATGGACACACAGGTCAGACATCTTGGAACGCTTGCGACGTCATCTCAGGTTAGTTCCATAGAGAGAACCCTGGGGTTGCAGCTGTCTATGACAGGTCAGCCATCTTGGAATGCTTGTGACGTCATCTCAGGTCAGACAGTTCCATAGAGACCCGGGGTGTGGCTGTCTATGACAGGTCAGCCATCTTGGAATGCTTGTGACGTCATCTGACAGGTCAAGTGACATTTGACACCTGTCAGGTTAGTTGACAACTGACAGCTGACAGCTGTCAGGTCAGTGACATTTGACACCTGTCAAATCTGACAGGTCAGCTGTCAACTGTCACAGGTCTGCGCAGGTCAGCGCATGCGTATGATGACTCGCGCATGCGCAGTAAAAAGTGGAGGGGATGGGCCCAGGTGTCGCACTATCTACTCTTGTGTTTTTTTACAATTGTATGGCAAAGCCGTAATAAGTAAACTATCTATGATACCTACTATAGGAAAAATTATATACAAAAACCTACTTAGAGCGATATGGAGATCATTGATGTTATGTAATATCAAAATTAAATTAGATGCGTATGGGTATTTTGTGCTAATAGATACAACTTAAATATAGGTATCATAAATGTAATTGATCAGTATGCTAGGTGGCATTTGTTAGCGAGTCTGGAGAGGTTCGTTGAATTTATCTAGTGTTTGGTAAGGGATTCTGTATTTTATCTTAAGGCGTAAACAATTTTTCTAATATTGGTTATGTATTTTGTTAATGGATTTATGTTTAAATCATATCTATAAAATGTTGTAGCTAATTTTCTTATAAATTCTTTTATTGTTTCTAATTTTTATTTAGAATGCAACTCTCTGATTCTGGTGTAACGACTAGCATTGAGTATTAGCCTCATGTATTTGTTTTGAAATAGCTGCAGAGGGATGTATGATGTGTTGGAGATGCTACACCAGACAGGTGATGCATACGTTAGCTTTGGTCTTATGATAGTGGTGTGATTAGTGTTTGTGACTGTGTTAATGACTTTGCCATTAGTGGGTATAATTTTTTTAATGTGATATGTGTCTTGATAAGTGTGTTTTTAGGTGACTTTTCCAGTTTAACCTGCTGTCCATGTGCACTCCTAAGTACTTTACTGTACTGGTGGTTTGTATTATCTTATTGTCCATTTTAATTGGACTAAATATTTTGGACTGATTAATTTTTTTGGTGAATACGATTTGCTCAGTTTTGTCAGCATTTAAATCCAGTTTCCATTGTTTATAATACTTTTGCAGCAGATTTAAATGGATTTTTATCTGTTTGTTTGCCACCTTCGCACTGAAGGAATGTGTGTAGATTGCTGTGTGGTCTGCATCAAGTGCGGTTTTTGTTTTTTCAAACAAGGGAATGCCGTATAGCTAATAGCTAAATAGTTTTGGGCCAAGTACCGAACCTTGCGGCACACCCGCGAACTCATTTTTAATTGAATGATAATTAAAAACTAACTGGTAATAAAAATCATAATAAATGTTGAAAATAATCACCTTGGGCCATTACACCAAGAGTCTAGACGTCAGCGCATAGAACAGCGTATTCGATTAAAAATTCCAGGAGAATCTTGGATTACCCTGCATGATTCAATAATGTGGTTTTTCTCTGTTTTATTAGTTTTGAATGAAAGTCATAAATACCAAAGTTTTTAAATGGACCCAAGTAAAAAATCTAAAGGATTTAAGTCAGGTCATCCAGCAGGCCAAAACTGAGGCACTCTAGGCCTATCCAGCAGCTTTCATACTCTGAATATGATTATAGTATTACCACTAAATGACCATAAGTGACTCCTAATTATCAACAATTAGATTATGATTACGAAATGTCAACCGGCTGCCTACTAGATAAATTACAGTTCAAGTAAAGTTCTACACTATGCAAATTATGTTATATAATTGAATTTAAATTATTTGTTTCTCCAGAAATCGCTAAATTTACGAAAAGAATACAGTACATACATACATACATACAAAATACATACTCTTTGACTAAGAATTAATCAATCTATTCAAAATGTATTTCAAAATAGAGATATAACTGTAAGAAAAAAAAGGTACGTCTGAAACAAGCTCTAGATGTGGCTTTTTCTAGCCCTACAACCCTACGGTAAAACTAACGAATTGTTCACTGTATATTCTTGATAGCAGATAACATCCACATAATTAAATTTCTGTCACTTATTCCATATTTAAGAAAAGAATTAAAAACTGCTTTTTGCCACCCCTTTTAGAGGTCGTATCTTCACAGGAGAGGTATGTATGAGTTTTTTTATATCAAAGACCCCCTTTAATTTTCAACAGGGAGTTACCACCTGAATTTTTACGCACTTATTTGTTTATACCCATATTATATATGTATCAAACCAATAACTCACAAAGTAATTAACCAATTTTCTTGAAATTCTGCACCTATTGTTCTTTTATTAATAGCTTAGATGAGTTCGTTAGCCTGTCCAATTTGACCTATTTCTAAAAAAAAAAAATTCTGAAAAAAATTTATTAACAAAGTTATTTTAATTAAATTTGGTAGGCATGTCGCCCTGGTAAATACTATTTACTATATAGCAAAATTCAACTTTCTAGGTTTACAGCAAATTGAAATTCAAATTTGAAGCATGTAATATGTAGGAAAGCTATAGGAGCGGGACAACTAGAAGAAACTGATAAAAAAATTTATAGGAAACTGGTTTAGTATTCTGTTGAAGAAATAGATTATAGTTATAAAAATATACAATTGCCTTCGAAAACTACTCATCTTTTTATTGAGTTTATAGTTTTACAAGATCTTTTTATGGTTCTTTATCATTGAGTATCCAAAAAGATTGTAAATTGAAATCTATTTGTAAAGTTCCCTTCTTTGCAGGCAGCTTCTTCGTTCTTTATTATCCGCGCCACTGTAAAGGCATCTTTGATCATAGCTTTACCTATTTACCATAGACTAAATTAATTTGATGGTTTTTTCTTCGTACAGTAAGTGACAGCGTAGGTATGTAAATTAATGAATTTAACTAAGTAGAAAGAAAAACTATATATGGACGCCAGGTGCAAAGATTATATCATATGACATCCTCCCCATTCAACGGGTTAAGTGATCAATAATCTTCATAGGCTACTATTAAAAACCAAACAATTCAATAGAGAAAAAAATTGAAAGTAAAATTGCAGAGGATATACCCCAAGTAGGTACCGGCCCGGCCGGAGAATCCTACCCCGCCTTCGTGCGCGGATTCTGGGGGAGGGAGGGGGGTGCAGCATTCCATTTTCTACAGCGACAGGAGAGGAGATAGCGGATTCATTCAAAAGAAGAGATTCCATCGCCAGAACACCGGAAAGAGGGAGATATCACTCTCCTGGTCAGGGCAGGTGGTAATAAAAGAGACTCCGAAGAAGAAGTCGAGGTTGTGTGGACCCAAAGAGATACCACTAGGCAGCCAAATAAGAGGGCGCGGAAAGAAACCTCCGGAGAAAAGGGAAGACACCCTAACCGAGATGCAGGACCTCACCACTCTCCTAGAAAATAAATAACTGTGGTAGAGGCCTTTATTTGGCGATAAAAAAATACATAAAAAATACCCCAAGCACACAGTCTGAAATAAGAAAGGGGTAGGAAGGGTTATGCAATTGACAGAAACCTTAAGTACAAGATGGAGGGATTTCATTCCAGACTCACATGCTGAGACCACAGAAACAAGTTAAGAGTCAGACAAATGAGGCGAAAGTTCAAACCACTGATGATACAGCAAGGACAACGGTTAGACCCATGATCAACGCAGTACAGGTAAACATGGAATATATTAACGGCCAAGAAGAGAAACAAGCGAAGAAGAAGAACATTGCACAAATGCAAAAAGTAATCGAAGAATAGACGGAGTATGAGGAGCTCGCGGAAATGCTACACACAAAGTGGCCAGAAGGAGTATACAGAGCTGTGAAGAACGTAGAAGGAAATATCTCCCAAATTATAAATAAGGATATCATTATGTATCCAAAAGACATTGATATTAAGGGAGTACTCACGGATGTAGTAGAACGGTATCCCAAAATTAGAGATCTACTTGATGAAAAATGCGTCGAGGGCCAAATATAATATATAGAAAACACAACTAGAAATAGTCGTGATAAATTCGAGACTGAAAAGAGAACAATATATCTGCTCCCTTATAATATATATCCAGGACGAGTGAACGACATGAGGGAGGTCTATAAACTGATAAAATCTTTGCGCCAGATTCTACGTTCTAAGAATCGCTCAACAGATTTGTGTCCTGGTAGCATCAGAAGGACTGAATAAAGACTACGTAAGGAAGATAACGGAGTTTGCGATGTTCAACAGTGGCACATACTTTGAGCATATAATCCCAAAGACAAAAAAATCCAAGGCAAAGACCGACCAGGCAAGTGGAAAACGTATTCGTCAAGGCGAGCGGTAAAAATTGCAGATTTGCTAAAATCTATCAAGGAGAAAGTAAATATCCACGACGCGGGGATCTAGATAAGAAGCTGCGAAAGACCACTGCAGGAGACCTAATGCTGACTGTCGACCTTTGGCAAGCAGATCAAAGAACAGCTAGCAGGAAGCAAAGTTATCATAAACAAAGGTAAAGTTAAGTTGCACATCTCAGATGTAGATGTGGCAATCGGTAAAAAAGGGATGGAAGAAGCAATTATGGCTGAAATAAGCGAGCAAGGAGGCCAAGTTACTTTTGGCGAACTCAGACCCTCAATAAATGGTAATCAAGTGGCCGTGGCAACGACAAGCAAGGCTGCCGCTACACACATCTTTAAAAAAGTCAGAATCAAGATAGGATGGGTAAATTGCCGAGTGAGAGAAAGAGTTAGAATCACGAGGTGCTTCAAATGCCTAGAAATTGGGCAAAGTCTCCTTATTAAAAACAATAACATGCACAAGATGTCACCAAATTTCACAGGATATACAAATCATTAGTTACATTATTATGTCAACAAGTAGCGATTCCTTGTGCCATGCCGTCTGTGATTTTTCTAATTTTCTGTGTAAATTTTTAAAACGCTTAATATCACAAAAGTAGGTTGGAATAGATACGGCAAGCATGGTATTTTCTGAATGAGCAAACTTTAAGCTTTCCAACGGTAAAATAATATACAGTATGTTGTATTTAAGAAATTAAATTAAGGTAAATGTAGAGATATTCGAAGAGACATTTTGAACACCCTGTATGAAAAAATCAAAAAGTAAAGATAGTTCAGGATGCACTAGGCGAACATTAGATTACACATAAACTTTTCAGGGAAATAAATGAACAATCGCAGAGATATAACAGTGTGAAAAGAGTATGTTCTTGACTGAATTTTTAAAGAAAAATTAATAACTTAGCAACACTGTATTTGCTAATCTTACAAATTTGTGGTTAAATACAGAACCTATACAGAGGCATTTTCCATATAAAAACTATAGTCTTTCATTTAAGAAAAATAAAATTTTGGACAACCCTGTATAACTATTGTTTGAAAATGTACAAAAAGTTTCCTAAAATAAACTTTAAATGTTCCCGAAAAAACATGTTTAGTAGCCAACGAACCTTAAGTTAAAAGCAAATTGAGACGATGAAATTTAAAGCATTTAATGAAAATTCGCTACTAATACGCTCTTGCTGCGTCCTGAATTTCTTTCCTCACAAACATATATTATATTTCTATGAAAAACGGAAAAATGCATAAGACGTGTTCGATTTTAAAAAAAGAAAATTTGTATCACCAACGACTTGTGAACCACGCTGTGATTGTAAAATTAATTTTATAAGATTCCGCTCAAGACAACTTATAATTAACACATACAATTTTTTCTCGTATCTTGTATATTAACGGATATATTGAGCTTTTTTCTACGATAATTCCCAAAAATTATAGACTATTAAGCCATAAACTCTAACTGCCAAAGAGTCTATTTTCAATGGATTTTCTGGAAATATATTAGTAATTTTCACTAAAGTCTGGATGCAGCAAGTGCGTTATAGTAGCGAATTTTCATAGTACTCTTTTTAACGTTAAATATGTTTTTAGAGAAAGACATGAATTTTAGTAGACAGTTTAACCTTTATAGTAGAAACAATGTAGTGTATTTAATCAAACCAACTTCTTGTTTGAAAAAGTAAAAAAAAATTCCGAAGGTGCATTAGGAATGTTACATATATAAGAATACACGTGTGTGTAGATCTTAATGCCATATGTTCACTGTTATTTAACAAAATAGCATGTCTAACTTAACAGGAAACTGTCAAAACATTGTTAAAATAAAAACTTATGTAGATGCAGGAGAGCTAAATTTTCCCACTTCACTGACGAACCTTATACAGTGTGTTGCATTTAAGATGAAGACTATATTTTGACTATTTGAAGAGTTACAGCTTTGCATTTTTGCACAGCTATACAGGTTAATGGGTCACCTTTTTTTTAAGATACTCAACTGAAATCTGAACTGTAAACACAGCCTACTACGAATTCACAAACAGGGTCAAGTATCGATATTTTGCTTCGCGTTAGATTTAGAAAAAAATTTTATTAGGAAATGTTGTTCGGAATATTATTCTAACCTCACATACCGAGTTTCACGATAAAATTCGTATTTAAAATTTTTTCATTATTTTGGTCTTGCACAAAATTATTTTTTACTTAAATAATAAGAGTGCCACAGAAAGTAATAATTTGACACTAGTCATACATCTGTCAGATTAAACTTGCGAGTGTGTGTGTGTTGTATTTTATGGCCGTGGTCGTCAGACTATTGGCACATTTTTAAGCTTTTAGTTCTATTCAGTGATTACTGAATTAAAATGCCATTGGGTTTAAAAGAAAAAATACGGTTGTTTGGTGATCCTGCAAGTAGTGGCAGAGAAGTTGCTGCAGAGTTTAACTTGAGACATCCCCAACGTGTTTCCATTACTCATGGAAAAACATCCGCTATAAATGCTCTTTTCAATAAAACTGGCAGTGTTATTCAAGTCCATCAGAATGATCAACCTCGTCGAATACACCTACATCCTGAGGATAACGATATAGTGGCAGCAAATCCATCTATGAGCTTTCGGGAGACACTATATTAAAAACCATCAGGAAACTTAACATCGTCATGTGACGCCGTTAACTGTATATATCAGCCTGCATTTGGAATACCAGCTCTGGTTAGAGACAAGGTTATCTTAGAATGATCTCGACGCGCTGCAACACGATGGCCGCAGCAGATTAGGCATCTCACCTACCAGTAAAGGCTTTCTCACCTGGAGCTGTCTTCCCTTTCTGTAAGACGCAGGAGGTCTGATCTTGTGTATATGTATAAACTAACACATGGTCTATGTAATGGACCTTGCTCTGCATTTGTGACCCTGAACAGTGATTCAAGACTTCGAGGCCATCTGTTTAAGCTAAGGAACGAACCATTCCGTACCTCCTATAGGCAGAGCTTCTTTGCCAAGAGGGCTTTTGATGCTTGGAACAATCTGCTGGAGGACATTGCAGCTGCAATGAGTATAGGAAGCTCCAAGAAGCTGTTGGATGCTTACCTGGGACCGGTGTGGGGGGGACCGAGTGCTGTTTTTTTTTTCTTTGACAAAATCAATTGCACTGTACCAACGTTTTATGTAAATAATCTGAATAAATTTTTAAAAAATGCGCACAAGTCACGTTTTTATTTTTAGGTGCCCGTTTTAGCTATTGAAGAAGAAAATTTAATTTGATTTACTGTTTATTCCTTAATCGTACCCTCGATGCACTTTTTTTTTTAATTTCAAGAAAACTTTTTGATTACTAAAATTGAACTTTACAATCAAAATCAATAAATTTAGCTACAGTAAAACACCCGATTCTGTTTGCCATCGCCATGCTACAACAATGACAAATGAAACACAACATTGCCAGTTAAGCAGCTTAATATTGTATTGATTACAAAACTATAATTTTATTATGGCTTTTGTTCTATCAGATACCCAATGTATACTTTGATTTTCCGTGGATATGGAAATAAGACAAGGGCATATCAAGAGGTTTGCGACTTGTTTAGTTTAATGATTACTATTCTAACAAACCCATAAAAAAGTTTACCTATAACTGAACGCCTAAAAGCTGCTACAAGTGAAAATAAGTTTAAAGTTTTATTACAGAGGAAAATCCAAAAGTAAGCACCAACCTGTTAGCTATAAATGGCGAAATATATCAAAAATCTGGACTATCTTGAAGGAAAACAAATTGAAGCTATACCACTCATTACACTCGCGAGCATTTAAGCGTGATCCTCACCGCTACAATGAATTTGGCAAAATCATGATGGAAAATATCAACCAAGTTCCTTATTTTGCACACAACATTTTATTCAGTGACAAAGCTATTTGTTGCTTAAACGGCCAAGTTAACAGGCACAATTGCAGAATTTGGTCTAGAGATAACCCACATTGAATGAAAGAACGTCATACACAACATCCTCAGAAAGTTAAAGTCTGGGCAGGAATATTGGGTAAGAATATTATCAGATCTTTTTTCATAGAAGTACATTGCCAGGTCTAAAGTATTTGGAGCTATTAGAGAACTGAAGATTTAACAAAAAAGAAATGTAGGTGATATCTGGTACCAACATGATGTTGCTCCACCACATTATTCAAGGCAAGCAATGCAGTTTGCAAACAACCAATTCCCAGGGGGGCTGCTTGAAAGACGTGGTGCAATAAAATGGCCACCTAGATCCCCTGATGACTCCACTGGACTTCTTCTTGTGGGGTCATTCGAAGAACTGTGTTTACAAAAATCGTCCAGAAAATTTGGACAAACTCTACTAAAGAGTCCCCACTGAAATTGCATTTATAACATCGAATATGTTGAGCAAAACACTGTGAGGGTTTTATGATTGACTTGGATACTGTCAGGCAAATAATGGGGCCCACTTTGAACATTAAATTAAAAATTAGTGTTGTATCTGCTATAAAGTGTTAAGTTATTGTTGCTTTAGCCTGTTGGCATTTACTCTCATTCTCATCTTAGCATGATTGTTGTTTCGCCCCTTGGCTTTCAAGCACAGCTGGATAAAGTGTGAGGGAAAGCTGCCAATCATTTAATAAAAAAAACCTTCTCAGAAGTCATTCATTGCAACAAACATAAATAAGAGTATTCTATTTGAGCTAAAAATGTAATGTGTAGCGCACAACCGGGAAATCTGGCAACAGTGCTGAGATCATTGTTCCATTGTGCATGCCCAAAAACCCCTAAATGCCTAATTTTGTAAGCGCAACTTTCGCGGTTTTGAAGATATTTAAGCATTCCGGTACTTTACACTGAAAATGAAGTGTCATATCTCAGCCAGTAGTATCTAAAATTTTGAAAATTTGGGATCTTACTAAATTTGAAACGCCCAATGTATTGCAATAAAAATAAATGGGGCATTCCATTTTAGATAAAAAAGAGACTATGTGCAGTGCAAAACTGGGAAATCTGAAAACAGTGCAGGAATCATTTGTGCAATTGCATATGCCCAGAAATGCCCAAATGCCGATTTTCATAGTGGTAACTTTAGCAACCTTGAAGATATTTAAGCGTTCCGGTACTTTTTACTAACCCGGTATACAACTGGCAGTAATAGTTTGGATACATCAAGTGCATTTTCATCAGTTATTTTTTAATTAATTAATAATAATAATAATAATAATAATAATAATAATAATAATAATAATAATAATAATAATAATAATAATAATAATAATAATAATAATAATAATAATAATAATAATAATAATAATATTTATTGCACTCACAGTACAAATGGACATGTTCAGCGAACTGTTTTTCAACATATCCAGCTACAGAAAAAAAAATTAAACAGGGTAATATCAAGTTCATGTGTCCCAGCTAACAGATTCTGTCCCAAAGCATATTTTACAGCCGTTATTGAAAGGGAAGCTATACCTTTTCTATGCAGATAATTGAATAGGTAAGATATTAAGTAACAAAAGGATCTTTTAAAACTTGCAGCTCTATGTATAGGAACAGTCAAGTAACTCGTGCCTCGCAGGAGTCTGTCATGTACATAAGATCGAAGGCTGACACAGTCATATAGGTAATCAGGTTTCCTTTCCCGAACAACCTTGATTACTAAGGTGGCATAGTGAACAAGTCTCCTTTCTTGCATGTTCAGCCAGTCCAGTGCCCGCATGTACGGCGTAACATGAGCAAAACGGGGTATGTGTAGAACAAATCTCACACCAATTCTGCACCTTCTGGATACGGTACCCGTCCATACACATTAGGCAA
Source organism: Tillus elongatus (assembly GCA_964006375.1). Classification (NCBI taxonomy): domain Eukaryota; kingdom Metazoa; phylum Arthropoda; class Insecta; order Coleoptera; family Cleridae; genus Tillus; species Tillus elongatus. The sequence continues at coordinate 102,271,181 of OZ023267.1, forward strand.
GGACCATACACACAATCACCATACGTGAACAGTGACAGGATTAGTGAGTTCACCAAAAGTTTACGTGCATCTTGGGGAAGACAATCACGGTACTGATACAGGTGTCGCAGTCTATAGAACGCAGAGATGGTCCACATGTCTGGAGAACTGCAGGTTCCCATCCAGTATCAATTCCAAATTTCTGGGATTATCCGAATCGGACAAGGCATCAGACCCAAGCGACACAGACAGTCGAAGACTACGGACCTGTCGAACATTATAGGAGGTGCCAAGAATGAGAAAATTGCACTTCTCAGGATTGAAGCTGAGGTTGTTGCTCCACGCCCACGTCTGAACTCTCTGCAGGTCTCCATTTAACCGCCCAATCTGTTCATCAGAATTAGATACACTAAGAGGAATATATAATTGCATATCATCTGCAAAACAGTGAAGAGTCGACAGTAGAGGAATGCTATTCACATCAGCGGTAAACAAGTTAAACAGAATTGGACCAAGTATTGATCCTTAGGGCACCCCCAGCGATACTGGGCGGAGCTCAGAGCAAGCTCCATCAGCAAGTCTCACCATCTGCGATCGACCACTAAGGTAGCTGGCAAACCATTGTAAAAGGCGACCAGAAACTCCATAACTCAACAATTTAGTAAGTAAAAGAGAATGATCAACAGAATCAAAGGCCTTCGTTATATGCAGCATAACTAGAGCAGTAACATAGCCCTGATTCTGATGAGAGAGAATATCATTAACTACAGCAAGTAGGACAGTTGATGAGCTATGACCGTGTTTAAAGGCAGACTGTTGAGAAGGTATAATGCTTTCAGCAAATTCCGACAACTGTTTGTTAATCACACCTTCAGCAATTTTAGAAGGCACAGATTGCAAGTTTATATTACGAAAGTCACTTAGTGACTTTGTAGAGTTATTCTTCGGGATCGATATACGCACTGAGACCTTCCACAAGTCAGGAAACACACCACACTCCACAGAGTAATTTATAATATGTGTCAAAGGATCAGCACAGAAATCAACAGTTAACTGCAACATCCTTCCACTGACACCATCATTAACTGCAACATCCTTCCACTGACACCATAAAACCCAATACAAGATGACTTCTGCTTGATGATGAGGTCTCTCACCACCTCACAGGAGAAAAGGTTATACAATCATCGGTAACATCGTCTGTAAGACATTGATAGTCAGTTACCAACAGTGGGGGAAGGCCCTCAGAGAGAGAAGTAAAATAGTTATTGAAAGCATCTGCAGAAAAAAATGTCACAAGGGATAGATTGTGTGGCGTTGGCAGCCACACCCCACTTTTTCAAAAAAAAGACCAGTTTTTTTAGATTTTCCTGCCCTCTCATCTAAAGACTGTCTGAAGTAACACTTTCTCTCCTCCCGTATGGCAAAGTTATAATAAGTCCTCATCTGACAATAGTAATCTCTAAGTGAAGCATTTCCAGAAGCAAGGAATTTCATACGAGCCTTTTGCTTCATTTCTTTCAATAACCTAATAGTCTCTATACCAGGGCTTTTGTCTATGAGGTCTAATTAGTCGAGTCTTCAAGGGAGCATGTTTATCAAACAGACAGAAAAGACAATGGTTGAAGTAATTAACCTTATCCTGTAGGTCATGTATTGTATAAACCATATTCCAGTCAATTACCGCGGCATCCCCCAAAAAGAGTTCTAAGGAAAAGTTACTAAAGTCCCTTATAATTTTAGTTCTTGGAGGATCACTTACCAAGTCATGATCCCAGCTAACCATGACAGCATCATGGTCAGAAAGCAAACACTCAATAACAGCAGCATCAGTCACTGGCAATCCATCACTGACAAGAATCAGATCCAGCAATGTAGCAGAATTAGTGGTAACACGAGTATGATCCTTAATCAGCTGTGTCATTGAAAGATCATGAAGAATACCTGATAAGATTCTATAACTAACCGAATTGTTGGCTAACATATCCACATTCAAATCGCCTGTGACAGCCTATGCTCAATTGAAGGTAACGGATGACAGTTTCAAGATCAATTAGAGAAATATTCCTCAAATTTGGGGGGGGGGGTTTGGGGTGGTTGGCGCGATATAAAACACCGACTGCCACCTTCACATGTGAGCCCAAGCTGAGCAGAATCCAAAGTTGCTCACGTTCAGGATACTGAAGGCACAATTAAAATTTTAGCTTTAAGATTCCTGTTAACATAGAGCAGCAAGCCACCTGCCCTACTCAACCGATCCTTGCGAAAAGTGTTAAACCTAGATATTGCTATTTCTGAGTCTGGGACAGATTCTGCCAACCAGGACTCACATACTGCAAAAATGTTACATCCACTGTAAATAACAAAGTCAACAAAGCTATCAAACTTGCAAAGTATTGAGCGTGCATTAAGATGAATAAGCTCTAAGAATGTCCTCTACACTGAGCTATCCACCCCTAACCGAGATGCTTCCCGGCACTGGAGTGTTTCTTCCTCGAAAAAAGTGAAATTTCTTTACATTAACACCTTCAAGCCAGTTAGAAGACGTCAGTAGTTGAGCAGTTAAATCAGCTTTCACCTCAATACGAAAGACATTGTAGCTCCCAGATCTCACAGGTTGCTGAATAACAGAAAATTCCTCATAATTTCCAAAGGTTGAGACAAGTACTCAACAAGATCATCCTGAGTAACATCAGTAGCAAGTCTTGTGCCAAAGATCGATGTCTTAGGTATCAAGTTCGCAGGACGCACCTTCCTGCCAGCCAGCTTACGATCGCCAATAATCATGCCCGTCTTCTTCTTAACTGCTCCACTAGAAGGTAAAATTTTGGAAACATTTCCAGAAGAGGGTTGCTTTGACACCGTAGAAACTGCACATGAAGCCGCTGGGTCCGGTGAATCTGGAGGAGTGGTATACTTAGGAGCTGAAGAAGCAGATTGGGTCAACAATCCAACACCCAAGGCACCAGTTGTTGGAACAGTCAGCAATCCAGTCGATGCAGTAGACCGGGTAATCTTCTTTATTTTCTTATCGGTGGTCGAGCTTGTATCTCGCTGCAACACTCTAGACTGGTTGAGACCATCTGGCATAAAATTAGAGCTGGGCATGGAACTGCGCTCCAATCCATCAGAAGACCCAACTGAGTTGAAAGAAGGTGCATTCCCACCAGCAAAAACATCATCAAGGCGAAGCAAATCCAAGCTGCTGCCACTCAGAGCATCCATTTGTGATGCAACAGAGTGCAATTCTGTGACTATCATATCCTGTAGTTGTGAATCAATCATTACAGTGACAACCTGTCGAAACGCATCAATTGATACTTGTGCCAGCCTGTGAATTACAGGCCAAACAACTAGGACAGGAAAAGATAATTGATCTTTTCTTTAAAACAGCAGCCCTCATTTCCGTTGTTGAGAGACCTGTGTATGACTGACAATATCACACCAGACACACGTTGCAAGTCGCCCGATGATGCAAAACAAGTGCACTTAATACACTGAGCCATAGTATAAATCAGGAGCCCCCAGAGAATCAACAGGTGTACGCCACTGGCTGATATAATTTGCAGATCAGATAAGGTTCGGAATGTCAAGTTTTCCGCTGAAATTACTTATCACCAACAGATTACTTATCAGTTTTTTTCACTATGCTTGACAATAACAATGCACTACATGACGTTCAATATCAAAAAACGTCACCCTACAATGCATTTACAGTTAAAATAATATTGGCATTGAAGGAGTGCACTAAAGTTAACTCCCAGTAAAAAAACAGAATTTAATTCCACTAAGAACACACAAAAAAGGGTCAGAAACACGCCAAGAAAAACAACACAGTTAAAGCTGCTGCTGAGTTCGCAAAAAGTTAATTTGCCTTATGTCACTGTCCGATTTCTTGCACTGTACACACAAATGGGTCCCTGAAGAAAGAATACGATGCATTTATATGTCTTTAAGGCCCAAAACGTTTAATTTAATTATCAGGGTTGCAGCTCAGCAAGGAGTCCCCTGTGGGTCTGGGGACTGACTAAAAGAATAGGCCCAAGGTAACTCCTGCCTGTCGTAAAGGCGACTAAATGAAATCAAACACTGGCAGGGGCGGGGGTCTTGTCCAGGTGGCCCTGGAGGGAGGCGGATATCTCTGGGGAGTGACGTACACCCGGATTGTGAGGCTCTGGGCTTAGAAATGGACGGTTGCCCGCGCTTGGTTGTTACTCAGAAGCGGGTTTCCGGATGGGTGCCGCCTTGGGTTGAGGGCTGGCGGGTGTCGTGTGTCTAGACGACCCTGAGGGGGTTGACAACTCTGATGAGTGGTAAACACCCGGAGTTTGAGGCCCCCACTGTGTGCTTCGGAACGGACGGACGGCCTCGCTTGTGTGATGCTCGGGAGCGGGGCTCAATGGGATGTCGCCTTGAGTCTAGCACTGGTGGGTGTCGTATCTAGACGAACCCGGAGGAGAGCTAAGATCTTTAGGGGTGGAATACAACTAAGGGTTGTGGCCTCTTCTGTGAGCTTCGAAATGGACAAACGACCTCACTTGGATGCAGGACTTCAAGATACTGCCCCGAGTCAAACACTGACGGATGTCTGGTCCAGACGAACTCAGAGAGAGGTTATCGCTCTTTGAGCTTTGAGATGGGCAAGTGACTTCGCTCAGATGGTAGTACATCTGTCAAACAAAGTTTTACTTCGCAGGTGTCGTCTCCTGTCGGAAGCACGATTTGTTGGGTGAAATTTAAGCTAACACTGGCAGGTGTTGGGCCTGGACGAACCCGGGGGTGGCTGGGGTGGATTATACCTGGAGACTTGGGCCTACTCTGTGAGCATCGATACAGGCTAACAACCCCGCCTGGATGCTGGTCGAGGGCGGGACTTCATGATACCGCCTCGAGTCGATGAAACACTGGCAGGGGTCTGGTGCAGGTGAGGCTGGGGGGAGGCGGATATCTCTGGGGAGTGATATGCACCCGGAGTTTGACGCCTCCACTGTGGCCTCAGAGACTGACAATTGGCCTCGCTTTGTTGTTACTCGGGAGCGGGGTTCCAGATGATACCGCCCTGGATTGAGGCCTGTCGTCCCGGGGGGCTCTGATCTCTGATGAGTGGTAAACACCCGGAGTTTGGAGCCCATACTGTGTGCTACGAAACGGACGGAGGGCCTCGCTGGGGTGATGCTCGGGAGCGGGACTCGATGAGTTGTTGCCTTGAGTCTAACACTGTTAGGTGTCAGGTTTAGACGAGCCTGAGGGGAGCTGAGATCTCTAGGGGTGGATTACAACTGGAGATTAGATGCTGCTCGAGAGCGGGACTTCATGATACCACCCCGAGGCAAACACTGACGGATGTCGGGTCCAGACGAACTCGGAGAGAGGTTATCACTCTTTGAGCTTCGAAAATGGGCAAGCGACTTCACTCAGATGGCAGTACACCTGCCAAACAAACTTTCACCCTCAAGAAAAGATCGACCCCCGCAGGGAGCTGGAATTGATGGGTAAAATCTAAATAATTAGACGTGAGCCACAATAGACCTAAGGTCGCGATGAAGGGACTGGAATAGCCCACTTACAATAAAATCTAATCTAGCTCAGCAAGGAACAAAACATATTGATTGCCCCCTGTATACTGCAAATTTGAAAGAAGAGAGAATGATTTATCAATACATAAAGATATCCTTATCTGCACATTTTTTTCAGTATTCAATTTTCCAATCTTTAGAACACCTAATCTTCTAATTGTTCAACATAAGATCCACTTGCAAACTAATTCAGTGGATGCAGGATTTTTTCAGTTTTCAGCTCAATACTCATTTTCCCCAATTTTGTTAGGTTTTCACCACACAAAACAGCTCCCAATGGAACACAACAGCAACCATGAACCAATTCTCCTAAAAAAACCTCACTTTTCAGATTTTAATAAACTAATTTTCTCTCAATCCATAGAATCCAACTAAAGGACGTAATAAGAACTTTATAAAGTGCATGGAATTTCATCTAATCGTATTGATTGTTTTCAGAGACACAATTTTTTACTTTTCAAGGATTTTTCATATTTAAAAGATTTTTATGAAAATTCTTTACTATAACGCACTAGCTACATCCAACCTTTGTATTCTTATATTGAATTTCAAATATAAAGCACATTGAAAACTTATTTCTCAAACAGGAGGAAAAGTATCTGAGGTGAAATAACAAAACAAAAAACACTCATTTTTTTAAAGTTTAATGTAGTTTATTGGAGATAACATCCTATTTCACATCAAATACATACAGACATATTTTCTATAAGTATATTGTTATGATGCAAGTAGTTTAAAGCGGAAAAAGAAAAAGTAAAAACTAACCAAAGTTACCCAAGTGTTCTACTTACTTTTAAATACTTTTTTTCTATATTGCAAAGAATGAATCACATATAAATTAAAAATCACTTCTTGTAAATTTGGTCATATAATTTGTAAATATTTAAGTTTCTAACTAATTCTTATTTCTTTTTATTAATTTATCACTAAAGACCACTAGCAACCGTTTACTTGTGTTAAAACAACGTTGCCAAATAATTTAAATATTGGACTACAAGAGAATGTACACACCCCATTGTGTAGGTAATACACTTCATAATTTACTTTATAATGAAAACTATTGAATACAATTAATACAAAAAGTCTCAGCACTCGTTCTCAAATCGTTTCATTAAGTTTTTAATCCTAACAGATTAAACATTAGATAATTTAAAAATACATAATAATTAGTAGATCCATTCCGATTAGTTCAAATGGAATCCTTTCTCTTTTGTAGCTGCTAACAGTCTCTGCCTCAGTATATCTTCCGTTGAGTAGTCAGGTAGCTTAAGATAGTGGACGCAAGTATTGACAGAAGGGTAGGATCCCTCGCCTGCATCCACCTTGCGTACTATAGTCAAACGGGGGTAGAGATTTGACAAGCCACCAGGTGGCAGGGAACTGCAGCCTGTAGTGAACTGTAGAAAGGATTTGCGTTCCTCAGGCGACATGTCTACCAGCACGTTAACAAACCGTATGAATCCAGGGCTAAACAGAAAGAAAACTTGTTTAGTTTATTTAGAGTAAAGTGAGTTGACTGATCTTATAAGAAAAAAAGTAAATTAAACCATAATATACTAATAATTAACTGTTACTTCAGATCACTAAATAAATTAATTATTTAACCAAGAGGTGTGTATAAAAAAAAAGCTTATACAGACCATGGGATATTACTGTAAGTAGAAAGCAAAGTAAAAAATATATTTTTTTTAAGATGCAGCACTTTTTTTAAATAAGCATGGCACAAAACGTGCTAATGAAATTATTAAGTATTTTAGATCCATCTTAATGTAACTTTTTTTTTCATGTACATTGACCTGTTATAAAGATAAATAATTTATTACTTCTGTAAATATGGTGAGGATACAGGGTGTTCACGGACTTGTGATATTATTTTTAAATAGTGATTAAATAAACACCCTAAAAAGAGGTTAACTTTAAAACGACTGAACAAAAGTGTGATTGTAAAAGATGTGATTAAAAAACATTTTCAAGATTTAATTTCAAAAATTCTGTTGGCCGCAAAGTCTTACTCGATGTATCATCCATGGATCAACATAATAATAATAATAATAATAATAATAATAATAATAATAATAATAATAATAATAATAATAATCTTTATTGGTTCCTTAAGTACCCAGAAGGGTGTAGAACACGTCATAGGTATACAGCACAATAGTCTCATCAGCAAACAACAATGTAAGAAAATAAAAGACAATACACAATAAAATTGAAATGCAGCAGCAACAGAATACTCTATAAAATATAAAGTATAAACTATAAATACTTATACTATGATACACATAGTCTCGAAGTAACAACCACAACAATGACTATCTAGTTCCATATACAATACAATGTACTGCAACAATCATTAAACATGTCAGAAAACCAAACAAAACACAATCCGAACAGTAAACCCACACAAACAAAACACAAACACTGTCATAAAAGGTGTATAAATATGTACAACTAAAATGTAGAACTCAATTCAAGTGGAATAATGCATTTATCATTAAAATTGATACTATAGAAGTCTTCCACTCTGTACAAAACCTGGTCAGTAAGAATCCTTTCCAGATGTACCTTAAGTCTGTGAGAGGGAACAGTAAGTATATTTTCCCGCCCGAATATCTCTCTGCAAGACTCTATGTGTTTCAGGTGATATATCCTGCAAGGCCTAGGACTTGCCATCAAATTCTCATTGCAGCTGCTTCAACACAGTTACAAAGCTCCTCTAAGTCAAGTAGTTCGTTGGTGTATACCAGCGATTCCCAACCGGTGTCCAGCGGCACACTAGTGTGACGCGAGGCCTCCGTAGGTGTGCCGCGAAATTTCACACAGTCTTCTTTATGATTACTGTAATTATTACAGTTTTTTGTTTATATCAGCACTATAAATAGCATAGTTAGCAGCTGACTTTGTTTTCTAACTGCGGAATACTGTTCTGTATTTTTCCAAAGTCGTAATAGTTCCTTAGTCACCCAGCAGAATGCGGTAGTACATGGACTGTATTTAATTGCATCTATTAGTTCAATATTCATCCGTTAGTGGTGGTAGCGCTCGAATGCAGTGTGTTAATCAAATGTTAAAACTATCAAACCAAATGGCGGACTGAGTGACACAACAGTGCATCATATTTCTATTGCTAGTGCTGATGTTTCTTTTCGTGTTGAAATGGATTGCTTTTTAATTAAGAATTACAAATTGCCTAGTACAAGTTCAAGTGAAGATGGTGTTGATGTTACTGTGAAGAAGAGTGTTTTGCCAAGTTGTTGTTGTTGTTTATTGGCAAAAATTATACATTATGTTAATACAATAAGTCTTATGCGACTTGTGCTGTATCATGTAACACAATTTAGAAGGTTGAATCTTAAATAGTTTCACAGTCCTACACCAAATTCAATAAACTCTAAATTTTGACGTAACAAATTTAAATTCTTTTTCTTATTCAATTTCGCACCTTCTAAGACGTCAACCATCACCTTCATTTACCATACATGTCTGCTATTCCATAATCTCTTCCTAACTGCTATTCTTTTCAAACAACCCATATTTTCACCAAAATTTTAAAATTTGTAATAATGATGGTGACTCATGCAATTTTCGCCAGTATCATGACAGCTACTTATCATTCGGTTTCATATCAACTGGCGGCAAACAGCCCAAACCCCAAGGCCCAATTTATGGTGAACGGCTTTCTAATGAAGCAATGGTGCCAAGTAAATTAAAAAGGCATCTACTTACAAAGCATTCACTTGCGGCTGAAAAACCTACCGACTATTTTTAAAAGACTATCGTCAAATTATTCCATCCAGGCTTCAAAATTTACTGAACTATCACTTGTGTCGGGACAAGCACAGGAAGCCAGCTACACTGTGGCTGAAATAATTGCCAAAAACATGAAATCCCACATGACAGCTGAGACAACCATTTTGCCAGCATGCCGTGAAATTGTGAAAATCATGTGTGGTGAAGAATGCGAAAAAGAGGCCAGGAAAATTCCGTTAACTAATAATAGAATAAGTAGGTGTATTAAAGAAATGTCTGAAGATATTGAAATCCAAGTGAATGAAAAACTTAAGCAACAGATTATATTACTCTTCAACTGCATGAGTCCACAGATATAACGGGAAATCCACAGGTCATAACATTTGTTAGATTTATTCAGGAAAGTAAAGTTATTGAACAGTTTTTATTTTGTAAGGACATTCCTGAAAGAAAAAAAAAACGAACTGGAAATTTTCCACTTAGTCAACAGTTATTTTACCGATGCTGGTTTATCTTGGCAGTCTCGTATGAGTGTTTGTACAGATGGGTGCCTTGCAATGGTACGCCATTTTAAAGGTTTTCTGGCCTTAGTTCAGAAGGAAAATCCAGATATTATTTTCACGCATTGTTTTCTTCATACAGAAGTTCTTGTTGCCATGTCCTAAGTGCCTGAGCCAAATGGTGTTTTAACAACTGTTGTGAAAATGGCGAAGTTCATTAAAAGCAGGCCTTTTAAAGCAAGATTATTTATTAGTTTGTGTTCTACCATGGATGCCGAACACATTCAGCTGTTGTTGCACACATAAGTCAGATGGTTATTTCACGGATGTGTCCTTCAAAAATTGTATGAACTTAAAGAGGAATTATGGTTATTTTACACTTTTGAAGAATTTGAATACGCAGATTTCTTAGTAATGACTCCTCTGGTATACTAAAGTTGCCTTTTTAGCAGACGTATGTGGTAAACTGTATCTTTTGAATAAATCCATGCAAGGAAAGGAAGAGAACATCCTCACATCTACAGATAAAATAAGTTCTTTTCAACAGAAGCTTTCATTGTGGATAATAAAATTGGAAAACAAACAACGTGGGATATGTTTGATGTCACAGAAGATTGCCGCATTGACTCAACTCTTTCAGAACTCATGTAAAACGGTTTATGTCAGCTTGATAACAATATCAAAATATATTTTCCATCGCTTGATGTATCTTCAATGGACTGGGTGAGAAATCCTTTCATTAATTCTGCTTATGAGACTACAATTACGACTGATAAAGAGAACTGATTGACATAAAAAATGATCGTGGTCTTAAACTACAATACTCTAAATTAATTGAAGAAGCTGAGGCAGCGTCACAATTAAATAAAACTAAAGTGAATGTAGACATCACATCCTTTTGAATCAATCTGTTAAATGACTATACACTGATCTCAAAGAAAGCTATAAAAGCAATACTGCCATTTTCTACTTCTTATATTTGTGAAGCCGCTTTCTCGACCATGAACACCATCAAGACCAAAAATCGTTCTCAACTAAAGACTTTGGAAGACGACATGAGGGTGCGCTTGTCAACCATTCGACCCAGAAAGAAACTTATAATGAAGAAACACCATGCACAAATTTCTCACTGGAGTTGATTTTACAGATCATTTTAAGACATTTTAAAAAAATAATCCTGTAAAGAACTCTACATTCATGAGCATCATGTCTGGTTTATCCCAATATTAAAATGTATCTTTGAATTAAAATATAGTTTTTCTTTTATGTGCTCTTCTTTAATGCCATTTTTCATCATTTATTATTTCATTATTAATATGTGTGGTAAATTTTAATAGTTGTGTGTCTTGTTGTATACTGTATAGAAACAATATGATAAAAGCGTTTAGTAACAGTTAGGTTATATATACAGGTGTGTGAAGCTTCGAAATTTCGAACCAAACCTTTGGTTCAAAAAATTGTATGCGCTGGCAATGTTAAAGTAGTTCGAAATCTGTAATTCTCCAAAATAATTCGAAGTTCGTTTTTCAAAAACTCTTCAATATTAAACATTACATAGAGAGCTACCAAAGATAGCGAAGTTGTAACCCAGTAGCGGTCTCGTCGGTAGCGGAGCTTTTAACTCTACTTCAGCCTTATTGAGTCAGTAGCGCAATTTGAGGAGATTTCACTAATGCATATTTTTTACAGCTTGTGGGACACATTGAGACCTCGCAGAGCCATTTAACAGTCACAGATTTATTTTGTATTCATATCCTACGATCCGGATGCCTTCTTTGGTTACAACATTATGATGGCAATTTTCAAAAGCAATCGGTAATGTAATTTTTCCCAATTTATGTCGATACTTGCAGGTTACCTTCCGGAAATACTAGGTTGAACATGCTTTATTTCACTATGAGCCAAAACAAAATTAAATATTCTCAACCAATATTCAATATACAGTTAAAATTTCAAGTGTTTATTATATAACTATGATTATCAACTATAACCCCCTCACTCTCAAAGATTGTTAAAACTGTATAGATAATACCAAATGACAAAAAGTATATAGAATTGAGCTTAGCTGTAGATATAGAAATCTAAAACAGTTTTCAATATACCATTTTGTGTTTTTGATTCAATAATGACCCATCTTCACAACTAACATCAGCACTGAAAGGCATTTTCACCTAATCAACCTGCAAATTTTGTCGAACCTTTGCTTTTTGCAAAAAGAATAGATATCTTTTATATACCAAATAATGTATGGTATTTTGTATTTAAGGCAATGATATCTTATGAAGATTGGAGAATTTTGGTTAGTTCGAAGTTCGAGTATGAACCTTAGACATACTATTTCAGTGTTTCGAAGCAACATATTTGCTTTGGTTCGTGCATAGTTCGGTTCGATAAAAACATGAGTTCACACACCTCTAGTTATATAACTACGAAAATAAAGATTTGCAATCAAGTGTGCCACGAATAAATATGGCTTTTGGTTAGTGTGCCGTGAGGTTAAAAAAGGTTAGGAAACGCTGGTGTATACCATGGTCTTCATAAATCCCCATAAATTGAAATCTAAGTTCGAGTATGAACCTTAGACATATTATTTCAGCGTTTCGAAGCAACATATTTGCTTCGGTTCGTGCATAGTTCGATTTGATAAAAACATGAGTTCACACACCTCTAGTTATATAACTACGAAAATTAATATTTGCAATCAAGTGTGCCACGAATAAATATGGCTTTTAGTTAGTGTGCCGTGAGGTTAAAAAAGGTTAGGAAACGCTGGTGTATACCATGGTCTTCATAAAGCCCCATAAATTGAAATCTAAGTTCGAGTATGAACCTTAGACATATTATTTCAGTGTTTCGAAGCAACATATTTGCTTCGGTTCGTGCATAGTTCGATTTGATAAAAACATGAGTTCACACACCTCTAGTTATATAACTACGAAAATTAATATTTGCAATCAAGTGTGCCACGAATAAATATGGCTTTTAGTTAGTGTGCCGTGAGGTTAAAAAAGGTTAGGAAACGCTGGTGTATACCATGGTCTTCATAAAGCCCCATAAATTGAAATCTAAGTTCAAGTATGAACCTTAGACATATTATTTCAGTGTTTCAAAGCAACATATTTGCTTCGGTTCGTGCATAGTTCGGTTCGATAAAAACATGAGTTCACACACCTCTAGTTATATAACTACGAAAATTAATATTTGCAATCAAGTGTGCCACGAATAAATATGGCTTTTGGTTAGTGTGCCGTGAGGTTAAAAAAGGTTAGGAAACGCTGGTGTATACCATGGTCTTCATAAATCCCCATAAATTGAAATCTAAGTTCGAGTATGAACCTTAGACATATTATTTCAGCGTTTCGAAGCAACATATTTGCTTCGGTTCGTGCATAGTTCGGTTTGATAAAAACATGAGTTCACACACCTCTAGTTATATAACTACAAAAATTAAGATTTGCAATCAAGTGTGCCACGAATAAATATGGCTTTTAGTTAGTGTGCCGTGAGGTTAAAAAAGGTTAGGAAACGCTGGTGTATACCATGGTCTTCATAAAGCCCCATAAATTGAAATCTAAGTTCGAGTATGAACCTTAGACATATTATTTCAGTGTTTCGAAGCAACATATTTGCTTCGGTTCGTGCATAGTTCGGTTCGATAAAAACATGAGTTCACACACCTCTAGTTATATAACTACGAAAATTAAGATTTGCAATCAAGTGTGCCACGAATAAATATGGCTTTTAGTTAGTGTGCCGTGAGGTTAAAAAAGGTTAGGAAATGCTGGTGTATACCATGGTCTTCATAAAGCCCCATAAATTGAAATCTAAGTTCGAGTATGAACCTTAGACATATTATTTCAGTGTTTCGAAGCAACATATTTGCTTCGGTTCGTGCATAGTTCGGTTCGATAAAAACATGAGTTCACACACCTCTAGTTATATAACTACGAAAATTAAGATTTGCAATCAAGTGTGCCACGAATAAATATGGCTTTTAGTTAGTGTGCCGTGAGGTTAAAAAAGGTTAGGAAACGCTGGTGTATACCATGGTCTTCATAAAGCCCCATAAATTGAAATCTAAGTTCGAGTATGAACCTTAGACATATTATTTAAGTGTTTCGAAGCAACATATTTGCTTCGGTTCGTGCATAGTTCGGTTTGATAAAAACATGAGTTCACACACCTCTAGTTATATAACTACGAAAATTAAGATTTGCAATCAAGTGTGCCACGAATAAATATGGCTTTTAGTTAGTGTGCCGTGAGGTTAAAAAAGGTTAGGAAACGCTGGTGTATACCATGGTCTTCATAAAGCCCCATAAATTGAAATCTAAGTTCGAGTATGAACCTTAGACATATTATTTCAGTGTTTCGAAGCAACATTTTTGCTTCGGTTCGTGCATAGTTCGGTTCGATAAAAACATGAGTTCACACACCTCTAGTTATATAACTACGAAAATTAAGATTTGCAATCAAGTGTGCCACGAATAAATATGGCTTTTAGTTAGTGTGCCGTGAGGTTAAAAAAGGTTAGGAAACGCTGGTGTATACCATGGTCTTCATAAAGCCCCATAAATTGAAATCTAAGTTCGAGTATGAACCTTAGACATATTATTTCAGTGTTTCGAAGCAACATTTTTGCTTCGGTTCGTGCATAGTTCGGTTCGATAAAAACATGAGTTGACACACCTCTAGTTATATAACTACGAAAATTAAGATTTGCAATCAAGTGTGCCACGAATAAATATGGCTTTTAGTTAGTGTGCCGTGAGGTTAAAAAAGGTTAGGAAACGCTGGTGTATACCATGGTCTTCATAAAGCCCCATAAATTGAAATCTAAGTTGTGTAAGATTGGATGACCAAGTAGGCCATAGAACAGGACCACCTTGGCAGATGCATTTATTTTCATACATATTATTCAAATGTTGGCGAACTAAACAATTGAAATGTGGGGGTGCACCATCTTGCAAAAAAAGGAGATATCATTGAGCCATTCGATATAGAACCACATGGGGGTCACCTCCCTGTGTTTGCAGCACACCAGTTTCTCATGTAGATTACTAGGACAGAGAGTTATTTTTAGAATTGAAGAGGTCTTCTATCGAAGAGCTTGCCCATTTGTATAGAAAATTGAAAATCAAGCAGATGAACGCTTCCCAGAATGCATGGTTTAACCAAGAGTGCATAAGAAAGAAGGTCATCCCGAAGTACGTAATCATAACAACTACTATAACATCAAATCAATCAAAAATTGCTATTAGAAAAGCCAGTTTCATCTGGCTGAAAGAAGAATCCAAGAAATGGTTTTCAATTCGTGATAGTTTGCTTCTTTATATCAAGGTAATCCATTCAGAACTTGCTTATAAATTACATCCAGTAGAATTTGATATATTAGATGACCAAATACATATTTTAGTTAGTGAATTGAAATTTAAAAAACGCTTAACACAGACAAACAAAATTAGAAACCTAGAAAGCACACAACATTTACATAATCGAGAAAGATCTCCCCCACAAACACATAAGTTTTACAAAAGGTTTGAAAACCTAAGCGATACAATTTTTACAACTGAAGAAATTTCTTTTCTAAATAAAGGATATAAATACTGCCCAAAATTTAAATTTACAAACAAAATTAAAGAGATATTAGCTTCTGAATCCGAAATTGCTTCCAGATCTATAAGGCAATATGAAAAATTAAAAATATGTGAATTTTTAAGACATTTAACTTCAAAATATGACAAACATCAAATTAACGAAACTCAAATTTTAAAATCTGTTCAGCATAAAATATTAGACAATGATTTAGTTTTTACTAAAGCTGATAAAGGAAATACAACTGTAGCTATAAGTAGGGACGCATATAACATTAAAATTAATGATTTTATTACTACGGAAAATTTAACAGAAATTAGGAGAGACCCAACAAACGCATTTCAGACAAAACTAAAAAATGAACTTAAAAATGTGTCTCTGTTTAGTCAACAAGAAAACAAATATCTTTTATATAAAAGCCCGCAACCACCAAAATTATATGGCCACCTGAAAATTCATAAGCCAAATATACCAGTGAGACCAGTAGTTAGCTATGTTAATACACCTAATCATAAGATAGCGAGCAAACTGGTTTCACTTATTAAAGAATACAATTACTTTCCAAAATATTCAGTTAAGAATTCTTATGAACTTACACAAAAATTAAATAACTTAATTATTCCCACAAATAGTAAATTAGTCTCGTTTGATGTTTGTAGCATGTATTCTAAGATACCCCCTAAAGAATGTTTACCTTTATTAGAAAACGTTTTAATAGAAAAGAACGTAAATGTCATAAAAAGACAAGAAATGATGAATCTTTTTAATGAATGTATAAAACAAAACTATTTTAAATTTAATAATAAAATTTATATGCAAAATGAAGGTCTGCCTATGGGTAGTCCGTTGTCACCTTTATTAGCCAACATATTTATGGAAAACTTAGAAAACCAAATTTTAACATCAGAACTTTCACATAATATTGTCTTTTGGTACAGATACGTAGATGATATTTTAGCATGTTTTCAAGGTAGTCATACAGAATTAAATGAATTTTTAAATTTTATTAATAGCTTTCACACAAATATTAAGTTTACTCTAGAAGAAGAAGCTAACAGTTGTATAAACTTTTTAGACTTAACAATTAGAAAATTAGAAAATAATTCATTTGACTTTTCAATATATAGGAAACCAACTTACACTGACACAACCATACCATACGATTCATGTCACCCTTTTTCACAAAAGCTGTCAGCCTATCATTCTATGATACATCGTGCATTTTCAATACCTATGTCACAAAACAATTTTGAAAAAGAAATTTCAATAATTAAGCAAACAGCATTTAATAATGGCTACTCTGTTAAAATAATAGATAAAATGATAGAGAGAAAAGAATACAAATTAGCGATTAATTTAATTTATCCAAATATTAGAGACAAAGAAGACAACAGATACGTTTCGATAACTTGTTTTGGAACCATTTCAGAAAACATTTCAAAAATTTTAAACACTTGTACAAATACAAAGGTAGCTTTTAAATCTTACAACACGACGCGTGATTTGTTATTTAACGCGAAAGAAAAATCTTGTTTCCTGACAAAAGCTGGAGTTTATAAATTAGCTTGTACACATTGTAACGCAATCTACATAGGTCAAACTTCTAGAAATTTTAACACCTGATACAAAGAACATATTTCTGCATTTAGAAATAACCACGCTGACAAATCTACATTTGCAAAACATATTATTGATACCGAACATAGACCTACAATAAATAACCGCATAGAACCACTACATTTTTATGATGACAAACGTAAACTAGACTTTTTTGAAGCTTTAGAAGTCAAAAGGCACACACACGACAATAACTACCTTGTTTTAAACGAGCAAACTGATTTAATGAATTCCCCTTTCTTGGATATTCTTCTTTCTAATTAAATATGTCAAAGAAAATAAATTTAACTATTATTTCAAAAAAGTTGTAATAAAATAATGAGTTGATGTATGTCGATATTTTCGTTGTATAGAGACTACTTTTATACTGTTATTGTTTAGTTATTTTATTGTTGTAACTGTTATCATAGTTATTATAGGCTAGTTCTAGTTTTTATGTTAAATATTGACATACATCACATAGACATTTTGAAAACCTCATCTGTCATCTGTGTTTCATTTTATTTTCTATTTGATAAAATTTTTTGATCAAAACATCATATCATAACCTAGCAACAGATATTTATTTGTAGTTGTCATGATTTCGTACTAATTCAATTTTAATCTGTCTGAAAATGCTGTCAAGCAGCGAAACTATAGTCACAGAAGCATTGAAGAACATCCTAGAACTTCCAGAATTCGAAGGGCCACTTGCTCCAGTTAGCTCACGCCCTGGCTACGTCCTTCACCACTAAAAACCAACAGTGAAGCTAGAGAAGTATTCTCCAAGTCTGTATGCAGTTTAGAATAGGTGTCCGTCTGTTAGGAAACCTCTCACCATATAATTGTCAGAACAGCAGAATTCGGCATACTTCTCCATAAATTAATAACATAGCAACGTATTTAGTGTTAAAGTGATGAACAATAGTTTTTATGTTCCTTATGATTTACTATGAGCAAGTTTTTACTTTCCTTATTTGGATTTACTTAGAACAATTTATGATTTATGTCAAACTAACAATGCAGTCACAACTGATGAAACTAGACAGATGGGAAAAATACAGGCATCAACCTACTTAGTGAATTCACTGATAAATTATCATCTAATTTATATCTAGTGAGACTTTGCATTCAACAACAGCGCAATAACTCCGAACAACTGGTGTAATACAATCTTCATCATTTGGTAACCTTTAGTGTTTACACAATAAAAACATTAAAAAAATTGTTCTCTTAATCTACTTTTGTTAAGGTGTTTTAACTTTAATAACCTTCTTTTAAGGTGCTTAAGCACTGCTTAAAAATAAAATCACAAGACTGTACACACCTGAATATCTATATATTAGTAATATAAACGTAAATAATTCCTAATATAATTTATGTAAGTCAGATACACTTTATTTGCTTTGTTGTAAAGTAGTTGGAAATTTAAAATATAAAGATGTTTATAAACTGGGTTTAAAAAAAATAAAACTCATAACTAAATTAAACTCGCACAAGAAAACCTCGGAATAATTCAAGAATTATGGAATGCTTACCTGTCTTTAGTATATCCTAATTTAGGTTCAGTATAATTAATGAGATCTTCCCTGGTCCACTGGGGATTCTGATCACCACAAAGCATTACACACATTTCTTCTGGGCTGAAAGCGGCAAGCTTCTCCATTGGAAACACCATAGAAAATCCATGGTAGAAGGCATCCAGTTGTCTTGCTATACCCTTGTCCAGGCAGAACTGGTAAGTCATTTCAGCATACTCGTCTACATTCTCAATGTTCACTTCTATATCAGCACCATCTGGAACCAGATCAGCAGTATGGAAACCAAACACATTTGAACTTGGCCCATATGTAAAAGTCAGTGCCAAATCTTCTAAAAGTACGGGTCCACCGGAATGATTAAGACAAAGGTTTTGTATTTGGTGAGCTTTGGTATCTGGTGATAGAATGGGATCCTGCATTATTCTATGCTTCTGTTTCACCAGATCATGAATCTGTTTGAGGAAAGTTGCTCTTATGGGATCAATGTCAAACAAATCATCTTCATTTAGTATGCTGTTGTACCATGGTTTCTTTTCTTCAATAATTATCTTTGGAGGGTCCAATTCCAATTCTTTTTCACTTTCTTCTGATATCAAGCTAGATGTCATAATATCTTCCTCAACTCGCTTGATGACTCCTACAAAGCCTATTCTTTCATTTACAGTATTCTGTATCTCTCCATGACACATCAGTTTCAGGAAGCTTTGAGAGAGGGGCAAGTCAACTAGTCGATTGTCTTGGAGAACCTTGGCGAGGAATACACCCAAAAACCAGAAATATCTTACAACTTTATCACAAATCTCGGAATTTTGAGGCAGCGGTGCAGGAAACAGGCCCGATGCACGCCTGACATAGTAGCCTGGTGGCTTCAATCCTTCACCAAGGTCTACATCCTCTTGCAAATTAATAGCATCGTCATCACAGATCCACATGCCTAGGTCACGCCTTTGCAGTTCAGCAGCAACCAAAGCATAAAACTCCAATGTAGGTCCCAAGCCTGTGCCTTCTTCACCTGAAAATTCTACTTCTAAAATAGACTTCCGGTCAGAATGTATTTTCATAACTTGCATGGCCCACTCTAACAAAGAATCACCTGTAAATAAAAGATGGCATCAAATGATTTGACATTTAAGTAACAATGAACATAATAAATATACTTTTCTTAATTCTAGAACTTTTTAAAACATATTTTTCAGCTTTGTTCACATAACCCCTTTTGAATTTTTATAACTATATTAAAGGTTGTGTTATCTTAAGGAAATCTCAGGTAAAGGATCTCTGTGTTTTTTGGATAAGGATGTTCTCCTGTGAAAGAGATCTTAGGGCCAAAAGTGTCCGGGAGATTGTATACCTTGAAATAAAAATAAGCTGTCATAGGGTGAACATCGCCAAGACTGTCCAACTCACCCCACACTAGCTCAGCAAAGCCTTGAAATAAAAATAAGCTGTCATAGGGTCAACATCGCCAAGACTGTCTTGCTCACTCCACACTAGCTCAGCAAAGCCCCCATAAAGTGCCTGAATGTCACATCTAGGAAAGTTATATGAGCGCTGATCAGTATTGCCACTGACTGATGACTCACCAAATGAGCAAAGAGAAAGTGTCACACTCAAAGGAGGATGATGAACTTCCGGACAAACAGGGCAGTCGCAAGCCCTCTTAGCAACACAAGCCTTTGTAGAGAATATAAGATCGAGAAGTCTGTAATTAAAGTTCTTTAATGAATTATATTGTTCTAAAGATAGAAAATTACTGAATCTTCAGGACATCAAGAAGACTGATCTGATCTATGGTTAGCAAATTCTGGCAGATTGAAGTCGCCGATAACAAGAGTATCATGACCATATTTCATGTATAAGATTTGTAGCACCTCAAGAAAAACTGTATAGTCATTAGTTGAACCATTGGGAGGTATATACACGACAAAGATGTTAAAAGATACTGTACTGTTGAAAATTTTCACTCCAACAATGTCAATATGAGGAAGATTACCAAGCAGAGGGCACTGTCGGTGAATATTAAGATTATGTGCATTAAGATCAGAACGAACGGCAATCAGCACTCCACCACCTTGAGTCTTACCAACGGAATGAAACTTTCTATCAGTTCTGAAAACATTATAGGTTCTATCAAATAACTCGCTAATGAAATCTGTCATCCAGCCAGGTCTCCGTGAAAGCAATGCACCCAAAAAGTAGTGTTTGTGGACAAACAGAATCACAAATATCGTTAGTTTTAGTTCTAAGACCTCTAACATTCTGGTAAAATATGTGCATAGGGCAGCCTTCAGCAGGACCCCCAGCTGTATGAGAATTGTTCCGAGGAGAGTTAAGACATAGTCAGGAGATAATTGCTACCGAGTGTTCAAAATTTCTGCCCTAACAGCCTGCAACTTCTGCTTATACACAGTACATTCATGGCCCCAGGCAGCATGGTGAGAAGATATTCCGTTGTTGATTTTGGCTGCACTCAACAATTAATACATTTGAAAGTTGTAGCGGTGCAGCTGCCTGCCGGATGATCGCCAGCATATTTTGGACAAGCAGTCTTGCGTTTACAATGTTTAGACACATGAAAATAACCACAACAAATAAAACAGCGTATTATATCGACGCCATCATAGACAGTACAACGATCATAGCCAATAAACAATAGTTATTTAAGTGAGAAAGAAATTCATCCAAAGATTCTGTACTATATATATGACCGCGCATAAAATTACTGATACCATTTCCAAAACTAAAAAGGTACGAAAGATGCTCTTCTCTCTTAATACCAGGAAAGCCTCTGACCTTAACGAGATCACAGCAATTGTTCTCAAGAAATGCGCAACAGAACTTGCTCCTGTCCTGACTCGTCTGTTTCAGACATCTTACAATAGAGGCATATTCCCTAGTAACTGGAACACTGCTCGAGTACAACCCGTCCCCAAGAAAGGATCCAAAGCGCTTCCTAGCAACTAAAGGCCTATTTCTGTCGTTTCAGTCGTCTCTAAAGTGATGGAAAAGTATATAAACAACGAATTACTAAAATTTCTTGAAAAACACAGTCTAATCCACGACATGCAGTATGGATTCTATCAGCACAGATCAACTGCCGACCCCCTTTCCTTTGTCACCCATTCTTGGAACAAGTCTATGGAACTACACGGTGACTCCCAGATTGTCGCTCTAGACATATCCAAAGCATTCGACCAGGTCTGGCACGCAGCGCTGCTTAATAAACTTCCGGCCTTTGACCTACCACCAAAACTCTGTACCTGGATAGCAAATTTCCTCTCCAACTGGAGCATTACTGTTGTCGTGGATGGCTCTTCCACTAAACTGTATCCAATTAATGCAGGAGTTCCTCAAGGTTCAGCTTTAGCCCCTACTTTGTTTCTTCTCCACATCAATGGCCTCTCTAGCACATCCAACCCAGTTCACAGTTACGCGGATGACAGCACCCTCCACTCAAATATACAATATTCTAAGCCTGTCTCTTTAGCCCAATTTGATGAGGATCGCAAACTCATGGAGGTTTTGTCTCCGTGGAGCTCCAAAAAAAAAAAAAAAAAATTAGACTGGGGAAGTACAAATCTTGTACAATTCAACCTCACCAAATCACAGTCTTGCTTTCTTTCTCATAAAAGATACACCAGCCCTAGACCCATCACAATAAACAACCAAGTTATTCAAAGTAATGACTCGTTTTAACTTGTTGGCATTTCTGTGGATTGAAATCTCAATTGGCACCAACATGTCACATCAATTGCAGAAACGGCTGCTAAGAAATTAGGTTTCCACTTCCGGGCTTGCAAATACTTTCACCAGCTAATCTCTATACCTTATATGCTTCACAAATAAGACCAAACCTCGAATACTGCTCCCACATCTGGGGTGCTGCTGCCGCTTCTACACTCGCTATCCTGGACTCCATTCAGAAGAGAGCTATATGTCTCATCGGTGACCCTACCCTCACCCAAAGGCTGCCATCCCTCGCCCACCGACGTGCTGTTGGTGCCCTCTCTCTCTTTTATAGATATCTGCACGGGCACTGCTCAGAGGAGCTTTCTTCCATAGTTCGTCCACCTGCTGCCCCCAACAGATCTACCAGGGGAACAGAGCGAATGCACCCTTTTACTGTCCAGGTCACCAGACATAGAACATCTTGTTACGCCCGCTCTTTCATCCCGAGGACTTCCAAGTTGTGGAATTCCTTGCCGGCACATGTTTTCCTTCTCCCCCGAACCTCCAAGTCCAGAATTAACAAGTTGTCTCTTTCCTCCTTGTCGACACCCACGGTACGATAGTATTTAGGCTGTAAGCCCTCTTGGTGTGTTGTTGGAGATATGGGAAAAAAAAAACACACACACACGAAAACATTGAGAACATACTTGAACTAGCAGGTTCATTTAAGAATAATAATAATGATAGTACTAATAATAATAATCATGTTTATTCATCTTTTAACTTATATCACTATCAGGCTAGTCAGAAATAAAAAATACACAACAAAAATCACTATTAAAATGCACAACACATACACAGATAATTGCTAAAAAGACAACACATCACATATAAATTCACTTTGATACAATACCAAAATCTAATTACATTTTAAAACTTAAAAATTCTGCAACAGAATAAAAAGCATTTTGTTACTAGAAAGGCTTGTAGAGTTGCTCTTAAATTTGAACTAATCAGATATCCGAAAAAATTCAAATATTTATTATATATGACTATCCCTTGCAGAGCTTTGTCCTACTGTTTAGTGTGGATGAACTGAGTGCTTCTGTCTCGAAATTTTCCAAGAAAACCACGAATTTGTTGGAACTCAATGTTTTATTAGCTCCCGTTTTGGAACCATTTTCAAGAGGTTAAGGAAATATGAAATGAAGTAACTCAAGGTGTAAACATGACTACAAAGAGTGGTTACGTTTTAAGGAAATATGAAAGAAAATAACTCTAAGGCATCAATCTGCCTACGCCTTAGAGGTAGATAAATCTAAGAGACATCTGACAGCCGTTCGATGCTCTTGTGTTAATGATTGTGTCAGGTAATGAGTTGAAACTTTCTAATTAATTATTTACTTATTACATTATTATTATGTCAACTCGAGAGCCAAGTATTTCTTACATTTATAATGATCTTTGACGAATTTCTGTACAAAAATTCACTAAAAAGGAAAAAAACACTCACCTCTAGGAACTTTCACCCTCTCATGCTTCAACCGTCCAACTCTAAACTCATGTGGATCATCTCTCCTAGGTGATAAGCCAGGTGTCCGCTGTCTCTCCACAGTCACATCTCTTTGTGTCTGTAACCACACTATGCTCCTGGATGCACCAAATGCTGTGCAGTTGAAGTACAGTTGCCTCGTCTCAAACGGGAAAAGGAATGGACAGGAATGGTTTAGTTCTTCACACCAAGCAGGCAGGCTGGAGCTGGACAACACCAATGGGTCCTGAATCTGTTGTATCAGCTTATTGGCAATCTTCTTGCAAAGGTACTCATCTGGCAAGAGTTCCAACTCTTCTGTCATATCATTCTCCTTAGAAGTGGTTATCACAAACAGGTGGCGCAAAAGCTGCAACACATCTTCCACAGTACAGTTCGAAACAGAAGGTGTGCCAGGTACAGGAGTGCTCGGTGATAGTGTAGTACCAGCAACAGAACTACTGCCACTACGGGAATAAAGAGTGACAACAGGAGTAGCACGACCTTCCTCAGAATCATACTTTTCATCTTCTTTAACTTCACGATATACAATTCTGTAACAATGGGAATCAATTAAAATTTATTCAATATATTATATAGTAGTTCTTTTGTGTAAAAAATGATTCTAAACCAACATGAATACAGGTCTCGATAAGTTTTTTTATATTTTATTTCATTAGTAAACCACATATCATCAATACAAATGGCATAGCATAATTTTATTGTAATATGGCAAAAATTAAAGGGCATCAAAAGCTCCTTTCCTCCCTGGACTTCAATTGTCCAATTATTCGCCTCTAATTACACTCTTGATCCCCAAGGAAAGAGCCCACCAACTGTACCATGAAAAATGAGAGAAATATTCTCAAGACATCATACCCTTAAGCACATATTGGAAAATTTAGATATTGAAAAACGTAATAATCTGATGGTGATCCAGCAACAGTTCTGGAAATATGTGTGCCTGAACTCCCCCTTGGAGTTCTGCTATTGAATTTAGAGAAAGTCTTGCAATTCCATTGGATATTTCTAAAGCATTGCTCAATAAACTTCCATCAAACAGACTGCCTTCCAAAGACTGCCCATGGATACCTAGCAAACAGACTGACTTCCAAAGACTGCCCATGGATACCTAGTTTCCCAAGGGAGTGCAAGTTGCATGTTGTTGTCGATGGTGTTTCATTAAAAATAATAATAATAATAATCTGGGTGTTCCATAGGGTTCAGTTTTGGCTCACACTTTTTCTTTCGCATATGAATATTATCAGATTCACAGCTTTACTGATAATATGATTCTTTATAATACGTTCTAAATGTTGTTATTTAAGGAAATTATATATGAATAGTGAAAATGTTGGTTAGTCCCATGTTCGATTTTAAATGTTTCAGAAATTCGACTGTGAACATTAGACATATTATTTCCGAGGTTCGAAGTTTGAGGCTACATATTTGCTTGAGTTCGTTCATAGTTCGATTCGAATAAAACATTGGTTTGCATACCTCTAATTAGAACACACAAAGATAGAAGTTTCATTTAACCAAAAAGATATCATTCATAAATACATTGTGGTCACAGTGAAGGGGTTAACCTGTTGGTGGTATTAAAAAATAATAATTTAATTTTATGAAGAATTTAATTCAAAAACTTTATTTACTCTTGGTATTTTTCAAAAAACTTTGTCGTTTGTAAGGAAAACCCAAATAACTAAAGACACGCATTTTATCACCATCATTCTTGTGACAAGGCCAGACTTGAATACGTCAAAGCTCACAAAACCCTTCCACACAATCCCAGTCAAGAAAACCGTCAAGCATTTAACGACGCAAGAAACCGCTATGTCCGCATTCTTTCTGAGGCAAAAAAACTCGTTTAATAACCACATCAAAAACAAAGTCCTCTTAAGCTCTAAGGGCAGCAAACCCTTCTGGACTCTTGCTAAATCTATTGGGAATAATTTCTGCAAGAGCACGTTCCGACCTCTTGTCTCAGGGGATGAAATTGTTTCTACCGCCCTGGGCAAGGCTGAACTTTTTGCCTCATTGTTCGCTGGCAATTCTACTCTCAACCCACCTCCAAATGTTTAACCACCAACAGTCCCCAATATCACGCATAAAATGACAGACATCATTTTCAAAACTAAAAAGGTAGGAAAGATGCTTTCTTCTATTAATACCAGGAAAGCCTCTGGCCTTGAAGAGATCCCAGCAATTCTTCTCAAAAAAATGCGCATCAGAACTTGCTCCTGTCCTGACTCGTTTGTTTCAGACATCTTACAATAGAGGCATATAACCTGTCCCCAAGAAAGGATTCAAAGTGCTCCCTAGCAACTACAGGCTTATTTCTCTCCTTTCAGTCATCTCTAGAGTGATGGAAAAGTATATAAACACCAAATTACTAAAATTTCTTGAAAAACACAGTCTAATTCACGACTGGCAGTATGGATTCCGTCAGCGCAGATCAACTGCCGACCTCCTTTCCTTTGTCACCAATTCTTGCAACAAGTCTATGGAACTACACGGTGAATCCCAGATTGTCGCTCTAGACATATCCAAAGCCTTCGACCAGGTCTGGCACGCAGCAGTGCTTAATAAACTACCGGCCTATCGCCTACCACCAAAACTATGTACCTGGACAGCAAGCTTCCTCTCCAACCGGAGCATTTCTGTTGTTGTGGATGGCCATTCCTCTAAACTATATCCAATTAATGCAGGAGTTCCTCAAGGTTCAGGTTTAGCCCCTACTTTGTTTCTTCTCCACATCAATGACCTCCTCTGTAGCACATCCAACCCAGTTCACAGTTACGCGGAGGACAGCACCCTCCACTTAAATATACAATATTCTAAGCCTGTCTCTTCGGCCCAACTAGATGAGGATCGCAAACATATGGAGGGTTCTGTCTCTGTGGATCTCCAAAAAATATTAGACTAGGGAAGTAGAAATCTTGTACAATTCAACCCCACCAAATCTCAGTCTTGCTTGCTTTCTCATAAAAGATACACCAGCCCTAGAACCATCACAATGAACAACCAAGTTATTCAAAGTAATGAGTCCTTTCCACTTGTTGGCATTTCTGTGGATCGAAATCTCAATTGGCACCAACATGTCACATCAATTGCAGAAGCGGCTGCTAAGAAATTAGGTTTCCTCTTCCATGCTCGCAAATACTTTTCACCACGTAATCTCTATACCTTATATACTTCACAAATAGGTTGCCATTCCTTGCCCACAGACGTGCCGTTGGTGACCTCTCTCTCTTTTATAGATATCTGCACGGGCAGTGCTGAGGAGCTTTCTTCCATAGTTCCTCCACCTGCTGCCCCCAACAGATCTACCAGGGGAACAGAGCGAATGCACCCTTTTACTGTCCAGGTCACCAGACATAGAACATCTTGTTATGCCCGCTCTTTTGTCCCGAGGACTTCCAAGTTGTGGAATTCCTTGCCAGCACATGTTTTTCCTTCTCCCCCGAACCTCCAAACCTTCAAGTCCAGAATTAACAAGTTGCCTCTTTCCTCCTTGTCGACACCCACGGTATTTAGACTGTAAGCCCTTGTGGTGTTGTTGAAATAAAAAAAATTATCAATGCTGCTTAAAATCATCGAAAATTCCCCACTATGACGGTCTATAACTTGTGCAGCCTAGTATAGGGGTAAATTGCTTTAAATCACCATATTTTAGGTTCACCCACATGCCCCTGCTCTTTGTCGGTTCTTATGCGAAACACCCCGTGTACAAAATACCTACACTTAAAAGAAAAAACAATCAGGATATGCTTACTCAAGTGTGTTACAATAGCAAATTTTTATAAGCTTGCAATACCAGTTAAACCTTAATTGATTATTGGTTATTAGGTCAAATTCAAATCAAAGAGTGTTGCACCAATCATATTTTAAACAATGGAATTTAGAGGCTTGTGATTGAATGAAATTCCTCGAGTAACTTGAGTCGCTAATAGAGTCTCAACTGGCATTGTTAAACAAGCAAAAAATTTATACATTACTGTCTACATTGTAAGAAAAGTTTTCACTTATAAAAGCCAATATAAATAAATGATTTATCAGATATGCTTACATGTAAGTGGGTTCCCATATCCTTCGAAGTTTTTCCTGTTTGGAACTAAATTCTGCAAGCTGCATTAATTCCTGCACGGCTCGGAATATTGTCCAGTTAGGATCGTTGAGTTCCACTTCTACATCCACAATGCCAGGCATGTTAGGGCCTCTCAGTATCAATTGCAGTTTGGGCTGAGGTATTAACTCATGTTCTAGATTTGTACTACTTTCCTCCTGACCAGGGGGTGGAACTTCAATGTCTGTGAGTGTTCAAAAATATAAGACAACGTACATGTCAAGAAAATTAAGGCCTATTAAATATATATATATATATATATATATATATATATATATATATATATATATATATATATATATATATATATATAATAAAAAACATAAATAATTTATAACAATTAACTTTTTTTTAATATTTAGGTTAGTTCAAAGTTGATTGGTAAATTTTGGCTACTTTGGTGTGACGTCATAGTAGGTCAAATATGCAGGCGCGAGCGTGAACTGTATCTACGTACATGCGGTTTCTTGTGCAGTTTGGGAATAATTGCAAATTGAATTGAAATTTTAGCAAAGATGGATTGTAAGTCTGTTTTATAGACATTTTTACATATTCGCACGAGCGGAAAAGTCTTACTTTTGTTAAGAATTTAAAGCAACACAGAAATGATAATTTAACCCATATAAAATGATGGTTGTTTAGATCCAGTAACCATGACAACAGCTTCTTGCACTGTTGTCTGATGTCACGACGAATGTACCCCATTACAGGAATTTTGTAATATGTTACCAATATTATCAATGACCTGATATCAAATGTCAACCAAATTTAAAATAAAATCGTTATTTGTTTTCTAATTTCCAATGAAATACATCTGATTATTCTTTCAATTGTTTTACAGTTGTTCCTACTTATAAACAAAAGAGGAATTATTTATTTAAAGCACAAAGTGTGGTGGAATTGAAACACAAGAGCAGAGTTCGTATAATGTAAGTGCGCAACAATCTTGAGTGCATGCTTCTAAGGAAAAACTGGTGTTTCCGTAACCACGAAAAATTACCAGTAGTTTTAGTGCAACTATGACATAAAATACAAGTGAAATTATATATATATATATATATATATATATATATATATATATATATATATATATATATATATATATATATATATATATATATATATATATACATATATATATATATATATATATATATATATATATATATATATATACATATATATATATATATATATATTCTTCTTTGACAGTTTAGGTAAACCGAAAAACGCCTTTAATTCAGAATACGTAAACCGATGACGGGATAGGTCAACAGACTAACCGATAGCGCCTCCGATTTGGTAGAGGCATACCGGTTGACTTAATTTGCCTGGATTTAGGGGCGGACCTTCATTTAGTGGGCGTGTCCAACATTGTATTTTGTATATTTGACAGGATAGGTAAACGCTTCTAGAATTATGAATATGAACTATTATTCTTAATCAAAGCTTGTGGAATTCTATTGTGTTAAATATAAGTTATATAAGTATAGATATTACATACTGAGTTCATACTGATCACGGAAGTGAATCTTTTTTTCCTTGTTTATATGGATCTGATAAAAAATTGTATACTCACGCAAATTTTAATTGGTTTCAGTCCAAAATGTGTAATTTACAGGTAGGTACTTCTTGCCACCCATTTAAAATAAATACGTTTAACTTGGAGTACATATACGTATGTACACCACGGTTCCAAACCGGCATAGCTCGCGAACCCCTGGGGGTTGGCGTGCTTTATAAAAGGCACCCGCAAAAAATTGGAATACCGGAGATTATTATTGCATTATTAAAATGTTAAGCTTCACTTTAAGGACAGTAGTACCCATGATACAATGACTTAGAAGAGATATGATATTGCGCATATGCCCCGCCCCCTCCGATGACGTCACGTGGTGAGTAACGTGATAGAAGTCCAACTACACACTTAAAACAAAGTCACTCGCAATCAAATAGTTTCTATACGTCAGTTTAATGCGGTTGAAGTTACGCCTATATTGTCTTTTTCAGATAATAAAGATCGCAGCACTAAATTTAATCGTTTTCATTTTTATTACTTCCAACTGTATGCACTTAAATATTAGTAAAATACGTAATTTGTTAAGAGGTTGTGATGAAACGTCAAACCCCACTGCACGGCAGCATATTATTGTTGCATTGGACTCACCACTTGACACCATGCGCGTGACAGGTCTAAAAATTAGTAGTCTGAATATCATATCTCTCGGTATTTGTATCATGAGTAGTACCCATGATACAAATAAGTAGAGATATGATAATTAGTGTCATGTGGTGAGTCCAATGCAACAATAATATGCTGTTGCTGTTGTACAGTGGAGTTTGACGTTTTATCACTTCTTATAACCTCTTAACAAATTACGTATTTTACTAATAATATTTAAGTGCATACAGTTAAAAGTAATTTTTATGACAAGAATACTATTGTGATTATGTGACATGATGATCAAATCAAGTTTATGAATGTTAACAGCCTTCTAAATGCCTGCGAACGTCTTCTTTACTTTTTAAGTTTGTGTATCCCCAATGTTAATTCAGGGCTATAGTTAGATATTATACCTGTCTTGTGCTTAAATAGGTAATATAAAAATGAAAAAGATTAAATTTAGTGCTGTTTTCTATATTATCTGAAAAAGGCAATATAGGCGACGAAATGAAATGTAACCTCATCCGCAACATATTGACGTATGAAAATTTTTGTTTGCGAATAACCTCGTTTTAAGTGAGTGGAGTTGGACTTTTATTAAGTAACTCACCACGTGACGTCATATGAGGGGGCGGGGCATATGCGCATTATCATATCTTGTATCATTATATCATGAGTAGTACCAAATACTATATAATGACAATACAGGACACTCCATCTAATTTCGTGTTTTAAGAATATTTGATAGTACTCATGTCACGTCGTTCGAGAACGTGTAACACTAGCAATTGCTGGTGTTTAACTGTGTATAATTAAGTTTGAGCTGTGTTTTTTACAATGAATGTTAGTGGTTGGGTGTGTGCAATCTATAACTGTTCGAATTATAACGTGCTAAATCTATCAGACATTTCATAAGTTTCCAAAGGATGGCGAAACGTGAATATGAATTAAAGCAGAAGACAAATTCAGAATCACTTGTATGCCAAGATGTACAGTTCGCAGAAGATAATTTATTGTGTAATATTTACCATCATGTACCTATTTATAGATAAACTTCGTAAACGGATGGTTGAAAAGCTTCAATCATAACTTGTCTTCCTGTGCATCAAAAAAAAATCAAGGCAAAAAAGTTAAGCATTAATAATAAATGGTATAAGAAAACTGTTTTTCTATATTCTTCTGCGTCCTTTTTTATTTCAGTATGGCATAAATTGTCACATTTTTTCACCTTTAAAATTATTTTACTTGGTAAAGGCTTTTTATTACCTTCCCAAGACAAGTTTTTAAAAAGGCAAGTAAAAATAACAGATTCAGCCCTATAATAGATTTATTCACGGAATTAAGAGTTAGTCTCACCTTTCATCTGCACAGTTTCTTAATTATGTACTAAGTATATCAGTTATATATTTTAAAATATTAGATTAATAAGACAGTGTTCCTGTAGATATAGCAAATTGAGTACTGTGCTACCATTTATAATTATTTATAGGTAAGTACAGATTGTAACTTAATATCCTCACAAACAGCTTTCAGTATATACATACCCTTGAAATAGCAGTTTAACGACGGTTTTAAGGTAGTACTTTAAATTATGATGAAATAAGATTATGGGTAAGAGAAATATGCAGAATTATTCATGCTGAATTTATTTAGGTTTCAAGCTGATTGTTGATACAAATTCTATTTATAACAATATAATCAGAAATTTTTCACTGTTTTGTCATGTACAAGTTTTTATATTCATCTATAATAAACCAATTGTCTAAATTAAGAATATGCAGGTAAATATACAATTCAAATTTAATTAATTAATTTCGCACAGTTGTCAGTAATTAACGCGAGGTGGCGCTAGTGTGCTTGTCACAAATATCATCAATGCTAAAGCATAGCAGTGTCCCGTATTGTCATTATATAGTATTTGGTAGTACCTGGTAACCCGTTTAATGCACTTATGTTAGATAAATGTACACAGTACGTAAGAAATGAGATATTCATATTACACTTATGTACTGTGTAGCTTACATGGCAGTCACCTGAATACGTTATATGTTGTCAGCAGCAAAGCTACCCTAGTAGTACGCCGCACGTACCTATATCACGAGCGTCTCGCCACAGTAATGATCGGCTGAACTGATCATGCGCATTTCGCAGATTATTTTAAGTAACGAATTAAATGACTTCCCTGGTGTGCTGTTTACACACAATCCTCCCAACTGACCTTTTGGACCTGCACTGACATCAGTTTGCCCAATTAAAAGTTAATAGGGGAAGGAAAATCAACCCTGCCATTCATGTGAGCATAACGTACTTTTCCTTCTTTTAGCTTTTAAATGGGCAAACTGATATCAGGGCAGGTCCAGAAGGTCAGTTGGGAGGATTGTGTGTAAACAGCACGCCAGGGAGGTCTTTTATTTCGTTACTTAAAATATTCTGCAAAGTGCGCGTAATCAGTTCATCCGGGTTATTACTGTGGCGAGACGCTCGTCCTATATCAAATTTTTGATATCTCAAACACAGCGAGGGTATATAGCAAGAATACCTAGGAGAATTTTTTAATGCCTTGTAATGTTTCCAGCGAAAACATGTGGCATGTCTAATGAAATATATTTCATTGTCATGTATAATTATTATGTACTAATATATTTAATATAGTTTTTGTAAGGTAGTGCAATGTATCACAGAGTTAAATTGTTTCCGTGGGATGTTTGTGTATTTTTGAACAAAGTAAACATCTTATCACCATATTTTTATATTGCAAGTATATAATTCAAAATAAATACACAGGAAAACTTAAAAAGAATGTATATGAATAAGAATAAATGACCATATTATTGTCTTGCATAGCACACCCCAGTAAAATAATCAAACTTCAGATCATTTTCAGAGACAATACACAATACGCATTTTGATAAACACTTCAAACTTCAATTAGAAAACAACATTTCCTGTCGTCGTTCACACTGTTTTATATTAGTATGCCATCAAATGCCATGTTTCATAAGTAAACTGCAATTAACACGATATTGAATTTATTTATCAACACACAATCATACTCATACTAATTCACACAACAACAAAAACACAAGGAACAAAACATAACGGAAACAAATTATACATTAGGAAAACATTTAACTAAGGTTATGTTCCAGTTATAATATATAATACGCACCTTTTTTGTGTTAAAAATATATATCGGTAATAGACTACCTAATAAAAATTATTCAGAGATGTAGCTTTTGCCATGTACATGATACCTACAGGTACCTACATTGTAATTCAATACATAAATAAGTACCTACTTATCCATTTAACTTTCTGTGGGGTGACTGGTGCATCTATAATTCATAAAATTAGCGAATTTGGTTAGTTATATTCCAAAAAAAAAATTGGCAATTTATATTCTATACCTATATAATTCAGTTTGATGACCTGTCCCAATAATCAGTTGCTGTAAATGTATTACACAAGAATGTTCGTATTATTGTAAAATATATAGAAAAACTCATGTAAAAAACATGGTGAACAATTGTCAGATTAGTAAAATTAATGTTTAGTTTTATTGACATTATTTAAAAAAATAATAGGTAAACTACAAATAGGCGAAATTTTCGTTAAGAAAAATCGTTAATATTGAATATCATAAATCATTTAAAATTTCCGTAGTTCTAGTTCGCTACTATTAGATGGCGCTATGTAACAGAAATGTTTACGTAAGGCGAGATGTATTATCACCACATTTAGAACCGTAGACCGGTTTCGCTCTAATTATAGCTTGTCAGTACGGCATACCAATTGTAGCGAAAATA
The DNA here is from genome assembly GCA_964006375.1 of Tillus elongatus. Lineage (NCBI taxonomy): Eukaryota > Metazoa > Arthropoda > Insecta > Coleoptera > Cleridae > Tillus > Tillus elongatus. Next base: position 102,305,020 of record OZ023267.1, read on the forward strand.
CACCTATAAAGTAATACGGCTATGGTAGCCAGCCTCGCAAAACTAAAGTGAGATATAAGACACGCTTTTTTACACCTGTCGCCATCTCGTTGCGGACCCAAGTAGTATGTTGTCACGGCAGCTCCAAATAACGCAGAATGTTACAGATAATAGAGACTGTATACAACCAACTAAGAATTTAGTAAATTGTCAGCCCTGGCCTATTTATTTCCCAATACAGGGCCAAAGTATGTAAGGCTAGATGTATTCTCACGACAATTAGAACCGTAGATCGATTTCGCTCTAATTAGAGCTCGTCAGTCGTTGCCATCAGTATGCCGTACTAACGAGCTCTAATTAAATATACCGGGTGATTGCTGAGAAGCGCTCATTAGAAGTTTATGACCTTCTTATCCGATTTGAGTGCTGAAAATCTGTATTCGGCCATTATACATATTGTCATTCAAATTAAAATAGTTTCACTACTCTATCTCTTCCGGTTATACAGGAAGTCGGCACAAACTTCGTTATTTTAAATGAAACACCCTATATATTTTTACATTTTCAGAATAACGATCCAATTTGGGATAGATTCTATGTAGTACTCTCTACACTTAGCGTTACCTATTAGTTTTTGAAATATTAGCGATTTTTGAAAAATATTCGCTATCGCAACTCTTTATAATTTGATGTATCTTTGTAAAGTGTAAATCTAGAAAATATGTTTTTGGACAACAGATTGCTGGTAACTATATCTTGCAAAATCATTGGAACAAAAATCGATTTTTATACAGGGTGTGCGTTTGTAGCCTGACAAAATATGGAAATCCAAGCAGGTATAACATGATTTTTTCAACTGGAACACCCTATATATTTCTATTCCAAAGCGTTCTACATACATAAGCTCTGCAATTTCCATTAACTTTGTCCTATACCCAGATAGCATAATTTCTGAGATATTGTTACTTTCCTGAAGTAATATATTCAATATCGCAGCCGAGAATTTTAATTCCAATGTTTTCATGGCACTGGATGATCCAGTTTCTTTTTATATTCATGATGACACGCTGACAATCTGAGAATAATAATAAAAAGTCTGGACGCCGCCAGTACGTTATGGTAGTGAATTTTCATAAAAATGGTTTTAATAGCAAATATGTTTTTTGATGAAAGCAGGCATCAAATTTGCTTCCCAATATAACCTGTATAGGCGAAACATGACGTACCATATTTTATTGAAATAACTTTTTGGAAATGTACAAAAATTTGCCGAAAATAAACTTAAAATGTTCCAGAAAAAACTGGTTTGCCGGCCAACGAACGTTATAGGTTAATAGAAAATTGAGCTATGCAAAATTGAAGCATTTAATAAAAATTCGCTACCATAACGCACTTGCTGCGTCCGGAATTTCTTTTCTAACAAACATGCATTATATTTAGATAGAAAATGCAAAAATGCAATTATATAAGGCGTGTTCGATTAAAAAAAAAAAAGAAGATTTGTATCACCAACGACCACCCTGTGATTGTAGAAATATTTTTTTAAGATGAAGCTCAAGACACCCTATAGTTAAGGTATACATTTTTTTTCGTATTTTGTATAACAAATAAAATTTAAAATATTAGTAAGGATAATAGCAAAAATCCATGAAATGTGATGAAAATGTAATTGCTAGGACGAATTCACTAAAAGTCGGCTGCTAATATGTATCACTTATCAGTTACACTTCATACCAGTCCTGGGGACTGCTTGAGTGACTGTTAAGATACTAACACACCTATTATATAGTTATAAGAAAGCATGAAGTTAATTTGTAAGAAGCGGTGTAAGTGTATTTTGTAAATCAATAAAAATATTAAAAAATATATACTTTAGCTGCATCTATTAATAAGGATCCGAAATAACGCATTCCAGCAGAGTATGTGTTGCACCCAGCTTATTTTCGATTTTGAAATAGGTACTCAGTATTTTTTTCATAATGTCATTATTATTGTACGGCTAGGTGCATACATATACATGCATACATTATCGCTATATTAAGGAAGAAAGTACCAGGGCTAACGATTTTTTTAAATCGTTGGTTGGTTGTACACAGTCTCTATTTATTATTTATAATACGTTGTGTTTATTAGACCTGACGTGACAACATATTACCTGATTACGCCACCAATCAGGCGACTCATGCACAATAACCCAAAGGTTGCAGTGCTATCGGAGCGGCAAAGCCGCGGACGAGCCCTGAGAGAGAAAAAAATGCCGCGACTCTGTCGTACATCTCACAATGTCATTATTATTATCATGGCTATCATGGTGTTGTCAGAAAGTTGATGTATTGACACATTAAGGCATTTATTTAGTTTTTCTTGGTTTCCGTTTAAATATATATATAGTGTAAGGTGCAATCCTTTATCCCGCTAGTTCTATCAGCTGATAGATGTTTTTGTTTTAAATTACTGCTCAAACAACAACTAAAACGCTAACGTCACATGGAATTTTTTAATACAAAATCCTTCAATCCCAACTCCAAATTTCAACTAATATAGCGCTAGTGTAAGCGTTGGTAAGTTGATGATTTTTCACAAAATCTGGTGATTTTTTATCCTCTATAGTGATTTAGTGAAAACTAAGTAAATGCCTAAAAGCTAGTGATTTTTATATAGCATCAAATTAGCATACCCATTTCTTTAAAAAAGCACAAAAGGTGCCTTAGTTTGAAACAAACCTAAAGTGAAAAACATGCTTGTGGCAAAAACTCCGGCTGGAATTTTATATTCCAAAAGAATGATACCTAAACAATGAAAAAAGCAACTTTTCACTTCTAAGCTTTGAAAGAAAACATTTTGTTTTAATAACAATCATTAGAAGAAATGAGAAAGTTGACTAGGTATAGGAGCGCTCATAATAAATGTATAAGCTAAGATATTTTTTGAGATCACCATGACAACCAGAATGACCGGTTATGACCCAGTGTAAAATTAGGAAAACTATAGGTAGCATACTTAGCTAGCCGAGCAAGAGAGATATATTTCATATTGTTGCCAAGAAAATGTAAAAACTATTCAAACAAAAGGTGTAAGAGTATAAGCGTTTCCGAAACATGAACCAGATCCAGTAATTTAAAGTTTTCAGATTTTGATAAGTTATGAAATCATTTGTAAATTTCTAGATACCTATAATTTTCTATAAAAACTGAGACAACTATCATACAATTGAGAAAGTTTTCTTTTTTTTTATTGTATTTTTTAATAAACATTTCATCTTGCCTGGATGTTATTAATAAATACCTATTGATAAACATTTAATCTTCGTAACATTGCTGTTATCAAAACATATTGATTTTTAAGTAATAGGTATTTAAATTTCAAACAGCACAGTCGACCAGGTCTGGACACTACAATTCAACATTCAACTTTTTTATTTTAAAATTAAATTACAGTAAAAACGTCTTAGAAATGATGGAATGTATTTTATATAAAAAGGGTCAAAATGTATTAGATTAGTACATTTAATTGTATTAGCTTTGGTAGCCTTGATATCAGCGTTACCCAGTCAGTTCATCCTTGTTCTGCCTAGACCCTAAACTGTAAAGGACGATGACCCGTATTTCTATTTATAGCATATTTGTATACTAACTAGGTCACTAGGTTATTAAATCACACAGCCACAGCAAGAGGATAGAGCAATCAGCAGCCAGAAAACAAAGAGAGAAATATATCTGCCGTCTTTCTCAACATTGGCGGGCTGTTTGAATTATTCTTAAAATAGTTGCTTACATTGAAAAGATATAATAGTCATAATTTTATAGGTTATGAGTTATAAAAAAATGTATATAATAGTTTAGATTGAAAGCACATCTAAAATGAAATAATATGTGTTTTATGTACCTATATGATTGTACTATAAGATTTATGAAAGTTTCGCGATCCTTCACAGTTCTAGTACAATACCACTTTATTATAATTAATACATGCAAAATTGAGATTGTTACCCAGCTGAAAGTAACCAAAACTACAGCCAACTTATGGTAATATATTAGATCAATTAACAAGAGTTGTAATAAATATCACGTCCATATAGGTACCTAATTTAACAATCTCTTAGTAATGAAATGGTGGTGAAATAGGCTGCTTTATAATGCAGTCTTACAAAAAAATGGTATTTTTCTTTACGTTTTGTTTTGAACGCCTGGCTACAATGTATTTATTTATTTATTTGAAAATGAAAGTTTGTAGACAAAAAATCTTATGATCCTTGTAGGTGTGCAAGCTCATACAATTTTCGAATAACACCATTCTGTAGAATTCTGGTAACCCTCTTTAACTGCAGTCACAGAAACTAAGCATAAATAATAAAATTATGTCATTTAATCAGTGACGGTTCGTGAGTGTCGCGGTAGAGGTAGCAATTTTTTTAAATTTTCAAGGTCACACGTTTTCCTGGCACTTCAGAATTTCAGTGAAAAATCCATTTATTCAAAAATATAGACTTTCACAACAATAATTTTAAAAATTTGATACCTTTTTGAAATAATTTATTCACGAATTACTGAGGGTATAAATAAACAGGAATAAACACATAAAGTTTATTAAATTGTTAAATATTGTTTATAGAGAAAAATCAATTTTAATAGAAATCCCATATACATGATAGATAGTTCAATAAATAAATCAATAAAACGGAAACAAAAAATAGGTGGTGTAGAGCATCTGTTATCTATCATGTTATTGAAATATTTTTGTAAATTAATGGAATTTGCCAAGAGGTGGGGCGTGCGACGTGGTGTCAGGAATCCGGGAAAATAGGACTCGAGGATTATTTACATATTTACAAAAATAACTAAACAATAAATTCTAAATAACAATAACGAAAATAAACATATAAAACGAAAACAAGTAAATAGGAGGTGTTGAACATCTGTTACTGAATTTAACTGATAAACTAATACGTTTCTAAATAAATTTTTTTATAAATTAATGGATATCTATCTTTTTGCTCAGCAAAAATATCGATTACTTTATCATAAAATGAAGTCTGCGGTGTCAGTTCTTTAAGAAGCCTTTTTTCTATAGAAATCATTGATATATTTTGTAACCTGTCTTGACTAATACTATTTCTGGAAAATGTTTTGATGCGTTTAAGTGCAGAAGAACTTCTTTCTACTGAAGCAGATGTGACAGGAATTGTGACCATTAACGCAAGCAGTTTATAAAACACGGTTAGACAAGAAATTAAGTCATTTTTGTAAATAAATGAAATCATGTCGATAGGCGTATGGCAATCTTGAAACAGTTCTATATCTGTGTATACAGTGATCAGTTCGTTTTTTAATGCAATTGAATCAAACAAAGGATATTGTTTTAATAATAATTCAAAGATATTCTTTGGAAAGTCTTTTGAATACGAAACAAAATTGTCTTTCTTTATTAAATTGAAAAATTCTAGTTTGTTTAAATCCGAAAATCTTGCAATTGATTAATTATTGTGTCTAAAATTTCATTATTTTTTTTATAATTCTGTTTTAAATTTTGAATACTTAATGTTGTCTTTCTTTTCTTTGGTGCTGTTTCGTTATTTTCAAAATCCTCAAATATTGATCTTGTTTGATATCATCGTGATTCAAAATATATTCAATAACTTATATTAATTTGTTTCTGTTTGACAACACTGTAGAGTAGAAACTTCTGTAGACCCTACCAACGCTCGAATTGCTAGGGGAGTCTGGCCTCCAAGCACGTGATCTTAAGCGCGGTTTTAATTGGTTTGTCAGTGCTAGGTAATGTGTGGATGCATTCAATACATGTGCTAAGATATGGTCCGAAGTCCAAGCGGGCCTCCGTTACGCCATACAAGCACACAAGAACAGGCTGATGTGCTAATATACTTCTCAGCAGCGTTGCCGGTTGTAATTGTATTGCAGATTTAGAGAATTTTTATATGAATATGGCTTGAGTAATAATTAATAATATGAATAAGTATGACTTTAATATTGAATATTGGATTAAAGTTATATGTAACTAACTGACTACTTGAATAGGGAGGACGTAACTAATGCTGAGGAGGCCCGGCCTCATCTGCCTCCTTAGAGAAACCGCCACTGCATTTAATATGTAATTACAATATATTTTTATCAACTATAAAATTATAAGTAGGTAATCTGATTCCAGAAAATGATAATAATAAGAATAATTGAGACCTGCAAAACAAAACAAAAATGTAAAGGGACAATCATATATCAACAAGTTGCCTGCGCTGAATTCATAGGCCCAATAAAAAAATATATTTCAGTAATTTTTTCAGGTTAAAATTAAACATAGAGAAAAAGTGTAAGAATGAAAACAACTGTTTCCTTTTAAATTTTGATTATAGTAAGCAATACAAGAATTAGATAACACGTCTCATACATATTCGTTCATAACTAAAAAGAAAAGAAATCCAGTAGAAACGTGTATTGCATTAATTGGCAATTGATTTTTTACATTCGAACAGCGCGCCAATGTTAAGAGAGATGGTTGACGTTTACCATTGCAAATCCCTATGCTGTGGCTGCATGTTATTTGATTTGAATTCCCGCGTTATGGTGAGCCAAGAGGAGGCTGCAAATACGTATAAAGTACATAAGTATTAACAATTTTTTGTTGTTTTGTTACGCCACATTTCTTCTGTAACCTATTTCTATTTACTTGTTACTTTATCCTCAGTCCTCGAGTCCTCGGATGAAGAGATGGCATGATGGAATAAGTTCAGCGATTGTCGTTCTGTCATAAATGCATATAATTATAATAAGTATGACAATAATAGGCATTTACGATTTATTACTACACTAAGCTTTTAAAATTCTGTATTCCGTTAATTGGCTGTTGGAGACATACCTACGTAACCAGTTATTTTTTAATTGTGATGTTCCAAGGTGTGCTGTAGCTGTGTGCTTCAATTGTGTCAACCGCAGCTTAACCAGGCGATGACTTTTCGCGTTTGTGTCGGAAGTCGGAGCTGACTTCGGAAAAATTAAAAAAGTTCGTACACAATAAATGTCTTTTGATATTGCATTTTAATAATGGGTTTCAATTAGATTAAATTGTTAGTTGAGTAATCAATAAAAGTTGAAAAAAAAATAGTGCTGCAAATTGAATCATAACTTCCATACATAGTTGTGATAATTTATTCTCTGCAGAGACATTCTCATGGAATTAATTTAGGGCCCATGGCTTGACCACAAATAAAATATTTGTATTCATGTACCCATAAATATTTGAAACGTTATAATATTCGAGTTTTATTGAAAAAATGTCAATTTTCACCAAATCACCCCTTATTTTCCCCCTACCGCCTGAAGCGATCTTATCCAAAAACAATTCGAAGCGTTCCTTTGAAGGGTGCTAACTGGATACCAAATTTGACGATGATATCTCAATTCGTGCGAAAGTTATTGCGCCTATCAACAGACAGACGTAAATGCCGACGACCGACAGACAAAAAATTATCGTTCCTGAATCTAGCTTTCTATATGTTTTGACTTTTTACGCCGTTTTAGCAAAAAAAAAATTCGAAATTTTTTTCAACAGTATTTCACCGCTACAAATTCAACCCCTAATTTAATTTCACCACAGAATACCAGATGTTTCATGAAATTAAAAGTTTTTAATAAATAAATCGTCCGCGGCTTTGCCGCCCCGATGTAGCACTGCAGCCCTGGCCTATTGTGCATGAAATTGTTATATTACTCGAGTTTTAACGAAGAAATGTCAATTTTCACTAAATCACCGCCATTCATCCCCTACCACCTGGGGCGATTTTAACCAACAACAATCTGAATTGTTCGTTTGTCGGGTGCTCACTGCATACCAAATTTGAAGATGACATCTCAATTTGTTCGAAAGTTATTGCGCATACTAACAGACAGACACACCAGCCGACAGACCGACCGACAAAAAAATAAATTTCGTTACAAAATCAAGTATTCTGGAGGTTTCAAGACTTTTTACACCGTTTTAGCAAAAAAAATTCGAAGTTCTGTCACCGATATTCCACACCCACAAATTTAACCCCTAATTTAATTTCTACGCAGAATACCGGATTTTTGTTGAAATTAGAAGTCTTCTAATAAACAAACCCTAAAACGTTATATTACTCGAGTTTTAACGAAAAAAATTTCAATTTTCATCAAATCACCCCCCCCCCCCCCCCGCTACGCCTGAAAACAATCCGAACCGCTACTTTGACGGATGCTAACTGTATACCACATTTGAAGATAATATCTCAAGTCGTTTTAAAGTTATCGTGCCTATAGATAGACATACAGATCGACAGACCTACATACAAAAAAATATTTGGTGACCAAACAATGTTTTATATATGTTTTGATACTTTTTACAACGTTTAAGCGAAATTAAATTTTTGTCGCCGATTCGATACTGCCACACGTTGGGACGATGTGGAAGTAAAATGATAACAAAACCATACCATAAGGCACTTGCTGCATATAGACCTTTTTTACAGTTATTTACTATTAGGATTTACTTCAGACTAGGTATCAAAAATATATTTTTGCCATACAAAAAAAACTCTGCTTGTGGAATTATTTAACACAATTTAGAGGTTTAGGGATAACAGCACAGCCCAAACGTATGAAAATGCTAAACAATTGTCAATTGCTTTTCGCTACTTCTTAATTAATGGCATCTCTTGCGTTCTTAAGTATTTCCAAACACCAATATATGTGCAGGTACTTCTGTGTAATCTTTTATTACTAATAACAATTTTTTATTAAAGCTTTTTAATAAAAATTCGGTATAATTACGCACTGACTGCGTCCAGACTGTTTGAAACTCATTAATTTAAACAATATCGCTTAAAGCTATGTTCAAAGTGCCGCGAAACTTATTCCTATTGGTTAATTTTAGGTAATGGACATTATCATTTAAAATGAACCAATAGGAATTAGGATCACAATCTGCATTTCGCAATTCGGGAGGGTATGAACCTAGCTTTACGCGTAGCTTGTATGCCAGCTTTTTTCTGTTGCTTGAACTACTATTACATGATAATGGTATGTAACTTTGATGATTGGATATGTAAAAGAAAAGTTTTATATTATGTATCAATAGTTGCTGTTATCGCATAGAAAGACTATTTCTCTATGGGTTATCATATCGTATCCTTGTACCTGTACGCGTAGCGACTACCGTAGCGGCATAGTGCGTAGTGCGAGTGTGAGATGTGTGAAACTTGAAACTTAGTGCTTAGCGAAAATTTAAAATTGTGCATGTTGAAACTATCAGTTATTTCATTTCAAATAAAAAGCGAGAAAATGTTGGAAGCGGAATCACTACTACCAGTTGTAATACTAAGAAGACTAAACTTGGAGTTAGTAAAAGAAAAAGGTAAGAACAGTGAACAAGAATATGGTCACCACTATCCCGCCCTCCTTTTGTGTCAACTTATACCTGTAATACAATAGGATGCTTGCACTCCAGTTAAAAGGCATTTCATAAATACATCAATCCTTAATGTCTGGTTTACTTAGCGGGCCTGGTAATCCTACAGCGTTTTAGTTACCTTCCCTTACCGCTTCCCTTCTTACCGGCTTACCGGCCGGATTTTTGAGATCACAGATCACCTATTCGAATTTATGGGGGGTTGCCACCTCGTTATATTTATCGATTTAATGGGGTATAATACTTATAAGTAAATGTGTCTTTGGTAATTCTGAAGCTGAGCGGCACACCACGTGTATAAGCAACAAGAAAAATGTTGTGTAAACAAACCCTCCCCCTAAAGTTACTGGGGGGAGGAAAAGCGGCAAAAAACAGCTGAGCGGGACTTGTAAAAGCAACCTTTTTTACATTTTGCATCAAAACTTCATTTTAATAGTGTTTTTTGACCTCCAGCACACTATTTTCTCTAGGTCCCCCAGCTTGTTTTGGGGGTTAAAGGAACAACTTTTTTTTCCCTGTGTATACACCAAACACTCTGAAGGAGACCTGAACTGATTTGACCCGATCTAAGCCGACCCGACCCGACCTGATCTGACCTAAGCTGACCCTGACTTGACCACATCTGTCCGAAAAAAACAAAAAAAACCAGGAGAGAACCAAAAAAGCACAAAAAACATGCATTATACAAGAAAAATGAAAAACAATGTTTGTTGAAGTTTACTGTATATGGCCAGCGATGAAGCAATAATGTAAATAAATAACTGGTAACGCCAAATTTGCACAAGTAAAAATAAAAATAGTAACAAAGTGCATATCTAGTAGTAAACTTCATCTATCAGCAGTCAATCTATCTAAAACTATTTTGCCCCTCAGCTTCAGTGTTACCAATTGTTTACAGCTCTGGTTTTGTGGATTTTAGCACTGCTAGCGGCATCTACGCTGCACAATGTCTAGTTAGGGCCCTAAAAATGTTCACATTAGTTCTACTGAAGCAAAACTTATATAGGGATTTGTTCTTTGTAGTGCCTTTGTAAAGTAATGAATAACTTCATTAAAAATTCAAGGAACAACTTCTAGCAAAAACTCAGATCTGCCAAATTATTTTTTTAGTTCCCTATTTTTTTTTAAATAACTAATTCCTAAAGGTGATTTGTGTACGAAGTACAATGTTATCGATATTTTTTCAGGACCTCCTTTTTTTGTTACAGAATGTGAGACCAAATTTTTTGAGATATGATACAGTAATAGTTACGTTAGCGTAGGTAGAAGGATCCAGAGCAACTAGATCATTAAATTGTTATCACATTCCTTTTTATTGTAGAATTCAGTGTATAGAAGGGTGCATTGTATTCACAAACAAGGGCAAAGAATTGATAAAGTACATTCTGGCATTTTGGAGAACCCAATTGACGACAAAACATTCCTAAGACCAGATAAAAGTTTGACTGACAAATTTAGCTTAGCTTCATGGACAGTGAATAGTTTATTTCATGAAAATGTTGTGTATTGATACTCAACGAACCTTTGTACCTTTACCAGACTTTTATATATCACGTAAAATAAGTGTGCCTATTAATATTTTTAGGTTAATTATTATATTTCTGTTTTTGATGCAATTACATGTTACCTAGTAACTGTTAAATCAAGTAAGTAGAAAGGTGTAGTAAATAAATAAAAAATATGTATAATAATTTGTGGTCATCTCACAGATTCTCTTACGGTCAACTTTCTAAATAATTTTTTCAGAAACATGCTTATAGCTTCTATGTATGCATACACGACAAAAGAAATGTGTGCGGTTTAAAGTTCCCAAGAAAGTGAATTGACCTGAAGCGAGTAGATGTTTTGGGCAGGAAATAATTGGAAAGAATATATAAATGCTGAATTATGTGAAAAAAACGAGTACAAGGGAAGATACAAACCTAAACATGTTTCTCAATTTTTTTTTCCAAAACTGAGATAATCTGGAATATTACCCAGTTTATTTATCCTCTGATGATGTTAACTTAGTTTATACATCTTATGATTAAGCCAACTTTGGTTAATTGGGTTCACCAAAGTGCTCGTCACAGGTTCCGTCACATTAAACAATCGAGTTTCAAAAATGTATGACGAAAACAAAATTATCTGTAAAAGTTGATGTTTTAACTAAGATTTTAAATTTTCCCCTTAGGCAAATAGATATTAGGTTGTTAGTAACAACTGAATAATGTCTTCTTTATAATTACCCTCACAAAACAGAGTAATTATGTTATTTTAAGTTTCAGCTGTCAAGAACCGTAGTAACTCACTGCAAGAAAATGGTGAATTTTCAATGAATAGTTCAAGTAAGTGTGTAATTTTTTCCAAAACTGTGTTAAACTGTCAAACTTTTATGAATGCTAACTAGATTTCGTACATTGTTTTTTAAATTTTAGGTACCCATAATGAAGACGACCCATATGATACATTTTCAGATTCAGATTATCTGCCAGATAATGAGAGTGATTCGGAGTTATCAGTGGAGGAAAATTTTTTTGCTAAATATGAAATCACTACTGTAGACATTTCAGAACAACACAAAATAGCATCGTGTATTGGTCAAGCCAAAGGTATGTATTGAAGCTACTTTGAACAAATAACTTAAACCATGTTGCGTTAGGCATTGTAACTTTGTTATAAGTAACATTATCAGTTCATTTCACTATGTTATTAACTTAACTGTATATTTGTATATGAAAAAAAATTGAATGTTAGTCAATCACAGGCTGGTCTATAATAAAAAATACACAGTATTGATTACATAGTTGACATGTTTTCATGTAAAAAAGGCTTGTTAAACAAAATCTTATTTACAGTACACATGACATTGATATTTTTCGATGTTAGCTATATTGCTCAAGTTATAAATGTTTTATTCAATTCAAAGTACATCTTTAACCGATTTTTAGTAAAGAATCTGAATGAATGATTATAGACAAAATATAAAGTGAAATGTTGCTTATTTTATAAACTTTACAACAAAAAAGTGTAATTTTTTTTAACCACTTTTATTTTCAGTTCCAGAAAAAAAGAAACGTGTTGCAAAAAAACATTCATGCTTCTATTGTCAGAAGTTATTAACAAATATGCCCAGGCATTTGGAGAGGCATCATAACAAAGAACCACTAGTTAAAGATGCTTTAAATGTTCCAAAAGGTAATACTGGTTTCTAAATTTGTATGTATGGAAAAGTTTTACAAAATTTAAATTTTCAGACACCACTTACATTTTGATAAACTGTGCTTATGTCTGTTTTTGGTCACAGATTACAGAAATCATTGTATAGTGTGTACTACTTTTAATACTGATTTTTGTATATTTTTTTTTCATTATTTTATCATATACCAACCTTGTCTTACAACAAATTTGTGAACCGATATTAATTATCAAAAAATAAATGCAAACAATGTTAAATATTGTACATTAAATTCTGTTCTGTCTGTTCATGGCAATTCTCAGTGAGCTTATATAATGTTGTGCAACCAAAACACTGTATCTGTAAAGTTTACAAACTGTTTTGGCAGATGTCTTTCAGAATGTGTAGCGTGTGTAGATTAAATTTGAAATCCAGATGTAAGTGCAAAAATCTGTAATAAAAATGAAACACTGGGAAGGTAGTCACAGATTTTTATAATTTTCATAAATTTGGTGTTTGCAAAATTCTGTCATTTAATATTTTTCTAGAAAGTAATAGTGTGAAACAAAAGTCTGGAAATGCTTAAATATCTTAAGAACGGCTTATTTGATGTCAATGAAATTTGGTATGTAGGTATAATTGAAAATGGTCTTTTCAATTTTGTATATGCTCTGTTGCCACATCTTAGTTTTTCAGTAAAAGTTATTAACTTTGTTATTTTAAATAGAACAGCCCTGTATATTAGTTTGGTATGTAGGTATAATGGAAAATGGTCTTTCCAATGTCATATATGACATAAATCTTATCGTTTTTCAGTAAAACTTATTAACTTTGTTATTTTAAATAAAACATGTGTATATTAGTTCATTTTTAGATTGTCTGATTGATTCCAAGAATATTTTGTGCATTATACCCTATGCCCAAATGTAACTGTTGTCGAGACATTCTATTTTTTCTTCTTCCTTTTATGTACCATAGCTTCATTATTTGACTAATGTATGTTGAGCTGAACTAGTGAACATCTGCTAGAAGAAGTTGAGAACAAGAAGTCAACTTATTTATTAACAGAAAATTAAAAAAAGACCATCAAGTTACAAAAAGTCTTGAAAATGCTAAGCGTTAACTTCTTGGCAGTAAACCAATGAGCCCTCGAAACTTTGTAAAGCATTTACCAACATGCCAGTTCCTGTTGTTCTTAAGCTCTTTAATGTTTTCAGGCATTATTCTGTATATTATGCTCGTTAAATAACCTATAAGAAACAGTCTAGGGGATTTAAATTGGGGGATCTAGGGGTCCATTCTATAAATCTCCTTCGCACAATCCACCTTTCTGCGAAAGTTACATTCAGATATTGTCTAACTAGAATTTCATAATGAGGCGATGTGCCATCAAGTGGCAACCTTATGTTATGTGGACATTCATTGTTCACTGTAGAATGAAATAAAAATTCTGCAAATCTGTTTTCTGCATTATTAAACATTTGAAATTACTTACCTGGGCCGGGATATAAGTGAGCGAGTGTTGGTACAATATAGTTCCTTAATAACTCCAAATACTTCGTGCCATTTAAATTTCCTTCAATAAAGAAGGCTATTACACCCGCCCATACATTAACTTCTTGGGGCATTTGGGTATGCGACTCCACTTTCCAATGAGTGTTTTCTCGAGATCGGTATTTGAAATTGTGTTGATTTATCTATTAGTTTAAACAAAAGATCGCTTCATCAGAAAATACAATATTCCGAAGCAAATTTTGATCACTCCCAAGTTTCTCCATTAGAACTTTTCAGTTCGAGTCTTATGTCGAAATCATCATCAGATAATTCTTGTACAAGCTTAACCTTACAAGGATGAAACTCGTTCCTCTTTAGAATTCCTAAAATAGTGAACATTAACTATTGCAATTTCCCTACTTGATAAATGTGGATCCTCTTCAACTGCTAAACAGACATCTAGAGATTTATTGTCTGTTGTAGCTGTTTTAGGACGTCCCATTATTGGTATATCTTTAACTGCAAACTGCACCAGTGTGAGTGAATTTTTGCACAATTTGGAAACCGTAGATTTGCTTATCGGGTTTCTATTTGGCTAAGTATCAAAAAGATTCTTGACATGATTTTTTCTATCACTGTATTCACATATAATCCAAATTCTACTTTAGAATTTCGATTTACAAATAATACAAGGTACCTGAATGTGACACACGATAATTGTTATTGATAGACTATCAAAAGCATATTATTTTGTTGTTTCGCAGCCTCCTTGTTATTAAAAGTAATTTATTGGTAAAAACTAGAAAACATAGAATATCTTGACAATGGCTACATTTAGATATTCGGGGTATAATACACAAAGTGTTCTTAGAATCAATCAGAGAATCTAAACATAAACTAATATATAGGGTGTTTAATTAAAAATAACAAAGTTAATAAGTTTTACTGAAAAACTAAGATGTGACAACATGAGATATGCATATACTAAATTGAAAAGATTATTTTCAATTATACCTACATACCAAATTTCATTGACATCGAATAAACCGTTCTTGAGCTATTTGAGTGTCTCCAGACTTTTGTTCCACACTGTACTTTCAACTTATTCTTTTTTTCTTAATTAACAATGAAGTTACATTTTTGATGGCCCTACTATTTACTTTACATAATATTAATTAAGTTTACAAATTTACCATTAAATCATGTACACACAACCAACATATTAGATAGTAATGTAACTCTTGTTTTAGGTTCTGAAGAACGCATGTCAATTTTGGATAGACTTAGAAAAGAAGGTGACAGAAAATATAATATGAATAATGAAAATCATTTGCAGATAAATGTTCGCAATTCCAATAAAAGCAACGCTTTTTATACACCATGCCCTGTCTGTTATGGATATTATTCAATCAAAAACTTAAATGATCATGTAAGGGAGTATCATAGAGACAAGGAAAATGCAAGAAAGTATGTTTTGGGAAGAAGCAAGGTACTTTCCTTACATATTCATCCTGAAGCCTCTCCCACCCTACGCCAGGTGATGTACCCTTCCCTAAAAAACATCAATATTTTAAAGTTGGCTGCTACAGATGATACTGTTGTGAGATATGCCAATAGCTTGGTTAACAAATATTATAGGATAAATAATCATCAACGTGGCATGGTAACAACTTTTTTACGATTCATTGGAAAATTATTTTTTTGCTTCCAAGAATTCATACCAACAGCTAAAAGAGTAAAGGATATGATAGATCCCTTAATGTACGACACTGTCGTCAAAACAATAAATAAAGTGGCCGGATTGAGGGAAGATGGTCGCTTCGAAGCACCAACAAATGCAACTAATGCTTGCACACTGTTAGCTAAAATTGGCAACTTTTTACAATGCAAAGCAATAGAAGAGCAAAACCAAGAGGAACGTGAAAAGTTCAAGGATTTCCTATACTTATTACAGATACGGCAAAACAGTGATATAACAAAGATGGCTCTTGAAAGCCGTACTGCCTTTCAAAGAAGAAAAGTGGAAGACCTGCCAACCACACAGGAGATCAATAATTTATTTTCAAAAATAGAGGCAGAAATTACAAAAGCATGTGCAACTTTAAAAGAAGGCTTTAGTGAAGTAACTTGGACAAAGCTAATGCAATATGTACTAGCTAGTATAGTGGTATTTAATAGAAGAAGGCCAGGTGATGTGGAAAAAACAGAACTCGTGGAATATTATACAATGATAAGCCTTCATGAAGATCAAAGAAAAAACTTATCTGAACTTGAAAAAAAAAGAGCTGACAAGTTTTATCGTTTCAGGGCAAGAGGAAAACTCAATAAACTTGCATCAGTGCTTATTTCTAAAGAAAATAAATCAGCACTGGATTTATTAATTAAATATAGAGAGCATGCCCGGATACCAACTACAAATAAATACCTTTTTTCTAATCCTGGTAGTGGAAGTTTATATTTCAAGGCTGATAAAGCATTAAAATTGTTCTGTAGAGAACATAACTTTTCCGAAAAATTATTTACAGCTACCAAACTACGAAAACACTTGGCAACATGCACGTCAACATTGCCTCAAAGAGATCAAGAAGAAATTAGTTACTTCATGGGCCATTCAATGAAAATTCATAACAGTATTTATATTCAGAGACTTGCTGAGTCGGATATTATTCATATGGGCCACATACTAAGCAAAGCATCAGGTTTGGTTGAAAGAGAACAAGAAATTAACTGCCAAGAAACAAACAATAACGAAGCACCTACATGGCTTGAAAGTGGATCTAGCAATTCAAGTTACAACACTGAACGCTATGAACGTAATATTGGAGAGTTGTCAACAATACATGAGAGTACTAATAAGCTGTTTGACAGTCTGTCTGACACAGAACAGTACCAGAATAACTGTCAATTATCAACACCAAAGACTACATCTGTGAAACAAAACAGAATTCGTGAACCCCAGTTGAGAAGATATAAAAGAACTTGGGAGACTCCCGAAAGGGAAATTTTAAGAAATGCTTTTCATGATTTTTTTACTGACAATGTACAACCTCCTTCGTTAACTCAATGTCAAGACATCATTCTAGAGAAAAAAATCAAATTAAAGAGAACATTACCGCAGATACATAGTTGGGTTATAGCTGAAAAGAGAAGGAAAATGAAGGGCAACACTATGAAAAAAGGTTGGAACACACCAGAAAAACAAGCTTGTAGAAAATATTTTCAAGAATATTATGAAAAAACAACAGACAATCAGTACCCAACTACAGATGAACTGCAACAAGCCGTTCTAAAAGTTCCCGAACTTGAAGGAAAAACAGTTCCCGTATTAAGAAGTCATTTGCAACATGATTTTGATTATATGAGAAAACGGCGTAGTATATAAAATAACAAACTTATATCAGTAGGGGGAACTTGTACATTTGGGCCATTTTGTTTTAATTTTATTTCAACTCAGAACTGAACATCGTTTTAAAAAAACAAACATCACCGAAACAATTCACAATGTCTTGATATAATTTTTTACATTTATTTATTTTAAAATATCAAAAATTCAAATAAAATCAGACCTTATAATACAATCTGTTAAAGTGCCCCAATCATACTAGTAGTGGCCACAGTTGGATCACTAGTCAGGTGTGTTTGGTCTGTGACTTAAAATAGGTCCACTTCATAGATAAAATAATAGCAGTAAGAAACAAAATTTATTTACTTGGTTAAATATAACAAAAACAATACCTGAATATTAAATTAAGTTTAAAATATCTAAATAACCAATATTGAAGCTGTAGCTACTGCCAGCACGTTTTATTACAGGAAACTGGTTAGTGAACTTCCTTTACAAGTTGATGTTTACAAATATTTTAAATTGAAAATAGGAAAGTTAATTTGTTAAAAATTGCAGTCCTTTTTGAAAAGATATATTTTTTATTATTACTGTATGTATCAATTGGTAACTTTTGTTTTTGAATTTAACAATCAAAATCTTTTGTTGTCTTTAAAATGTTAATAATCTGTTCAAATAATTCTTCTATTCCACGAATAGGAAATTATCGTTTGTCTTGCAGCTGTTACTCATTCAATTTCAGATGCTGGCTCAGAGATGAGTTTTATAATATTTTTTACTGATAGTGGATCTTTCTACATAAGCAAGACTTCTCAGATAAACTATAAGTGGTCAAAATATAAGCCAATCTTACCTGAGATAAAAGTGTTCAATTGTGAATCCTACTTTATGTCGTCAATTAAATGTACTGTTACACAGTTTTACTTAAAACAAAAATAATAATGTTTAGGAAACAATTAAAATATTGCTGACAGTTGTCTGATATTTTGCATGGATAAGTAGGTAACTAAGTAAACACATTATTTAAGATGTGGAGAAACTTTTAGATTGTGACCCATGTGTACTTGGACCAAATGTACCACTTCACCCATATATAATTTTTAAACGTATACTTCACTTAATGTTAATGTTGCTATTTCAGAAAACAGTTTTATTTTATTATTCCAGAAGTTCCAGTTAAGACGAGGTCATAATATGTATATATTGAATGTAAACAAAGTTAAAAGACATTCAGTTTCTTCCTAATTTAATGTCAATTGTACATGAACCACCTTTACTGGTACTGTCCAGTTAACTTGTGTCATGCCCAGAAAGTTATTATTGGACAACAAATGTTTCTCTCTTAACCCCAATTTTATATACTAGGGACACGTTTGAGCTGGGACACTGCACTATTTTTCATTAGAAAATTGATTATATTTAGCTAGAAATGTTGTTCTTTTTTTTAAAGATTTTTAAAGATTCTTTTAATTATGTTTTATTTTTATTTTTTTAATTTATTTTATAAAGTTTATATTTGTTATACAATATATAAACAGTGGTTAAGTTCGTTTTTTTTTCTTAGCATACATATTTGTCTTGTTTTAATTCGTTTATTATTGTTCATAATTAGCAGATATTGAATCTTCAGAGAAATTGTTTTATTTTCCATCACTACTGTTTTGCCTTGCAGTTATTTCTTTGGATGTTAAAAAATTATAGTTTTGATTACCTACATCATGTCTCCAATGTACAGAATTACCAGCTTAATTCACATTTAAATCTCAAAATTTGATAGCTGAATTCATATCTAAGAAGCTTGTAATCTAATAATCGTAGAGTAATAATTAAAATATGTGTGATTGAAATTGTAACTGAGAAACTTAAAACAGTCCAGGTGGAAATAAACACTGCCAATGTTATGCATAACAATTTTTTAATATAACCTTATAATTTGTATTCGTTTTTTCTTTATTTTGTGTTTGCAATTGTTTACCCTTCCCTTGTTATGTGTTCTAAAGTTTCAATTAACCTAGCCAAAGCAATTGATTATATAAAAATTGTTAATTGAGAATAATGACTGCACATTTAATTTTTCTATTTATATACTAATGTTAAAAACAATTACGCAATTTCTATTTATGTTTTTAATAACATGTTTGAACTACATTTTTTATGTCAATCACTAGAAAGTATTAACATGCTGTTTTAGAAGTGGTAAGTTTTCCAGACCGGACGGTATATCAAAAAAACTTGTGAAAGACTGGTCCTAATTTTATACACATAGTTTAACTGTATAAAATTAAGTAGTTTATATAACAATTTAGTTTTAACGGTCTAGGAAAATGCCTATGTTGAAGACACAATGTTCCACTTGTGACGTGGGGGGTTCTGCTTCGTTGTGGGGATTTTCCTTCCCCTCTCACGTGCATAAACCACAAGGAAAATTTCTTGTTCATATCCCCCAAGAAAGTTACGGGACCTGTGGCGAATAGGGGTGCTGTGCGGGGTAGGCAGGGTTTCAGGGGCTTTCATGCTGTTTTCTGCTCATATTTCATTTTCACTACCTAATACCCTACCCAGCACCCCAATTCACCCTGGCCCCGTATCTTCCTTGGGGGTTGTGAGCAAGGGGGTTGTGGTTTGTGCATCCAGGGGAGTCCTAGGCATGTTTCTGAAAACAGTTTTTTGAAAAGCGTTCGGTAGGTAATCTGCAAATTTACCTTCTTTTTATTACCGTAACACCTGTGCTCCACATTTTGTTTTAAATTAATGAATATATAAACATTCACTTATGTAATCTCACTGCGTTCCAGATTTTTTTTTGTATTCACTAACGTAAAACACTGGCTGCTTTCCGATTTTTTCAATCACCACCGTTACATACCTGCTGCACTTTTTAATAATGTAGCATTAAACCTATAAAAATTCACTTACGTAACAAACATACTACATCCACAACTTTTGTTGATAATGGAGTATTAAATTCGCGCCTAATATAGCTCTTTTTTTAGTTCAAAAATCCACGCTTTTTTTTTCGATCATTTTTTTCACCACGACCTCTTAAAAATCGTTTTGCCTCTATAAAATTCGCCCTTCTACGTTTCAGGCGCCCGTTTTTTCCACCGCTCTCCGTTGGTCCTTTGCAAAACTCAGAAAACTATTTATCTCCCGGCCTTTTCATCCGATTACCATGATTTACCCCATAAAACCTGCGTCAAATTTGCCGCCTCGTGGGCTTTTTAAATTCACAAATTACGTTAATTTTTACAGGATTTATTAACCTTTTTCTTTTCACTTAGAAAAAACGCTGCGGATTTCCTTACTACTTATAGTAATGCAGATTTTATTATGAGTGTTTCAGTTTTGTTAAAAAAAAGCATAACCATTGACTAACGAAAATCATTGACTAATTTCTTAGTGATCCCTATTTAATGCTGTTGGCATCAACACTAAATTTGTTTGTCAATACTGTTAATACTTAGTTACATGTGTTATCACAGCATAGAGAATCCTGTACCGTGATAACGTCCAAAGAAGGAGCATTTCTGTATCCATATTGCTCATAGCTAATTTGACATTTAGCACATTCTAATTTGATTCTAACAATATTTCCACATTTAGCACAACGAATGTTTACACGGCAGAAAATTGCCATTTCTCCATGGTTATTCAACATTATTGGAAAATGTATCAAAAAAACTCTGCTCGGAGACAGAAGGCATCACAAAAAAGAATGGTTTTATAATTAGGTAATAGGTGTTGTTGTATGCTGATGTTGTGGTACACCTTTGTAAATCTGAAGGAGAAATGCAGCGGTGATAAAAGGGTTTAATAAAAAAATACTGGAAGGGTTTAGTAATTTTACATATTACAAAATGTATTTCGAATACTAATCTGCTAAACTAATAATATAGACTTTTTCAACAATTTTGAATACTCATTATACATTCTACTTCTTGGATTTTGCTATATTCGTTTTTTTTTGTTTAGAAGGTTTTGACGCGACAGCTGGAAAAAATTCGTTACAATATAATTCTGCGTCAAATAAGTATAATAAGGGTTTACCTATACACCATAAAAATAATAAATAAAAGGTATGGCTAAAGTATAATCAGGGTTTACCTATACACCATAAAAATAATAAATAAAGGTGTGGCTAAAGATCTCATGGTTGACCTATACATCTTAAAAACAAAAATTTAAGGCGGAGCTTTGTGTTTTGAAACTCCCTCTTCCCCACTTAAAAGGTTTACATATAAGGTCTGGCAGCAGTGATAAAAATATTTTTAACGTGGTTTACCTAAACTGACTTGGAAGAATATATATATATATATATATATATATATATATATATATATATATATATATATATATATATATATATATATATATATATATATATATATATATATATATATATATATATATATATATATATATATATATATATTTAAAGCACAAAGTGTGGTGGAATTGAAACACAAGAGCAGAGTTCGTATAATGTAAGTGCGCAACAATCTTGAGTGCATGCTTCTAAGGAAAAACTGGTGTTTCCGTAACCACGAAAAATTACCAGTAGTTTTAGTGCAACTATGACATAAAATACAAGTGAAATTATATATATATATATATATATATATATATATATATATATATATATATATAGATATATATACATATATATATATATATATATATATATATATATATATATATATATATATATATATATACATATATATATACATATATATATACATATATATATATATATATATATATATATATATATATATATATATATATATATATATATATATATATATATATATATATATATACATATATATATACATATATATATACATATATATATACATATATATATACATATATATATATATATATATATATATATATATATATATATATATATATATATATAATAATAATCTTCTGACAACATGCCAATTGTCCACCAATGCACTTTTTTAGGTTATACTATCAATTATACAGGGCCTTCATTAATTCCCGAACCCCACGTGACCGGATTCTGTCTCTCTCTTAGTGGAATATGATATTATGAGTTGGTAGTCCAAAAAGTAACCAAAAAAATCACTAGGCTAGGGACCCTAAAGTTACTAAATCAATTGACAATTGACAGTTCAGTCCATTGGCGCTCAATTCCTTTTGACGGTTATTTTGTATGTATATTGTGCATTTTCCAAGTTCGACCAGTGTTTACATTCTTCACATAATTTTCTATCTGTTGGACAATAAAAATAAACAGTTTTTTTCAAAACGTAGCATTTTCATTCCGTTTTTACGTAAGTTAAAAGTGTAGGTATGTTAAGGTTATGTTGTTCACGATATTCAACATCACATGGAATGAAGCCCTAACAAATCTGTTCGTCGGTAATCTGCCCAAACAGGTACATATTTGTTCAATGTTACACAATACACATTCCCAAAACCGTAAATTAGAAGTTTAAATAATCAGACCTCAATTTGTTTACGTACATTACAAAATTTTGATATATATATACAAAATAAAAGTAATATTTTATTGTTTTTGATTTATTTTTTTAACATTCAATAACAGTAAACCATACATGAACAGACTTGCTGTTAAAAATAATAAATAATAAATACATTTAAGACATTTACTGTTTCACCTTATTATGATGTTTATATTTTTTATAAAACCCCAAAGGAAATATGAGACAACACTGGCATCTTATAGGTATTTCATTAATTCAGGTTGTACAACCGTGTATGCCGGGTTGCCTAACTTAAGCGGTCACGTGGGGTTCGGGAATTAATTAAAGCCCTGTATAATTGAGCTTAGCTATAGATGTAGAAATGTAAAAAAGTTTTCAAAAGACCTTTTTGTGTTTTTGAATCAATGTTTACCCATCTTCACAACTAACATCAGCACCGGAAGGCGTTATCACCCAATTAACCTGCAAATTTTGTCGAACTTTTGCTTTTTGCAAAAAGAGTAGATATCTTCTACATACCAAATATTGTTTACTACAATATACCTAAATTTTGTATTTAAGGAAATTATATATGAACATTGAAGAATTTTGGTTACTTCGATGTTTGATTGTGAATTTTTAAGAAGTTCGAAGTTCGAGTGTGAACCTAAGACATACTATTTCAGAGGTTCGAAGCAACATATTTGCATGGGTTCGTGCATCGTTCAGTTCGAGAAAAGCATGGGTTCGCACTTCTAATAATTACTAGTGTTTATTTGTTAGATTTTCCACCTTGTTGAAAAACTAATATTTAAGCAGAGATAAAGTTACAGACAATACAGAACTTTGATTAACACAAATTAGAAATTCTAATGATAAAAACGCAGTCGCGATGACACACTTGATGAAAGCTCACTGTATAATATTTTAGTGTCAAACGTTATGTAGAATTTATTACTTTTTTAGACTAAAGAGGTTATGGAGTAGACATTTTCCCTACAAGCAGCAGATTTGAAATTAAACCACAATAACCATAAGTGACTTACAAATAATAATAGATCAAAAAATAAATATTACAGAATTATCTCTCACCTGTCGTCTGATTAACATTCGTCCTGCCTGGTCTGGGATCAAATGCTGGTATCAATGCTGAAAACTGTCTCTTCAAAACAAATTCGTCATCCCATGATCTTCGTTTAGCTGGTCTTGCTTCAAAACCTTCTTCTTCCATGAAAGAAAGTAGGTTCCTAGACACCATAACCTCTTCATAGTCAGCATCATCTTCATTCTCATCATCATCGTTGTCATCATCCTCGCCCATTTCCTCATCATCTTCCAACTCAGCAAGCAAAGTTGGTGCTCTACAAGACTCCAGAAAATCTTCTAATGACACTTGCTCACTATCACTACTAGTAGATGTCAGACTCATTGTCAAGGCCTGACTTAATCCCTGGACGGCTCCTGCAGTAGTTGAAATGCCTCCTGGCTGAGTCATTTGGTTGTTGCTTGTGGACAGGCTTGGGTAGCTCTGTGCAGTGCTAAGCAGACCACTCGGAAAATTAGATGGAAAGTTACTGGATAATGCTAATCGAACCAGTGTTGAAACAGAATTTGGTCCTCTTGGAAACAACGACCCTGAATTCTGATTGTTCTGTGTGTTAGAGTTGGCAATTGTACCTGAATTATTGGTGTTAGTGTTAGCACTGTTTGTAGTTGTTACAGAACCAAGTGTCCTTCTCCTAGCCAAAGCAGCAAATGTCTCTAACAAACCAGCAGTAGATGTTGGCTCAATCTGATTGTTTGATTCAGAAGATGTTAGATTAGGTACACTGACACTCATTGGATTAGTGACTACAATATTGTTACTGCTGTTTCTTGCATTGTTTGTATTTGTTACAGCTTCATCTTTATCACTGGTACAACTGTCTTTACTCTGCACTATTTCACGTTCAGTCGCCTTCTTTCCAGATAAAGACTTGTCATCTTCAGTTTCTGAATTGCTTGATATCGAGATTCTAACACCTGCACGGACAGAACTGGCTAAAGTATTAATTGCTTGGTGACTGCTCTGACCTAAATTAAAAGTAGATTGTAATAGTTCACCTGATAAGAAATTGTTCGTATTATTTCGTAGCATATCTGTACCTTCTCTGATCTTATCCAATGCTTCAACTGCGGCGACAGCTTGACTGTTAATCACTTTAGAGTTTCTATTGGACTGAGATGATTTGCTGAGATTAGAAGTTGAATTACTAGTAACAATGGCTGGCTTGTGTGATTCTGAGGAATTAGGTCGATCATCAGAATGTTGTCGTCGGGTAACATTAGTACTGGATGGCTTTGTGTCTGAAAGTGTCAATGTTTCAACAATTGTGACTAGTTCGGTAGAGTTGTTAATAGCAGAAAGGTCATGGTGTGGATCTCTTAATGGATGAACAACTACAGATAATTCTGAATCTGTGCTAGCTGCTTGCGATTCTGATGTTACAGCAACCAAAGCTTCATTTCTTGCCATTGAAAGAACACTCTCTGCAATTGTCTCAGCAGCCTGTTTGGCAGCTAAATTGTCAGCAGAAGCTGCCTGTTCTGTGGATGCCACAGAAGTCTTTACATCTGTTGCTTCAGGAAGGCTTGGTGTTGAACTGCTCTTTCGACTAGTTAGAACACTTTGTTTTTCCTTACCATCTTTTATTCTGTTGCTTGGAAGTTTTGAAGTAGTAGCTTCTACATCATAGCCTGGTGCTAGTTTTAGATCATATTTTCCTTCTGCTCCCATTCGATACGAATTGGATCCACCATGATCCCATGTTACATCTATCCAGCCACTATGCAATTCTCCAGTAACTGTACCCTCTCCTACAGGATTTCCATCCTGATCTCTCCATTTCCAATCTATTCCTCTAACTACCCTAGCACCTATCACCATATGTTTTAAAAGCTGTGTCTTCAGCAGTCTTCTTTGTTTACGTAAATGAGCCTCAGCTTCTTTTGCAGCTTTACCCAAGTCTTCACATACTCCAACGACTTGACCATATATTTCAAAGCCAGATAGACTTAAATAATGTGTCTGTCCTGAAGCATTCTTGCCAGCCTGTTGTATTCTGACGTGCCTCCAACCCTGATATTCATCTGGAGAGACCTCTATGTTCCATGTATTTGTAGATCCAGGATCATTTAGGGATGTATCATCTGAGTGTGTATAGAGTGTCGTCCAAGTAATACCATCTCTTGACATTTGGAAGTACCAATTTCTTAATGCCGATCTTCCATAGCCTCTGGCATGCCTGAGAGAGTAAGCACTAGGTATAATATAAAGTCCCAAATCGATGCTAAACCAGGAACGTTTATCATCATTTGTATGGCAATTTAACGCCGAAGAGTCCCTAGATAAGATATCCTCTACTCTGCCATAAGGTAAATTACGTCCATCAGAGCTTGTAACAGTCACTAGGCCATACTGTGCAGGGTTGACCCACTCAGAGCTTGTCTTACCATTAGTTCCTATAAAATATATCACACCATTTTCATCAAAATCATAGCTATGCCTGAAAAATTGATATTTTGGATCTTTCAGTTTCTTTAAGAATTGAAAAGTGTTTCTGTCATAATCGTACCATTGTTTTGCGACCATTTTTAGTAAATACCTCTCCAACTGGGCGACAGTGCTTAAAGGTTCCATTTTTAAGCCCCTGCCTGTACGGTCAATAAGAGAACTCTCACCTGGAGCTTTTTCTAACCTAAATCTTAATCGCCTAGTGAGAATCTGTAAACCATAACCTGAGCCAGGTGTATCATATAAATATACAGGCAATTTCTCTATACTCTCCAGTACTGCTATTAACTTATGGACTAGAATTGATACAGTATTTTCTTCATTACAGTTGTTTTTAAAACACTGTTTAAAAACTTGCACACGTTGCTTCTGGTACTTGTTCATTTTACTAGACTTTAATCCCTGATCCCAGT
The DNA here is from genome assembly GCA_964006375.1 of Tillus elongatus. NCBI lineage: Eukaryota > Metazoa > Arthropoda > Insecta > Coleoptera > Cleridae > Tillus > Tillus elongatus. Next base: position 102,331,856 of record OZ023267.1, read on the forward strand.
AACTAGTTGAAAGCAGTGATAATAAAGCCTGAACAAGTCCAGAACTGTGTAATTCATAAGCACTAACTACTTCATCTTCTTTGAGTATGTGTGTTAATTCATTAAGAGAGTTCCTAAGTATCTCTTTCCAAGAGTTTCCACCCTCCCTATTGTTACCATATGAGCACTGTTTCTGACAAGCCCTTTCAATTTGCGCAACAATGTTGCCCAGTTTGGCAACAACACCTCTGGGTTGTGCTTGAGCAGCTCTAAAATATTGCTCGTAAATTGAATGTGCTAGATATTTTACTTTTATCTTGGTGGCTTCTGTCTTTGATCTTAAACGTTTCCCTCGTTTGCTTGTCCATCCGGCTGCAAATTCTGGACCTGCAAAACAAATATTGTTTTTTAATAGCTACCCTTTAGAATGTAAAAAAATGATTTGTATATCGATGTTATACGAGTTCATATGCATAATTATTTTGTCAAAAATAATGTAATTTTTAAAATTGGAAAACTATATCAATTATTTATTATTATTCATTAGTTTGTTTCGATACATTTTATGAACATAATTGTACATTTTGGCTTTAATTCTTTTACCACTGGAAAAGTGGCAAAGTTGGCACTTGTTTTGGTCGACATTGCTAAAACTGACATACACCAATAAAAAGAGTTATGTATGAGGGGATTCCCTGAATTATTTTTTTTTAATTAGCATACCAAGAAGTGCTACTAACATAATATATATATATATATATATATATATATATATATATATATATATATATATATATATATATAGACACACACACACACACACACACACACACAGGTGTCCCTATAGTGTGTAATTCCTCTATATATCCCTTACCCTTAGAGCTAGCCGAAAAAACTTTCAACAAAATTTTCTTGTGATTATGTAAGCTATATCGAGAAAATATATTTAGCTTTGTGGAACTTCTGGTTGCACCGGAAGTAGCTATCAACTTCGTTATTTTAAATGGAATGCCATGCTTTTTATTGCATTTTTGGATAGAGATTCAAAAATAAGTGTGACTCTGCTCTAGGTAAGCACCGAGAGGGCTGAGGTAACGCAGAAGTTGGTTTCTGTTGTTCTTTTTTTAAAACCAACGAACATCTGAGATTGAGGCAGGCTTTACGTCCGCTTAAGTACCCGGCTGGCTCTTGCGCCCACTTGCAACGTTCTTCCTGCTGGCGATGTTCTCTCTCCCTTAGTTACGTATTTGCCCTTACGTATATGAGAGAGAGAGAGAGAGAGAGAGAGATATGCATTTTCACGCCGGTTTCTGCAGTCTGAGACTACAGTCGAAACTCTGCACTCCCAACAGTTGTGTTCGACCAGTATCTGTCAACTATATTTTATTGCTTCTTAGCAGCAGTTTGATTGTCGGCATCTCTTGACTTGTCAACTTGTCTCATACATTTCCGACTTTATGACTTGAAATTCCTTTTTAATATCAACTTCTCTCAACGAAAAACAAAATATAAAAGTATTATCTCATCCTTCTTTGCCGTTAGGTCTCATTGAAAAGATTTTTATCCTCTATGGGAGGCTAGTGCGGTGTCTACAAATTTATTTTCCAGGAAATTTATATTTCAGTTACGATATCCCTTATATTCAGATATTTTCCTCTATAAAGTATTTAATGTATCAGATGAATATTCGAGAAACGCCAGCAAGGTGTTACGATAGTGAAGATGGAAAGCAAAATTTCGTAAAATCTTTTAATCCACTAGATTTTTTGCTGTGTATTATTGAGCCGATGCTAAAATTAAAACTTTCCTTGATGGTTTGCTGCTTCAGTAAGAATGGTACAGTAGCGAAAGAAAAAGCTGACTGACCAAAAAAAAAGCATTTTTATTTATTTTTATAACTAAGTCCCATATACTTCAAATAAATTGCAGAAAGTTTTGTATTACGATGCGATTTTATATGAAAATTCTCCACAGAGCAAGGTAAGGTAACAATCGGGTTGTGGCAAAATAACCACCCGACAAACTTCAAAAAAGTTGACCAAATCATCGAAATCTAGGTAGTAATACACTAGAGGTAGGTTTTACAATATTAGTCTTCACAAGAAAGTCAAAAAGTCAGGTAAGTGCAAAGCAATTGCAAGGTAATTGTGATATAATCACAAGATAGGCGTCGAAAACTAGGTACTCGCACAATCAAGGTAAAATCTTACAATGTTGGGTAGGAATAAAAAGGAACGGTTCAGTAATCAATACTGAAATGCACAGTCCCAAGAAATTCAAGGTGCGAATCCCAGGGCGGAAGCAAACGAAAGAAAAATCAATGTGAGGAAATATTTCCCGTGCACAGAAGTACACCCAATCTCACGAAAGTCTTTCGAAAGTTAAATGTATTTTATGGAGTCGACAGAGCACAAATATCGGCGCCAACTTAGCCTTGAAATCTTTAGAGGCATCAGACAACACAAAATTTAAATGCTTCAATTGTCTTGCTTTTATTTTTCCACATTGTTGAGATTGTGGGCAAGTTCTGAAGCCAGTGTAGCGTTAGTTTCACCATTTTCTAGTCTTCTCACTGGAACACCATTTTCTTCAATGGAAAAACACTTTCTCTTTAATTTGGATGTTGAAGACATTGCACAAATTGGCCACTTTTTACTTTACTAAGAATAAAGTTGGTTTTAACTGATCGTTTCAAGTACATATGTATGTACATACGCAGCATCTTTGATTTGAGAAAATATTAAGACTTTCTTTTTTTTTTAGCTCTGATTTATATGTTACTTCAAACGTATGCTGTGGGCTGAGCTTTGAGTTTCCCTGCCTTAAATTTGAAATATCAATAGACGGCATTCAATTCTTTGAAATAGTTCAAGAATAATTTATTATCATATTACAGGGTGTATTTCTTTTGGGTTACAACATAACTTTAAAGTGGCATAACTTGTTATTTTCAAATGGAACATCCTATATTTTATGGATTGGTTTTACTTTCGCTTGTAAAAACTGTATTCTGTCAGATACAGGAGGCACAGAGAACGTAACAACTGATATTTATTGTGAGATGACAGATAAACGTCACTAAAATTTCGAATAGTTCTAATGTATCGTCTTTTTTAGATTGTTTTTTTTATGTTAATGACTGGGATTTATTATTATTATATATTGCATAACAATAATAATAATAATAATTCTCCCTCACAAGCAAAATCGACGAGTTTTAAGGTTTTTCGAAATTCTCAGCAGTTCTCAAGAAAACCATGTAGCAACTTTGTATAATGGACACCTGCGTATGTGTTTATATCTATGAAAAGTTCTACATACCTAGACTTGTTTCTGCAGTAAATGAATGTTTAGTACCCCTATTTGATTCAAAAATAAATCCTGGCAAGTCTTCTCTTAAAACAGTGGTTTGTTGTTGCCCGTCTGAATTATGAATGTAAATTTCCGCTTCCTTTCTCGATGTCAGAGACCAATTACCAACCACAAGCCTAGTAGGTCCAGGCTTAGACAAAATCGGAATTGATGCCACATTAGATTTAACAGCAGCCCTAGCCCTTTGCAACTTCTCCAGGAATTCTCCTCGATTTTCTGAAAAGACAGAAGAGGTAATTAACGTGAATGACTTTACTGATTACTTAAAGAAAAATACAAGATGCAGGTAAGTAGCTTGGGAAAAATGAAAACAGTACACTTCAAAAAGCCAAAGAAGCTCCTACAAGTGGTGCCGTGAAATAATTAAAATAAACATAATAAAAGTAAATAAAAGTAAAATGTAAGAAGCTCATGACGTATATGTACATGAAAGCATAGAGATAGAAATAAAAAAAGATATACACAGCTTTAGAAGCATCATGTCGCAAGATGACGTACGTAGTTAAAAAATAGTAAGCAGCTTACCTTCAGTTGTAAGGGAATCTGCTGCACGTCCTTTGCCTATGAAGGACAAAACAAAACAATCACTTGATGTAAAAACCACACAGAAAATAAAAGTAATATTAAACAACTTTTACCTTATGCCAATATACTGATTCTAAATGAATACATATATTTTGATTATTTAAACCTTAAAGACAAACAATAATAATTTAAATCCACTTAAAAAAAATTATCTTAACCTTCAAACCAAGGTTCCTTAATGGTTAAAACGCAAACAGCATTCGAAACAATTGCTGTATTTTTAATGTAAAAAAAATTCCATTCATATGTTTAAAATTATTTTCTTGGGATAGGTTTTTTCTTTCATGGGCTCATTAATAATTTGTTACATCTAGAAGAACGGCAGCCTTTCCTCCTTGTCGACACCCACGGTACGATAGTATTTAGGCTGTAAGCCCTTGTGATGTGTTGTTGAAATTAAAATTTAAAAAAATCTAGCTGAACGGAAGCCTAGAACGTTCATTGCATTTGCCATTGTTTAAAACCCTTTTCACATCCTAGTAAGGAAAGGAGTACCTGTATAAATTTGTACAGGCCTTTCCAAGGATTTGAAAGAAAATCATCTGGTACCATGATTAGTCTCCTGAGTAAACACTGTCTTTTATTATCCAGTGTTTCACGTGCATAGCTGCTTCAGGTTCCTTTTTACTAACCTGCAGTCAGGTCTGTTTAGCTATTGATTTACTCGAGTTGTAACTAACATAAGCGTGTCTTGTCAGATATGCGACAATAAGCCTAAATACATTGTGATGATATAGTTTGGAACATAATTCATTAATGCATTATTTAATTTTTTTCAAGAAAACCTGCGGACGGGTCAATTTTATCTTTTCAATTGCCAACCTATGATGTCACCTACTTCTGAATGGTAACATCATAAGTTTTTTAAATGACAACCATATTTCTTTGCTGTTATTCCATAGACCTGCCTACGACTTAAATAATGATGGCAAAAAAATAAATGGTATCTTACATAACATTTTTAAAGTAGCATTATTTACTTTAAAAAATGGAAACATGTTTAATGGAAAAAATTTGTGAACCAAGGAAAGCAAACAAAATGTATCGCAAATGTTCAAATTACACTCCACCTACCATTTGGCATTGACTGATAAGAGTGTAAACACATTGTACACTGCGCTCAAAAATGTCAGCGCGAATTCTTTGCTGTAAGCTCTTCTAAATTATTTGGTCTGTTAAAATAAACTTTCGATTCTAAATAACCCCACAGAAAAAAATCAAGGGAGTCAAGTCTGTGGAACGTGATGGCCACTCAATTGCTCCTCGATGCCCCATCCATCATTCATGAAATGTGGTACCTACATATTGACAGACGTCTACACCAAACTGAGGAGGGGCCCTGTCTTGCTGAAACCAGATATCTTGATGGGAGCACATCTGCCTTGTGATTATTTGGAAAAATTACTGCCAGAGCTGGTACTAAATTCTATCTTTAGAAACTTAGGTAATGTGCTGCTGTAAGATTTCCTTGAAAAAAGTAAGGCCTTATTAAACGTCATCCCATTATTACCATTCACTTTGCCATGATGTTGAGTGTGGGAGTCTAGACTCCAATGAGGATGTTCCGGTGACTAATATCTTGAGTTGTGATGATTTCCTGTCCTATTCAGGCAAACGTTAGCTTCACCAGAGAAGAGAATGTTATTAAGAAAATAGGAATCTTCATCACAGCGTAACATTAAATGTTCACAAACTGTAAACACCTGTCAGAATCATCATTATTTAACTTGTGTATCAATTGCACTTGGTAAGCAGTGGCGATTTCTCCTAGTGAGCTAGGTGTGCGCCGCACACCCGAAAATATAATCAAAATATGCACAGTTAAATATGTTTTATTTCTTTTTCTTTTTTCTTTTGTGAAAATCGATTTAATTTACAGTTTTGATTTCATAAATAACCGGTTAATAGTGACTTGGAATAAAGTAGGTACCGCATCTTCTAACATGCAGAGAATATGAGTAGGTCAATAGCAACGGGGAATGAATTCGTGTTAGGTATGCGTTAATATTTCCGAACAACTTCAGTCGATGGAGGTGTATTGATATACAATGCAGTCCCCCACCCACATGTTTAAAATAGTGAGGAAAATACCATTGATTTTACAGTTGCGGGGAGCTGTAAAAATATCGCTCAAGAAAAAATGAAAGGTACTACGCCGGTCTAACCAACGCTGCGACAGCATTATTTACAAGCATTACGACTGCGCTTGCACAGACCACAGTACTCTAGAATCACTGTCGTTTGTAGTTTGTCGTTTTGTCACTGGTTGCTAAAGAAAATTTTTCAGTGTAATTTAAAATTGACATTCTGTATGCAAAAAAAGTTGTATTCCTCGCCGTCACCACTAACCGCAACTCGTTAGCGCACACCCGAACTTTTTGGTCAGGAGAAGCCACTGTTGGTAAGGATGATACTTCTCTTCTTAAATAATTGTACCACTAAAGATTGGTTCATGTTATTATCTAGGGCTAGTTGCCTTGTAGAATGGTTGGGCTTTTCTTCAGATTCAAGCAATATATCCAATCTTCACTTAGACTTGAGGTCGATCTTGTCGAGGCAAATCTTTTACGGATCCTGTTTCTATGAAGTTGGCAACTAATTTACTTACTGTAGATTTTGCAATTGGAGGTCTATCAGGATGTTGTTGGTGAAATAAATGCATGCTTCCTGATGACTTCTAAGCCTGTCGCCATCTCCAATCATCATTAATATATATTCTTTACCTTTCGGTTAAACGTGCCATGTTTGTTAAATTCGAATTAGAATTGATTGACTTTCAGCACTTTTACACTTTCACCACTAAGCCTATCAAATTAATTTAAACGGCAGGTAATAATTGAAATTAATTCACGATTTAACATGGATGTCTTTATTTACTGAATTCTAAATCCATGCTGCGACAAAAGTATGATAACTAAATACTGATAACAGCAAATAATCAATAAATTATTACAAGTGTTATTAAAAATCGAGTTTAACTTTACTTTTTGTTCCACCTGTCACACAGTTATATGACAATGCATCAAAAACCACAAAATCAAGTGTTCATTACTTTGGAAAAGTGAAGGAAAACCTCATTATTCCAAAGAAAACTCATCCTAAATAAAAACGGTGACAAATATTTCTTATTTATTAAATTTATGTTTTCATTTTTTTGTAAGTAAATAATGCAATTTAAAAAAATCTATCACGTACCAATCATTTTTTTCATCATCATTTAAGCAGTAAGCAGGTCCATGGAAAAACAGAAAAAAATATGGTTGTCATTCAAAAAAACTTATGATGGCGTCATCATTCAGAAATAGGTGATATCATAAATGTAACTTTTACGCCCTAGGTTAGGTTTAGGTTAGGTTTGAATGTGAGTGGGCCATACCGGTCCCTCCACCGCGACCATAAGGTCTATTGTGGCTCACGTCTAATGGTCTATATTTCGCCCAACAAAGCCAGCCTCCTGCAGAGGTCAATAATCTTTGTGGGCGAAAGTTGATCCAGATCTTCCGAAGCAAGCTTTGTCTTGACAAAGAGCAGGTATCTAGTCCTGTCCGCCGCCGGACAGGAACACAGTACGTGCTCTGCTGTCTCGTCACTCTCCATACACAGCCGGCACTCTGTCTCCTGACCCACTCCAATACGGTGCATGTGGTGATGCAAGCGGCAGTGTCCTGTATACAGGCCGACTAGACTACTCAGTTGTTGTCTGTTTAACTCTAGAAGTTTTTTAGCCCTTGACTCAGACATGCCATTTATGAAGGCCTTAGAGTGAGCTAGTCCTGGCAGATTTTACCATTGCTGGCTTGTCATTCTTTCTGTCCATGTCTTTAAGGTGCGTTTTGCTGTGCATGATGTTATCCCCAGCACCGGTTCTGGTCCGATAAAGTCCCTCTGGGCACCACTCCTGGCAAGCGCGTCGGCCGCAACATTGCCATCATTGTCCGAGTGACCCGGTATCCAGACCAGTGACACCTCATTACAGCTGCCCAGTTCGTTGAAGGCAGATCTACAACTTCATACCGTTTTTGAATTGCAACGGTAGGAACCAAGAGCATTTATTGCAGCTTGGCTATCTGTATATATCTTTATCGATTTGTGTGTGCACTGGTTTCCTATACTTTCCCTTGCACACATCTCGATGGCATACACTTCTGCCTGGTGTATGGTTGCGTACTTGCCGAGGCTAGTTGATAGTCTACCATCGGTGTTGCCCCCATATGTGCCGGCTCCTACTCCCATATTGGTTTTGGAGCCGTCAGCATACCAGCAGAGATTAGCCTGAGTCGTTTGATTTGGTTCCCAGTCCCCCCTTTCCGGGAGGACGGTCTTGAAAGACAGATCTCTACTGATGTTTGTAGGCATCAAGTCTGAGACCATTCCCAGAATCTCATGACTCTCAATGTCATCAAGGAGTCCGGACCCTCCCAGACTGATTTCCTTCAGCATGCTGTCGGCCGTTTGTTTTAATCTGTACGTTGTCCACCTCGCCACCCTCTCCAGCCATATGTGAAGAGGTGGAATATTAAGGAAGACCTTCAGAGCGGCTCCCGTTATCATCAGACAAGCTTGTCTCAGTAGATGAGCCAGTTTGGCCCTTGCGATATCACTAAGTGCCTTGGGCCACCAAACTATGGCTCCATATGTTATCATTGGTCTGATAACCACTACACAGAGCCAGTACATCCGTTGGGGGTTTGTTCCCCAGTTATTTCCACAGATTCTACAGCATGTCCACAGGGACAGTTTAGCCCTACGGATTACATTCTCTAACTGTATGTCCCAGTTGAGCTTCTTATCTAGGGTAACCCCCCAGATATTTTGCTTGTTCCGTAAATGGAATTGTTTCCCCCATAAGAATAGGTGGTTTTAATTTATCCAGCCTTCTTCTTCTGGTAAATGGAACAATGATCGTTTTGCGTGGGTTCACAGACATCTGTTCCCTCCGACACCACCCATTCACTACATTTAGTGCCTCTTGAAGAGTACTTGCTAGTTCCTCCTCATATTTGCCCCTAACCATTATGACTAGATCATCAGCATACGCCTGGACCTCAACCTCCCACAGTCCCAGGATAGACAGCAAATCGTCCACAAAGAGGGACCACAGCAGGGGGGATAGAACTCCCCCCTGAGGGCACCCCCCGCAGCTGACCACCTCCCCCTGCAACCAGGTAATAACAGTCTGATTGTGGAGCATGCTTCCGATCCAGCCACAAATGGTAGGTTCCACCCATCTAGCGATAATGGCTTCGTAGAGGGAAATAGGTAATGCATTGTTGAATGCTCCTTCAATGTCGAGAAATGCAGCCACTGCCAGCTCCCTGTTATTCAGGGAGTGTGTTATCTTCTCGACGAGGTTATTGAGTGCTAACTCAGTAGATTTGCCAGTTTGGTAGGCATACTGGTGGATATTAAGGGGGTTGTTGACTAAGATGCTCCCCCTAATGTGTCCGTCCAGTATTTTTTCCAATCCCTTCAAGAGGAATGATGTAATACTGAGAGGTCTCAGTGATGTGGGTAGGAGGTCATTACGTCCCAACTTGGGAATGTAAACCGTCCAGCTTGATGGAATATAGTTCCAAGCCAGAGTGGCTCTATACAGCCTGATAAGGAAAGGTAGGAGAATCTCCAGTCCATTTTGTAGTAGGATCGGTACCACCCCATCCTCCCCTGGCGCCATGAATGACTGGAAATGTTTCACAGCACACTCCACCGCCAAGGCTGTACCTATTCTCCGAGCAACCCGCCTGTCCTCCCTTTGAGGGCGTTTAAGTCGACCCTCAGCTGGCAGGACATCTTCGTTGCTCAGGATCAGACAATCTGGGAAGTGTATGTGTGCTAAGAGCTCTAACATTTCCTTCCGTGATTCAGTAAAGGAGCTATCTGGTCGTTTTATCGATCTCAGTTCCTGGTCACGGTCGCGTGAGAGAATTCTGTGGATTCTGGCGCTGCTGGGCAAATTAGAGATGTCCCCGCAGAACCTCCTCTACGCCCTAAGTTGGCAATTGAAAAGATAAAATTGACCTGTCCAAGCTTTTTTTTTTGAAAAAATTAAATAACGCATTTATGAATTATGTTCCAAACTTTATCATCACACTGTATAACCCAGTCCCACTAGTTGGTTGTCAGCCTCTTTGTTTCTGTCTACCTCTCAGCAACCCGCAACTCAGATCAATTTAACCATTCTCTGATTCAACACGGCAGAGGATTCGTGACATCCCCAAACCAGTGCATAAGACACCACATGACATGTAATCACCTTGACAGCTGTCTGATTAACATAATCTAGATTGTATTATTTAAGTGAACCCTCTTATTATTTTCATTCCAGGGGTGCAGTAACTCTACCTGAAATACAGTGACATCTTTACCTAAAGAACAAGACAGATTCAGCCTCAAGCTATGAATATCTGCCACAGATCAGTCTCAATTTTTGACCCTGTCTTTGTACCAGACCAGGCTTCCAGGAGAAATTGTAGCTGGTTGTCTGCCATCTACCTTCCATGTTTTATAACAAACAACCTGAAACGGGGCATTCAACCTGATAATAGTTCATATTCATAACAAATATGGGTTCCTCAACATCAAGCATTAAATTGGTATGCCCAGCTCACTTGTGATAGTTAAGAAGTCAGTTTTATTTTAAAGTCGTATGTTTGCTTTCCTCTGATTCACAATGTAATGTACTGCATTAGAAGATCCTCCACAAAATCTGTAAGAGTTTTATCGTACGATTTTTATCGCGATTTTAATTTTGACACAAGAAAATCTTAATAATTTTCTTAGTTTTAATTTGGGTATATCTTTTCTGACTTTTGGTCAGCATAATGGTAATCGTCATTACAGCCTGTATACAATCAATACACCATTGAAGGTTTCAGATCAGAGTTTTTGTTGTACTGGGTGATTCCTTATAATGTCGCCCCCCTTTAACTTTGTTATTTTAAGTGTCCCAAAAAATGGAAAGTATGGTTATGTAGGTGCTAAAAAATAATTTTTTCTACATATAAAAAATTTGAAAAATGATCAGTATACAGGGAAAACCAAAAAGTTCATTTTTTTCCATGGATCACCCTATATATGAATTTATTTTTCGATTCCTCGTAAAATTCTAAGCATAATTTATATAACATACAGTGTACTTAAAATGAATAGTTTTTGAAATATTCGCGATTGAAGCGTTATCATCAAATATTTTATTAAACAACTGTTACAAATCAAGAAGTCCTAGGATACCACGCTTTTAATTGAAAACAAATAACTGACAGTGACATTATTGTTGTAGTTGTATTGGTTAGTAAGTAAAAATGCCGTACTTAGACAGAGAAATAAGAATTATTATATTAAAAATAATTTAAATTGTCACGCTGCCATTAGACATATGATAGAAGATAATCCCAGTATGCATGTCCCAACTCGAAAAACGTTCACATCTATATATAGGAAGTTTCAAGAAACGTCAAATTTACAAAGGAGAAAAAGAACTGCTGTGAACGTAGATGAAAATGCAGAATTGAATATTTTACTTGCTATAGAAGGGAATCCAAACAATTCCATAAGAAACATTTCCAAGACATTAAGAGCAACATAAGAAAATATTCAGCGAACTTCATACAGTAAAGTCCAAAGAACGTTAAGAAAATGGAATCTAAAGCCATATAAGATTAAACCCACTACAAAGCTTACCCAAATGCAAAAAGATGATCGGTCGCATTTTGTCAACTGATTCTAGACAGAATAAACATAAATAACAATTTTTTGAAAATAGTTCTACGGACTGACAAGTCTACCTTTTCTACTAGTGGCCCGTTTAACCAAAAAAATACCAGACAATGGGCAAGAGAGAATCCACATTCTTTGAGGGAATTTAAGTTTCAAGGGCGACAATCCGTGAATGTGTGGTGTGGTATTCTGGGCGATCGAGTTATCGGTCTGTATTTTTTTGACACTGTTTTAAATGGAGGCCGCTATTTAGACTTCTTAAAAAACGAGTTTGAAGAATATTTAGACGATTTGCCTTTAAATGTAATACAAAATATAATTTTTCAACAGGATGGAGCACCCCCTCACAACATTCGTGCTGTGCGTATTTACCTAAGTGAAAGGTTTCCTGGATGGATCGGAAGAAATGCGCCAATTAAAGGGCCTGCAAACAGCCCCGATTGGACACCTATAGATGGGTTTCTTTGGGGTTATATAAGAAACCATGTATATGACCACCAAATTGAAAACCTCGATCATCTTAAAGATTTGATACGGAATGAAATTATTAGTTTAAATGAAAATAACCCAGCATTCATAACAGATTCATTAGAGAAAATGTGAAGAACCCTTATACAATGTCTTGAAGAAGATGGAGGTCCAGTAGAGCATCTTTATATTTAATTAGAAACTGTTTTTCTTATATTATTTATTGTTAGATTTCTTGATTTGTAACAGTTGTTTTGGTTTAATAAAATTTGTGATGTTCAAATGCGAATATTTCAAAAACTATTCATTTTAAATATATGGTATGTTATATAAATTATGCTTAGAATTTTACGAGGAATCGAAAAATAAATTCATATATAGGGTGATCAATTGAAAAAAATGAAACTTTTTGGTTTTCCCTGTATACTGATCATTTTTCAAAAAATTTTTATTCGTAGAAAAAAAATATTTTTTAGCACCTACATAACCATACTTTCAATTTTTTTGGGACACTTAAAATAACAAAGTTAAAGGGGGGCGACATTATAAAGAATCACCCTGTACATTTGCCTCACCATTGTGTGATCACCAATTTTCAGACAATTATTTCAATGTTACAGTTAGTTACAGGTAAGTGATATCTCAAAGATAACTCCCAAGAATTTCACCTCCCTCAGCACAGCAATTTGTTTACTCTGAAGAAACTACCCTTGTATTACTCTTTTCATTAACCAGAACTATTGTGGACAGATCTGACTTTGAGATAAACTTACTACCAAATCAAGCTGTGCAATAGCCATTTATTATATAGGGTGGCGCATTGAAAAGAAACAGACTGATTTGCGCCCAGATAATTTTTTTTTTTAAAGAACTGCTGCAACACGTCAATTTTAATATTGAGGGGGACATGTTTTGACAAAAAACTCAACTTTGTCACATCAACCCCTTAAGGGTGGTGATAACAACCCTTATATTTCAAATAGGGAACATGGGTCGAGTGTTACATCGTTTGAAAGCTCTTTCTTTTCTGAATTCAGCACACCAATTTTTTGGAAGTTTTATTAACTCGTTTGAAAATTATTCACAGTTGTAGATGCAAAAACGCATTTCACTCATTCCAATAAGAAATGTGCTGATAGTCAATGTTCTGTTGGTTTGTAAACAAAAAATTGACTATCAGAACATTTCTTATCGGAATGAGAGAAATGCGGTTTATTATTTCAGTTTATTCGGTCGGTTTGATACTTGACAGTACCACCAGAAATTAATTTCACAATGGTGTATTCTGTAGAAGAAAGAGTTGAAATAATTACTTTTTTTTTTCAAAAACGATGACTGTGCCAACCGTACCGCAAAGTTGTTTAATGAACGACATCGGAACAGACATGTTAACAGAAAATACATTTTGGAGTTAGTTGCAAAGTTTCGACAAAGTGGTTCAGAAGCGAACAAAAAACGGGATCCCGAACGTGAATTTCCGGTTAGAAATGAGAATACGGAGATTGAAGTTTTAGGACAAATTGCTGCAGACCCAACTTTGAGCACGAGAAAATTGGCCACTGTTTCAAACATCAAAAGAAGAACTATTCAGCGAATATTGAAGCATTATAAATTTCACCCGTATAAAATTCATCTTGTACAACAACTGAATGAAGAAGATTTTGATCAGTGGCTGGAGTTTTGTGAAGTTATGACTGCACGAATAGCTGATAACGGGAACTTTCTGTTCAATATCTGTTTTTCAGACGAGTGTACGTTTTTATTAAACTCTACAGTCAATAGTCATAATTGTCATTATTGGGCAGATAATAATCCAAGAAATGTTCACAAAGTCCACACTCAAACTCCACAGAAATTGAATGTCTGACCTGGCGTTTTTGGAGACCGTTTAATCAGACCAACTTTCCCTGATGGCAATTTGAATGGCGAAACGTATTTGGAGTTACCAGAAGATATCGTTTACCCTCTACTAATTGATATTGTTGAAAATAATGATCGCTATCAAGAAAATCAATTAGTGTTTCAACAAGATGGAGCTCCTCCGCATTTTTCACAACGTGTTAGGGAGTTTTTGAACAGGGAGTCTCAAGAGCAATGGATTGGGCGTAGAGGTGCTATTGAGTGGCCCCCTAGATCACCGGATTTAACTCCTTTAGACTTCTTTCCATGAGGCCATTTAAAGAGTAGAATTTTCGCAACAGAACCGGAGTCTGGAAGAATTACGATGACACATTGTTGAAGAATGCCGTCTAATAACTCCACAAATGCTCCAGAATGTCAGAGCTCGTTTTGAACAAAATTTGTACTTTTGTATGGAAGCTGGTGGTCAACAATATGAACACTTACTTAACTTAATAAACATTTTTGATTGTTTGGTTTTGTTTTTTTTAGGGTTTTTTTAACGAAAAATTGACTAATTAGTGCATTTCTTATCACAATGAATGAAATACATTCTTGCAACTCCAACTGTGAATAATTTTTAAACGAGTTGATAAAGCTTCCAAAAAAATTAGTGTGCTGAATTCAGAAAAGAAAGAGCATTCAAATGATATAACACTCGACCCATGTTCCCTATTTAAAATATAAGGGTTATTATCACCATCCTTAGGGGGTTGATGTGACAAAGTTGAGTTTTATGTCAAAACATGTCCCCCTCAATATTAAAATTGACGTGTTTTAGCGTTTCTTTTAAAAAAAAATCTCTGAACGCAAATCGGTCTGTTTTGTTTTCAATGCGGCACCCTGTATAGCTTATTTCTTGCAGGTGCACTCGAATAATTATTATGTATACAAAATGCTTTCTGTATTGCCATCATTGTGATCCTGTGTGAAAAAGCAAATAAATAAAAAGAAAAATACTTACAATACTCACAAAAAACTCACAAATTTAAGATACTTATACTCGTGTCACTGCAAGCCAGGACGATTCAGTTTGATATGTTAGTATTCATGGATTATAAATTGATTAGCACACTGACCGTATAGATTTTTAAATATGACCACGCTTAATGCAATTGATATCTGTCTTGGGTGGATTGGCCCAAGTCACAGAAACAAAACAATATTAAAGAAACAAGAATATATATAATAGAAGCTTAAAGTATGTAACTACTCTTAAACATATGAGGGGGTCTCCTTTAGACCAGGGGGTGGCACGTTGGCTTGCTGTGTGTGGTTCGATATACCATGCAATGTTCAAAAGATCCCTACCTGCTTACAAAAGACAGATATTCTGCGAAATTTCCTGGTTAGTGAGGTGAAACTGCTACTGGCAGTACTTGGTCATAGTTAGGGGTACACACGAACATTCAAGAAACAAAATACACACTAAATGTACGAGCATCGACAAATTTTGGAGCAGTACCAAATATATACCAAAACTGCTACTTAAACACATATACCATTATACATAAAATTAAAATATGTAACAAAAAATAAAAAAACTTCTACCTTAAATTTATTATTACACAGGGTATTCGGTAACTGGATGACCAAAATATTACCTCGTATGTAAGATCGAATTTTAAGCATAGAACAAAAAACGTCTTCCCAAATAACGTTTCTCTCTAGACTGGGCTTTGTTTACAAAGCTTTTCTTATAATTTATGTTATATAACGCAGTAAACTAATGAAGATTCTGTTAGTATAGTTGATGTTTATCTATATTGTGATGGTAACACTCGAGCTGTGTGTAGTGAATGCAATTCAAGATATCCAAATATGTACCAACCTTCTAGTCAAACTTTTTGCAATAGTTGTAACAAAAGGCTTTTAAAATGTGCGAATGGTAACCATACCGCAGCCAATGCAATCTGACGTCACACACACAAAGTTTTGCAATGCATTTCAAAACATTCATGAAAATGGATTTAGTGGTTTGTGAATTTTCATTTTTTAACCCTTTTTGTAGAATAAACCCTCCTGATGCTTCCACTGAATTTCTCCAGAAGATAAAATGATATGCAAGTCTGGAGTGCATGAATGCATGATAATGTGCCAAATTAGCTTCTGTGCTGACTGAAGCCTACGTAAAACCCAAAATACAAGATATCACATAATCCACATGAGATCTCCAATTCAGTCGGCGCTAAAGTTTTAGACCCAGAAAGGTACCAGTTTTACTGAACTCATATTGCCAGTCTTCGTATATTAAGTGGGTATCTTCCACTTTGTTAAACTTCACCAAACATATCCTCTCCATGTTAAGTTCCAAGTTATAAGAACGAAATCATTCTTGCTGTATATTAAACAAAATCACTGAAGTGACATCTACAAATTACATAACACAGTGGGCAGTTAATGTAAAAACAATGATATAAATACATATATCAAAAACAAGAGTGGTACATTGAGAAACTCCTCCATTTTTTCCAGTCACTGCAAATTTTTTGCTACTTAACATATTATTGCAGGAAATGCACTGTTCCCTTTCAATATGAAGACATCAAATTCTGTAAAACACCCCAAAACCCCAGAATTTCCAACTTCTCCAGCAATATATCATGGACAAAGCAAGGGATATGTCTAATCAAGTCCAGTGTTTGTTTTCTTTTGACACAGAGGTGCAACGGACCTTATTTTAATATATTCTGTATAATATACTATGACTACAAATTAACCTTGTGTCCTGTACTATGTTTAGAATTAGAATTAAGGTAAACATTATATTGTATTATCGCATACAATAATACATGGGCGCTATTAGTTTCAGCATATTTCACTTTCTTACCAGACTTTCCCTAACACTACCCATTGTCACTCTACCACTACGAAAGCAAAAAACAGGTTATTTATTGTCGCTGGTATGTTCGTATTTAGTGTAGATATTTATAATTTAGAGCAATCTTGATTATCATTATTGTCTAGACTCTATATGTTTTATTGATAGCCTAAATATCATCTAAATGACTGTGAGGTCCAGTTAGCATATCCATAACTTTAGTTGTAGTTTCAAATTATAACCGGTCAACCAGTTTGTGTTTAACTTTCAGGTCTAAATGACTTCCAGTGGACCAGTTTTTAAAAACAATTATATAATAGTCTAAATGATTAGTCGACCTGTTTTTGCTTATCCATAACTGCAATTTTTACATGAGATTATGCCAGAGTTGATCAGTTACCCAGTTTCCGTTCCCAGCACCACTTATTACCAAGGAAACCGTTTGCACCAGCTCTGATTACAAAATCACGAGGTGTGGAAGTTTCAACTAACTTCTCCACATTCTCTAAAACATTATGAACATGACACACAGTTTTATTAAGATTTCAATTTTATAGGTTTCCTTCTTAAGGTGTCTATACAGAGATCAAGTAAGATTATTGCCATATTAATCCAGTCAGAATCAAATTGTTTTCTTCTTTATACCACACTTGACTGTCTATTTTCTTCTGAGCAGTTGATAAGTATTTTCCTGAGACAAAGTATTTGCCGAGTAATTTCTTCTATTTTCTTGTCTACCTAATCCAAAACAGTCTCCCATTTATTTAATTCTGGACTTGATTTTGCAAGCATTGGTGTTATAACTCTGTTTACACACTCAATTAATCCGTTTGCCTGTGGTGCAGCCGTGGCTACTAAAACATGTTAGACTTTGGCTGCAAAACTCTCGAAAGCAGATGATGTTTCGCCATGTAGCTCTATCAGAGACAATCTTTTGAGATTTGCTGTAAAAATGAAAATACATATTTAACTATTTAATAACTTCTGTAGCTTTAGTCGATTTGCAAGCAAATAATTTTACAAAGTTTGTAAAGCCGTCTATGACCTCAAAAACATATCTATTTTTAGATGCAGTCTTTTCTAAAGGGCCATAATGGTCAATGTGTATGGGAAAAAAACGCAGCACTTCCTTTTTGTATAGTGTATAAAATTCCTTCTTCGGATTTACTTGAGCACTTTAAACAATTAGCGATATGCTGCGTAACTGCTTTCTGTAAGTTAGGAAACCAATATGTTCTCAAAATCAGTAGAAGTTTTACTTATTTCCAAGTGCCCCATATTATCAAGGTACAAATGTAATATAGGTCGGACCACACTATCTGACGCATAAAATAATATTCTATCATTGAATTTGCGATAAACTAAACTGTTCTGAAGCTCAAAGAATGGGTGCTCCGTTTGTTCCAGGGCATCCCGAATTTTAACGATTTCAAAGTCCTGATTCTGCTTCACTGCCAGGGTTTGCTCAAAAGTATTCCCTTCAAGAACTAATATGTTATGAGTGAGACTTAAAGAATCGAAATGTTGCATCCGTGTACTTTGACGGTGTTCTAAGGAGTAATTATAATTTTGTAAAATTAATCCCCATCTCATAATTCGCAGATTAATTTCTTTCTTCTCCAAGGTTAGGTTTAAACTATTAGTCAGTAACAACTTTGAAAGGTATTCCTTGAATATAGATATGAAACCTTTCAAGTGCATATACAATTGCCAGGCACCCAAGCTCATAACTATAATACCGATTATCTACCTGTTGTTCGTTTGCTGGAAAAAAAATACAGGATGAAATTTGTCATTTGATACTGTAACAAAATTGCCACAAATCCAAAAGAGCTTGCATCACGTGCAACTCAGTCTCTACCAATGGAGAATATATAGATAATACACGTGGGGATACTAATTCAGTTTTCAAATGTTCGAATGCACACAACTGAGCCTTCCCAAATATAAATTATTTTTGTTTCACCTGTTGCTTTTCAAAAAACCATAACCGCCTGGACCTAAATGAAAAAGGGCTATGATTTGGTTTAAGACGGGCTGCATCTCATAACTGACCATAGGTTTCTCTGGTCTCGCAGGCTTAATATAAGAGTTATCAAAGATATTACTAGCCTCATGCTTTATGTCTGAACCTAAGGCTTCTTTAATATCTAAACCTGTACTCTTAACGTCCTGCATGTCGATCAGCATAATTTCATCAACAACATACTCATTATGAGAATTATTGCCACCACTCGTTTTACAATTAATAGTAACTTTCTCCAAAAGTTACCTCTATAGTAGAGGTCGACAAAAAATTTCTATCTAAAACACATGCACAGTTCATAGTATTTTCAGTCACAACATGCAAAACAATAGGTATATTAGTATTTAAATCGTCAATAAGACAAATTGTTGTTTTATACCCACATAAAATGTTCAAGGGGCTATTATTAATACCTGTTAAAGTGCATTGTGGTACATAATTTTCAGTTATACAAATGGGAACTAATTTTTCGCTGATAAAAAATATAGGGCTACCTGAATCTAGCACAGTTAACATCCAAATTAAGTCAACCAACGGGCACCTTCACTTTTACTGTATGAGCTGGGACAACTCTAGGTGCCGGTTCAACGAGCATCGTGCCAGAGTGTCTATGTACCCTTTTTGGGACTGTTGCTGTTTGAATAGCGCTCTCTTTGGGGGCACTGCCCATGACGATGATCCCATGAACAACACTGAAAACAAGATCCCCTTTCCCTCCTTGGTAATTAATAAGATGAGGCGTAATGTCCAATAGAATTACAATTAAAGCAACGAATTTGTTCATTGTTTGTTGATCAGTTGATATTTACACCACCACTGACATTTGACGCTGACGTATCGCAACTTGAGGCAGCCTGAGAAGCTGTCATTCCTGTCTGTTGCAATGAGTGTGTCATGGCTACCAGAAACTGTGGCTGTTCATTCGCCGTTTCTTCGTTCATTACTCTTAGCAGCGACACCAGCGACCTAAACTCTTTCAAGCGGGCTCGTGATCTTAAGATGGGATTATCAATTATCAATATCAATGTCATCAGTCACTTAATCAAGAGTTCATCATCATCTAGATTGAGCTTAGTTCCCAGCGTAATTTTGTCATGGAAATAAACAGAAAATATTTCCTGCTTCCGCCATTTACGAGCTCAAAATCTTTGTCGTTGATTCACGCAATCATCTCGTGATGTCAACATTTGTTGACATAATTGGGTCTCGAATGAAACCACTGTAAAGCCACCCTCGTCAGTTTCCCAACTGTTAGTAACAGCGTGCTGTCCTCCATGTCGTACGTTCTTTAAATTATATGTGCACGTTCTAACCAAATTTCCACTTTCTTTACGGCTTCTACCAAACGTGGTCACCAATGCAGATACATCAGCATTCTTATTACATCGCCACTCGTCTAGGTGCAGAGCATGGACAGCGGTGAGTCACTGTGCTCTGACATTTTGTAGTATAAACTTTAAGGTAGTCCTCTAGTTCAATACCCGCAACCGGTTCATATCACCACTCGCAGTTACAAAGGTCCACCGGCTGTTGTTACCCACTTTACTTTCGGAACTTCCAAACTCAGGCATGGGGTTCTTCAAACACTTAAAATCACGGCGATTCCTGTCCTTATCCCACTTTTGAGAGCTGTAGGAAGGTGGCAACATTTAAGATAAACCAAATCCAACTCAAAACTTTATTTGCCTCACTATGCAATTATACATCAAATACAATCTTCTAAGAAATCTAAATCCACCCTCCACTTCCCTAATCTGAATCAGAATGCCCCTTCCTTTCTTCTCTCAATGGGAAGTGATATTCTGCATCTCTATTTTGACGTTGACAACTGTCAAATGCGCTAGCATTCAAAATATTGAATTTAAATACTACAGTAAGATGTTTAGGTTTAAGTTGTGCTTAATTTTTTTTTTGCTTATGATCTGTGAACTTTAGTTAAGTGGGGGTGTTGTAAATAAGTTTACTCTATTTATCTTTTAAGCCATGTGGCGACACCTATGTTTGTTGTCTCTAGCCTATATGACATTGCGTTGTTACCCTCTCTTTCTTTACTTAGTGTAATAAACGTTTCGTCATATCAACAACTTGTTCTTTCTTTACTGAGCTTTTCCCAGTGATTTACACACAAATATGTTTGCAAATTATTTATAAACAACAGATTTTTAGTTTTATTAGTTTTCTTAATTAATTTGTATTGGAAATATTCTGAGAAATATATCTCGTTTATGGCATTTTGCAAGTCTTATAAACATGAGACGTAATTGCTTCTGTGAACTGTTTTATTCATATATTTTTGGAAAGGTAAATTCAAGCTTTACCCAAATATGCCAAAATGTATCGCGTGACCCATTTAAAAAATTGATTTTTCTCTTTATAACTACAAAAATATAAATTAAAAAAAAAAGTAATCTAAGTCATTTAAGTCTGCGAAAAAAAATGCTCAACAAATTTTTTCCACATAAACAATTTTCAATAGGAAAAAAGTTATTGACACTTTCAAAAAATGTACAGTTTTCAAAAACAGTCTGTATATCTGAAACGGTGATAGATATCGATATGCAGTATTCACTATTAACTTTGTCATGGAAATTAAGCCTCAGATACAGATATCAGTTTCCGCCTATCTCGTTTAGAAGTATGAGTTGCCCTTTAAAAGTGAGAAATTTGGCCCACCTGTACAAAACAAACGTTTATACGTTACAAATGTAGATTTCTGTATTGTTCACTTCATTGAATATGGTATGCATGTACAATTAGGTTTTTAAACACAGAAATAAGATAATAAGCAATATGAAATAATTAAACAATTAAAAATCAACAGTAATAATAATAATAATGACATGCAATGTAAAATGAACATAATTTTAGCTTCTCTTCTGCAAACTAATCAAAAAGGTGGAACTACAAAACAAACAATAATATGGTATAATCATCAAACAGTTCCATGAAAATACTGAAAGCAGTGCAGTTATCTCAAATTACAAATATTACAGCAGACCTCATTCAACAGAGTGATAAAAATTATTTAGTAGAATTAAACACAAAGAGAGAATTATTTGCTATGGCACTGTTACAATTTTATTTTGAAGTCCAAAGGAAAATATCGTTTTAAAATTAGGAAGTTAATAAATAGATAGATAGATAGATAGATATATTCAGTAGATAAACCTTGCACAAAACACAAAAACACACAAACAAAATCACACAGCAAATTAAATAAACATCAACATTAAAATAACAATCACATCTCTAAAAACTCATCAACAGAATAAAATGCGTGTTCCAGCAGCAGATCTCTAATTTCCTTCCTGAAGCAGTTTTTGTCCAGTGACTTCAGGTGATTAGGTACCTTATTGTATAGTTTAACACAGTGGTAGTTTGTTCCAGTTTGCGTTCTTTTAAGTCTGTGAAACGACACTATTAAATCATATTTTTTTCTTGTGAGGTAAGAATGCAATTCTTGTCCAGTGATAAACTTTTCTTTATTTGTATGTGCGTAAGTAACACAACTCATTATGTATTCGGATGGTATGGTGAGTATACTCATTGTCTTGAACGCAGACCTGCAGCTATCTCAACACCCTATACCTGCAAGTATCCTGACAGCTTTCTTCTGGAGGATAAATATTCTAATCATTTCAGGGGACGAACCCCAAACTGTGATACCATATGTTGCTACGCAGTAAAAATTTCCAAAATAAGCAGTTGTTGCTGTTACACAGTCTGTTTCTATCATCAATCGCCTGAGCAGATATATGGTCCGTGACAGTTTTGTTGATAACTGGTTGATGTGTTGGCTCCAGCCAAGATTTTCTTGGTAAGTGACTCCCAGAAATTTCACACACTTACAAGGAGTATCAGGTCTAGCAGAAAAGGTAAGTACGTTTGTCTTTGTAACATTTAGCTGCAGTTGATTGTAGTCAAACCACACTTCCGCTTCTTTTATTGAACAGTTTGTTGCAGCATTCACATATGGTCTCTCATGTATATTTAAGAGAGCCGTATCATCTGCAAACAAGAATACCTGTGTGCACGCAACATTGAGTGGCAATATTCACAAGAAAAAGGAGTGGTCCGAGAACTGACCCCTGTGGGGCACCACATGTTGTTTCTTGCCAGTCTGATTCCTCTTTGTTCCATTTCACCTTCTGTTTCCTGTTTGATAGGTATGAAGTGATCAACTGGTGGGGAACTCCTCTTACACCATAATTGTAAAGCTTTCCCCACAATATCCTATGAGAAACGCTATCAAAAGCCTTCGAGAGGTCACAGAAACACACCTGAGCAACCTTTTGGTCATCTAAAGCTTGTGTGATGCTGTCTAGGAGTTCTATCATTGCTAACTGTGTATTTCGATCCTTCCTAAATCCATGCTGACAATCTAGAAAGAGTTTGTTTCTCTCAAAGTACAGCATCAGCCGATCCCTGATCAGTGTTTCTATTATTTTGGAAAGAACAGGTAAAATGGATATAGGTCTGTAGTTGTCCAATATATGTTCATCACCTACTTACTATATTAATTTCAATTTTTTTTCTACGTCTATACATGGTGTCCCTATAAACTATTGGTATCAGAGATTCCAGATGTGAATATATTAAAATTTAATTTAACTTATTCATAGCTAAGAAAAAGAAAAAACATGGGCGAATACAGTGATCGAGCAAACTAGTTCCGTTGAGTAACAAAAGGAAAGACTCAATTTATAAAACACACGGTCAGTGTTCTGTGCATTGGTACAGTGTCGAAAATGGCGTCGAATTACCTCACAAGTATTTCAAAATTACAATGCCACGAGAATTACGAAGAAAATTGAAAATTTTCCCCTGCTAGAAGACTTAGCAAATGCATAAGTAGACCTGAAAGTGCTCTATCAGAGAGGGCCCATCATGTTATCTCTCGATCCCACCTAGTATGTGCATGTGAACAAGCTAAGTCAGCAGAGGAAGTTTGAGATAGATTGAAGAATCTTTATGTGAAAATAGGATTCGCAAGAAAAATTTCTCTCCTCCGTCATCTCATCTCAGTTATGTTAGATCAATGTTCAGCAATGGCGCAACATGTCAATCAAATCATCGACACTTCACAGAAACTTGAACGAGCAGAACTGAAACTCGATGGATCATTGGCCGACTCATTGCTTCTGGCGAGATTGCTGGAGAGATTTGCACCCAGTGGTAATGGTGATAGAACATAGCAAAATCAAAATTACCACAGACACAATCAAGTCGAAGTTACTAGATATGCATGAAGAGACGGCAGTGCTAGTTTGACAGGAAGAGCCTTTACGAGCAAATACGAAACTCAGAATTGTCAAAACAGAAGTGACAACTGAAACAAATACGGAAATGGCTCGCAACAGAAGGAGATCATATGTTTTAAGTGTAAACCACCATTATGTCGAAATGCCCATAAAATCACCGATAGAAGCTCTGAAAAACAAACTAAAAGCGTGTTCAATGTAGTTTTCCTCACTATGAATTTTAATAACTACGATTGGTTTTTAGATTCAGGTGCGAGTGTTTACTTGACTTGATTGGTTAACAAATAAAAGGGAACCCCTAATCAAGGATATTATGGTTGCAGACAATGAAAGAGTACTTGTGAAATCAAGTGGCGATATTGACACTCTCACATGAATTGGAGAAGAAACTTAGGCAGTACAAATCCAGAATGTGCAGCATGTTCCAGAAATCATTTATTTATTTATAATTGGCTACAAACCTATTACCAGTAGGTGAACTTTTGAAAAGGGGCAACTAAGTTGAGTTTAATGATAAGAAGTGCAAAATATAGTGGATTGTATTGGTTGCAGCTCATTTTAACAATGGCGTTTATAAACTTGACACTTGTAACAAATGCTTACTAGCTGGACAAGCTGTAGTAACAAGTCAAACATGGCACAGGAGATTGGGTCACATCAACTTCAATTATCTTAACAAAATGTGAGATGGTATAGTGTGTGTGTTGTTTCTTTAACATCCATCTATTTCTGCTACTATGGCCAATCACTGACACCAGGGAGCAGTTTCACCTCACTATCCTAGAAATTTTGCCGAACCCCAGTCTTTCTGTAAGGGAGGTAGGGATCTTTAATGTGACCAAGATCGCATGCGCACGGGATCGATGGCTTTACGCTCCCTCCGAAAGGCGGAACGTGCAGACATTCATTTTGCCGAACCCCTGCCTTTCTGTAAGGGGGGTAGGGATCTTTAATGTGACCAAGATCGCATGGGCACGGGACCGACGGCTTTACGCCCCCTCCGAAAGGCGGAACGTGCAGACATTCAACTTACTCAAATACAATGCCACAACCCCGGTTGATGTTAATTGTACAGTATGTACTGAAAAAGAAATAGGAGAACACTGAGATCGAACCCAGTACCTTTCGGTTCAAACATGTTCTTACCACTGAACCACGAGGCTCTTGAGATGGAATGGTAAAAGGGATTAATCACAAGGGAGATTTGAAGATTGATCTACAAAATTGTGAAGGAAAACAACATGGAAATTCAAGTACAAGGGCGATTGGACTGCTTGACATTGTACATACCGGTCTAGCAGGACCCATGGAGACAACTTCAATATGAGGTTGTGTGTTGAAGTTTGGGATGATTTCAGCCGCATGTCATTTGTTTATTTCCTTAAAACCAAAGATAAAACTTTAGAGAAACTCGAAGAATTCCAAAGTTTAACCAAGAAGCTAACAGGAAGAAAAATCAAGCTATTACGACCAGTCGATGGTGGTGAATATGTGGGTACACAATTCAAAAATTATCTTAAAGTTCAGGGTACAATTCACCAAACGACTGATGTCCCTTTACTACTTTGCAGTATCAAGTTGATTTTCACACTCATTGTGAACATTTTTAAAAGTGCCAACTGTGATTAAGCATATTTCATTTTGAAGTCTTTGCGAGACCTTCTAAATCCCGAGGTTTGGTTGTGTAAACTTTGTGTATCAAGTAACCCCATAAAAAAAGTCTAAAGGGTTCAAATCTGGTGATCTAGCTGGCCACTCAACTGCACATCCTCTATCACTTCATTATTCCAGAAAAACTTTATCGAGAGAATGGCAAACCTAAAGCTAATAGTGCCGTAAAATGTACCCCGATTTTCTTGATTCGGAAACAGTCACGTTTGTGTCTTAAGAGAGTTGTGGTAGAGCTCTGCGGTAAGATTGTCTTCCCGGCCAAAAAAAAAAAGGGAGGGGTCCTTAAATATGACTCCCAACTATACTAGCACATGCATTTATTTTACTTCCACATCGGCGACAAAAATTACATATTTTTTTTTTACTTAAACATCGTAAAAAGTATCAAAACATATAGAAAACATGATTTGGGAACGAAAGTGTTTTTGCCTGCCTGTCTGTGCATCTTGTCTGTTTGTAGCCATGATAACTTTAGAATGAATTGAGATATCATCTTCAAATTTGGTATACAGTTAGCACTTGACAAACAAATGGATCAGATTGTTTATGCGTAAAATCGATTTAGGGGGTAGAGGATGAATGGGGGGTGATTTGGTAAAAATTGACATTTTTTTGTTAAAACTCGAGTAATATAATGTTTTAGGGTTTTTTTATGAGAAAACTTTTAATTTCATAAAACATCTGGTATTTTGCGCTGAAATTAAATTTGGGGTTGAATGTGCGGGGGTGGAATATTGACAAAAATTTTGAATTTTTTTTGCCTAAACGGCATAAAGTCTCAAAACTTATGGAAAACTTGATTCTCGAACGAAAATTTTTTGTCTATCGGTCTGATGGCATGTACGTCTGTCTGTTAATAGGCGCAATAACTTTAGAACGAATTGAGATATCATCTTCAAATTTGGTATCCACTTAGGACCTGACAAAGGAACGCTTCAAATTGTTTTTGGGTAAGATCTCTTCAGGGGCTAGGGGATAAATAAAGGGCGATTTGGTGAAAATTAAGATCTTTTTCAATAACACTAGAGTAATATATCGTTTCATAAGTTTATGGAATACAAATATTTTCATTGTGGTCAAGTTATGAGCCCTAAATTATTTCCCTGAGAATGTCTTTCTGGAGAGAATAAATTATCACAGCTATGTGGAAGCTATGATTCAATTTGCAGCACTATTTTGGGAGTATTGCATGCAGAATTATATTTTTCACGGAATATGTGTTTCTATGGCAAATTAGCCTGAGCTGTTCACAGAATTACAGTCTACGGTCCAAATCATTATCTGAGAATTCTTGAACCAGATTAATCTTGTGAGGAAACTTGTTGAAATGAACAATTTTACTTGCGGTAGTCTTTCAAATCTAAAATTTATATGCATATTCTCGGATACTTGGGTATGGATTTTTGACTGTGGCAACTGCTAAATTTAAACTTATATATTCTAAGACTGAAGGCCATCCACTTCGAGGACGATCACAGACATAACATACTTCTTCAAATTTTCGTTCAATTTTTGACATTGTTGAACATATTATTGCAGGACGATCTGGGCGAGTTTCATTGAAAGATCTCTATCCCCAGATCAAATGTTGATCAATATTTCAATATATTCTTTTTCACCTAACATTTCAATGAGTTTTTCTAGTTATTAATTACACTGGAAGGTAATCATAAATTTGCTTAAGTGTTTTAGGTAGTGGGATAGCAACCAGTTTAGATGTAGCTTATTGCATGGTATTAAAGAATACCTTAGACATCAGAAGAGTAGTAATAGAGATAAAATTGATCTAAATACAATACTTGAGTTACATATTGACTCAAGTATTGGCCACACCTAGGGTGGTGCAAAATTTAAAAATTTTGAAACAAACCCAAACTAAATTTATACAAGGTAGTTAACGTAAAAAATGGTTTGAAGTTTGAAAATTCTCCAAAACAGTTTATTGCTTGATGTTGAACTTTATTATAGGCATCCAATTATGCCAGATGAAGCGAAAATTTAACCTGCTAAATGCCTCATTATCTCTGTAATCGCCTTTTAAATTCGGTAACGGTCCTGTTAAGTGAAGAGCGTAATTTTATGGGAATTTCATACATGTGTATTTCTAACAGGAAGTGGGACATATTGAGACCTGACACAGCCAACAATCACAGAATATTTTTTAACGTATCTCGGCATCCTAGTGCTTTTGTTATTACAACACTATGATCAGATAATGGCAGTGCTGGAAGACAATTAGTAGCAGAACTTATTAGAATTTACGGTGATAACTGTTTCTGACAACACTAGGTTAAACATGTTTTGTTTTGTGATGGGCCAAAAAGTCAACCATGCACAATCAAGAGACAGCTAAATTTTGAAGCAGTTATTATATACCCATCAAACTCACTTCTTTCAACCCTCCAAATCTACCAGCTAATACCAAACAAAAATATTCATAATTTAGCCTAAGTGTATTGCAATATAGATGTAGAAATCGGAAAAAGTTTCTCGTACATATTTTTTGCATTTTTGATTCCTCGTTAACCCATCTTCATGACTAATACCAACGCTGGAAAGTATTTTTACCCAACCAACCTGCAAACTTCTCCAAAGTTCTGCCTTTTATAAACGGAAGGGCTTTTTTACATAGCAAACATTGCATCTAGATTTTTACTTAAAAACATGACATATGGATACTAAAGAATTTTGATGAGTTGGAAGTTTGATTTCAGAGCCTCGGTTGACCAGTGGTAAGAATGTGTGCCTCTGAACCGAAGGGTACTGGGTTTAATTTCCAGGGTTCCCCTTTTACTTTTTCAGTATATACTGCAAAGTTAACATTGGGGCATTGTATTTGGGCAAGTTGAATATCTGCGATGTTGGACATGCTACAGATCCCCACCCTCTTTACAGAAGGCAAGGGTGTGGAAAAATTTTCAGGATGGTGAGGTGAAACTGCTTCCTGGTGTCGGTGATTGGCCATAGTCACGGAAATAGACCGACATTAACGAAACAAAAAAACCACACACAAAGCTTGACCTCAGAAAAAGATCAATGTTCGACTGTAAATCTTACATATAATATTTCCCGGGTTCAAACTTCGAGCCACATTATCGCTTGGGCTCGGCTGTGGGCAGCTTCCAAATTTTGAACCAAACCCAAACCGAACGTTCGGTTTGAAAAATTGTATGCGCTGGGCGATGTTAAAATAGTTGAAAATACGCAATTCTCCAAAACAGTTCGAAGTTTGTAGCTCAAAAATACTTTTACAGGCATTTAATTCAGCCAAAGATAACGAAGTTGTAACTTAGTAGCGGCCCAGTTAGCTCAATAGCGGCTTCAAACTTTGTATCGGTCCCACTGAGTCTACAGAGTAATGTAGGGGATTTCACTTAATAATAATAATGATAATAATATTAATAATGCATATTTTTACAATTGGTGGGACACATTAAAATCTAACAGAGCCATTTAACAATCACAGAATTAATTTGTTTATAGATCTTAGGATCCCAATGCATTTTTTGATGACAACATTATGATGGCAGTGTTCAAAAGCGTCTGGTAACATAATTATCCAGAATTGATGACGATAATTGCAGATTGCCTTCTGGAAACATTACGTTGAACATGCTTTACTTCACAATGGGCCAAAACAGTTAAATATTTAGAATCGGTAGACAGTAAAAATTTTAAGTGGTTATTATATACCAATCATGCACTTATTTCTGAAGTTCCAGGCAACATATTTAACTAGGTTCATTCATGGTCAGTTCACAAAAAAAATCAGCGATTCGCACACCTCTAACTCTTTAACAAAATGAAACGTAATCAACAGTTTAGATAAAAGTTTTGTAGAAATCTAATTTTTTTCTTCATTAGTTCTAACTGCTGTCGATTACTATTAATTCTTCAATCGCACCCTTTTGGGAAGTGCATATGAAATTGACCATACATTTTTCTATAAAGATACACCAAAATCAGGTAAATCAATTTTAGATCCACGAAACAAAATTAACTTTAATAAGAAAAACATGAATGGTAATTAACAAGACTGGCCAAGCAAATAATTCTAACACTCAATCACCTTAAAATGTTAATTTAATTATGTTAATTTACAAATTATCTCACCTGTGGTATCAGCTCCTCCTTCTGGTGATCCGCTCGAGTACATTGTCGCCAACTTTCCATCCAGTATAAATCTAAACCAACCATTTGAACCATTTGATAATTCTAAGGCAGCTGCATCTGACCAAATGTAAAGACAATCTCGACCACGACATACAGACCAGTCACGCCAATGGTAGGCTTTCCCTGGTAAAATTTCCTTAGCGTCTTCTACCTGACTTTGGTCTAATGTTTCTGCAAATAAAAACTCATTATTAAAAACAAATAACCAAAAAGGTTGACACATTTAAGCTAAGTAGTTTCAAATATAATTAGACAAGCATCAGTTATGAAGTAGCATATAATTTTTCACCACCCCTGATGGTTACTATGAAGAATTTTTTAATAATCAGTTTTATCGCTATGACATATTTATGCTTAGAATCTTATAGTCTTAGAGTCGCTTTAAGTTCTGATTTTATTTATTAATTTATTATTAATTAATTAATTAATTTATTTACAGCCATTCTACAGAAAATCCAATTACAGGATGGAATACAAACAAAAATTACAACATATAATATTTAGACACATAATCAATGTTGTACCAGAAAAGACTGATTCAAGGGGGAAAACTCCTCGCGAAAGTGTATGTTAATTATACACTTAATAAATCCTTGTCTCGTTATTCAATTAAGTAATGATTATTAATTACCCTCAATTACATTTACTTTTAAAACAGACACTTTGAAGTAGCATTTACTAAAATATGGAACTTGGAAGTAGTTACCACTTGTCTTTGGTGACGAGTACTGAGAAGCCTACACTTTAAAGTTACTTTCACTAAAAGCTACCAAATGGAACTATGACAATACTGTATAGTTACTTTGCAGTAAGGCTGGCATAATCTACCAAATGGGTGTTTATCGTTTCCCATGCCACTCTATGGTTTCGAAAACAGAAGATACTTGTGTAGTGTTGCTTTTAATCTAACAAAATTGCAGGTTATGATTGTTTTTCTTTACATGCATCTTGTTTTGTGGTTTGTACCATCCACATTAAAAACCAGTGGTAGGGTTATGGTATTGTCAAGCCAAGAAAATGATATGTTAAAGACTTTCTACTGCAATAGACAATTTGCCTGTTCTCTGTTTCATATCACATCTGTTAAGACATCTGATAAAGATGAGTTTGAATATTTTTTTCATTTCACATAGTACAAAAATAACGATGCAAAAAAATATTTGAAAATGCAAATTTCATAATTGATCTCAAACACCACTATTTTGCCGCCATGAGCTGTGGCGTCATGGGACAGTACAATAGTCAACAATGAACTTGCTTCTCTGAGTTTACATCCTGTGTTGCAAGTTATTGATTGAATCTTGGCTTTTTCAGGTGATTTTATTTGATAATGTGGAAAATAAAGCTTATATAAATACTGTACAGTACCAATGTGTACAAATACGACTATAAAAACTGTAGAGAAACTATTTTTTATTGTTTATTATTAATTAGAAAGCAAGGGTGCAAAGTTATATAGCGGGATGAAAGGAAAAATCCAGTTATTTCAGAAAACCACCTTACATTGTTGTGAAGACCATTTTAATGTAATTACCTCCTCATTTTCAAATGAATATTGGTGACATAAGGTTAAAATTCTTATCATACATTATTAAGTTGGGTTGTAATTTCCATGTGGTCAGGGTATGTTTATCTGTACATACTACGTATTCACTTTACATATTACTCTTAGTATTAACAACCGACAAAAATCATGGGTATTAGTTAACAAAATTATTGGGTTTGCTTCCATTAGTTATCTGTAATTAATTCAGACAACATTGTTCTATCAAACAGAGTGACGTCTTGGCAAATTATATGAGTGCGCCTGTTGAAAACCATTGTCTCCCATTTTATTCGAACAGGCAGAATAGCTCAGTTGGCGAGGTGAGTAATCTCTCGAATTGGACTAGGAGATCGCACGTTCGAGTCCGTATTCGGACAGTAGGTCTTTTTCACACAAATGTGGAAAGGCCGGACTCTGATGAGTTACGGGTGGTGTCCTTTGTCTTTATGTGTATGCAAAAGCGCCCCCACACCCCCCCCCCCCCCGTGAGACTTCTAGGTGCAGAGTTTGTCTACTATGGTGTTATTATTATTATTATTGTTATTATTATTGTTATTGTTATTATTATTATATTATTATGCACACTTTACACTGCTCAACTAGAAGAAACACAATAAATGAATAAAATTCACCACTATGTTGAGAAACAAGCGACCAGACTTATCATTTCATAAGGCAAATGCAAACATGATATTTATTTACTATCCAACTACGTCCCGGCCAGTAGCAAAACGTTCACGGTCCACATGATCATGATTCAAAAATTTTTTATTTTTTTTCTGTCCACTATATATGTTTTTGGGTATTTTCATGCATGTAATAATGTTCTATGTATAAAAAACTGTTAGGTAAATGTTAAATTCATGTAACGGAAAATCGATACAAATTATCTATTGTACCAAAACTTTCCGTTTCCCATTCTTACATTAACGAATCTTGGAGTTTTTAATAAACTTCTACTACGGTTGGTCAATTTATACCATTTGATTTTAATTTGTAATAGTGGGAAAACACGGTGTGGTCCCGTGATTATTCGCAAGTCGTTCCTGTTCAATTCAAGAAACAGTTCAGCTTTCTCCCTTGATATGGTGATGAAACGTTTTGCCTGCCTTAAGCCTGACGTTTTCCTCTACTACAATAGCATTTGGTTCCTGTCCCAAATATCAAGTTCATTCTTACATGGCTTTTTGTTAGTCCGCAATAGGGCTCTGGACCATAGTATAGTGTTATTGCTGTCCTTTTGCAAGGCTATCTGGGCTCTGGACCATAGTAAAGTGTTATTGATGTCCTTTTGTAAGGGCTATCTGCTTCCTCATTTCCTTGAACGCCTTGATGTCCTGGTACCCACATCAAAGTTACTTTTTTGTCCGTAGCCAGTTGCATCAAGGATTTTCTGCATGAGTTTAGACTCAGTTTTGAAAGATCTCAGTAGTACTTCCTGACTATCTGAGAATATGTAGATCTCTCTACTGCTGAGTTTTCTTTGTATGCACTCCTGTGCACACAGATTTATAGCAAGCATTTCTGCTCGGAAGATGGTGGAAGTTTTTCCTACAGAATTAGCGACTCCAAAGTTAGGTCCTCTTATTCCCAGCCCTGCTCCCCCATTTGTTTAGACCAGTCTGTATACCATACAGATAAGTTGTTTGTCAGCCTTTTACTGTCTCTGTGTCATTCTTGGCGGCCATTTATGACTTTCTCAAATGGGATTATTGTCTAGTTTTGCTGGCATTTGATCTGTTGGTTTGGCCAGTGACTCGAATGGAATAATTTCCAGGATCTTCAAGTAGTCAACCAAGTCTCCTGGTTTGAATTTGTCTCCTCAAAATAGTCTTGAGGCACTTAGTGTTGCTTACCTCTTCATGCATATCTGCAATGGAGTAATATTCAGCATTGTCTCTATTGCAGCTGTAGGGCATGATACCATAGCACCCGTTACTCCAAGACAGATAAGCCTCTGCAATTTTTGCAATTTGCTTTGTGTTAAAGCTCGTTCCTCTTTTGGCCACCATAATATAGATGCATATGTGACCATGGGTTTAACCACAGATTGGTATATCCAATATACCATCCTGGGATTCAGCCCCTGGGTGTTTCTTAAGAGTCTATGCCATGTACATATTGCCATTGTAGCTCTCGAAAGAGTTTTTTTCCAAATGTGTGTTCCAGTTCAGTTTTTGGTCTAAGAAGAAGCCTAAATATTTAAATTCTCTGGAAAATTGTATCTGTGTTTCATTCAGAGTAGGAGCTTTTAATTTTAGTTTCCTTCTGTTCATGAATGGAATAAGAACTGTCTTATGAGGATTGACATTAGGCCACTCTGTCTCACAGCAGTTTCTTACTATATTTAGGGTTCTTTGCATTTAGCTGGATATTACAGCATCATGCTTGCCCTTTACTGTTATGACAATATCACCTGCATATCGTTGAATTATAAAGTTCCGCTCAATGTAGTGATGGCTGATGTTACATGGCTTTTCAGTATTGATCCAATCCATCTTGCAATAGGGAATTTCACTCCCCTTTCTTGTAGGGCCCATTTGATGGACTCATATGAGGTGTTGTCAAAGGTACCCTCTATGTCAATGAATCAACTGAGGGCTACTTCTTTGGCCATAAAAGTTTTTTCTATACCCCCAACTAAACAGTGTAGGACATCTAATGTGGATTTGCCCACCTGCTAGGCGAAATGTTGTACATGGAGAAGTTTTCTGGTTAGGGTTTCACTTCTATATTACCTAATGCCTTCTACATGGTCTTTAGGAGACAGGACGTAAAAAATACTTTATAGTGAATTCAAAAAGTTACTACTCCTTTATAGTAGCCACAAATAGTAACATTCACTTCTTCAGGAAGTGGAAACGTGCCTGCCACCAATATATATCACCAAGAAGTTCCACAACTATTAGGTATAATATGAAGGGTTCGGTAAGGTCGTGGCAACTATTGAAACTTTGATGTAGCATTTCAGTAACATACAATAGTGTCCGCTACTGTCACTTGCTACCTCTAACTTCCTGGAACTTTTGAGTCATTCTATTAGTAACTACAACATTCCAAATAGCTTGAAAACACCTAAGAAGTTATGTAGCTCTAAAGTAAATAGAAATGGTGAATATTATGTGATTGTCACTGCTAATGTGCAATATAGTTATTTTCACCATCAAGTCATAGAATTAGTGGGGATTATGTAATTAATAACTATTCATTTCAAGTTCCGATGTCAGTTGCCACCACTTGGTGCTAGTTGGGTTGTGTTCACTACACACAACTTTTAATTTCACCTAACAATTATTAACATATCTCGACTATAGACCATTAACCTAACTACATAGAATATAAAAATATTTTTTAAACATTTCATAGTAATTTTTATACATTTTAACTCTAGATATATTTTAATCACTATGACAATATATCCTTTTAAGAGTTAAACTTCACCCAAAGTAGAAAGTACAACAAAAACACCTGGATATGCAATACGGTGCAGCATAAAGTATTGGATTTTGACTTATTTTTATAGAAGACACAATTTCCTGTCAAAAATAGGGATTTGCTTAAACAGAACGATTATATATTTTTTATTTACTAAACAAAAATACTTCCACCCCTGCAACCCATTTAAAGTAAATCTTAAAAAAGCTACATTTTCAAACCCAATAGGGCTCAAAGCATAAAGTGGATTAAAATGATTTTTGATAGTTATAATTTTTGTGTAAGATATCATTTTCCTCCCCCGCCGCCCCCGGAAATTTTAAAAAATATAGATTTTTAAATTTTCAAATATGACATGACTAAACCATAATATGCTAAAGTAATAACTTTTGCCATAATTAACTTTTCTTTAAAATATCATTTTTCACCCCCGTAACCCCTTCTAAATAAAAAATTACACTATGATGCTAATTATATTATTGGCAACCTATATTTAATATAATTAATTACACTGCTATCTACTGAATCATGTTTAGTCAATATGAAACGTAACACATCCAGCCTTTGAAGATCTGAATGTAAGCGTATTTTCATGATTCGCCTAAACGCCAATTATCTAATAATTATAGCATTGCCAGTAACACATTCTCTGGGTATCCAAAGTAGCCATTTCTCTGAATTACATGATCGATTATATTTTTTAGAGCCTGTGGTAGATATCGTGAAAGTTTAATAGTATCGCGTAAATGTCTTGCTCCATAAACGCATGATGGTTTTGTTTTTATGTTAAACCACATTGACGCATAAACCTTTGTAACAAACTTTGCTAGAATTTCAAGATTACTCTTGGGTATTCCGTTGACACCTAAAGCCTTAAGACTCTATTGGCAGTCATCAGCCATCGGGAATGAACTAATTTTCCTGGTTGTCTTTTCACTAACCCCTCATCACACAATCCTATGAAAACTAACTGGCACATATCAAATAGGTAAGCCTGATATCTGTGCTTAAGCTTTCCCTGGAAACCTCTGCAAGTGTTACACTTATTGTTGTGAAATTAACCAATTTATCATTCCTGACAAAACATTTGGATCTGTAGTATTACCATCTATGTGCTGAATTAAGCGTGGCAGTGGCAGTTCATGCAGTTGACAAAACACTGAACAGGAGCATTAATATGTTGCCCCAAACAGACAATAGCATTATTATGTCCTGTATTAGTAATGGTTCCGTCACAACCAACAGCTTCTATTTTATTTATTGGTTTTAAAGAAGTCTCAAAAAAATCCTTAATACTTTTTAAAATATTTAAAGGACTGGACGATGCGGCTGTCACGTGACCTATATATTTGGATCCTAGTTCTTCGATTAAGACGATATGTTCTTCAACGTTGGAGGTTCGACGTCTTAAATCTTCTGAAAGTGAAATGGTGTGATCCTTATGCCCGTCAAAATATAACCCTCTCGTTGGATGCGGTATTACTTCAGATTGTAATTCATTTCGCTTCTTTGTTCTCGCTCTTCTTATCTTACTCTGGTCTATGATTTTAGATAGATCTTCTTTTTCTACATGGAGCAGAGTCACTGAAGCTATTGCAGCACCCACTCTGTCAAAAATCTTATATCTATCAAGTACAGTGGGTAAATTAGCGAGCTGCAGAAAATTTCTAGTTTTTATTGTAGTTGTCTTATCATGTAAGTATCGAAGACTATTATTCTCTGTAAACTCAGAATTATCTTGTTGAGATTTAGGCATTTCTTCACGGATTTCAGTCGTTTCTTTTTCTATGAGGTATTGGCTGCTGCCAGATGTAGATGCAGGGCATATGCGCACCTTTTATCTCGTATGCTTCAGATTTCTGACAATATTTTTTCAGTTTCTCCTACCTCCGGTGTGTCACCTGATTGATGATCTTTGATAAAATCATGTTCTACGGGGGGTATCTCGAAAACATAACCCGTATTTTAACAAATAATAATTAATATGAAGGGAGTAAAAAACCTACCTTAAATATTTTTTCACAGTGGCATTTTATGTAGTCAGATCATTTGCAGATAGCAATATCAAACACAGATTTGGTAGATTGTTTAAAATCAGTAAGTGATGTTTGAAAAGATTGCTTTTTGGCTATCCCTTTTAAAATATTTGAGTAAAACTAACTTTAGATTATGATACTGTTTAAGCAAATATATAATCCTTACTCTCGAAACAATTGGACTGAGGCGTGTTTCCAAATATCTTCGTTTACTTCTGTTACAGTTGTGAAGGCTTGGGAGTTGATGCAATTTTTATTAACTTTCTGTCTAACTAAACTATTTTGAACAAACAAAAAATACTTTAAGCACTCTTCTATTGTTGGCAACATATAACATTAAAGTTATTCTGGTTTTCCAAAAATCGGGCACGTTTTAACAACACTGTGAATTGTTACATATTTAGACATGATAAACTGATACACTAACAATGACACTGCTTAAAATTAGAGGTGTGTGAAGCTTCGAAATTTCGAACCGAACCCGAACTCGAACCGAACCTTCGGTTCGAAAATATGTTCGCACTAGCGAGCTTGAAGTAGTTCGAAGTTCGAAATGTGTAATTCTCCAAAATGGTTCGAACTTCGTTGCTCAAAAATACTTCGAAATTTAACTTTAGAGGCATTGAATGCTGCCAAAGGTAGCGAAGTTGCGGCTCCGTTAACTCGGTAGCGGCACTGTGAACTCGTTATTGGTCTCATTGAGTCGATAGCGTAATTTTAGGATATTTCACTCATGCATATTTTTGACAGTTGGTGGGACACATTGAGACACGACGGAGCCATTTAGCAGTCACAGAATTATTTTTCTTATATATCCCAGTCTCGTAACACCTTTTTCAGCAACAACATTATAATGGTGGTGTTCGAAGGCTGCGTTTGGAAAACACTGGTTTCAACATGCTTTATTTCACAATGAACCAAAACAGTTAAATATTCCCAATCAGGAGACAGTTTCAATTTTAAGTGATTATTTTATACCTATCATGCTCACTTTGAACCAAGCTTTGAACCCTCTCAATCTGTTTGCTAAAACTGCCTAGCCAATGCCAAACAACAACATATTTATCATTGAGCTTATCTATAGATCTAGAAATCTAAAAGAGGTTTAAAATATTTTTTGTTTTTGTATTTTTGATTTAACGTTGACCCATCTCCACAACGATCAGCACCAGAAGGCATTTTCACCCAATCAACCTGCAAATTTGTAGAACCCTTACTTTTTGTAAAAAGAATGGGAATCTTTTACACATCAAATATTGTATGTTACAATATTCCTAAATTTTGTATTTAAGGAAATGATATATGAACACTGAAGAATTTTGGGTAGTTCGATGTTCGATTTTGAACTTCTAAGAAGTTCGAAGTTCGACTGTGAACCTTAGACATACTATTTCAGCGGTTCGAAGTTCGACACTGCATATTTGTTTGGGTTCGTTCATAGTCCAGTTCGAACAAAACATGCCACCCCCCACCCATTTATGGTTTGAGCCAATATTACTGTCCTGTTTGAAGGTTATTGGTAAGAATAAGAGACACAAAATGAGATATAAACGTTATTAATCTCACGTCGTTAC
Organism: Tillus elongatus; assembly: GCA_964006375.1. Taxonomy (NCBI): domain Eukaryota; kingdom Metazoa; phylum Arthropoda; class Insecta; order Coleoptera; family Cleridae; genus Tillus; species Tillus elongatus. The sequence goes on from OZ023267.1 coordinate 102,370,418, forward strand.
AATAATGTTAAGCAGCATAATTTTTTACTTCGAGGATGTTGCGGAGGTGGAAAAATATATTTCACAGAAAACTGGATTATTAGAAAAATTATCATTAACCTATCTGAGAATCATCTTTGAAAACATAAAAATATATAATTTTTCTGATTTCAAAGGGGGTGCGGAGGTGGAATCCAATAGTTTACTCAAAAGTGGGAATAAAAAATTGATTATTTGAAGTCTTTATTTTTAGAGACCTGTTTTGTTTGAAAATGTAGCAAAAAATATTTCAAGGGGGTTGCAGGGGTCAATAGATTGATCCGAAAAAAAAATACCATTTTTAATCTAAGGTTAAAGCCCAACTTTGAAGGTGTATTACATTTTCCAAATGAAAAACACATTTTTACGCTGCACCCTAATATGCAAGACTTGACGTTTCATTCTCTCTCAAAAAACATTTAGAATACATGCTGTTGGCTACCCTGTGACAACTGACCCTCAAGATAATGAGTTAAGCATTTTCAGTGTGCCTTACTCTGTGAACGTCTTTCAGAGAGAAAAAAAACTGTTACAAAATAACAGCTGTCAGTTGTCCACAGGCGTGCTGAAGACAAGTGCACTAAGAAACAATCTGAGAATATTTTTTTCAATAATAGTTTTAACAAAATCACTTTTTTAAGATAAACCTAGTCAAAATGTGAAGCAACAGAACTGGATATCCATTTAAAACCCAAACGTATAAAATAATGCTGCAACTGACCCTCAAGATAGTGGGGCTAAGCATTTTCAGTATGCCTTACTCTGTGAACGTCTTTCAGATAGAAAAAACTGTTACAAAATGACAGCTGTCACTTGTCCACAGGCATGCTGAAGACAAGTGCACTAAGAAACAATCAGAATATTTGTTTTAATAATAGTTTTAACAAAATGACTTTTTTTTTAAGATAAACCTAGTCAAAATGTGAAGTAACAGAACTGGATTTTCATTTAAAACCTAAACTTATAAAATAATGCTCCACATTACACAATTACGTCGGAACCATCACATGTCGGAACCATACATGTCAATCGCACATTCTAGATGAAGCACTAAAAAGCCAATTCTGCAAAAGCTTCTGGCTTGTCAATCCAATGACATTAGCTATTTCATAGGTTTCATAATATGTGGATGAAATAATAAATGAAAATCAATCCCCCTATTCATAGCTTGTGGTTATTATATTAGGCAAATGCAACTTATATGCTGCCTGTACATATGCTATTTCAAAGTTACTACTACATCTTAAGTGTAATAATACAAGTAAATAAATCCTCAATATAACAAAACTAACAAGTTAGTTATAATCAACACTTTAACACTTTTGTTGACATTATAGACTTAAAAAAAGTTTTTAGATATTACCTTCATTATTTTGTTCGTTCTCTTCATTTTCTTGAACTTCTGGAGCACCATCTAAAGCTTGTACTTTAAGGAAAATTCCCAGTCTGGCAAAATGATCTAAAAATATCTCACGACATTTGGCCATAAGATCCTGTATTATACCCAGTACCACTAGGTGGCCATCTTCGTCTTCCTAAAATATAAATGTATGTTCTGAGAAAAAGATATTTTAGTTAACAGTAGCAAATCAACAGAATAAAAGTAATGCACAGTAAAACAATTTGTAATATTGATATAAAATGAAATATGGTGAATTTGGCCCACAATTTTCAAGCATTTTTTGGATGAACACAACAATGGACTACACATTGTTCGAACTGCTATATGTAAATAATCAGTGTGTCCTTCTTAGAAGAAAAATTTGACGACAGTGTTACAAAAGCAGGTATGCAATTTTAATTACAGAGATTTAAGACTCAACAGTGGATGTCTGTCTGTATACCTTCGTACTAACATATAAATGGTAGTTCTAGTTTTTTATTCGCTTAGTTTATTCATCCATCTGATGACGCTAACTTTGTTAGCGAAACGATCGTCAGGTCTAAAAACAATATTGTGATGAATTGGGTTCTCCAAATTGTACTTATGGACTAATCTGATAAGTTGTGTAAAAGATGAATAAAAATAATAATAATAATCATTATTATTATATTACTATTATTATTATATTATGGATTGCTTTTTATACCTATGGCCACACTTCTTACTCAGTAGCTATCTGTGACTAGAAGCATCTCACAGATTTTTCATCGTATAAAATTATTTTATAACTTAATCACCCATATCCTTTATCTCGTTATTTGTAAAATTATTAGAATAAAAAAAAAATTCGGGACGCAGCAAGTGCGTTATGGTAGTGAATTTTCTTTAAAATGTTTTTAATAGCAAATATGTGTGGTTTTTTTTTTCAGAAAGCAGGCATCAAACTTGATTACCAGTATAACATATAAAGTAAAAACAATGTGCCATGTTTCATCAAAATAACTTTGTTGTTTGAAAAAAAATTTCTGAAAGTAAACTTAAATTGTAACCGCAAAATCCCATTATTGGTCAACCTTATAGGTTAATAGCAAATTGAGCTTTTCAAATATGAAGCATTTAATTAAAATTCGCTACCATAACACACTTGCTGCGTCCAGAATTTCTTTACTTACAAACATGCATTATATTTCGATGGAAAATGCAAACATGCAATAACATAAGGTGTGTTCGACTAAAAAAAATTTATTTGTATCACCAACGACTTATGGGCCACCTGTGACTAGAAATAATTTTTAAGATGAAGCTCAAGACACCCTATAGTCAATCTATACAATTTTTTTTCATATCTTGTATAATAACGGATATATTGAGATTTATTGATTTTTTACAAAAATTAGACAACAGTTATATACCATTAAACGATAAACTCTATAGCTAAGACTACTGCCAAGCATCAGAGAAAGGGTCTATTTGAAATGAATTTTCTGGAAACATTTTAGTAAAATGAACGACAATGACTGCTGAAACTAATACTTCAGGGTTTGTAAAACATCCTTCTTGAGACATTTTCTTTCCATAGCCCGTATTAGATTCAAGTTCTTTGCCTAAATGTTGCCAATTTTGACGTTTTAAATTGTCACTTTGACGTTTTGAGGAAAACCCCAATTTAGTTGTCTTTAAATGCCCATAACTTTTTTGTCTTTTGACCTATAGCGCTAAATTTTGGTATGTGATTTACCAACAGAGACATAAAACGTTGTACCAAATTTGGTTGTCCTTACTTTGTTACTTCCGGAGATATGATTTTTTTTCTAAAGAATACACAAAATTTTCCAGGAAAACCTCGGCCGATTTTCCTGGCTAACGAACTTATCCAAGCCACTTGCAAAAGGAAGGCATTCACCGAATTTTATCAAAATTGGCCCATTATTTTTTGAGTTATTGGTGTGATATATATATATATATATATATATATATATATATATATATATATATATATATATATATATATATATATATATATATATATATATATATATAAACATATAAAAACCGAAACTGGGATCTCCTCATTAGTGAATAATTTTTTAAAGAAAATTCACTAAAATGATAATTGAATTCAGTTTAAAATTGTGGCTTCTTTGATCACCTTAATAGTTTATTTTCCTGCTGTTTAAAATATGTTTTTGATGTAGCTGGTCCGACTTGTAAAGGTCATTCTTTACTTGCTCAAACACAGAAATGTAGTCGACATTTTTTTTTCAGACATGGAATCATTATGAAAACAGCAAGGACGTAAAAGATCTTGCAGTAGAAGCGATTGGTATCTATTGCTAACTCAAACCATATTTTGAGGAAATGAGGAGACAATTCATACCCCTATTTTACTAGACATAAAAAAACATCAACCAGAAAGCCAAGACTAAATTACTTGATTTTATGAAGAATTATATTTGACAAGTTATCTAAAATAATTTCCTTAAAACAGAAAATTTCTGACGGAGTGTCATGATAAATTTGCTAAACTTTATTTGGCTTCCATTTTACAGTATGTATTAATGTCCTTACAACAATTGTGAAAGAATTGGTGTTTAAAATGGAGAAAACAACAGATGGTTACTGGTTAGGGAGGCAAATATGATAAAAGACCGACGTTGAACAATGTGGATGGAACTTAAACCAGAAGGCAAAATCACCCCAAAGAAAGCACAAAAATAATTAACAGAAAGTTATGCTTGGATATGTATTTGACGATGAAGTTGTCCTCATCAGTAACTGTCTCCAACTCTCAATAATTAGTGACAGCTACTGATAAAGAAAACTGTGTTGTCGAAATATGTATCTAGCACATAACTCTGTCATTATTTTGTGCTTATTCTGCTTTCTGTTGAATCATGTAAGATGTATACACAGCAGTCACATCAAGTCAAAGTCTTGGATTTATTCTTCCATTTCTGGCCTAGGTAGAAACATATTGAAGTTTTGGTAACAACTGGTGGAAAATGTGGTTTTTAACTAACTGCTTGACAATTCTCAAATCTGGTGCAGTATCAGGTGATGTGATTACTATAATGAAATGACTACCACTTATTATGAAAAATGGTTAATGCATAAGATGATTTGAAATTTACCAGGTAAATCTATTGTCGATAATGCACCGTACCACAGTGATTAAGATGATCAATGCCTAACAGTTAATTCAATAACCAAGAAGTAAGTTGCCTTCCTGAATGAAGACTTTAAAACATAAATGTTTCACATAACAGACTAAAAGCAGTTATAACATATCATTAAGCGGGATAAAGAAAAATATTTGTCATGCAAATTTGATAATTGATTATCATCTTTTGAACATACTATACGATATCACCCCTATTTCAACTGTATCGAACTTATTTGGGCACAAACTAAATGTGGTTACAAAATTTTCAAACTAGATGATGCAAAAAAAACACAAGAATTTTATGTCACAGTAGATGAAAGAAGAAAGTGTTATGAACACGTGTTCCGATCTTTGTATGATACTACCTGACAAGGACACAATAATATTACAGACCAAAACGACCATAATACAAAGTTGCACAAGAGAGAATAGTGAACAAAGAATAATGAAACAGTCAATTGCTATATGCTTAGATAGCCAATAGGTACTTAAGGCACTAGGTTCCATGGATATTAATTCAAAGGCAGTATGGGACTCTCTGACAATCCTAATAGAGCTGGGAAGTCAAAATAAAGTGACACTAGCATGTGATTCACGACACAGTCATAAAGGAAACGATAAGGCTGATGACCCTGCCAAGGAAAGCGTTTCCGGGACCCAAACTTCTTTGCGGTCTAGCTAGGCCGAGCATAAGGTGACCCACCAATGAATGGAACAGAGGTAAAACACTGAAATGGAAACAATTCCCAGGCGAGAGACAGACCATAGTGTTTATAAAAGAAGCTTGGCCTATACTCAGAAAAGACCTACTAAGGAGCAGAAATGCCAGTAATAGTAATAGTATGTCTATTAAGACACAACAGACTCAATAAGCACATAACCTAATAAAGAAAATAAGGCTGCGCAGGGTGCTCTAGAGTGTCACAAAAGACATTAAAATTTGCAGAGACAAAGGGCATATGGGCAGCTCCCCCTTAATCAAATCCTAGGTTTTAGTCTTCAAAAATGTCTTTTGGAATGTAAGGCTAGATGTATTCTTACCACAATTAGAACCATAGACCGGTTTCGCACTAATTAGAGCTCGTCAGCATATTAATTGCAGCAAAAATACACCTATAAAGTAATACGGCGGCTATGGTAGCCAGCCTCCCAAAACTAAGTGAGATGTAAGACACGCTTTTACACGTGCCGCCATCTCGTTGCGGAACCAAGTAGTATGTTGTCACGGCAGCTCCCAATAACACATAATGTTAAAAAAGACTGTATACAACCAACTAACAATTTAGTAAATTGTCAGCCCTGGCCCATTTCTTCCTCAATATAGGGACAAAGTTTTGGGATGCTGGCTACCAAATAATTACTTCAACCATTGTCGTTTCTGTCTCTTTGATAAACATGCTCCCTTGAAGACTCGACTAATTAGACCTCATAGACAAAAGCCCTGGTATACAGAGACTCTTAGGTTATTGAAACAAATAAAGCAAAAGGCTCGTGTGAAATTCCTTGCTTCTGGAAATGCTTCACTTAGAGATTACTATTGTCAGATGAGGAATTATTAAACTTTGCTGTACGAGAGGAGAGAAAGTGTTACTTCAGACAGTCTTTAGATGAGGAAATTCTAAAAAAAACTCTGGTCTTTTTTGAAAAAGTGGGGTGTAGCTGCCAACTCCACAAAATCTATCCCTTGTGACATTTTTTCTGCGGATGCTTTCTATAACTATTTTACCTCTCTGCCTGAGGGCCTTCCCTCACTCTTGGTATGTCTTACAGACGATATTACCGATGATTGTATAACCTTTTCTCCTCTGAGGTGGTGAGAGACCTCATCATCAAGCAAAAGTCATCTTGTATTGGGTTTGATGGTGTCAGTGGAAGGATGTTGCAGTTAACTGTTGATAGTGTATGTGTGTGATGCTCCGTTGACACATATTATAAATTACTCTGTGGAGTGTGGTGTGTTTCCTGACTTGTGGAAGGTCGTAGTGGGTATACCGATCTCAAAGAATAACTCTCCAAAGTCACTAAGTGACATTCGTAATATAAACTTGCAATCTCTGCCTTATAAAATTGCTGAAGGTACGATTAACAAACAGTTGTCAGAATTTGCTGAAAGCATTATACCTTCTCAACAGTCTGCCTTTAAACACGGTCATAGCTCATCAACTGTCCTACTTGCTGTAGTTAATGATATTCTCACTCATCAGAATCAGGGCTATGTTACTGCTCTAGTTATGCTGGATATAACAAAGGCCTTTGATTCTGTTGATCATTCTCTTTTACTTGCTAAATTGTTGAGTTATGGAGTTTCTGGTCGCCTTTTACAATAGTTTGCCAGCTACCTTAGTGGTCGATCGCAGATGGTGAGACTTGATGATGGAGCTTGCTCTGAGCTCCGCCCAATATCAGTGGGGGTGCCCCGACGATCAATACTTGGTCCAATTCTGTTCAACTTGTTTACCGCTGATGTGAATAGCATTCCTCTACTGTCCACTCTTCACTGTTTTGCAGACGATATGCAATTATATATTCCTCTTAGTGTATCTAATGCTGATGAACAGATTGGGTCGTTAAATGGAGACCTGCAGAGAGTTAAGACGTGGGCGTGGAGCAACAACCTAAGCTTCAATCCTAAGAAGTGAAATTTTCTCATTCTTGGCACCTCCTATAATGTTGAACAGGTCCGCAGTCTTCGACTGTCTGTGTTGCTTGGGTCTGATGCCTTGTCCGATTCGGATATTCCCAGAAATTTGGGATTGATACTGGATGGGAACCTGCAGTTCTCCAGACATGTGGACCATCTCTGCCGCCCTGCGTTCTATAGACTGTGACACCTGTATCAGTACCGTGATTGTCTTCCCCAAGATGCACGTAAACTTTTGGTGAACTCACTAATCCTGTCGCTGTTCACATATGGTGATTGGGTGTATGGTCCTTGCCTGACACGTCTGGACGGGTACCGTATCCAGAAGGTGCAGAATTGGTGTGTGTGAGTTGTTCTCCATGTACCCCGTTTTGTTCACGTTACGCCGTACATGCGGGCACTGGACTGAAGAAAGGAGACTTGTTCACTATGCCACCTTAGTAATCAAGGTTGTTCGGGAAAGGAAACCTGATTATCTATATGACTGTGTCAGCCTTCGAACTGATGTACATGACAGGCACCTGCGACGCAGGAGTTACTTGACTGTTCCTATACATAGATGCAAGTTTTAAAAGATTCTTTTGTTACTTGATATCTTACCTATTCAATTATCTGCATACAAAGGGTATAGCTTCCCTTTCAATAAAATATGCTTTGGGACAGAGTCTGTTAGCTGGGACACATGAACTTGATATTACCCTGTTTTAATTTTTTTCTGTAGCTGGATATGTTGAAAAACAGTTCGCTGAACATGTCCATTTGTAGTGTGAGTGCAATAAATATGATTATTATTATTATATTATTATTATTATAATATCTGTTTTACTTTATAGGTGTATTTCCCCTGCAATTAGTATGCCGTACTGACGAGCTCTAGTTAGAGCGAAACCGGTCTACGGTTCTAATTGTAGTGAGAATGCATCTAGCCTTCCATACTTTGTCCCTATATTGGGAATAAATTGGGCCAGGGCTGACAATTTACTAAATTGTTGGTTGTATAGTCTCTATTTTTTAACATTCTGTGTTATTGGGAGCTGCCGTGACAACATACTACTTGGTTCCGCAACGAGATGGCGGCACATGTAAAAGCGTGTCTTACATCTCACTTAGTCTTTTGGAATGTTTATTCATTCAGAGATTATTCCTGTTGATTTTATTGCAGTTTGCATCTTCTTTTTTTTTTCAGTAATTTAATTATTCCATGCATGATAATATACAAGCTGTGGGGATGTAATGGTCAATACAATTAGGACATCGAAAACTACAAGAGATGCAAAGTTAGTTGGATTAACAAAAGATGCACAACTATAAAAAGTTCTTTTAGATTTAAAATATTATTCAAATGTACATAAAGACAAAAAAACTGAAAACTTAATGATTTTTTTTTCTTTAATATTTCAAAAACCAGGTATTCTTGAAGTTTGAAACTTTATACTAGGGATGCTGATTCTGAATCAATACTTTACATAAAAAAGATCGTGTTTACAAATCGATTCTTTAGTGTTGTGATTTATATTTTAAATCGAACATTTTCGAAATATCAATCTTTCGAGCTTTTATTATATTTAAACAAGAAATTTGGTTCTAAATATTGAAATCTTGATTTTAACAGTCCTTAATTAGTAGCAAAGGACAAACTACGTCAACAGTTTGGTTAGCTAACATGAATAGTTTGTGTGGTACTTAGTAGTAATATGTGGTGACATCTGTGAAACAGAACTTGAAGGCGCTGTAAATTAAAAATGACATGACAATTATGTTTTTTATTCGATAATTGCAATAAAATCGATTTCCATACAATCGATCTTATTCCTATCGATTTAATCATGGATCGATCTTCCTCGTTTCGATCTAGATCAATTCCGAAAATCGATCTTTTTTCAAAAGATCAGCATTCCTACTTTATACAGTCATAACCGGTCATTCTCGTTGTCTTGGTGATCTGAAAAAATATCTGAGCTTATATTTATGAGCCAAAATAATTAACTTACTTTTTTCTTATAGAATGCCATAATATTTTTTTCATCAAATGATAGATTTATTTCTATTACAGTATATTTTCATAACTTCGTCAAACCCTGATATCCCATAATAAAACTAAATTTCATTATTTAGGTAAAAACCGGGAAGAAACCAAACAATTAAAAATTAGAACAGAGGCCAAGTCAAAATAAAAGAAGAGTTCTTCAGGAGACTATTAGCTTTTAAGCAAATCAATTTGGTATAGCTTTTAGGAATCACGATAACAGTTGGTTACATTTAGTGTTAAAATGAAATTGATAGATTGGCAATCAATTAATGCTCCAACAAGTTACTTAATCCATAAACTTACCTCATTATCTAACACCGTTGCAATGACTTCAACCAACTGTGTTCCGAAATTTGGACTAATCTCCTTATTACATAGTTCCTCCAGCAAAGTGGGTTGTATGTAGTGTATCATCTTCTTTATCAGCCCCAAACTGGCTTTCCTAACAGAGGGCAGCATCGTAGATTGGAATGTAGTACAAAACACTGGCAACAATCTCTTCAAGTAAACTGGTGCCATTTCTGGATCGCCTCTAGGCTCAATGCTGTCTTCATTCTCTGACTCTGATTTTCTGGATCTGTCTTTATCTAATGGTATCATCCACTCTCCTGGGGACTGCAATATGGCCGCCACTTCCCTGTGGCCTTCGTCAGCTCGTTCTCTGGCCTTATCTAATGGCGTTTTGCCGTCCTCATCTCTTAGGTCTGGATTGGCACCATGCCGCAACAGAACCTTAGCGATAGCAGGACGTCCAAAACACGCAGCATAATGAAGACTAGAACTGCGCTGACCTTTGTTTACATCGGCACCCTTGTCACAAAGGTATTCCACCATCTCTTGGGTGCCAAAAGCAGATGCCCAATTTAGCAGTGTCTGACCAACATCATCCATAAAGTTTACCTGTACATCAAAAGCATTTTTGAATTTCAATAATGCAACATTTAAATAAAGTTTTATTAAAGCTACTTTGATCAGTAGCTATGTTTTGCAATAGCTTATTTGGTAGTACTATTACTCGTAAGTTGTTTAAACATAGAAGGGGGTGTTATTTAAATAATGTCCCATTACAAGCACAACCTATGCTTTTTTTTGGAGGACAAATAACACTTCATAACAGAAATTGCAGCACTCGGTAAATGTAAATATATTTCACTGATATCTTGGGGAAACAATTGATGTAAATTAAAAAAATATATATTTTCAACCAAATTTATTAAAAGGATTTTTTTTTTTTACTTTTGAACTTCAACGTTTCTGCGAATGAGATTATCGATGTTTTACTTTAACATGTTGTCCTATCTCATTTTATCACTGTAAATCTAGTAGAGAAAATTGCAACCTATTCGACAGTCTACATATATCCCATACAATTCTACTCTCAACCCACCTCCAAATGTTCAACCATCAACAGTCCCCAATGTCGCGCATAAAATGACGGATATCACTTTCACAACTAAAAAGGTACGAAAGATGCTCTCTTCTCTTAATATCAAGAAAGCCTCTGGCCTTGACGAGATCCCAGCAATTGTTCTCAAAAAATGTGCACCACAACTTGCTCCTGTCCTCACTCGTCTGTTTCAGACATCTTACAATAGAGGCATATTCCCTAGTAACTAGAAAACTGCTAGAGTACAACCCGTCCCCAAGAAAGGATCCAAAGAGCTTCCTAGCAACTACAGGCCTATTTCTCTCCTTTCAGTCGTCTCTAAAGTGATGGAAAAGTATATAAACACCGAATTACTAAAATTTCTTGAAAAACACACTCTAATCCACGACAGGCAGTATGGGTTCCCTAAGCGCAGATCAACTGCCGACCTCCTTTCCTTTGTCACCCATTCTTGGAACAAGTCTATGGAACTACACGGTGAATCTCAGATTGTCGCTCTAGACATATCCAAAGCATTCAACCAGGTCTGGCATGCAGCGCTGCTTAATAAACTACCGGCCTATGGCCTACCACCAAAACTCTGTATGTGGACAGCAAATTTCCTCTCCAACCGGAGCATTTCTGTTGTCGTGGATGGCCATTCCTCTGAACTTTATCCAATTAATGCAGGAGTTCCTCAAGGTTCAGCTTTAGCCCCTACTTTGTTTCTTCTCCACATCAATGACCTCCTCTCTAGCACATCCAGCCCAGTTCACAGTTACATGGATGACAGCACCCTCCACTCAAATATACAATATTCTAAGCCTGTCTCTTTAGCCCAATTAGATGAGGATCGCAGACTCATGGAGGGTTCTGTCTCCGTGGATCTCCAAAAAACATTAGACTGGGGAAGTAGAAATCTTGTACAATTCAACCCCACCAAATCACAGTATTGCTTTCTTTCTCATAAGAGATACACCAGCCCTAGACCCATCACAATAAACAACCAAGTTATTCAAAGTAATGAGTCCTTTTCACTTGTTGGCATTTCTGTGGATCGAAATCTCCATTGGCACCAACATGTCACATCAATTGCAGAAGCGGCTGCTAAGAAATTAGGTTTCCTCTTCCGGGCTCACAAATACTTTTCACCAGCTAATCTCTATACCTTATATACTTCACAAGTAAGACCAAACCTCGAATACTGCTCCCACATCTGGGGTGCCGCTGCCACTTCTACACTCACTATCCTGGACACCATTCAGAAGAGAGCTATACGTCTGGTAGGTAGGTGACCCTACCCTCACCCAAAGGCTGCTGTCCCTTGCCCACCGACGTGCCGTTGGTGACCACTCTCTCTTATAGATATCTGCACGGGCACTGCTTAGAGGAGCTTTCTTCCATAGTTCCTCCACCTGCTGCCCAAACAGATCTACCAGGGGAACAGAGCGAATGCACCCCTTTACTGTCCAGGTCACCAGACATAGAACATCTTGTTATGCCCTCTCTTTTGTCCCGGGGACTTCCAAGTTGTGGAATTCCTTGCCGGCACATGTTTTTCCTTCTCCCCCGAACCTCCAAACCTTCAAGTCCAGAATTAAAAAGTTGCCTCTTTCCTTCTTGTCGACACCCACGGTACGACAGTATTTAGGCTGTAAGCCCTCGTGGTGTGTTGTTGAAATAAAAAAAAATACAAAAAATGTATGATAGGTGATTGGTCAGTGATTTTGCAGCCATTAAAGAATAGTCACATCAACTTGTTGCAAGAGATTCTAATAACTGTAGCTACATGTAGTCTGTCATTATCATACGCTCAAAAACTAGCTCTTCTATTTTGTGAAAGTAAGGCAACACACAGGTCACAAAATATCACTAAGGATGACTGAGCGTTTATGTTTCGTTTAGGTAACCTGCTTCTAGTTGCAAGTGCATCATCGGTATATCATAATGAAAGGTAGTCTTATGCTCCATGCAAAGCTAAGCATGACACATTTCTTCATGTCTTTGGCAAACTCTTCTACAGTCCTTACTAGCCCACTAGCATTGTAAAGACTCTGGAATTAGAAATTTTTGGAAATGAACAGTTTACCCTTTTTTTTGCAAGCTGGCGTAAAATTCGCTTTTTAGGAAATCTGGTCACTGTAACTCAGTACATTGCAAATAGGGTTGATAAGTCAGCACAAGTTGATGTAATATATACTGACCTGTTCAAAGCCTTCGACCGTCTTAACCATTCTATACTTCTCGACAGATACATGACTTTGGGTTTTCTGAGGACTTGGTTGGTCTACAGAAAGTCCCCGCTTAACATCCTAGTTAAGGACCTAACAATCGTAACGTTAAGTGGAATGAGGTCAAACGAATCATTGGGAATGAATATAATGTGCATATATATATGCACATATTTGTGACTACAAAAGGAGTAAGAAAAAAGAACAGTATTTATTTATGTATGTGTTATGTACATGCCTACAATCTATATTATATTATGTACTCCTCTTTACCTACTATTTCAGACTTTTTAGAATAACAATGTCATATCGAATCACTTTCAACAATAAATGACACACTTGCCTAGAACAAACTGCGATGCTATTATGAAACAACATTAAATAGGCAGTTATGTTCCCTCAGGGGTGCCACATGACTCCATACTTGGACCTCTTTGGTCTGTAACATGTATTGATGTTGTGGGTCAGGTACTGAAGGTATATATGTAGATGATATACTTAATTATAACTTCCATAATGAAATGGAAACTCAGTCAGGACTATTGAGGAATCTGGATTTCCGGAGTTCCAAATTTTTAAAACTCTACTGCATTTACATCTACAATCGCATACCATGATTCAATCAGATTATGTGACTATTTAGCGGGAGAAAAACATTAAAATATTTAAAATCACTGATACAAAAAGGTAAGATATAATTAATTTGATAGGATTATCTGTTTACATTTTTGTAATATATATGTTGTTGATAATGTTTCACAAATGACAACTGTCAGGCTGAATAGCTCAGTTAGTGAGGCTAGTAACCTCTACATTTGGACTAGGAGGTCGCAGGTTCGAGTCCCGTATTCAGACAGTCTGCTTTTTTCACGGGAATGTGAAAAGGTCGGCTTTCGATGAGTTATGGGTGGCGTCCTTTGTTTATACTTGTATGTAAGCTCATAATAAAAATTCACTAAAAAACAGACATATTTGCTATAAAAACATTTTTATGAAAATGCACTACTATAACACGCTTGCTGCGTCAAGACTTTTCTTCTGATAGCCTATTGGAACATAAGCTGTCCCCCAACTTGGTGTCCTTTTTGAGCATACTCTCGCTTTTAGAGCACATTATGATACTGCCATCAATGGGTACATACAAATGCCTAGGTTTCCTGTTAAGAAACGGTAGGGACGTCTCTTCCCATGAATACATTTTTATTACTTTATTGTACTCTTGTTAGATCTCTGCTCAAGTATGGGTCGATTGTTTGGGCTCCTTCATATAACATTCATGTCTAGTTCTGAGTTAATTCAGGGATTTTTTTTTCAATTTATTTCTTAACATCTTAATGGAGTACCCATGTATAGGCTTTCCGCAGACTGATTTGCTCAATCATTGTGATTTATTAAGTTTAGAAAGTCGACGACGGTGCCGTGTTTGACTGTTCCTGCAAAAGGTAGTCAATTTTTCATTGGATTGCGTTGACTCACTTGCGCACCTTAATTTCAACATACCCCCTTTGGGATCTCGCTTTCCCAGCACATGTTTCACCAAACATAGCTATTGGCTTCTTCAGTAGCTGGACTGAAACTGAACAGACTTTGATTTGGTGACTCCTTTTATACTCTGTTATGACACACCTGCTTCATGCAGTGACACCATTTTACAAGACATAAGCATTGCTAATACATGCAGTGTTGTATCCGGTGTCTTTTTAGCACCCTTATAATTTTCCTCTTCCTCAGGTTCTCTAGGTAGTGGACTACCCTCACGACTTCCTACTTCCTACCTATAGAGGTTGGTCACTGATGATTTATGCTTTCAAGGCTGGCTGGGCTGGAATCCTAAATGGTTTCCAGGCTGTTATGCAGTGTTTAAACTCAGTAGGTTGCTATCACTGCCTAGCAACCCACCAAGTCAAGTCGAACACGGAATAACAGCCCATAAACCATTTAGTAACTCAATTATAAAAATGTTTAGTACAAAAAATCCCCAGTATTTTTAAAACGATTCAGACAAAAATGGTTTACTATGCTTGACAAAATGAATAGACTAATAAAAAGATATCTGAATATATACAAAGTGTTGCAATTATTGTCAATGAAGTCGTACTATAAAATTAGGTGAATGAAATGTATATTTCTTGAATTAGTGTCATGAATTAAAAGTGAATTGTGGAAATTATACCTCTACTCCTCCTGATTCAATGGCCTCAATTATGCATCTGTATCTTTAGATCGTATACAGTCAATCAGCTGCCTGTGTGACTTTTCAGCAGCAGAATCCATTCTTCTTATTCGTGGCATTAGTTGACCAGATGTAGATGCACCACCAGACTTGCCTAGGGCTCTTCGTCCTTCAAATAATAATATCAGCAACAAGTCCACGAGCCTCATAGAATCAAGGGTGCAACGTTCATCGCCTTTCAGAGACTTTTCTATAGCATCAGGTAATTCAGATCGGAGTAGGTCCTAAAAAAAAACACAGTTTTAAATTATCAAATAAAAATCGAAACATATTCAGGAGAGGAAATATTGTAGTACACATCAGAGTAAGTCCTAAAAAAAAACAGCTTTTAAAATTATCAAATATAAAAATATAAACCTATTTATGAGAAAATAACAATCGCTGCAGTAAGTATCCCATATTTAAATCATTGTGACGTTATTTATGGACCTTGCCTTGACAGCATTTGTACTCGGATGATTCAGGCGCTTCAAAATTTATCTCTTCGGTTAATCTATGGTGTGAGACATCAGCAACGATTATCAAGTAGGCTAGCACAGGCAGGTTGACTCAACATGTATAATAGACGAATTTTACATATGCTATGTTTCTATTATAAAATAAAAAAGGCCGGAGCACCTCGCCGCTATCTACATAATCATCAGACATTTGGAACAGACGTTCACAATTTAAATATCCATCATTAGATGTTACTAACTATTCCAAAACATAGTAGAGTTGTTTAAGAGGTTATTTTCATATGACATTGCGTCTCTCCTTGGCTCCTTCACTGTGGTCAGCTTTTTTCACACATATACAAATCGTTTTAAGCAAATTCTGTTCGAAGGGCAAACTAAACTGTAAGAGTGCCTGTTAATACATTGTTGTTTTGTGTGCTGCTCGGCTTGTGTTCTATTGCAGGATCACAGGGTATTATGGGTAAGTAATAAGGCTACAGTGGAAGAACAGAGTTCAGTGTTTACACTGAACATCTGAAGTGTATGCCTTTTGTCTGCTGCATTCTACAGGGTTCCCAGTAAAAGCAGCATATCAATTTCCCTGCCTTTTCCCCGATTTCCCTCACATGCCAAAACCTATTTCCCTGACTTTCATCTTCTACAATCTACCCCCAAAATGTGTAACACACTACTACAGAATACACTAG
Organism: Tillus elongatus; assembly: GCA_964006375.1. Lineage (NCBI taxonomy): Eukaryota > Metazoa > Arthropoda > Insecta > Coleoptera > Cleridae > Tillus > Tillus elongatus. The sequence goes on from OZ023267.1 coordinate 102,386,627, forward strand.
GTCTTCGCCTCATTGCGGAAAACACACTTCCCCAAAATTACATTCATAAAACATACACAATTTTCCTTACCAAGAAACGAAAACGCTACTTTATACAAATATGCACCAATCATTGTGTTTGAATAATTTTCGCCTGACACAGACAAAAATTCCCTGACTCTTTTAGTCAATTTTCACCTGAGTTCCCTGGCAACATTTTTCCTTCTAGAAATTCCCTGACTTTTACCGGTTTTCCCTGTTTTCCAGGCGTGTGGGCACCCTGTTCTAATTAGGAATATAGGTAAAATGTGTAACACACTACTACAGAATACAGTAGGTCTTCGCCTCATTGCGGAAACCACTTCCCCAAAATTACATTTATAAAACATACAGAATGTTCCTTACAAATAAACGAAAACGCTACTTTATACAAATACGCACCTATCATTGGGTTTTAATAATTTTCCCCTGACACACAAAAATTCCCTGACTTTTAGTCAATTTTCACAATTTTTCCCCCGAGTTCCCTGACAAAATTTTTCCTTCTACAAATTCCCTGACTTTTCCCTGTTTCCCAGGCGGGTGGGCACCCTGTTCTAATTAGGAATATAGTTAACTAATATATATAAAAGATGTAGAATGTACGCTGACAATAAATGTGTTATTATTATTCTACTTTAGCCTGAAGGGCTTTCACACTCCCTCAAAGGGGAACATTCATTCCAGGTATCTCAGATACCAAAGGGACTGAGCTCAGTTGGAGCCTTTCCAAGTTATCGGGCTCTGAACGACAACACGCCACATCCTGATTTCTCAGGAATCTTCGCACTGTGTGGGCAGTTGCAAGTATTACCGCCTTCTGCATAACCTTATAAAGATGCTCTCCAAGATCCAGTTGCTTAATGTTCTCTCGAAGATTCTTAGGAACCACACCAGTTGAAGACATGACTATTGGAATCACTCGGATACTATCTGCCCTCCACTGTCTCTTTACTTGTATCTCGAGGTCTCTGTACTTAATGATCTTGTCGTAATTTATCTCTAGATTATTAGTATTCGGAATGGCCACATCAAACAGCATCACTTGGTTGCAGGACTTATCCACTATTATTATCTCTGGCTGGTTGGTCTGTGAGCACAGTCCCATCCCAGTACAACCTGTATCCTGAGTTCTCTAGAACAGGCTCAGGGGTGTATCTATAGTAGGGCACATTACCAGAATTTAAGTCCCAGTTTCAGAGCCAGTTCTTGATGAAGTATTTTCGCAACTGTGTCGTGACTCTCTTTATACTCTGTTGCAACAAACGCTTGACATCCTCCGGTGACATGCTGGATAGTCTCTGATGACTGACACCCAAATCTACATTTGTCTCCAACTATATACTTCGGGTAGTTTCTTGTTAGGATGACCTGATCTTGTATCGTCAGCAAAAACCCCTGTCTTTGGAAACATATGTCCGTACACCAACCAATAGTTCGGAGGTCTCATTCAGATGTCGCCCATGGAGAGGCTTCTGCATCCACGATTGCAGCTTCTCGTGATCAGTCCGATGATGACTTCGTATTTTGCTTTCTTTTAGTTGTGTGTAGGTTCAATATCTGCTGATCTAACTGTTTACTAATATCCAATACTCCTCTTCAACCTTGGTGTCTAAGTTGGGTTACTCGCTCGATAGCACTATAGGGGTGACACTTTTTGTATTTTGTTATGGAGAGAATCCTAACATGTTTAAAAGTAGATGTGGGGGTCATTTTGAACACCTTCTAAAACATCACTGTTGTTAAATATCAGGTACGTAAGAGTAGTATATTGTAGTATATTCCCATACAGCACAAAATATTCTCAGAATGTTCTCACAATGTGAGAACATTCTTTTTTCAGAATATTTGTTTCGGAATGTTCTAATAACATTTATGGAATTACAAACTTCAATCTTGAATATTCTGAGTACATTCATTCAATCACATCCTAAGAAAATTCTTCATCAATATACTGAGAATATTTGAATAGATTATTATACAGAATATTCGCTCAGAATGTCCTTGAGATGTCCTTATAATATTATATAACTTTAAAATTTAATGAAAAAGATAGATGATGATTACGGTATAGTGGTGAGAATTATATTGCATGTTTGATTCTGTTACATGTCTATGGTAAACACATCCGAAATTTTATATTTAGGCAATCAACTCTTTAGGCATAGAGTGCATGCCGCCGGGAAGGAAGATGGCTGCTATACGTAAATGAAAAGTAATGTCAAAATGAATGGTCTGTGGTCAACGTTGTATAAGGTTATATTCTAACATAATTAATTAAAAATAATAATGTGATGTGAAGATGGAGAACTGTGCAATTGCAAACAACATAGATCCAGAGTACAGAAGCAATTAAAACATGGTGTGAGGTTATCAAGAACTAAGACGCACCTAGTAAAGAAACAAGTTTTAAAGCATCTCCTGTAGTTCACACTCATGATGGGTTCGTCAATTTTGCTCGAGACTGGATCATCTTACTAATTAGGTACACCTACATTGTATAATATATAATTTAAAAATTGTGTTATGTTCAATAGTACCTAAGTCATGCAAGATAAACCACCACAGTTTGATGTGGATGGACTGGAAAAGTGCAAGAATAATTGTCTTAAGCCAACATCTCAGGCTTTTTACTCCTGTGGAAGAAGTTAATGCTGTAAGAAGTATCACCATACAGAGCAGAAAATGTGGACCTGGGCATATGGTAGGAAGATGAATGTATAATAAACTTGCAATTTATCAGATACGGAATCACTTTGCCAAAGTATGCCTTTACAACCAGAATATCCATGCTGTTGGTGACAAACATTGGGCATTGGGATATTGAAATAGCTTTAGAAGTCAAAATCAAGTCTGCGGAAGCAGAGCAGGAAGCAACCATACAAGGGAAGGGTCAAAAGGTCTGATCGATGACAGTTGTAGTTTTGTGTGAGTGCAAGTTAGTGTGATTTTGTGGCATGTTCTGTCCAATTTAGTTATATTCTATAAAGGTGTAAGTACTATTGTGTAATGCAATTCATTTAATGCCACACTGAAAGCCTGTAGGATCAACAGTCTAGCCAAATTTCAAGTTACTTCAGTGGGGGTAACCGTGATTATTCATCTCGGAAACTTTGTATTTGGCTATTACATTTTTTGGCAACTCCAAGAACTGTATCTTTATTTATTTGATTTTTATGTTATTCAAATTTTAATTGTTTTGTTAATATTTTATACGGAAATTTCTTTGTATTGGTTATAAGTACATACTTAATCTTAATATACGTGCAATACTCGAATTGTTGACTTATTACGTATGTGAACTTGATTTTACAGGTGTGTGTGTGTAGCCACTGAAACAATATGGTAACCTAAACAAGGGTGAGTGATTGAAGTTCAAATTCTAGCCTCTCGGGCTTGCTTATACGAAAATATATAAAAGGCCAGTTGAATGGTGGAAAATCGGTAAATTTTGAAGAGAAATCCAATATTTCATATCTTTGCATTTTCTTAATTTCTGTATCATTCAAAAAATGTATACAGGGTGTTTCGCATAAGAACCGACACAGGGCAGGGGCATGTAGATAAACGTAAAATATGGTGAATTAACGTAACTTACCCCTATATTAAGTTGCACCCCTGAGAAGTTATAAGCCTTCAGTGGGGTTTCAAATTTCGAAAAAAATCAATATCTCTGTAATACTTTAACTTAGAAAAGCCAAGTTTAGTAAGCGTTTTGAGTGTACCAAGAGTATTAATCAATGGTAAGTAGAGTTCAATTAAGGCATTTGAAAGGGATTATTAGGGTATATTAAGAACATATTTCATTTTATGAGGAATTTTACTCTAACATTGTTACTCCTGTTATTTTCAAAAAACTTTGTTGTTTTCAAGAAAAACACGAATAAGTAAAGAAACATATTTTATCAATCTCACTAAAAATCATCGAAAATTAAATATTTGCCAATAAACTTATGTATAGGTCAAATTTGACAATCAGGAAAAAAGTGTGAATAAGTATAATTTATTAGAAAACAGACAACTCAAACAACAGAAATAAAAAAATTGCTATCAATAAGTTATAGAAATTCTTCAACGTGATAATTTTACAGACATCTATTGAATTTTTGATGATTTGAAGTAACATTAATAATATATGTGTCTTTAGTTATTCGGGTTTTCCTTGAAAACGACAAACGTTTTTTGAAGAATAACGAGTAAAAAAGTTTTATAATTTACTTCTCCATAAAATGAAATCATAATTTTTTAGATCCGCCAATAGGTTAAGAAATTCTGTCACATTTTATGGGTGCATCACCACTATTCAACCCTTTGAAATGCTTCGATTGAACTCTACTCACCAAAGAATAATGCTCTTGGTACACCCAAAACGTGTACCAAAATTGGTTTTTCTAAGTTGAAGTATTACTGAGATACTGATTTTTTTTCGAAATTTAAAACCCCACTTTGAAGGCCTATAACTTCTTAGGGATGCACCTTAGTATAGGAGTAAGTTGCGTTAAATCACCCTATTTTAGGTTCCCCTACATGCCCCTGCTCTGTGTCGTTTCTTATGCGAAACACCCTGTATATCTTTTTTAAAAACGCAATGTTCCCATGAGTATATGTGTGAACATTTTGAGAAGATTCATTGAATGTTCGTGGAACATTTTCAGAAGATACTGGGAGCTCCTAAGAATATTATAAATACCATTCTAAGAACCTTATTAGTATGACAGAATGTCAAATTATCATGTTCATAAAATGTTCTATGAATATATATTGTACGTTGTGAGAATGTTCTGGGGACGTTTGAATATTTTTTCCAAACATTCCTGGTATATTCTCAGAATGTGTCTGTGCTGTATGTGTTGTTCTTAAAAAACATTCGTTACTGGGCAACCAATAAAGTAAACACAACAATTTTCAAGATAATTAACAGTTTTTGGCAGAGAATCGAATTTTCAAAAGGATGTATACGTTTCCATTTTACATTTCAAAGTTGCCACACACCATTCAAAAAGTGGAGAGGGAGTAAATGTCAAAACTATCTTAAAATCTGTCCCCCTGCTTCCTAATTAGCTGATCTAATTTGTATTAAAATATTGTCTAATATTGCCTTGTAACGCTTTAAAATCCACGCCCTTGTTTATCAAGATGTGTAACTTACATGTGTAATTGTTGGTGAACCCCTGCAGAGAGTGGACAATAAACTGATGATAGTGGAGACAGAAGCAGCTGCAGCTTTAGCATCTGGTACGCTGGCAGTAGCATTTGTTGTTGATGCTGCTTTGCCGGGTGTTCCCTGTGATCCAGTAGCGGTAGATGGACCAGCTGCATTTGATAGCCTACTTAGCAATTCATTGACTAAACCTGCAACAAACACAAATATAACAGTAACAATACATTAACACATTAAGCCCCATGTGTACCATAATTGTACACAACAGTGTTTTCTCAGGGAAAGTTTTGTTACGGCCTGCAATTTGTGCAACAACTTTCTCTGATTTTTTTTGAAATTATTAATTATATTATATTAAATATATCGGTGCAAACACTGGTTAGTTTCGTAGTGGTCATCCCTAGGCAACCCAAAATACAATACAACAAATAACTTAATGGTAGGATGCTGATAATTTGAGAAAGAAAAGACGATAAGAAACGCCAGTGAAAAATTAATTAGGTATGGAATCGCTGATGAATTAACATGGTTTTCTTCGTATGGAATTTTTAGTGAGGACTTTATTGTGTGAGTCGTGGTAAAACCGCTAGTGGAAATCAATTAGAAAATCGGATTGTCACTTGTGTTCTAAAAATGCCGAATTAAACAAGGAGGTTTGGTGCAATTTATAAAGGGCGCCTAGTGTCAAAACTAGATTCCAGAGAGTAAATGTATAATCTACACACTGGAAGCCATTCTCCAGTCAATAGAAAACTGTAAATGTGTTCCATTTTACCTTTTGCTGGCTGAATTTATATTCCGGGCTAATTGGGAGCTGTATGGAGTTTACTTATCATAAGTGATTGCCTCTACTGACTTTCAAAGTAACAGCAGTTTGCAGAAACTTAATTAGTATGTTATTGTTGGCAGACTTATAACTTCCTTCATTTTACAGTGTACATATCAGTTAAAATTTGTTAAAATATTCACGTTTTCGTTGGTGTTTTTGTATAGTGTAAATTATAGATTGTAACTTGTGAAGAATTTTCATGGAAGATAATTTGCTTAAAACTAATTTGGCAATATTTTTAAAGGGCCACAAGTGTTCATGGACATTGTCTGTTGAATTTTTTATAGATATAGTAATACATAACTTCGTGGATATAGTTAAATTAAGTTGTTTAAAGCTAGTAAACCTTTTAAGCTTTCTTTAAACTAATTAAAAACAGATTAGTTCCTAGTGGATTTCTTTTGCAAGTAACTATTGATTTTCTTTTAATATTTATTATACAACATTTTGTCGATGATTTAGCACCCTTATTTCCAATGCAGGTGTGTGGGTACATTTTCCCTTGAGAAAATATATGGATTCAGTGGAGCAGTATTGAACAATTTTTTTCTTTTACAGAGTAACAACCTGAATATTTTGTTTAACATTTTTGTTGTTGTTGTTTTTAACTCGCTGGTTAAAGTGTGCGTGCATGGTTGCTTTGGGTTACTATTCTTTAGTTTTAATGTAAGCATCCTTATAGTTTGTAAGTGCACTCGGCGCAATCCCATTGTCACATTGCAATGGTTTCTCACTATTGGCGTAACACCGCATATTTGGTGCATACAAGTATATATACACCAGCTACATGTTGATCCTATGCTTGCGCAAGTTGCAGAATTCCCAACGTTCGGAGGATTTTCGTCACATGTTACAACTGAAGCGGCGGTTGCGGTGAAGTGTACAAATTTACAGGCCTCGTAAATCCCGAGCCATTTTGATTGGTTGTATTCATCTGAGATAAAGCATTTACCATTTGTAGTACAATCGTGTTCACCAATTTCATATGAATTAAAATAACTGTACTGTATAAGTTTGTTGAAAATGTATTAATCATTTTTTATCTGTCGCATTCCGTAAAAGGTTTATTGATTGCTATACAATCTTTTGTAAAAGTTTCACTCTGTTTTTGAATACCTATATTTATATTCTACGCATTGATTATTGCTAATTCTGCTTGATATATATCAAGTTTAACTTTCTGTCTTTTAAAACATACTTATTGTAATCTTTGTTTCTCTTTTGTATAATATATAAATGTAAAGTTTCAAATTTTATGTGTGCGTATTATTCTCAACCTATTGTGTTAAGTTGCAATTTCGTTAGATGTCTTGCTAACCTTTCACCGTCAAGGTTAGTTAGACAAGGTCTTCTCACTCTATTGTACTTGACTGTCACCAGTCACATTTTCATTCGCTTCTTTCGACAGTGTGGCGCTGAGATCTCTGGGTTAATAAGGTTAAGAACCCTACCCATGGCTGAGCAGCCAGCATCTTTTGTGACGCCACCCAGAGATTTTCTTTTCCTTAAACTACTTTCTAACGTCTGTTGTTATATTGTGTTTGTATGAGCTAAAGGCGTAATAGTGTGTACCTGAAATGCTAATCGTATATGATCGAGATCAAACTACTGTGGTTCTCTCAGGCACACAGCTAATGTGATTTCTTATGGATTATCAGAATCGATCGGTCTACAGTAAACAAAACAAAAAAACAACTCTTAATTCGTTGAAAGCATGAAGTGAAAAAAAATACATAAAAATGTCCCACCTGCAAATTTTCGATCCCCATAGATGGGAGAAGTATGTGATAAAAAGGTGACTGTTTTTAGTGAATTTTCATTAAGAAAATTCACTAATAGAGAGGTATTAATGGTAAGATTTTTTGTACTGCCAAGGAAAATATATACAAAATTATTTAGAAATCTGTAGGTAAATAAATATTGTTAACAAAAAGTCATCTCTTTTTTTGCTTTACCCTACAGATTTTGTAACTCAGAGTACATTTGTGTGTATAAAAATTACGTAAAACATAATACTTTTAGAGACGAGACAATTTAGCATTGTGTTTTAAAAAAACGAAAAAAGATAACTTACCATGCTGTGCCAAAGGTGCTGGATCTACTCCTCGTCTGGTGAAGCGGTCTGCTACAGATGCGAAACACCTCAAAGCTCCATCAGCAACATGGCTATCCTCATGTCTCAAAAGCGTGCTTAATGCCTGTACGCAGGTGGGCAATTGAGCATCTGCCGGTTCCATTTTCGTGCACAGCCTGGATACCACTGCCATAGCTGAGTGCAGTGTATCTTTATGTACCCTGTTGCCATTGTCTCTGATAAAGGGCAGTATTGCACTTAGACCGCCAGCTTCAAATACAGCACCAGCCTCTCTAGTGCATATCAACTCCAGAACTTTAACGCATTGCTCAGCTAGGTCTTTCTTGGTGCGTGAAGACAGCTCGACATCTATAAGCTGGTCACAGATGGCACGCACGGCACCGTCTATGGCCACAATCCTCCGAGTACACTCGGCAGAGACATCCAGGTAATAGGTGATGGCTCGTGCTGTCACTTCCAATACATTATCAGGAGCATGTTTATCCAAAAATATGTGACACAGGGCTGGTAGGAACGTACGAGGTGGGCAACTGTAACAAGTATAAAAATGTATAATTGTATTTTAGAAAAAATACTTAAATTAACAATATGCTTAAACAAAAATTTAATAATCTAACTATGTTTACATCTTAACAATTGATTGCAATCCTAATACAGATAGTAAGGAATGCATAGTCAGCTTGTGGCTTTTTCGATCGGAAATGTTGTTGTTGATGTACAGTAGAATTTTATATTTACTATATTCTAACATAAACTAACTCTTCACATAATGTGTCGTTAGTACAAGAGGGTATTCAGCACTAGCTGTTGTCAATGTAGGCAGTGGAATTTTAGATTTAGTAAATTCTAACAAAATGTGATTTAAATAATGTGTCAGTGTAAGAGAATATTCAGCATCAGCTCCCTAGTCTGTTTATTGATATCACTGCATGAGGTGAAAGTGGGAACTTCCAGGCTGGCAATACTAAGAAAGTTTATCACTTTAGCAAGGCAGACTATCCTGCTCCAAGTAGGTCTGGTCTCTTTTGGATGCTGACTGGTCTGCTGTTTATAACTGTGATGATGTTAAAGACGCATGTGAAATTTTGTTTGCTATCCTCTATGTATTTGGTGCTTATGTTCTCTTTCGGATTCGGACTAGGATGTCATAAACTTCTAATGAACGCGGCTCGCCAAACACTCTGCATATTTGGTGGCTATGAGTTACCACTAGTTATTTGGAGTATGATAACTTCAGTGTAATTTCCTGCTGTTTGCCTAGTTCTCCGGCAAAAATTTGTAGCCCATTTCTATGCTTATCTAGACGTTTCAAGTTAAAAATATTCGAAATAGTAGAGAAGTGTTTTTACACTTGATATTTTTAAGTGCCAATACAACCAAGACTGGGGAGGCATTGCACCTGTTACTTCTGTTGAGTGTTCATCATCAGGCTTATACATTGGAAGTTTCTAGATCTGCATGTGGTAGTGGTTCTCATTCTGTTAGATATGGGGCTTTTATAGTGACTTTCTGCATGCTCATTATACTGATTTGGGCAGTTTTTTGTCTTCAGTTTGTTGGGAAGATATCTCAAGGCAGGCAGTATGGATGAGGTGGTGGGGAGATTTTATAATTTTCTACAGGCAGGAGTGTCAATTTATGTTCTGGTTAAAAAGTTCAGATACTCAACCTTCCCAAAGTAGTTGCAGAGGTTAGGTTAGGTTAGGTTTCAATGTGAGTGGGCCATACCGGTCCCTCCACCACGACCATAAGGTGTATTGTGGCTCACGCCTAATGGTCTATATTTCGCCCAACAAAGCCAGCCTCCTGCAGAGGTCGATAATCTTTGTGGGAGAAAGTTGATCCAGATCTTCCGGAGAAAGCATTGTCTTGCCAAAGAGCAGGTATCTAGTCCAGTCCGCCGCCGGACAGGAACATAGTACGTGCTCTGCTGTCTCGTCACTCTCCATACACAGCCGGCACTCGGTCTCCTGACCGACCCCAATGTGCTGCATGTGGTGACGCAAGCGGCAGTGTCCTGTATACAGGGCGACTAGAGTACTCAGTTGTTGTCTGTTTAACTCTAGAAGTTTTTTAGCCCTTGACTCAGACAGGCCATTTATGAAGGCCTTAGAGTGAGCTAATCCTGGCAGATTTTGCCATTGCTGGCTTGTCATTCTTGCTGTCCAGGTCTTTAAGGTGCGTTTTGCTGTGCATGATGTTATCCCCAGCACCGGTTCTGGTCCGATAAAGTCCCTCTGGGCACCACTCCTGGCAAGCTCGTCGGCCGCAACATTGCGATCATGGTCCGAGTGACCTGGTATCCAGACCAGTGACACCTCATTACAGCTGCCCAGTTCGTTGAGGGCAGATTTACAACTCCATACCGTTTTTGAATTGCAACGGTAGGAATCAAGAGCATTTATTGCAGCGTGGCTATCTGTATATATCTTTATCGATTTGTGTGTGCACTGGTTTCCTATGCTTTCCCTTGCACACATCTCGATGGCATACACTTCTGCCTGGTGTATGGTTGCGTACTTGCCGAGGCTAGTTGATAGTCTAGCATCGGTGTTGCCCCATATGCGCCGGCTCCTACTCCCATATTGGTTTTGGAGCCGTTAGCATACCAGCAGAGATCAGCTCTCAATAGTCGTTTGATTTCGTTCCCAGTCCTCCCTCTCCGGGAGGACAGTCTTGAAAGACAGATCTCTATTGATCTTTGTAGGCATCAAGTCTGAGACCATTCCCAGAATCCCATGACCCTCAATGTCATCAAGGAGTCCGGACCCTCCCAGACTGATTTCCTTCGGTATGCTGTCGGCCGTTTGTTTTAATCTGTATGTTGTCCACCTCGCCACCCTCTCCAGTCATATGTGAAGAGGTGGAATATTAAGGAGGACCTACAGAGCTGCTGATGGTGCGGTGCTTATCGCTCCCGTTATCATCAGACAAGCTTGTCTCTGTAGATGAGCCAGTTTGGCCCTCGCGATACCACGAAGTGCCTTGGGCCACCAAACTATGGCTCCATATGTTATCATTGGTCTGATAACCAGTACATCTGTTGGGGGTTTGTTCCCCAGTTATTTCCACAGATTCTACGGCATGTCCACAGGGACAGTGTAGCCCTGCGGATTACATTCTCTAACTGTACGTCCCAGTTGAGCTTCTTATCTAGGGTAACCCCCAGATCTTTTGCTTGTTCCATAAATTGAATCGTTTCCCCCATAAGAATAGGTGGTTTTAATCTATCCAGCCTTCTTCTTCTGGTAAATGGACCAATGATCGTTTTGAGGGGGTTCGCAGACATCTGTTCCCTCCGACACCAATCATTCACTGCATTTAGTGCCTCTTGAAAAGTACTTGCTAGTTTCTCCTCATATTTGCCCCTAACCATTATGACTAGATCAACAGATACTCAACCTTCCCAAAGTAGTTGCGGAGGTTAGACACTTTGTTGTTAGGAAAAATAACACAAAATTATTTATCAACTAATACTTCTCCAGATTACTTTTTTCCGACTTAAGGAGAAAGTGTAAACTTCTTTCTGAAAAATGCTACAGTGAATAGAGACCACATATGAAAATTTATTAGAGATAAGAGAAGCAGTGGTATATTGGCTGAAGCTGTACATTTGTATAATGTAAATGTGGAGAGGGTCGGGAAATATACGATTTATTTGCAGATTAATTAACAGCACAAGGAGAGCAACCTGTTACTAACATGCTGGTTTTTCAGAAATCCATTTTGGGAGCCTTGGAGGGGGTGTACAGGTGGATGCAGTATACACAAATTTCTGCAAGACTTTCAATAAAAGTGAACCATGATGTTTTGAGGGATAAGTTGAGTGCAATTTATTTCAGTGACTGATATTTGTCCTGGGTTTGTGACTTTATTTCAGGCCGGTGGCAGAGGGTTAATGTAAGTGTCTTTATTTCCCATAGTATTGATGTGATATCTTGTGTTTTCAGATGGCCACACTGTGCTCCAATTCTATTTAATTTGTTCATCAGTGATGTAGGAACTGCTGTTCACGCCTGCAATTTCTTGTTCTCTGCTGACAACTTGAAGTTGTCGAAGGTGGGGAGGATATTTTGATCCTGCAGATAGATTTGGATGTCCTGGGCTTGTGGTGTAACAGGAATTTATTGGAACGAATGTTAACAAATCAAAGTCTATAGCTATATAGCTAAGCTTTTACAAAGGCAACAAGAAGCTTGATTCTTCGTACACAATCGGTGGTAGTCAACTTTAAGATTCATCAGCTGTTTACTTGAGTGACATACGATAGCCATATGAATTTCATAAATAAAGGAAAAAACCTGTCAATAAAGAAGAGGTGCTGCTGTGACATTCGTAGATGAAAAATACTCCAAAGAGTTATTGCTTTCATGATAAATCGCGTGAATGTCTGCATTGAAGTAGAAGACGATTTGTTTGAACATCTGTTGTAACAACAGAACATTGTTTTGTTTAAATATACATTTTGTATAATATAATTGGACGTGATGTGCTGGAGTCTCACGTACAGGTCATTGCACCGCTGTGAGAATACCACATTATATTATCCTAGTCCTTATATTATTGCATAAGTTTGTATTTCGTGTTATATTACTATTTCAATGGATAAATAAAATTATTATTATTATTATTATTCGTTCGTAATAAAGTTTAAGTCATAACAAAAGTTATTGTGCCTATTAACAGACAGACGTACATTTTTTTCCCTTAGGGTTCGTCCGCGTCTTTGCCGCCCCGATAGCACCGCAGCCTTTGGCTTATTGTGCATGTCCTTTGTCTTTTCTACTCCACCCATTCCAAAATCACTGTGCCTTTAACTAGTCTGCACAGCAATTGGAAGAGTGAAGTTTTATATTGCTCTGTCTCCGGTCTAGGCTGTCCATAGATCAATGGTCTTTTGCGGTCCAGAGCTTTACACTCGCACAAGATATGCTGGGCTGATTCCTCCCCCTCGCTGCAGAGTCTGAATGCCAAGTCCCCCTCGAACCGCCCAATTTTATGCAGGTGTTTCTTGACGGCCATGTGTCCCGTCAAGAGTCCTGTTCTGTTCCTGAGCTGTCCTCTCCTAAGATTTAGCAGCTCCACAGCTCTCTTTGAACTGGGTTCCTCAATTACTGACTTCCCATGTCTGAGCCCTAGACAGTTTGGCCAGTACACCTTGTATTCGTTTCTGACCCAGGACTTAATGGATCCCCTGGCAGTGCTCTTCGTCACGCCCAGGACCGGTTCTGGTCCCATAAATGATTCTGCTGACCCTCTCTTCGCGAGACTGTCAGCTTCTTCATTGCTTTTGACCCCCGAGTGACCCAGGTGAAAAGTATTTTTTTTCACGAGTATTGTACCCATGTAAATCCGAGTTGATAACAAATTTTCTCTTGTTTTTATGAATGTAAGTTAACAGATGGAACAAATATACTGATGTTAACGTCATAATGCTATTTTTCTTAAATATGTCACGACAACAGTGCCCATAAGGTAGATTGTATATTAATCTTAGGATTCGTTTCTGTAGCACAAATATTCTATGGCAGTACGAGGATTGGCCCCAGATAACGATACCATAACTCAGATATAAATAGACAGTCGCGTAATAGACTTTCAGCAGATGTTCCAAGCTTAAGGAATCTTTAAGCATCAAAATTGCATAAAACGCGGAATTTAATTTCTTGCACACGTGATCAATCTGGTCTATATATATAACAGGCTACTGTCAATTTACTGTCAATTCTAACACCCAAAAATTTTGTCACCTTTTTAAATTGCACCGCATTTCCGTTCACCAAAATAGTGCTGTCGCACATCCTCTCTCATCGGTGGCAGTTATGCATTTCAAGAGAAAAAGTCTTGTCATAGTTTAAAATTTCTCGATTTCTATAACACCATTCATCAAAAGATTGTACTACTGATTTTAATTTTAATTCAGTTTCCTCCACCGTCTTGCCGCAGACAACAATAGAAGTGTAATCAGCGTACATGAAGACTTTTCCGTCTTGTATAAATTGCGACAAGTCATTTACATAGTGTAAACAAAAGTGGGCCAATGACACTTCCCTGGGGTGTGCCCATACTTGCACTATATCTTTGGGAATTAATATTATTCGCTTTTACAGGTAACTGTCTGTTGGTGAGATACAAAAGTAGAAGGTCGCTGCAAGTGCCTCTTATCCCCAACGACCACACTTTCTCCTTAACAAAAAAAGGATCTAGTGTGTCAAAGGCACAGGACAGGTCAAAAAATAAGGTCACCACAATGTAATTGAGGTCCATTCTTTCGTTTACATATTGAGTGTATTCGATAAGAGCAGTTTCTGTATAATGATCAGTTCTAAATCCGTGCTGTGATGGTGATATATTATTAGTGTTTAAGAACTTGACCATCCTTTTATGTACTGCCCTTTCTATGATCTTTGAAAAAATGCTTAATATAGAGATGAGACGATAGTTCTCCAAATTGGTACTGTCTCCCACCTTGAACACAGCAACAATGTAATTGAGGTCCATTCTTTCGTTTACATATTGAGTGTATTCGATAAGAGCAGTTTCTGTAGAATGATCAGTTCTAAATCCGTGCTGTGATGGTGATATTATATTATTAGCGTTTAAGAACTTGACCAGCCTTTTATGTACTGCCCTTTCTATGATCTTTGAAAAAATGCTTAATATAGAGATGAGACGATAGTTCTCCAAATTGGTACTGTCTCCCGCCTTGAACACAGCAACAATGTAATTGAGGTCCATTCTTTCGTTTACATATTGAGTGTATTCGATAAGAGCAGTTTCTGTAGAATGATCAGTTCTAAATCCGTGCTGTGATGGTGATATTATATTATTAGCGTTTAAGAACTTGACCAGCCTTTTATGTACTGCCCTTTCTATGATCTTTGAAAAAATACTTAATATAGAGATGGGACGATAGTTCTACAAATTGGTACTGTCTCCCGCCTTCAACACAGCAACAACCACAGCCAGTTTCAATATGTCAGGGAATTTCCCCAGACACATCAGGAATTCATAATCTTTGTAAGTGGTGCGGCAAGCTCAGCAGCACATTGCTTAATAATTTTTATTGAAACATCATCAAAGCCGCTTGATTTATGATTAGGAAGTTTGTTGATGATGTCAATAACTTCACATTCAGTTACAGGTGTTATAAAAAGTGTTTTGGGCTTATATTGTTTGGCTGTGCAGCTATCAGACATCAGACACATACAGTTAGTACTCGACAAACGAACTGTTCAGATTGTTTTTGGGTAAAATCGCTCCGGGGGTAGGGGAAGAATGGGGGTGATTTAGTGAAAATTGCCATTTTTTCGTTAAAACTCCAATAATATAACGTTTTAGGGTTTATATAAGAGAAAACTTTTAATTGCATCAAAAATCTGGTATTCTGTGCTAAAATTAAGTTAGGGATTAAATGTGTGGGGGTGGAACATTGTTGAAAAAAATTTGGATTTTTTTTTACGAAAATGGCGTAAAAAGTCTCAAAACATATTATAGAAAACTTGATTCTGGAACGAAAATTTTTTGTCTGTCGGCATGTACGTCTTTCTGTTAATAGGCTAAATAACTTTCGAACGAATTGAGATATCATCTTCAAGTTTGGTATTCAGTTAGCACCTGACAAAGGAATTCTTCGAATTGTTTTTGGGTAAGATCGCTCCAGGGGTATGGGATAAATAAGTGATTTGGTGAAAATTGACATTTTTTCAATAAAACTTGAGTAATATAACGTTTCAAAAGTTTATCGGTACAGGAATACAAATATTTTCTTTGTGGTCAAGTCATGGGCCCTAAATTCATTCCATGAGATTATCTTTGTGAAGAGAATAAATTATCACAGCTATGTGGAGGTTATGACTCAATTTGCAGCACTATTTTAAGACGGAATCTCATATTGAGGTAAAGCAGCTCAAAGGGTAATAATATTAATGATGCGATGTTTTTTGATTAGCTCAAATGACGTTGTTTTTTGTTTTCATACAGAATGTGAATGTTGGTTATACTCAGTGAGATAAATCAGGAGTGACATCTGTACAAACTAAGAACTATATTTTCACTGCGGTCGTGATGGACACAAAGTGCTAACCTGAATTCACCTAACACCTTTTTTATAATAGTAAAGACAATAAGTGTACAAGTGGTCATTGTGGTGTGCCCTACAGAAGTGGTAGTTTCACCACATTAAAATTATTGTACTTACATTTCAAAACACCTGTCAACATTGTCAGACATCAACAGTAGCATACAAAGTTGTTCGAGGGCAATCAACTGCATGTCCCTTTCATCACCCAAGCCACTGTTTAGCCATTCTAGCAAGGTTTCTGGATCTGGATCTGCCATCTGACAAAATAAATAAAATTTTATAATATTAGACAACAATATCAAAGGAAAAAGTTGGTACCAACAAATGACGTGAATAACACTGATACTTAATTTTCAAAGGTGGCTGTATTTTAACCACACTTTTAAAAAGAGAAGCTTAAAAATACTTAACCACTAACACTGGCGTCAGGAACGACCCCTAGCGTTAGTAGGTAAATTCAGAATATGCATGTAGCTAAATAATAATTACGGACATCGTAGTTCTTTTTGCCCCCAAGGCACACCAAATATGACTGCCTGTTGCTTTGGAAACATGATTGGTTGATATTATACGCTATATCATGATAGTAAGTAATACATTAAAATAATAAAGTAAATAACAGTTACAGCCAACATATTATATATACATACAAAAAATAAACAAACAAAAAACAGCTTGTCAAATAACTGAACATTTAGTTTACTTCGCTTATTGGAATAGGTTTTTTAATGTCTCTGCAGTCATCAGCGGCTGATTTGTTGATAACTACGAAGCTTTCAGGTTAATAATTATGATTTTTTTTTTGTGATCATCTTTTGTCATTGTCGTATGAATCTGCCTGGATCGGTTCTTTTTAAATATTGCTGGCTGTGGGGTTTCAACCCGCACAGACGTCTAAAACTGCAAGATAACGCCCTTAAACGGAGCCACGATTAGTTCAAAAAAATTAAACTTTTACAATACAATTTTTTAAAATATCAACAAGCACAAAATCCTCTCTTCTTGTACTACACAGGATTTCATTGGAGTAAATAAATGAACTTACACATTTATTTTCTCATCGTGTTAATGTTGTGTATGTACCCTAAATTAATATACCTACCCTATTTTGTGTGCAATGCGTATGTCTTTGATGACGTCCCAAAGGTTTTGACTTTCTATGAAACATACTTTACCATCAGATTTAGAAGGTTTTAGGTCAGGATAAAAACGGTCAAATGAAACACACAGTTTCAAGTTCTTCACTGGAAAACATATACCATTTGTCTAAAATTAAATGTTTTATTTAAACTACTTCACCTTAGTATATAAAAAGCTTCAAGCCTATTATTTTTAACGCATACGACGATGGGTCATATACAAAGAGACAACCTCTTTGGTCATATATAAACGAGACCTTTTTTGAGCAAATATGTAATATCGCTTGGAGAGGTTGGCCGCGCGTAAGTATGTTAGATTGAGATGTCAGGGGTCAGGAGAGGAAAGAGCGGTTGTTCGGTCTCGCTAGATGCATGAGGTGCGGTCTGAGAGAATGATTCACTCCTCAGTTCCACAACGCATCGTCATTAAATTTCTCGCCCGTAAGACGTGACACCGACTGCAATTTTATAAAGATTGACGGCACAGATCTAAAATTATACACTGTGAAAGCCTCATGTATCATGTGTTTGCCTGGCATAAGAAGACCAGTAACGGCTTTGAAAGGGTCGAAAATGAGAATCTTGATCGTCGTCCACGGGTGAGCACTAAGGAAGAGAAAAGAGATTTGTGGCCTTAGTGAAGGCGACCGACGTTTGACGGTTTCGATTTTTTTTTGCTGAGGTCGGATTAAGTGATGCAAGCCTTCAAGCCATGATCGCAAAACACCGCGGGTTCCGTAAAGTGTCTCCCCGATGGGTTCTCCGTCTGTTGACTGCAGAACACAAGTTTGCACTCACTACACGCCAGTAGGAGTGGCGAAGGAATGGTGAGACAGCTCCAGCGAAAACGAAAACTTAGCTGTTAGCTGGCAAGACTGTGTTTTTTGGACGAACGTCTCACCATTAATACGGCATACCACAGCGACATTGTAAGTGAGGTTTTTTTTAAATTTATTTCAACAACACACCACGAGGACTTACAGCCTAAATACTATCGTACCGTGGGTGTCGACAAGGAGGAAAGAGGCAACTTGTTAATTCTGGATTTGAAGGTTTGGAGGTTCGGGGGAGAAGGAAAAACATGTGCCGGCAAGGAATTCCACAACTTGGAAGTCATCGGAACACAAGAGCGGGCATAACAAGATGTTCTATGTGTGGTGACCTGGACAGTAAAACCGTGCATTCGCTCTGTTCCCCAGGTAGATCTGTGGAGGAGGTGGAGGAACTATGGAAGAAAGCTCCTATGAGCAGTGCCCGTGCAGATATCTATGAGAGAGGGGGGGGGGGGGGGGCACCAACAGCACGTCGGTGGGCTAGGGATGGCAGCCTTTGGGTGAAGGTAGGGTCACCGATGAGACGTATAGCTCTCCTCCGAATGGAGTCCAGGATAGCGAGTGTAGAAGCGGCAGCAGCACCCCAGATGTGGGAGCAGTATTCGAGGTTTGGTCTTATTTGTGAAGTATATAAGGTATAGAGATTAGCTGGTGAAAAGTATTTGCGAGCCCGGAAGAGGAAACCTAATTTCTTAGCAGCCGCTTCTGCAATTGATGTGACATGTTGGTGCCAATTGAGATTTCGATCCACAGAAATGCCAACAAGTGAAAAGGACTCATTATATGAATAACTTGGTTGTTTATTGTGATGGGTCTAGGGCTGATGTATCTCTTATGAGAAAGAAAACAAGACAGTGATTTGGTGGGGTTGAATTGTACAAGATTTCTACTTCCCCAGTCTAATATTTTTTGGAGATCCACGGAGATAGAACCCTCCACGAGTCTGCGATCCTCATCTAATTGGGCTAAAGAGGCAGGCTTAGACTATTGTGTATTTGAGTGGAGGGTGCTGTCGTCCGCGTAACTGTGAACTGGGTTGGATGTGCTAGAGAGGAGGTCATTGATGTGAAGAAGAAACAAAGTAGGGGCTAAAGCTGAACCTTGAGGAACTCCTGCATTAATTGGATAGAGTTTAGAGGAATGGCCATCCACGACAACAGAAATGCTCCGGTTGGAGAGGAAATTTACTGTCCACGTACAGAGTTTTGGTGGTAGGCCATAGGCCGGTAGTTTATTAAGCAGCGCTGCGTGCCAGACCTGGTCGAATGCTTTGGATATGTCTAAAGCGACAATCTGGGATTCACCGTGTAGTTCCATAGACTTGTGAGAATGGGTGAGAAAGGAAAGAAGGTCGACAGTTGATCTGCGCTGACGGAATCCATACTGCCTGTCGTGGATTAGACTGTGTTTTTCAAGAAATTTTAGTAATTCGGTGTTTATATACTTTTCCATCACTTTAGAGACGACTGAAAGGAGTGAAATAGGCCTGTAGTTACTAGGAAGCGCTTTGGATCCTTTCTTGGGGACGAGTTGTACTCGAGCAGTTTTCCAGTTACTAGGGGATATGCCTCTATTGTAAGATGTCTGAAACAGACGAGTCAGGACAGGAGCAAGTTCTGGTGCGCATTTTTTGAGAACAATTGCTGGGATCTCGTCAAGGCCAGAGGCTTTCCTGGTATTAAGAGAAGAGAGCATCTTTCGTACCTTTTTAGTTTTGAAAATGATATCCGTCATTTTATGCGCGACATTTGGGGACTGTTGGTGGTTGAACATTTGGAGATGGGTTGAGAGTAGAATTGCCGGCAACGAGGCAAGTTCAGCCTTGCCCAGGGCGGTAGAAACAATTTCATCCCCTGAGACAAGAGGTGGGAACGTGCTCTTGCAGAAATTATTCCCAATAGATTTAGCAAGAGTCCAGAAGGGTTTGCTGCCGCTGGAGCTTGAGAAGACTTTGTTTTTGACGTGGTTATTAAACGAGTTTTTTTGCCTCAGACAGAATGCAGACATAGCGGTTTCTTGCGTCGTTAAATGCTTGACGGTTTTCTTGACTGGGATTGTGTAGAAGCTTTTTGTAAGCTTTGACCTTTTTAAGTCTGGCCTTATCACAGGATTTAGAGAACCAGGGCTTTTGAGTGGCTGCAGGGGTTTTCTGTGTTCATGGAATAAATAATCCCATGCCAGCTTGGATAATTTCGGTGACGTTTTGTGAAATATCAGAGGGGTCAGGATGAGAGAAGCAGACAGACGCCCATGGAAATGAGGAAAAGTAATTTCGCATTTCGTCCCAGTTCGCGGAGTTGTAGTGCCAAACGATACGTGGGTGCGATGACTGTGTGACCTCGGGTTGCATTGCGCAGGAAGCAGTGACCGTGCCGTGGTCTGAGCGACCCAGGGGGGCGGTGACTGATATCTTATAGCAGTCAGGATTTGTAGTAAGAAGGAGATCCAAAGGATTTGAGCTGTGTGTTGGGATGCGAGGAAAGTAAGTAGGTTGCTGAACCATATTGGCTAAAGAATTGCTGACTGCAAAGGCCTCCACTGCTCTTCCTTGTGGATCGGTTTTTGAAGATCCTAGCCATTCCTTATTATGGACATTGAAGTTACCAAGATTAGTGACCTCGGAGGAAGGATATTTAGAAATCAGATGGTCGGTTTTTTTCAGAAAGGTAGTGAAAGAGCTGGACAAAGTTGTCAGAAGGTGACCGGTAAATGCAACAGATGAATTTATTTGCAGTCCTGAGAGAGAGTTTTATCCATAGTATGTATTTTCTTCCAGCTTCTAAATTGGGGAGTCTGGTGCAGGGTAGATTGCTACGGATGTAAGCGCACACTCCTCAATGCAATCTAAAAGAAGTAAGGAGCGCATACCCCGGGAAATTAAGGTGATTAGTGGCTGTTTTGGCACTGATTTGAGTTTCGGTGAGGAAAAGGAGTTGGGGCCTATTAGCCTAGTTAGACTTGTTCATCGCTGCAAAAGACGTAACCCGCCGATGCGAGACTTAATTATCTTCACGACAACGCTCAGGTCCATACCGTAGCGCCCACACGACAAACATGGGACCAAATGCGTTGGACACCAGTAAAACACCCTAGATCAGTTCTCAGCTATCGCGTTGCGATGTTCATCTCTTTGATCCACAAGAGGCGTTTGAAGTTTGGAGGCAAACGATTCGCTGACGACGACGGAGTAGAGCGCTGCGTACGCAATTGACTACTGACCCAACCTTCTTCATTTTACGCCGACGGTACCACAAAGCTTCCGATGCGCTGGAAAAAATTAATTTCCAAATCAAGAGATTACGTAGAAAAATTATATGTACCTGCTTTTTGTGTAGCAAATAGAAAATTTACAAAAAAAGTCTCGTTTATATTTGATCACCCTCGTCTTATTTTATATATACTTTTTTTTAACAGGTATCCAAATATTATGAGCAAAAAATCGCTGCGTGGAAGAAGGAAGGGAAGGAGGAAAATAGAGAGAAAATTCAGAAAGTGACATTGACTAAAAATGTTTTGACGGTGTTATTTTTAGAGGATTTTGATAAAATCATGCTAATACAAGCGCAAGCATAGCTTCTTCACTAATAAATGAGTATGAGTATATAATACTTTTAAAAAAACGTAATATTGACGGACGACAGACTTACACAGAACCTAAACATAACAATTTTCCATGCCAATCTTTAGTAAGCCTTTTTCTAATTGGCCGTTTTTAGCGATTTTTTTAATTCGCTTATGGGGAGATTGTGTTTATATATATATATATATATATATATATATATATATATATATATATATATATATATATATATATATATATATATATGTATATATATATATATATATATTATATATATATGTATATATATATATATATATATATATATATATATATATATATATATATATATATATATATATATATATATATATATATATATATATATATATATATATATATATATATATATATATATATATATATATATATATATATATATACCTATATATCCGACCGATAACTCAAAAAAAAATGGACCGATCCTTGATAAAATTTGCAGAGTACCTTCCTTTTGCAAGTGGCTTGGATAAGTTCGTTAGCCAGGAAAATCGGACCAGGTTTTCCCGGAAAATTTTGTGTTTTCTTTATATAAAAAATCATATCTCCGGAAATGACAAAGCAAGGGCAACCGCGCGCGTGTTTGTATTATAAAGAGTGAACTCTGTACCAAAATTTAGGTCCCTAGCTTTAAAGACCAAGAAGTTATGGGCAGTTAAAGCAACAAATTTTGGAGTTTTCCTCAAAACGTCAAACTCGCAATTTTAAACGTCAAAATTGGCAATGTTTAGGCAAAGAATATGAAACAAATACCGTTTGTGAAAAGAAAATGTTGCAAGAAAAGTGTTCTGCGCACCCTTAAGTTTCTGATTCAACCGTCATTGCCCTTCATTTTACTAAAATATTTACAGAATATCCATTTCAAATAGACCCTTTCTCTGATGCTTTGGCTGTCAGTTTAGTTAAGTTTGGTGGCTTTTTGGATACTTATTTGTACGTTTAGTGAAGTTTATGGTTTAACGGTCTATAATTCTTTTTAGCTAATTTTCGTAGAATAAATTCGTTAATGCATTTTTGAATTTTTTATCGAAATATGATGCATTTGTAAGAAAAAGATCTAGACGCAGTAAGTGCGTTTTGGTAGCGAATTTTCGGTAAATTTGCAGTTTAGCTCCCGAACGCTTTTCAAAACACTGTTTTCAGAAACCTGCCTAGGGCCCCCCTGGATCCACAAACCCCAAGAAAAATTTTTTGTTCACACTCCCCAAGGAAGTTACGGGACCAGGAGTGAGTAGGCTAATTTTCGTAGAACAAATTCGTTAATGCATTTTTGCATTTTTTATCGAAATATGGTGCGTTTGTAGGAAAAAATCTGGACGCAGTAAGTGCGTTTTGGTAGCGAATTTTCGGTACATTTGCAGTTAGTTCCCGAACGTTTTTCAAAAAACTGTTTTCAGAAACCATAAGTAATTTTGATAAAATATAGTACATTGTTTCTACCACATAGGCTATACCGGTAAATCAGATTGATGCCTGCTCGCATTTGCTATTAAAAACATTTTTATGGAAATTCACTTCCATAACACATTTGCTGCATCTAGACTTTTGAAAAATGTTTATATATTTTCAAACAATAAATTTATTTCAATAAAATATGGTAAATTGTTTCTACTATATAGGCAACCAAGTTTGATGCCTGCTTTCATCAAAGAAAGACATTTGCTATTAAAAATATTTTACAGAAAATTCGCTAACATAACGCACTTGCTGCTTCCAGAGATTTTTTATGATTATGATACACATATTACATCATTTTACATACAAAAAGCTGTAAACGTAAACTCAATTATCTAATGTATACTTATTAATCTGGTTGTTCATCAGTTTCGCATGTGGGTGATCGTAACAAATTAATTGTGGATACCTTATTGGCAAGTTGTCAGACAACTGAAATACAAGGGGTACCTGAAAATACAATATTTTCAATATCGCCATGTAGATAGGAAACTAAAAGGACTATGACAATTTTGTTTGTGGCATCTTTCATTTCGCAAAAAATTGTCACCTGCAACTTCATTACAAACCCTTAACCGCCGGTGTAAAGATATTCTTACTCTGGCACAAACGCGTGGATTTTGCTGAACTCTTACAAATGCTAGTTCTAAGAGTTGTAAAAGCTTCAAATGTTTGTACTGGTGTCTTGTAAGCAAGCTTCTTTATGTGCCCTCCCATAGATAAAAATCTAAAGAATTCAAATCAGGGGACCTTGGTGGCCATGCTACTGGACCACCACGACCAATCCATCGATGACCGTATGTTTCCTAGATGTACTCCCTAACATCAATCGCAAAATACGCCGGTGCACCATCGTGTTGGAACCACATTATATTTCTCACTAACGCAGATAATAGTTCGGACAGATCGTTCATCAGAAAATTTAAATATGACACATGATTCAGCCTATGTGACAGAATAATTGGACCAATAATTTCATTTCCAATAATACCAGCCCAAATATTTACAGAAAACTGATTCTGCGAGTTTGTCACTTTTAGTATATGGCGATTTTCCTCAGACCAGTTATGCAAGTTATGGAAATTTATATTGCTATTTGTTGTAAATGATGCTTCATCTGTAGAAAAAAAACACGAGAGAAATGTTGCTCGTTTTCCAACTTATCGTAAAACAAAAATCACGGACAAAATTATTGTCTATGTCCATAATTTCTTGGCAAAGAAAAGCTACATCTGTATCATTTCACTTGAGTTCAGCAGCTTTTACCGCAGGACTTACCAAGAAGACTTTAATTTTGCCATTACGAGAGAACGATATTAAGAGGATCCAATGTTCTACAAGAAAATTTTATTTACTGATGAAGCCTCATTCACCAGAATAGGTATGTTCAATTTGCGGAATAACCATACCTATGCGATTGAAAATCCTCATGCTATCCGCGAACGTCATTTTTAACATGAATTTTCGATAGACATTTGGTGTGGCATTCTTGTAAATTGTATTGCGGGGCCATTTAAAGTACCACCTAGACCTAACGGAGCAACGTATATCTTGTTTTAGAGATAATTTACCAATTATTTTAGAAGATGTACCTTTGACTCTTGATTGATGCATGATGGTGCCCCAGCACATTACATCTGACATGTGCGAAATTATTTAGATTAAATTTACCCTCAAAGGTAGATTGGTAGAGGTAGTGTGCACCCATGGCCATGGCGTAGTCCTGACTTAAATCCGCTAGATTTTTACTTTTGGGGTTATTTAAATTCACTGGTCTACAAAGATCAAATTAATAACCGCCAGCAATTATAGGAAAAGATCGTACATGGTGTTAATGATATCAGAGATCAACAAAATTAATTTTCTAAAGAGATCATTTTAATAAACGAGTGAGAAAATGCATTGCCGTAAATGGTGAACACTTTGAGCACTTACTCTGATTTGTTGTGGTTTTGCTTTTAAAGTTGCAGTTTAATTTTAGATTAATTTAATTGGGTAGATTAATGCAATTTGTAACAATCTTTCCGAAAATTTTCCGGGAAAACCTGGTCCGATTTTCCTGGATAACGAACTTATCCAAGCCACTTGCAAAACGAAGGTACTCACCCAATTTGATCAAGATCAGTCCATTATTTTTTTGAGTTATCGGTCGGAGATATATATATATATATATATATATATATATATATATATATATATATATATATATATATATATATATATATATATATATATATATTATATTTTATATATTATATATATATATATATATATATATATATATATATATATATATATATATATATAAATATATATATATATATATATATATATATATATTATATTTTATATATTATATATATATATATATATATATATATATATATATATATATATATATATATATATATAAACACAGATCTCCTCATTAGCGAATTTAAAAAAAAATCGCTAAAAAGAAGACCACGTACCAAATTTTGGAACTCTACGTTATAAGTTATAAGGAAAAAAAGTTATAAGTTAGTCCGGTCAATTTAGACATTCAAAGGTGCATAAAATCCCAACAAGCTGAAAATCAGTAAAATTGTTCAAAATATAATTATAAATATAATTTAAAAGTTCCCCATCATTCCCGTGTATGGAAATTTTTTTAATTCAAGGTCAAAGGTCAAAAAAATGAGTTTTTCGCGATTTTCAGCAAAACGGTAAGTTTTATCATAAAAGTACCTCAGACAAAAATTGTAGATCATAGAGCCAGTTCAAACTTTACTCCCACCTGCGCCGGAAAAACTGCTGAACACAATTTTTTGCAACTGCAAAAAGGGATGCAGTGCTAAATGTGGTTGCAAAAAAGTCGGACTGTTTTGTTCTTGGCATGCACAAATTGTCAAGGCCGGTCGTGCTCTAATGTTGAATCACCAACAGTGGAGGATTCGTTTGATTCCAACGAAGTGTCATGCGATACATCGCTATTGACGCAATTTACTTACATCCAAAATGAAGATGAAGAAGAAGCATGAGAAGAAGATCAAGAAGAAGAACAAGAATTTGAAAGTTACGAATCAGGCGAATGAACTTCACCACTTTTTTTAAATTTACATCCCTTTTATCTTTTCCAAACTTTGAAAATTTCCGTTATTTTGCAATAGTTTCAAATTAAACAGGATCACAACTGACCCGTGGAGTAGGCCTACTGGAGAAACCACGTAAAAAAAAACGCGCTAAGTTCACTACCTCATAGGTGGCGTGGAAACGTGTGCATATTATGACAATAACAACTTTTACAACTTTTTGAATCGTTTTATCTCAGAAACGGTGGCTCGTAGGAAAAAAAGTATTGATACATTTTTTATAGATAATTTTATGATCTACAATTTTTGTCTGAGGTACTTTTATGATAAAACTTACCGTTTTGCTGAAAATCGCAAAAAAACTCTTTTTTTTTTACCTTTGACCTTGAATTAAAAAAAATCCATACACGGGAATGATGGGGAACTTTTAAATTATATTTATAATTATATTTTGAACAATTTTACTGATTTTCAGCTTGTTGGGACTTTATGCACCTTCACTCTCATTTTTTGGTCTAGATTGACCGGACTAAAGTATAATTGTTTTTCTTCTTAAAACATCAAAGTCGCGATTCGAAACGTCAACATGTTCTGGATAAATAACCTGAAACTAATAAGTCTTATATGAAAAGAAGAAATTGTAATAAGTGTGTTATGCAAAGCCTTAAGTTTCAGCTTAAGCCGACATTGTTCTTCATTTTACTTAAACATTTGCAGAAAATCAATTTCAAACATACCCTTTCTCTGATGCTTTGGTAGAAGTTTCAATTATAGGGTTATAATTATAATACATAAAAAAAATTGTATCCCTTAAGCACATTATGCGCACGGAGCAGTGTGAGATTTGGCATAGATAAAGTTAATATAAGGAAGTAGAGCAGAAAGATAAAACTGTATGTATAATATGCGGTACAAATAGATTAAACAATGCTTTGTCCTAATTAAACAATACGATACCGGTTTACGAGCGTCTGGCGACCGTAAAAACTTGGTGAGTTTTTGCCATTTTAACGAAATAAAAGACCTCCTGAGGTCCTGTTTACACACAATCCTCCCAACTGACCTTCCTTGACATCAGTTTGTCTAATTAAAAGCTAAAAGAAGGAAAAACCAACCCTGCCATACATCACCAAGTTTTTACTGTTGCGAGACGCTCGTCCAGGTTTGAGCTAACGCTTAATATATTATGTCAATGTAAATCACATATTACTCTATGGTCGAACAGATGGAAATGGATGCATCTATACGTTCATACGGAATGGATGCGTCTATACGTTCATACTCAATATTAAACCAGTTTTTCAGCTCCTAAAAAAGTAACTACAATTTTAATGAAGTAACTGAAAGTTACGTTCAAATTTTAGTGAATTTTTACTAAACATAATATTATATATTCGAGATTTTAAGGAATTTTTTTTTAAATCACTAACGAGATCTCGAATTTTGAAAAAAAATCTTCAAATGAGCGAGAACTAGGCCCCCTAGAACCCATATCCATGGTCAGTTTAATTTTTTATATGTTTATATATATATATATATATATATATATATATATATATATATATATATATATATATATATATATATATATATATATATAAGCCAAAAAAGTTGGAGTTTTCCTCAAAACGTCAAAGTCGCGGTTTGAAACGTCAAAAATTAGGCAAAGAACCGGAAACAAATACGGACTATGTAAAAAAATGTCGCAAGAAGAGAGTTCTACAAGCCCTTAAGTTTCAGCTTCAACCGTCATTGTCCTTCATTTTACTAAAATATTTACGGAAAATTCATTTGAAATAGACCCCTTCTCTGGTGCTTTGGCTGTAGGTTTAGTTAAGTTGAAGCTTTGCCTGAAGGTTTAGTTAAGTTGATGGTTTAACGCTCTATAATTTTAAAATACATTCGAGAAGAATATGTAAAATCTTGATGCTGGCGCCCCCAGTACACACCTCTGCCGGAGATCCGAATGGAGGGGTATTTTACCTCCAGAATCTTTTGTACAAGGAGGAGCCATCATCATTTTTGCTTATAAGGAAAACCGACTCATACACCAGAACCGGAAACGTCCGTTGGGACTTCACCGGCCCCTTGATGTAAGGGGTGGTAACCCCTCGGGCGTGAAAAAAATCCTTTACTATCACCTAAAGGAAAATTCCACTACCACCTACCATATTGTAAGTATACCACACCAGCCAACTATTAAAGAGCTGACCAGCTCTAGAACTTGCTAAAACCTCCAAATGTTCAACCACCAACAGTCCCCAATGTCGCGCATAAAATGACGAATATCACTTACAAAACTAAAAAGGTACGAAAGATGCTCTCTTCTCTTAATACCAGAAAAGCCTCTGGCCTTGACGAGATCCCAGCAATTGTTCTCAAAAAATGCGCACCAGAACTTGCTCCTGTCCTGACTCGTCTGTTTCAGACATCTTACAATAGAGGCCCTAGTAACTGGAAAACTGCTCGAGTACAACTCTTTCTCTCCTTTCAGTCGCCTCTAAAGTGATGGAAAAGTATATAAACAACGAATTACTAAAATTTAGAGATACACCAGCCCTAGACCCATCACAATGAACAACTAAGTTATCCAAAGTAATGAGTTCTTTTCACTTGTTGGCATTTCTGTGGATCGAAATCTCAATTGGCACCAACATGTGACATCAATTGCAGAAGCGGCTGCTAAGAAATTAGGTTTCCTCTTCCAGGCTCGCAAATACTTTTCACCAGCTAATCTCTATACCTTCTATACTTCACAAATAAGACCAAACCTCGAATACTGCTCCCACATCTGGGGTGCTGCTGCTTACTTCTACACTCGCTATCCTGGACTCCATTCAGAATGGAGCTATACGTCTCATCGGTGACCCTACCCTCACCCAAAGGCTGCCATCCCTTGCCCACCGACGTGCCGTTGGTGACCTCTCTCTCTTTTATAGATATCTGCACGAGCACTGCTCAGAGGAGCTTTCTTCCATAGCTCCTCCACCTGCGGCCCCCAACAGATCTACCAGGGGAACAGAGCGGATGCACCCTTTTACTGTCCAGGTCACCAGACATAGAACATCTTTTTATGACCGCTCTTTTGTCCCGAGGACATCCAAGTTGTAGAATTCTTTGCCGGCACATGTTTTTTCTTCTCCCCCGAACCTCCAAACCTTCAAGTCCAGAATTAACAAGTTGCCTGTTTCCTCCTTGTCGACACCCACGGTACGATAGTATTTAGGCTGTAAGCCCTCGTGGTGTGTTGTTGAAAAAATAATTTAAAAAAATCTCGGGACGCAGCAAGTGCGTTATGGTAGTGAATTTTCATAAAAATGTTTTTATTGCAAATATGTGTGTTTTCTTTTTAAGAAAGCAGACATCAATTTTGGTTACCAGTATAACCTATATAGAAAAAGCAGGCATCAAATTTGATTACCAGTATAACATATATAGTAAAAACAATGTGCCATGTTTCATCAAAATAACTTGATTGTTTGAAAACGTACAGAAATTTCCAAAAGTAAACCAAAAGTGTTACTGAAAAAATCCGTTTCTTGGTCAACCTTATAGGTTAATAGCAAATTGAGCTTTTCAAATATGAAGCATTTAATCAAAATTCGCAACCACAACGCACTTGCTGCCTCCAGAATTTCTTAACTTACAAACATGCATTATATTTCGATGGAAAATGCAAAAAAATAAGGCGTTTTCGACAAAAAAAAATTATTTGTATCACCAACGACTTATGGGCCAGCCTGTGATTGTCGCAATAATTTTTTAAGATGTAGCTCAAAACACCGTATAATTAATGTATAAAATATTTTTTAATATCTTGTATAATAACGAATATATTGAGCTTTATTGATTTTTTACGAAAATTCGACAAAAATTATATACCATTAAACAATAAACTCTATAGCTAAGGCTACTGCCAAGCATCAGAGAAAGGGTCTATTAGAAATGAATTTTCTGGAAAGATTTTAGTAAAATGAAGGACAATGACGGTTGAAACTAAGAGTTCATTGTATGTAAAACATTCTTCTTGAGACATTTTCTTTCCATAGCCCGTATTAGATTCAAGTTATTTGCCTAAATGTTGCGAATTTTGACGTTTTCAATTGTCACTTTGACGTTTTGAGGAAACCCCCAATTTTTTTTTAAATGCCCATAACTTTTTTGTCTTTTGACCTACAGAGCTAAATTTTGGTAGGTGGCACACCTATAACGATATAAACCAGCTTACCAAATTTGGTTGCCCTTACTTTGTTAATTTTGGAGATATAAATATTTTGCGAAAGAAAACACAAATTTTTCCGGGAAAACCTCGGCGGATTTTCCTGGCTAACAAAATTATCCAAGCGACTTGCAAAAGGAATGTACTCACCAATTTTGACGTTTAAAATCGCAATTTTGACGTTTTGAGGAAAATCCAAATTTATTTTTCTTTGAACGCCTGTAACTTTTTTATCCTTTAACCTACGGAGCTAAATTTTGGTAGGTAACTTGCCTATAATGATATAAATCCGCATATGAAATTTGGTTGCCCTTACTTTGTTAATTCCGGAGATATAATTTTTTTTCGAAAGAAAACACAAAATTTTCCGGGAAAACCTGGACCGATTTTCCTGGCTAACGAACTTATCCAAGCCATTTGCAAAAGGAATTTATTCACCAAATTTAATCAAAATCGGCCCATTATTTTTTGAGTTATCGGTGATATATATATATATATATATATATATATATATATATATATATATATATATATATATATATATATATATATATATATATATATAAACATATAAAAATTTAACCCGACTATGTGAAAACTGGAACCTGTGATGAGCACTAATAAGTACACTTGGAGAACACCCAAATCACCACAACACATATTTCAGAGACCTTACGATCGTTTCGTTGACCAAGTCAACATCTTCAGAGGAAGAAAAATTCTTCTCTTCTTTCTTCCTCTGAAGATGTTGACTTGGTCAACGAAACGATCGTAAGGTCTCTGAAATATGTGTTGTGGTGATTTGGGTGTTCTCCAAGTGTACTTATTTTAACCCGACCCCGGATATGTGTTCTGGGGGGCCTAATTAGCGCTCATTTGAAGAAATTTTTTCAAAATTCAAAAGTCGGGATCTCCTCATTAGTGAATTTTTTTTAAGAAAATTCACTAAAAGGTGAGCTGAGATTAGAATTGCCGGCGAACGAGGCAAAAAGTTCAAGCCCTGGGCGGTAGAACTGATATCTTATAGCATTCAAGTTTTGTAGTAACACTAATGAGGAGATCCCGACTTTTGAATTTTGAAAAAATTTCTTCAAATGAGTGCTATTTAGGACCCCCGGAACCCAAATCCGAGGTCAGTTTCAGACTTTATATGTATATGTATATATATATATATATATATATATATATATATATATATATATATATATATATATATATATATATATATATATATATATATATATATACCGGGTGTCAACGAATTTATTAGACAAGCCATAATTTCTATAGTATTAGGTGTATCAAAATGAGATTCGGTACAGGCAAATGGTACGTGAAGAGGATAGTTTTAGCATATTTTTCACTTTCCGCTCACTTCCGGTTTTACCGGAAATGGTCCAGGTTTTGAATTTTTAAATAGAACACCCTGTATATTTTCACATTTTCGGATTTCTGAGACAATTATTAATCAGAATGTGACATTTTCAAAAGTTTTTACGCCTACTTGATTTTTTTATAGCCACTTAATATTGCATATATCTATATTTTGCCGTTGTTTTCATCGAGACTTCCTTGGTAACCAAAACACTGATTTTCACAATGACAGTGACATACGCTTTTTGAACAGACATAGAAGTTACTTAAGTTTAGTTAAATTTCAGTTTAATTTCTTGTCACAATTATGTATACTCAAAGTGAGAAAGTGGACATGTTATTAATATTTGGAGAGTGTCATAGAAATTCAAGGAATGCTGCCGAGTTGTATGCTCACAGATATCCCAATCGGCAACATCCATCCCATCAATATTTTCCGTATGTTGAGAATCGTTTCAGACAAGGAGGAAATCGAGATGCGGAACAGAGGTTTATCATAAATGAAGACACTGAGATTGACGTTCTTGCCATGGTTGAGGTTGATAAAACGGTTTCTTTAAGAGAAATTAGTCGAGAACTGCAGATAAGTCATGAATCGGCAAGAAAAATACTGAAAAACCACGGGTATCGAGCATTTAAGTATCAGATACATCAACATTTGTATGGTGACGATGGCGATAGACGGGTATTGTTTTGTGATTGGCTGCTTCAAAATCAAAGAGTTAACCCAAATTTTATCAACTTCATTCTATTTTCCGACGAATCCCGATTTACAAATAATGGTATGTTCAATAAGCAAAATACTCGGTACTGGGCCCAACAAAATCAACACCAAATGAGAGAGGGCAATTTTCAAGAAAGGTTTGGCGTCAATGTCTGGGCTGGTATCATTCGAAACAGAATAATTGGGCCAATATTGTTTCAAGGTCAGTTAACAGGGGTTAGGTACTTAGGTTTTCTTCAAAATGAAATCGAAGATCATCTTGATAATCTACCTTTAGCAGTTTTACGGCGAATTTACTTCCAACAAGATGGAGCACCGCCTCACAATGCCAGAGAAGTTCTTAATTACTTAACAGAACATTTTAATAATCAAGTCATTGCAACCAATGGTCCCGTACGGTGGCCTGCACGCTCACCGGATCTCACTGTGCTCGATTTCTTTATTTGGGGGTATGTTAAAGAAAGGGTATACTATGCAACTGCTCCAGCCACTCTTGAAATCTTAGAAGAAAGAATTCTACACGCATTTAGAAGTATAACGCCTCAAATGTTAGAAAACGTGTGTAGAGAAACAATTGAACGGGCTGAAATGTGTCGTGAACAAGAAGGAATGCAGTTTGAACAATTACTGCAGTGAAAATTTTAATAGAATCGGATATTGTAATTTCAAATAATTTAAGTTCGTCGTTGAAGTTATTAGTTAATGTTGCTATTTTTTGTTAACTTTGTTAGTTCTCTTGATTTTTCTTTTCTTAACTTGTTAGTTTGTTAAATTTGTTTATCCAATCGCAAATAAATTATCATCGTTATATTCGTCAAAAATCCTTTTTTCGGAAAATGCTTGTCAAAAGTGTCGCCATTTGATAAATAATAATAAAAACGAAAATGTAATTTTGCCAACTTGTCTTATTCATATCTATCATACTAGTCACTAAAACTTTGCGATTGTAGTTTTCTGAGATCACCTAAGGTACTTAGATTAGTTTTGGTCCGATCATGTCCACCTAGATGCAATATTAAAAGTGTCTCAAAATCAAGTAGGCGTAAAAACTTTTGAAAATATCACATTCTGATTAATAATTGTCTCAGAAATCCGAAAATGTGAAAATATACAGGGTGTTCTATTTAAAAATTCAAAACCTGGACCATTTCCGGTAAAACCGGAAGTGAGCGGAAAGTGAAAAATATGCTAAAACTATCCTCTTCACGTACCATTTGCCTGTACCGAATCTCATTTTGATACACCTAATACTATAGAAATTATGGCTTGTCTAATAAATTCGTTGACACCCGGTATATATACAGGGTCGCTGATAAGTCTGGAAACGGTCGATTATCCGGGAAAATATACAAGGTGTCGAAAAAAGTTTTATACAAAAGTTTTTGGGTTCTTCAATGTCTACTAGGCGGTGATAATTTCATTTATACAGGGTTGGTCATACAGGCGTGGCACACCAATATTAATTTTTTTTTAATGGAACACCCTATCTATTATTCGATATTTCAATCCTTCTCTTAATTTTGAGCAACATTTATCAGAAGCATGATGTACATAAACTCAATCGTTTCCGGGTAAAAAAATAAATAAAAATAAACGCTATTGTTTTTAAAATCTATTGGATGAAGAACAAAAATAAATGAAAAGTAGAATATCTCTTGAAAACAATCTGTGAGTGTGAAAAGAACCGGTTGCGATGTTTTTAACATTGTTTGAAATCCTATTTTATAAGATGTTCAAAGTGTTCTCCATTGACCTCCTGACAATAATGAATTCGCTTAACAAAACATTGCACTGCATTTACAAGAGCGTTTTGAGGAATGTTATTAATTTCATGCACAATCCTTGCTTGCAACTCTTCAATATTCTGCGGTCTATTTTGGTAAATTAAATTTTTTACATGACCCCACAAAAAAAAGTCAAGCGGCGTCATGTCGGGAGACCTAGCTGGCCATTCAATAGTTCCCCTGCGCCCTATCCATCTGCCAGGAAAGGTTTGATTCAGATATTCCCGTACCTCAATTCCAAAATGAGGGGGTGCCCCATCCTGCTGAAACCATATTTCTTCCGCTGGTAGATTTGGGTCGTTATTGTTCGGAAATAATCGACTAACGTCTGGAACAATTGATTCTTGCAAAAGTGTCAAATATCGAGCAGAGTTCAAATTACCGTGTATAAAATAAGGTCCTATGATATGTCCACCAATAATAGCACACCAAACATTTACTTTTTGCGGTCTTTGGGTGTGAATTTGTTCCATCCAATGTGGGTTTTCGTCTGACCAGTACCTACAGTTGTGTCGGTTGACTTGTCCATTCAAACAAAATGTAGATTCGTCGGAAAACAAAATGTGGTTGGCAAAGTTAAAATTTTGGCGTAACTTCTCCATAATAAGTTCACAGAACTCGATTCTGCGATCAAAATCGTCTTCACTCAGTTCTTGCAATAAATGAATTTTATATGGACGGAACTTTTCCCGCTTCGTAATCTTTTGAATTGAATATCGACTCATATTGTGATTTAAAGCCAATTGCTGTGCCGAAGTTTTCGGATTTTCCACCACATCCAATATTACATTCAAAGAATTTTCTTCATTTGTAACGGTTACTGGCCTTCCAGTTCTAGGTTTATCCTTGATACCGCCAGTTTCGTGAAAACGATGCAAAGTTTTCGAAACTGTGGATTTGGAGATCGATTCCCGCTCAGGATGCAACTCATTGAACATAATCACCACTTGAGCAAAACTTCGTGTTCTATCACCGTACCCTATCATCATTAAAATTTCGATACGTTCGGTTTCACTTAAACTTGCCATTTTGCACAAAAACTGTTGACACTAAATTACTAATGTTTCAAAACTGTTGACACTGAATGAATGTTTGACATTCGTTGTCCTGGAAACATTTTAAAACAAAAGAATAATACTGCGTTTCTTATGGGCATCTTATCTTATGTTGGGATTCCAAACAATGTTAAAAACATCGCAACCGGTTCTTTTCACACTCACAGATTGTTTTCAAGAGATATTCTACTTTTCATTTATTTTTGTTCTTCATGCAATAGATTTTAAAAACAGTAGCGTTTATTTTTATTTATTTTTTTACCCGGAAACGATTGAGTTTAGGTACATTATGCTTCTCATAAATGTTGCTCAAAATTAAGAGAAGGATTGAAATATCGAATAATATATAGGGTGTTCCATTAAAAAAAAATTAATATTGGTGTGCCACGCCTGTATGACCAACCCTGTATAAATAAAATTATCACCGCCTAGTAGACATTGAAGAACCCAAAAACTTTTGTATAAAACTTTTTTCGACACCTTGTATATTTTCCCGGATAATCGACCGTTTCCAGACTTATCAGCGACCCTGTATATATATATATATATATATATATATATATATATATATATATATATATATATATATATATATATATATATATATATATATATATATATATATATATGTGTGTCACACCTATAACTTAAAAAATAATGGACCGATTTTGATAAAACGTGGTGAGTACCTTCCTTTTGCAAGTGGCTTGGATGAGTTCGTTAGCCAGGAAAATCTGCCGAGGTTTTCCCGGAAAATTTTGTGTTTTCTTTCGAAAAAAAAAATAATATCTCCAAAATTAACAAAGTAAGGGCAACCAAATTTCATACGCAGGTTCATATCATTATAGGTAAGATACGTACCAAAATTTAGCTCCGTAGGTTAAAGGACAAAAAAGTTACAGGCATTCAAAGAAAAATAAATTTGGGTTTTCCTCAAAACGTCAAAATCGCGATTTTAAACGTCAAAATTGGTGAGTACCTTCCTTTTGCAAGTGGCTTGGATAAGTTCGTTAGCCAGGAAAATCCGCCGAGGTTTTCCCGGAAAATTTTGTGTTTTCTTTCGAAAAAAAATTTTGTCTCCAAAATTAACAACGTAAGGGCAACCAAATTTGGTACACGGGTTTATATCATTATAGGTAAGCTACCTACCAAAATTTAGCGCTGTAGGTTAAAGGACAAAAAAGTTACAGGCATTTAAATAAAAATAAATTTGGGGTTTCCTCAAAACGTCAAAGTCGCAATTTTAAACGTCACAATTCGCAACATTTAGGCAAAGAACTTGAATCTAATACGGGCTATGGAAAGAAAATGTCTCAAGAAGAATGTTTTACAAACACCGAAGTCTTAGTTTCAATCGTCATTGTCCTTCATTTTACTAAAATATTCGCAGAAAATTCATTTCAAATAGACCCTTTCTCTGATGATTTGGCAGTAGTGTTGGTTATAGAGTTTATCGGTTAATGGTATATCATTTTTGTCGAATTTTCGTAAAAAATCTTTAAAGTTCAATATATCCGTTATTAGGCACGATACGAAAAAAAGTTGTATACATTAATTATAGGGTGTCTTGAGCTACATCTTAAAAAAATATTTTACAGGGTGGCCCAGAAGTCGTTGATGATTCAAGTTTTAGTGAATTTTCTTTAAAAAAAAATCACTAATGAGGAGATCTCGACTTTTGAATTTTGAAAAAATTTCTTCAAATGAGCGCTATTTAGGACCGCTGGAACTCAAATCCGAGGTCGGTTTCAGACTTTATATGCTTATATATATATATATATATATATATATATATATATATATATATATATATATATATATATATATATATATATGTATGTATGTATATATGTATGTATATATGTATGTGTATATGTATGTATGTATGTTTATATATTTATGTGTCACACCTATAACTTAAAAAAAATAATGGAATGATTTTGATAAAATTAGGTGAGTACCTTCCTTTCGCGAGTGGCTTGGATAAGTTCGTTAGCCAGGAAAATCCGCCGAGGTTTTCCCGGAAAATTTTGTGTTTTCTTTCGAAAAAAATCACAAAAAATTCATATCTCCAGAATTAACAACGTAAGGGCAACCAAATTTGGTACACGGGTTTTTATCATTATAGGTAAGCTACCTACCAAAATTTAGCGCTGTAGGTTAAAGGACAAAAAAGTTACAGGCATTTAAATAAAAATAAATTTGTATTTTCCTCAAAACGTCAAAGTCGCAATTTTAAACGTCAAAATTGTTAATATTTAGGCAATGAACCTGAAATTAATATGATCTATGGAAGGAAAATGTCTCAAGAATAATGTTATACAAAGCCTGAACTCTTAGTTTTAATCGTCATTGTCCTTCATTTTACTAAAATATTCGCAGAAAATTCATTTCAAATAGACCCTTTCTCTGATGATTTGGCAGTAGTGTTGGTTATAGAGTTTATCGGTTAATGGTATATCATTTTTGTCGGATTTTCGTAAAAAATCTTTAAAGTTCAATATATCCGTTATTAGGCACGATACGAAAAAAAGTTATATACATTAATTATAGGGTGTCTTGAGCTACATCTTAAAAAAATATTTTACAGGGTGGCCCATAAGTCGTTGGTGATTCAAGTTTTAGTGAATTTTCTTTAAAAAAATTCACTGAGGAGATCTCGACTTTTGAATTTTGAAAAAATTTCTTCAAATGAGCGCTATTTAGGACCGCTGGAACTCAAATCCGAGGTCGGTTTCAGACTTTATATGTTTATATATATATATATATATATATATATATATATATATATATATATATATATATATATATATATATATATATATATATATATATGTATGTATGTATGTATGTTTATATATTTGTGTCACACCTATAACTAAAAAAATAATAGACCGATTTTGATAAAATTAGGTGAGTACCTTCCTTTCGCGCGTGGCTTGGATAAGTTCGTTAGCCAGGAAAATCCGCCGAGGTTTTCCCGGAAAATTTTGTGTTTTCTTTCGAAAAAAATCAAAAAAAAAATTTATCTCCAGAATTAAGAAAGTAAGGGCAACCAAATTTGGTACACGGGTTATGGTAGCGAATTTTCATTAAATGCTTCAAATTTTGAATCAATTTGCTATTAACCTATAAGGTTGACCAGAAAACCAGTTTTTTCGGGAACAATTTAAGTTTACTTACGGAAATTTTTGTGCATTTTCAAACAATAAAGTTATTTTGATGAAACATGGCACATTGTTTCTAATATATAGATTATACTGGTAACCAAATTTGGTGCCTGCTTTCTTTAAAAAACATATTTGCTATTAAAAACATTTTTATGAAAATTCACTACCATAACGCACTTGCTGCGTCCAGAGTTTTTATAATATAAACTCGCCTACCAAATTTGGTCATTATTTCCGGAGATATAAAAATTTTCCAAAAGAAAACCCAAAATTTTCCCGACGAACGGGAACTTATCCAAGCCACTTGCAAAAGGAAGGCAATCCCAAAATTTGATCAAAACCGGCCCATTAATTTTTGAGTTATCGGTGCGATACATAAAAATTAAAATTGAGCCCGGATATGTCTTCTGGGGGGGCTAGTTAGCGCTCATTTAAAAAAATTATTTAAAAGTCGCGATCTCCTCAGTGAATTTTTTTTAAGAAATGATGAATATTGAGTGTAAATTTCGCTTTTAGAAGTACATTAACGAAATATTATAAATCTGGAAAACTGCCGAGTGAGTTTACGAAGAATAAAAGTATCACTATTACAATATTAGTGGTGTGAAACTGCAACCAGCACAGGACAATAATTGTACATTCATGTGGTGAAGATTCTGCTGATCTTGCTGAGTTGCTCGTATAATAATCAGTTGGAATTTATAACTGGCCCAGGAGCTATAGAAGCAGAGCTGGTACTTAAAAATAGAAAAATACAGCAACATTTTTTGTTTTGTAGACCTCAAAAAACCATTTAATAATGTGGATTCAAAACTCTTGTTTAACAATGAAGAGAACTCAAAACTCTTGTTCCATACAATGAAGAGAACTCAGTTCGATTGGAGGGGTAGGTGCACACACAATACACAAAAAGAACAGAAGATTTTGAAATTTGGATGTGATCAAATAATAAGTCTTAGACGGCGAAAGAAGATGCTTGTTGAAAAAAATTGAGAGGAAGGCAAAGTTTGTTGGGCATAATAACTTTCTGACATTATAATGCCAAAAAATAAAGGGGATGAGTGAAGTAAACAGAGTGGAAATCTTCTGGAAAATCTGGCCCAATGGATGAAGTGCTGAGGCTACAATAAAATGGAAAGAACTACTGTGGACAGACATGGTTCTGACGACAAGGCGACATCGTCTTTAGACTGTGATTAAGATTAATTAAAAATGCTGATCTAGTAAC
The DNA here is from genome assembly GCA_964006375.1 of Tillus elongatus. Taxonomy (NCBI): domain Eukaryota; kingdom Metazoa; phylum Arthropoda; class Insecta; order Coleoptera; family Cleridae; genus Tillus; species Tillus elongatus. Next base: position 102,426,484 of record OZ023267.1, read on the forward strand.
TGAGAGAGGCTAAACTTATGCTAGAGACCATGGGTAAAACAGATTGCTCAAAGTCAAAAAGCTATAAAAAACTCTGGACGCAGCAAGTGCGTTATGGTAGTGAATTTTCATTAAAATGTTTTTATTGCAAATATGTGTGTTTTCTTTTTAAGAAAGCAGACATCAATTTTGGTTACCAGTATAACCTATATAGTAAAAAGCAGGCATCAAATTTGATTACCAGTATAACATATATAGTAAAAACAATGTGCCATGTTTCATCAAAATAACTTGATTGTTTGAAAACATACAGAAATTTCCAAAAGTAAACTTAAAGTGTAACCGAAAAAATCCGTTTCTTGGTCAACCTTATAGGTTAATAGCAAATTGAGCTTTTCAAATATGAAGCATTTAATCAAAATTCGCTACCATAACGCACTTGCTGCCTCCAGAATTTCTTAACTTACAAACATGCATTATATTTCGATGGAAAATGCAAAAACATAAGGCGTTTTCGACAAAAAAAAATTATTTGTATCACCAACGACTTATGTGATTGTCGCAATAATTTTTTAAGATGTAGCTCAAAACACCGTATAATTAATGTATACAATATTTTTTCATATCTTGTATAATAACGGATATATTGAGCTTTAATGATTTTTTACGAAAATTCGACAAAAATTATATACCATTAAACGATAAACTTTATAGCTAGGGCTACTGCCAAGCATCAGAGAAAGGGTCTATTTGAAATGAATTTTCTGGAAACATTTTAGTAAAATGAAGGACAATGACGGTTGAAACTAAGACTTCGGTGTTTGTAAAACATTCTTCTTGAGACATTTTCTTTCCATAGCCCGTATTAGATTCAAGTTCTTTGCCTAAATGTTGCGAATTTTGACGTTTTCAATTGTCACTTTGACGTTTTGAGGAAAACCCCAATTTATTTTTCTTTAAGTGCCCATAACTTTTTTGTCTTTTGACCTACAGAGCTAAATTTGGTAGGTAGCACACCTATAACGATATAAACCAGCTTAGCAAATTTGGTTGCCCTTACTTTGTTAATTTTGGAGATATAAATTTTTTTCGAAAGAAAACACAAAATTTTCCGGGAAAACCTCGGCGGATTTTCCTGGCTAACAAAATTATCTAAGCCACTTGCGAAAGGAAGGTACTCACCAATTTTGACGTTTAAAATCGCAATTTTGACGTTTTGAGGAAAATCCAAATTTATTTTTCTTTGAATGCCTGTAGCTTTTTTGTCCTTTAACCTTCGGAGCTAAATTTTGGTAGGTAACTTGCCTATAATGATATAAACCCGCGTATGACATTTGGTTGCTCTTACTTTGTTAACTTTGGAGATATAATTTTTTTTCAATTTTTTTCGAAAGAAAACACAAAATTTTCCGGGAAAACCTCGGCGGATTTTCCTGGATAACGAACTTATCCAAGCCACTTGCGAAAGGAAGGTATTCACCAAGTTTTATCAAAATCGGTCCATTCTTTTTAAGGTTATAGGTGTGTATATGTGTGTATATATATATATATATATATATATATATATATATATATATATATATATATATATATATATATATATATATATATATATATATATATATATATATATATATATATAAAAACATATAGTCTGAAACTGACCTCGGATTTGGGTTCCGGGGGTCCTAAATAGCGCTCATTTGAAGAAACTTTTTCAAAATTCAAATTTTTAAGAAAATTCACTAAAAGGGTAAGTTAGATTCTCTGATTTAAGAAAAATTTAACTCACTTCCTAATATTTGCATGAATGTATTTTTGGGTAAGGGCTTCTACATATTTTTGCAGCAGGTACCTATATCAGTACCTAGTGTCAGCTTAGTTCAAGAGTAGTTAAGTTAGTGAGTGAAGTCATCTAAAGTTTTACAAAATTACAGAACCAGAAAGCAAGTGTTTAACCATTACCGAGGCCAGATTGCAAAAAATACTTTTTCATCATAACAATAAATAAATTAAAACGGGGACGGTCGACTTAACCGCAACCCGAATTGACCAAAACGGCGCACACTACAAGAAAGCTTATGTTACGTAAAGTAATAATTTCAATAAAAATTTACGGAAAACTCATAAATAACAGAATAATTGAGAAATGAAGTTCTCAAAAATGCCTGATTTTAACGTTTCGAACTATAAATTTTCAGCGGCGTTGCCACAATTAATATTTAATCCCAAGAGTGTTTTGCCACTTTAACGAAATAAAAGATCTAATTTCTTTCTACACATAATCCTGCCGACCTGACCTTCTAGACCTAACAACACCACCTATCTGCAATTTAATCCCAAGAGTGTTTTGCCACTTTGACGAATTAAAAGATCTAAAATGCTTTTTACACACACACTCCTGCCGACCTGACCTACTGGATCTGACAACACCACCTATCTGCATGAAATATGTCAAGGAAACCACAGTCATAACCTTAGGTACAAAAATAGACGTTTTTGTGGCAAATCGAAACATTTTAATTGCGTTTATCATTGAAAAATTATTAAAAACGAAATATACCACATTGTTTAACTTTTATTAAGGTATGTACAACTGTGTTTAGGCCATATTCTATCATAATCAAGTTAATATGTAGTTGCAGTTAAGTCGACCGTTCCCAAAAACATTTTACTACTTCACATCTGAACACCGACACTATGGATAACAACAATTTACATTATCGACAAACAGCAATATACATTATGGATAGACGGCAATATGTCAACTACTTAAAGTGAGAGTAAGAAGCACAATAAGAAGTTTGCAATGTATTATTTGCTCTTATATAGTAAAGACTTAAATGTAACTTAGTACAACTTAAGTTCCTATCAATTTAATGATATCACGGTTATCATCGACACCCAGTTTTTCTAACCCTACAACAACCAAAGAAACATACTCTGCAAACAAGAAACTTTATTCGGACTTATTTTAAAACTTATCTAACTTATACCAACTTATCAAGATATACTTTGAAGACGAATTTTTGTCCCTTTAGTTAAAAAAAAACTACACACAAATTATGCACACAATTTTTAAAAACAATCATCTAAACAGAATTTTCAGTCATATTTATTTACTTCCAATAATATTCCACCTTTATTTTTAGAACATGCTGTACTGAGGAGAAAGAACAATGACCTGCAGTTTCTTAGTAAGTGTCTGGACAAATTGACAATACACTTGAAATATTCTGAATGGTCAATTTCATAAGATTTTTTTATAGCTTTGGTTTTTCACTTGTACTGTTCAAGGTAATTTGCCATAAATTTAGCCAAATTTAAGCAACTAGGTAGGTACCAAATTTTACTATTTTTCTAATTGCACGGTATTAATTTTAACTTTTAACACAACCCCTAGATGTGAAATTTTGAATATGGATGTAATTTTAAAAATGAAATAAGGACAATAAAAGGTTTTAAACTCAAATTCCAGGCTCTCATTATATGTTTAGTTGGATCGCGGCCCAAAAATAGCGAAGGCTAGGTTAAAAGCAGATAACATAAAAAACACAGGATATTGTAGGATTATTATGTTAGGAAACTTACATATTGTCATGAGGTTAAACTGGGTATCTTTAGCTGTATTTTCTCATACATTTGTGTGACAGAATGACGTCTAGCTTAACAAACTTCAACAAAGAATTTAACATTTTAATCGAGTTGTCATGAAGAGCTATTTTCCGAGATGTCAGAAAACAAACGACGTCAGCTGTTAAAGACTAAACAGTAGAACTAACACAGCTAATACAATATTTTTTTCAGGAACCTTGTAATCAAAGAGGTTGTAAGGGATATACAACCTCTTTGCTTGTAATAGACAATCAAGTAACACAATGGCTATTACAGTGTTATTCACATCAATTTGTTAACAATAACAATAACATTTCGAAAGATGACAGTGTAACTTACATATCATCTTGCTTTATTTAGGACACAACACAAAAAAGAATTGACACTAATCGGGACTACAAATTCAAAATAAACAAAAAACTTACCTTTGTGTCTGACCTTTCGCAAGCTCGACACTTGCAGGACTTGATTTCCTGCAATCCAAGAAGAATATTTTATATGCACGACATTTTTGTTGCTAAAGGTTTACTTTTGTTTAATGTAATTTTGTGCTTAAGATCAATCAATATGATATTTATATGAGCAAATAACTTTGATTGTAATAGACTTAAACATACAAAACTAGTAAAATAGCATTTGATGAAACAACGTGGTCACCACTTTTTTTTTATAACTACAACACTGAACAATTGGACAGCTTTCTATATTATCGCAAATATTGAATTTGTTGTTACAACCATTTCATAATGAGACTTTTGCTTACCTTTACGATTTGTCTTTACATATTCATAAATGTTGGGCGCACTACAACTAACAATAACTAAAGATGCAACTTAACAGTAAAAATAAAACGGATAAATTAAAATATTTCACAACATTCACTACATACGATAACTACACTTTGCAGAAATTATGGAAATGTCACCCGACTTGGCGGAGCGGATCGGGCGACCTCTTTAGTAAGACGTAGTAAACATTAAGACTTTTGGTATCTTTTGCGCTAAATTCAAACTTATAAATAATTTTAAAACTGTAATTCTTTTTTTATGGGCGCAATCTGCAATATGGTTTCATAAATTAACGATTATCAACTACTAATTGGATGTGTCGATAATATTACTTTTAAGTAAGATATTTTTTTGAACATTTTGAGCATAATAAAGAAGGTATTTAAAAGTCTGGACGCAGCAAGTGCGTTATGGTAGTCAATTTTCATAGAAATGATCTGCAACAAATATCTTTTTAGCGAATTTTCTTTAAGAAAAATTCGCTATTAGAGAGGTCACGATATATATATATATATATATATATATATATATATATATATATATATATATATATATATATATATATATATATATATATATATATATATATATATATATATATATATATATACATATATATATATATATATATATATATATATATATATATATATATATATATATATATATATATATATGTATATATGTATATGTATGTATCCGAGCGATCACTCAAAAAATACTAAACTGATTTCAATTAAACTTGGCAAAAATCTTCTTTCAGCCTTTATGCTCAAGTTTTTCCGGTACAAAATCGGGGAAAACTTTTTGAAAACGATATATTTGTATAAGTAGCAGAGTAATTGGAATGAGACTTTACATGTGGCTAGAAATAGCGCAGATAAACCTATGTTGTGAATTTTAAGTAATTTGGTACACAATATTTAGAGTTTTTTCCAAATTAAACTCAAAATCCCAAAGACATGCGTTGAGACGACTTAGTGGTTAGAGTCAAATGCTGACAGACATACTAACCGAACCAACAATCGTGAAATCTCGGCCGCAGTTATGGAAAATGACAAACGACATGAAATTAAAAAACTCTGGACGCAGCAAGTGCGTTATGGTAGTGAATTTTCATAAAATTGTTTTTAATTGCATATATGTGTGTTTCCTTTTTAAGAAAGCAGACATCAATTTTGGTTACCAGTATAACCTATATAGTAAAAACAATGTGCCATGTTTCATAAAAATAACTTTTTTGTGTGAAAATGTACAAAAATTTCCAAAAGTAAACCCAGCAAACACGCAACCATCGGCCGTCTGCCGGGATAATGTCGTCTGTGCTGGTTCAGTAACGGCAACGACGAAAAGGCGGTTTACCCTTACCTTATTGGCGTTGGCAAAATGCAAATAATATTTACGGTATTCCGCAGTACCTAACCAATGTTGGCTATACAGTGAGAATTATCGCTTGTTCCTAGTAGCGGCAAAACGCTGGATAAGTGCATGGTAGCCATAATAGCCCTCGTCTGCTCGTCTATCATCGTGAGCCGATAGTGTTGGCGCATGTTCATGGCGCTAGGACAAAAGAAAACATTAAAACTAAAACAACATGGCGTATGTTTATGTGTTGTAGTGCTGTGTGTTTGAGCTTAATTAAAGTAGAATGATAAATGATAAAACGCAAGAAGTTATCTGTCACAAGGCAATATGTAAGTGAATCATTTTTTAATTTATTTATAGTCTTATAGCATTATATTTAATGTAGTATTCTCACAGTATGCAAATCATAAGCACTTGAATGTATAGTTTGTAAATCACGCAAATATTGGTAACCGATTTTGTGTCAGCTCTTGTATTATTCACCATTCTTCCTCCATAATTAAGGGAAGGAAGTAACATTATTGAGATTGATTAATTCAATATACCTAACTAGTATTACGCTTTCAGCATTATTATTATACTTATTATTTGTAAATGTTTCGTTGTGGAAAATTTTTTGTTGATAAAGTGTCTGATTTTCAGGAACATAGTGAGGAAGAACCCTTTGTGTGAAGATGCCAGACAACAAAAAGGTGACTCATTAAAGTTTTGCCTTCGTAATGCAGCAGACAGTGAAGAATATATAGGAGACAAAAATATGTTTTAGGAAAAATATTGTAAGCTGAGCCTGAAATATAACTGAAGTGCTAGATGAAATGTTTTAAGTAGTTTACAGTTGTAAAAGATAATACATTCTCTGATGACGCTAACCTTGTTACTGAAACGATCGTCAAATCTTTAAAAATGTGCTGTGGTAAATTGGGGTCTCTGAAAGTGTACATATCAGTGCTCATCAGTTTAAAATAGTCACTTAGTGTTCACCTTCGATGAAATTTCAAACCTCAATTAGTGGACAAACCAGATGGACACAGCGTCTCTTGAAAAAAGACATCTTAGGGAATTGTTCGTGCAGTCAAGTGTACACACTCGCAAATATTTACTTGTTATTATTTTCACCAATTATTAGCTATAAATATTATACAGATCGTGTTTCATATATCTTTAAGTTTGTTTATGCGAGTGCATATGTGCTGAGTACACATGGATATTGGGACCATATGAAAGTATATGTACCTACTAAAATATTAATATTCACTTATATTGTTAATTAAATGGATTCTCAAATTACTGTTTCATTTATGAGTTTGTTTATTGATATTTTATTTGGCATTATTGTTAATTTTGACACATTTATACTTTATTTGTTGTTAATTGCAAAAGTTACTATTTTATTTTATAACATTAAAACGTTTAATATTATATAGGTACTTGGTTTTTATTTCATTTTTTCTATGTCCTATGATATAAGAAAACCGTTTCAATATTCTGATTTTATGTAATAATATAATCTAGCTCTACAAAATTAAATATCGATGAAAATAATGGTCTGTATTGATGGGTTATATTCATAAATTACCAATATCGTTTAACAATTTGATCGGTTCGTTATGTATACTTATTCCTAAATCATGTTGATCAGTATTGGACTATTTAATATATATATATATATATATATATATATATATATATATATATATATATATATATATATATATATATATATATATATATATATATATATATATATATATATATATATATATGCAGAATAGTGCTGGTCCTTCATAGTAGAAGTAGTGGGCCACCTAAAATTGAGCACTTGATATAGGTGCCTGAGAAATGCACATTTGATATTGAAATCAAGTAACCGTGTAGCGTTGGTAAGGTGCCTGACCTGTAATGTATGAGCTGGCTAACAGGCCGTTGGCCGGATGCTGGCCGGAGTTTCCTATAGTTACCGGCCCAGCATTGTATTCAAGCACTTCTCCAGCAATGCAAGTGCCGGGTACCGGCTATGACGCCAATACTGGGCCAGCATTAAAGGTTAGCTGGGAACTTAAAGTGTTCCCGGAAAAACTCGTTTCTTGGTCAACCTTATAGGTTAATAGCAAATTGAGCTATTCAAATTTGAAGCATTTAATGAAAATTCGCTACCATAACGCACTTGCTGCCCCGAATTTCTTTTCTCACAAACATGCATCGCTGAAAAATTCAAAAATGCAATAACATAAGGCGTGTTTGATTAAAAAAAAAGAAAATTTGTATCACCAACGACTTATGGGCCATGCTGTGATTGTAGAAATATTTTTTTAAGATGTAGCTCAAGACACCCTATAATTAATATATACAAATTTTCTTCATATCTTGTATAATAACGGATATATTGAGCTTTATTGATTTTTTACGAAAATTCGACAAAAATTATATACCATTAAACGATAAACTCTAAAGCTAAGGCTACTGCCAAGCATCAGAGAAGGGGTCTATTTGAAATGAATTTTCTGGAAACATTTTAGTAAAATGAAGGACAATGACGGTTGAAACTAAGACTTCAGAGTTTGTAAAAGATCCTTCTTAAGACATTTGATTTCCATATCCCGTATTAGATTCAAGTTCTTTGCCTAAATGTTGCCGATTTTGACGTTTTAAATCGCAACTTTGACGTTTTGAGGAAAACCCCAATTTATTTTTCTTTAAATGCCTATAACTTTTTTACCTTTTGACCTACATAGCTAAATTTTGGTAGGTGGCTTACCTATAAAGATATTAACTAGCGTACCAAATTTGGTTGCCCTTACTTTGTTAATTCCGGAGATATAAATTTTTTTCGAAAGAAAACAGAAAATTTTCCGGGAAAACCTGGGCAGATTTTCCTGGCTAACGAACTTATCCAAGCCATTTGCAAAAGGAATTTTTCCACCAAATTTAGTCAAAATCGGCCTATTATTTTTTGAGTTATCGGTGTGATACATATATATATATATATATATATATATATATATATATATATATATATATATATATATATATATATATATATATATATATATATATATATATATATATATATATATATATATATATATATATATATATATATATATATATATATATATATATATATATATATATATATATATATATATATATATATATAAACATATAAAAATTAACGGACCCCGGATATGTGTTCTAGGGGGCCTAGTTCGCGGTCATTTGAAGAAATTTTTTCAAAATTCAAAAGTCGGGATCTCCTCAATAGTGAATTTTTTTTAAGAAAATTCACTAAAAGCCTGGACGCAGCAAGTGCGTTATGGTAGTGAATTTTCATAGAAATGATCTGGCACAAAATATTTTATTATAACTTTTTTTTCTTGTAACATAGAAATCTAAATTTTGGTGTATAGTTTACTTTTTATATCGTAAACCTACCTACCAAATTTGGTTATCATAGATTTTTTATTTTTTAAGATAAATTTTTTTTTCAAATGAAAACTCAAAATTTTCCCGGAAAACCTCGTCCGATTTTTTTGATTAACGAACTTGTCAAATTCATTTATAAAAGGAAGGTACATAGCAAATTTTATCAAAATCGGTCTATTATTCTTTGAGATAAAAATTATTTTCGAATGAAAACTCAAAATTTTCCCGGAAAACCTGGTCAGATTTTCCTGACTAACAAACTTGTCAAAGCCATTTACAAGAGAACGGTAGATGCCAAATTTTAATACAATCGGCTTATTACTTTTTGAGATAAGAATTTTTTTCGAATGGAAACTCAAAATTTTCCCGGAAAACCTCGTCCGATTTTCCTGACTAACGAACTTATCCAAGCCATTTACAAAAGAAAGGTACATGCCAAATTTTATCAAAATCGGCCCATTATTTTTTGAGTTATCGGTGTGATACATATATATATATATATATATATATATATATATATATATATATATATATATATATATATATATATATATATATATATATATATATATATATATATAAACATATAAAAATTGAAACTGACCCCGGATATGGGTTCTAGGGGTCCTAGATCGCGCTCATTTGAAGAAATTTTTTCAAAATTCAAAAGTCGAGATCTCCTCATTAGTGAATTTTTTCTAAGAAAATTCACTAAAAGTTTGGGACGCAGCAAGTGCGTTATGGTAGTGAATTTTTATTAAATGCTTCAAACTTGTATAACTCAATTTTCTATAAACTTGAACGGTTGAATTTTGGGATGTAATTAGGCCTCTCCCAAGGCAACATATCCACCAAATGCCATTAAAATAGCTTTGTAATTTTCGGAGAAAAATTTTTTTTTTAAAAGAACACAAACTTTGAAAAAGTAAATTTTCTAAAAACTTAGAAAGTTGAATTTTGGTGTGTAGTAAGGTCTTTCCTAATGCACAATATCCACTAAATTTCATTAAAATAGCTTTGTAATTTTCGGGAAAAATTTTTTTTGTTGAAAGAAAACTCAAAATTTTCCTGGAAAACCTTGTCCGATTTTCCTGTCTAACGAACTCATCCAAGCCATTATTAAAAGAAAGGCACTTGCCGAGTTTGATCGAAATCGGTTAATTATTTTTTGAGTTATCGGTTGGATACTTATATATATATATATATATATATATATATATATATATATATATATATATATATATATATATATATATATATATATATATATATATATATATATATATATATATATATACAGGGTGTTACTTAATGATAGGGCGTAATTTCAAGGGCGCGTTCCTGAACAAAATTCAAGTAGAAAAGTTCATATAAACATGTGTCCTGAAGAGTCTGGTTTTCAAGATACAGGGTGTCAAAGTTTTAAAAAAAAAAATGGTTTTTTATTAATATCTTAATGATTCTTTTGCCCATTTTGTTGAAATCTGGCAGGGTTATTCACTGTAATAAGGCGCTAAGTTGGCACTAACTAAAAGATAATTATAAATTCCAGTGGCGTCTCGAGAGGCAGTCTCACGAATAATATTGACTAAAAAAAAATGTACGCTACTGAATTTTTTTAATTTTAATTTTTTTCAGAATAAGCACCTAAAAATAAAACTTTTTTGCCTCTTAATATTTTTTCGTATATTACTTCCTTTTCGAGGAAAAAAATGAAAACGACTTCATTGCATGTCGAATAATTGTTAAAATGAAATCAAGTTAATTGTGAGCGTTGCTAGGAAACGTTGTTTTGACATTATGAGCATAATGTTTTTGACTTTCTGTCACAGTTTGTTATTATTTTCCCTCTGGTCAAAAGGTTAATTGTGCTATTAAAAAATTGTAAATAACTATTCTAATTTGGAGATGACACAAATGCATTTCCTTTATGGTCTTGCCAATGGTAATTCGGCGGAGGCCCGGCGGCTCTATCAAGAAAGGTATCCTGATCGTGTCCTTTCAGGTAGACAATTATTCATAAACATTCATCGTCGTCTGACTGAATCTGGCAGTTTTAAACATAATACCTCTGACGGAAGACCTCGTACAATTCGAACTCCAGCAGTTGAGGAGGCTGTCCTACATGCGGTCGAAGAGAATCCTGCAACTAGTACCCGAAAAATAGGTAGGGAATTAAATATTTGCTATAAAACGGTATGGGAAATTTTAAGAGAATCCCTGTTGTATCCTTATCACGTACAAAGAGTTCAGGCACTTCTGCCAAGAGATTTTGAACCGCGTACGCAATTTTGTAGATGGTATCATCAAAGACTTTCAGAAAATCCTCACTTTGATTCCATCATTATGTTTACGGACGAAGCCCATTTTTCCAGAAATGCAATAATTAATTTTCGAAATAATCATAACTGGGCCCAAGAAAATCCTCATGCTATTACAGAGACACAGTTTCAGGAACAATTTTCTGTCAACGTTTGGATCGGTATCCTAGATGACTATTTGATTGGACCATTTTTTTTACCACAACGTCTTAACGGACAATCTTACAGTCATTTTCTACAAACTGATTTGCCACTGCTTCTTGAAGATGTCCCTTTATATTTACGTCAACAACATTGGTTCATGCATGATGGTGCTCCTGCCCACTTTAGCATATTGGTTCGTGAGTATTTGAATGGAGCTTACCAAAATCACAAACAAAATCACCACAATTCTGGCCACCTAGATCGCCTGATTTAAACAGCCTAGATTTTTATTTGTGGGGGCACCTAAAAGCATTAGTTTATGTTACACCAATCGAGACAGAAGAACAACTAAGGAATAGAATTGTTGACGGATGTGAAACCATACGTAACACTAATGGAATTTTCGAAAGAGTTCGTCGCTCGATGAGAAGGAGAGCACAAGCCTGCATAGAAGCGGGAGGTAGTCATTTCCAACATTTTTTGTAAATAGTTATTACTTTTCGTTTGTTAGATTTTAAAAAATGGCTTAGAAATAAATATTCTGAACGATCACAATTAACTTGATTTTATTTTAACAATTTTTCGACATGCAATGAAGTGGTTTTTATTTTTTTCCTCGAAAAGGAAGTAATATACGAAAAGATAATAAGAGGCAAAAAAGTTGTATTTCTAGGTGCTTAATCTGAAAAAAATTAAAATTAAAAAAAATAATTCAGTAGCGTACATTTTTTTTGTCAATATTATTCGTGAGACTGCCCCTCGAGACGCCACTGGAACTTATAATTATCTTTTAGTTAGTGACAACTTAGCGTCTTATTATAGTGACTAACCCTACCAGATTTCAACAAAATGGGCAAAATGATCATTAAGATATTAATAAAAAACCAATTATTTTTTTAAACTTTGACACCCTGTATCTGGAAAACCAGACTCTTCAGGACACATGTTTATATGAACTTTTCTACTTGAAATTGGTTCAGGAATGCGCCCTTGAAATTACGCCCTATCATTAAGTAACACCCTGTATATATATATATATATATATATATATATATATATATATATATATATATATATATATATATATATATATATATAGAGCATTTATACAGTAAAGCTCAATATATCCGTTATAATACAAGGTACGAGACAAAAATTGTATAATACTTCAATTATATCTCGTCTTGAGCTGCATCTTGTGAAATTATTTTGATAATCACAAGCCCATATGTCGTTGGTGATATAAATTTTCTTTTTTTTTTATCGTTTACTTACTTTGTTATTTCCGGAGATATAATTTATTTTCGAAAGAAAACACATAGTTTTCCGGGAAAACCTCGGCTGATTTTCCTGGCTAACGAACTTATCCAAGCCACTCGCATAAGGAAGGTATTCACCAAATTTAGTCAAAATCGGCCCATTATTTTTTGAGTTAGCGGAGTGATACATATACTTACATACATATATATATATATATATATATATATATATATATATATATATATATATATATATATATATATATATATATATATATATATATATATATATATATATATATATATATATATATATATATATATATATATATATATATATATATATATAAACATATAAGAATTGAAACTGACGCCGGATATGGATTCTAGGGGTTTTAGTTCGCACTCATTTGGAAAAAATTTTGCAAACTCTCACCATCGATACCTCTCTATTAGTGAATTTTTAAATAAAAATTCACTAAAAATTTGGCCAGTAATTGTTTTTATTTTAGGTTAATGAGAGAATAGGTTGTTTTTCGATTAATAATTTTAGTTTATATGAAAAGCTTGAATCATTGCCGAAAACATCAAAGTTGTTTGATTTTAGTTGTCCAAGACCCCAACCTAAAATAAGTTTTGTTACTAAATTATTTATTTCACACAGTAACAGTACGTATGCAATCAGGACGGTTAAAAATTGTGTAAATATTGTAAAATTTGAAAATAATTTCTTTCTTTATTTAAAATCGAATCTTAAAATTAATAATGACTGTATAAAGCTTGGATAAATAAACCTGTCAAGTCAATGACGATAGCACGTTGACAAAACCGATTGTCGTATGGCTCCATAATCGGCCCAAAATTATTTAATATATATCTAAACGATATTCAACATTTTGAAAAAGTCTGGACGCAGCAAGTGCGTTATGGTAGCGAATTTTCTTTAAAATATTTTTAATCGCAAATGTCTTTGTTTGATGAAAACAGGCATCAAACATGGTTGCCTATATAGTAGAAACAATGTGCCATATTTCATCGAAATAACTTTATTGTTTGAAAATATATAAACATTTTTTCAAAAGTCTGGATGCAGCAAGTGTGTTATATGGAAGTGAATTTCCATAAAAATGTTTTTAATAGCAAATGCGAGCAGGCATCAATCTGATTACCGGTAGTATAGCCTATGTAGTAGAAACAATGTACTATATTTTATCAAAATTACTTATGGTTTGAAAATATACAAAAATTTTCCGAAAATAAACTTAAATGTTGGTTTCCTAACCAACAAAGCAATTAATAGCAAATTGAGTTATTGAAATTTGAAGAATTTAATGAAAATTCGGTAAATTTGCAGATTAGCTCCCGAACGCTTTTCAAAAAATTGTTTTCAGAAACATTACTAGGACCCCACCTGGATGCAGAAACCACAAGAAAAATTTCTTGTTGACACCCCCCAAGGAAGTTACAGGACTGGAAGTGAATAGGGGTGCTGGGCGGGGTAGGTAGTAAAAAGTAAATATGAACAGAAAATGCGAAGAAAACCGCTTGAAAGCTGTCTATTTGAAGCCATATTCTCATTAAACCCTGCCTTCCCCGCACAGCACCCCTATTTGCCCCAGGTCACGTAACTTCCTTGGGGGGTATGAACAAGAAGTTTTTCTTGTGGTTTATGCAACGAGGGTGGTTGTATGCACACGAGGGGGGGAATGCCTACGGCGAAGCAGGACCCCCCCCGCGGTTCGAATTGTGGCAGATGTGGGGGGTTGAGGGTGGCTGCTTCGTCGTGGTGATTTTCCTTCCCCCTCGCGTGCATACAACCACCCTCGCTGCATAAACCACAAGAAAAATGTCTTGTTCCAACCCGCCAAGGAAGTTACGGCACCTGGGGGAATAGGGGTGCTGTAGGCAGGGTTTAAGGGGGATATGGCTTCAAGATGTGAAAAAGACAACTTTCAAGCCCGTTTTATTCGAAATTTCTGCTCATATTTTCTTTTTACTACCTACCCCGCCCAGCACCCCTACTCACTTCTGGTCCCTTAACTTCCTTGGGGGGTGTGAACAAGAAATTTTTCTTGGAGTTTGTGGATCGAGGGAGGGCCCTAGACAGGTTTCTCAAAACAGTTTTTTGAAAAGCGTTCTAGAGCTAAACTGCAAATTTACCGAAAATTCGCTACCAAAACGCAATTACTGCGTCCAGATTTTTTTCTTACAAACGCATCATATTTCGATAAAAAATGGAATGATGCATGAACGAATTTGTTCTATGAAAATTAGCTAAAAAAAATTATACACACCTACTCACTCCTGGTCCCGTAACTTCCTTGGGGAGTGTGAACAAGAAATTTTTCTTGGGGTTTGTGGATCTAGAGGGGTCCTAGGCAGGTTTCTGAAAACAGTTTTTGGAAAAGCGTTCGGGAGCTAAACTGCAAATTTACCTAATATTCGCTACCAAAACGCACTTACTGCGTCCAGATTTTTGTCTTACAAACGCTTCATATTTCGATAAAAGATGCAAAAATGCATTAACGAATTTGTTCTACGAAAATTGGCAAAAAAAATTATAGACCGTTAAACCATAAACTTCACTAAACCTACAGCGAAAGCATCAACTTAACTAAACCGACAGCCAAAGCATCAGAGAAAGAGTGTATTTGAAATGAATTGTCTCTAAATATTTAAGTAACATGAAGGGCAATGACGGTTGAATGTGAAACTTAAGGGTTTGCAGAACATTCCTCTTGCAACATTTTCTCTTCAAAATCCGTATTTGTTTCACGTTCTTTGCCCAAACATTGCCAATTTTGACGTTTAAAATTGCGAGTTAGACGTTTTGAGGAAAACTCCAAAATTTGTTTCTTTAACTGCCCATAACTTCTTTGTCTTTAAAGATAGATACCTAAACTTTGGTAGAGAGTTAATCCTTTATAATACAAACACGCGTACCAAATTTGGTTGCCCTTACGTTGTTATTTCTGGAGATATGATTTTTTTAGAAAGAAAACACAAAATTTTCCGGGAAACCCCAGTCCGATTTTCCTGGCTAACGAACTTATCCAATCCACTTGCAAAAGGAAGGTACTCACCAAATTTTATCAAGATCGGTTCATTATTTTTTGAGTTATTGGTCGGATATATATATATATATATATATATATATATATATATATATATATATATATATATATATATATATATATATATATATATATATATATATAAACACAGATCATCTCATTAGCTAATTAAAAAAAAATCGCTAAAAACACAAATGGCACTTTTTGCTGATGACACGGCCATATACGTACATTCCTTTAGCCCAATAGTTGCATCAAAGCAAATCCAAATCCACCTAAATATTCTGGCTAAGTACTTTCAAGACTGGAAAATTAAAGTGAATTCTAATAAATGCGAATCCATAATATTTAGCAAAAAATATATAAAAACAACAAAATATTTCAGCCTATCAAACTAAACTTGGAAACAATTAAAATTACTAAGGCAATTAAATATTTAGGTGTTTCTCTCGACGAAAAGCTAACATTTAAAAATTATATTGACAAAACAATCCAAAAAACTTATGGTGTCGTGAAAACACTATATCCCCTAATTAACAAAAAAGTAAGGTGTCTGTTTTAGTAATAAAATTATTATATACAAATCCATAATGCGACCCACGCTTATTTATGCAGCACCCATATGGTGCGGCGCGGCAAAAACTCACACCAAAAAATTACAAATATATCAAAATAAATGCCTGAGATTGATCCTAAATAAAACTAGATATACAAGAATTAGCGAATTACATAAAATTACTAACATGCCACTTATAAGCGATAAAATCGAAGAACAAGCAGAAAATGTTTACTCCACACAACTAGATAATAACATTGTTCTGCAAGATATTGCAAAATACAAGCAAAACACCATAGATTTTCGCCTAAAACATAAACTTCCATATCAAGGATTATCGTTCTTTCCGAATCGTTCTAAAACACACAAATCAATATTAATAATAAATTCTAGCACTTACCATAATATAACCATACTTTGTAAATACAACAGTTAATAGATTAAAGTAGAAATACATAGGTTGTTATATATATAATGTTAGACCTTAAGTGATTAGGAAACTACCTCAAAAGGAAATTTTATTAGATTAAGTTAGACGACAGTGTATAAGCTTTATAGCTGGAGCATTGTAACAGATTTTATTTAAACTTGTACATATTTTGTATTTAAACTATATTAGATAATAAAGCTTGTTGAATTTAAAAAAAATATTTTTGATTGTCGTACGATCACCGAAGTTAAGCAACCTCGAGCACGGTCTTTTCTGGGATGCGTGACCACCTGGGAATATCGTGTAGTGTTCCCTTTTTTAGTGAATTTTTATTTAAAAAAATTCACTAATAGAGAGGTATCGATGGTGAGACTTTGCAAAAAATTTTTCAACTGAGCGTGAACTAGGACCCCTAGAACCCATATCCGGGGTCAGTTTCAATTTATATATATATATATATATATATATATATATATATATATATATATATATATATATATATATATATATATATATATATATATATATATATATATACATGTATTACAAAGTTATTTTAATGAAATTCGATGGATATGTTGCCTTGCGAAAGACCTTCCTACGCATCAAAACTCAACTTTCTAAGTTTATAAAAAATTAGTTATTGAAATGTTTAGTTTTTTTTAGAAAAAAATTGTTTCTCTGAAATTTACAAATTTATTTTAATGAAATTTGCTGAATACGTTGCCTTAGAAAGAACCCTACTACACACCAAAATTGAACTTTCTCAGTTTATAGAAAATTGAGTTATTCAAATTTGAAGCATTTAATACAAATTCACTACCATAACGCACTTGCTATCTCCCGAACTTTTTTTAGGTATTGACATTTTTGTTTTGTTCTTATTAGCGAATTTTTATTTAAAAAATTAAACGTATTTAATTTTTAAAAATCGCTAATAGAGAGGTATCGACTGCACAAATTTTAGATAACATGCTTTAAAATTGTACATTTAATACAGCCACAAGCCTAAGCTTATTTGTATTGTACCTTGTAAAATGTATGTCAGAAATAAATTCTAAAAAAATTCGGAACGCAGCAAGTGCGTTATGGTAGTGAATTTTTATTAAATGCTTCAAATTTGAATAACTATTTTGTATAAACTTAGATTGCTGAGTTTTGTTATGTACTAAGGGCTTTCCCAAGGCAACATATGCACCAAATTTCATTAAAATAGTTTTGAAACTTTCGGAGAAAAAATTTTCTCGGAAAACCATGCTCGATTTTCCTGGCAAACGAACTCATCCAAGCCATTAATAAAAGCAAGGTACTTGCCGAGCTTCATCCAAATCGGTTAATTATTTTCTGAGTTATCGGTTGCATATATATATATATATATATATATATATATATATATATATATATATATATATATATATATATATATATATATATATATATATATATATATATCGTCGTCCTCCGGACGTATGGGGTTAACTGACAAAAAAGCGGATTTGAGTTAAACCCTGCAAAGTGACTGTTTCACCATGCTTTAAGTTGGTAATGTAATATGATACTTGGACCTATCTTATATATCTTAAAATATTGACTGGACGAAGAGGCTTATGTAATTAGGCCTTTTCGTAAAAAAATGTATTTAGATGACATTAGGAAAACGTTAGTCTCACGAAGAGGCCTAACTAACGCCCTGCGTCTGCGCCTGTATATATATATATATATATATATATATATATATATATATATATATATATATATATATATATATATATATAAGAATATAACACAAACCACTGTTTTAAACATCGACATTCCTGATAAACACAAAATATCCAAACAACCCGAAGAATATATCGCTGAGGGGGAATCAAGAGAGTATGTACTAGTGAAAAAAAAAAATCAACACAAAAAGAAAGCAAGGACTCTGCGAAGTTCTGGTCTCCAATACGAGTCTCCGACCAAACAACTGATTTTCCCTAAAAGAAAAATGGGTATTGGTTGCAATGCTGAATCTTGCAAGAGAATTGGTAAGAAATATTTTTTTGTTTAGCGATGATATTAGGCAGAAATTTTTTACCTAATTTCATAATCTAGGGGATTTGCAGTTGAAACGCGAATGTATAGTTCGTTTTATTAATCAGGAATTTATTAAAAGAAAAACGGTATCAATGCATCAGTCCAGGCGTCGAAAGACTAAGCATTTTTTTCTTCCGTTGGAGGGAAAAAAAGAGATGGAATGCAAAAGTTTGCTTTTACATACATTAGGGATTGCCGATAAATCCATGCGTACTGCAGTTAAAAAAAAAAAGAAAGCACCGCTATAATTACTAAAGATGTGTGTGGAAGTCGCCAGCATTCGTAAACTTTAAAATACAAAGCCTTACTAAAGTATCTGTAATCAATCATATTAAACGATTTCCAAAAGTGGAGTACCACTGTTGCCGTAAGAGTTCAACAAGGGAATACCTAGATAACAATTTATCTCTGCGGAAAATGTACACATTTTATTTAGAACATTGTGCAGAACATGGCATTGAGAAAGCGTCTTTTTCTTTATACAGTCAAATTTTTGAAAGTATGCAGCTGTCTTTTCATAGGTGTGTGGTTTGTGCTTCATTTAACCTGCAACAGGTTATTCATGAACCTATATCGAATGATAACAAAATCTTCTACAAAAGAATGTTAGGGGGGGGGGGGTCAAAATAAACATTCAATTACAGCCTCTACTCTATTGTATGTAATTAACAACAGCACGAATTTAGAAGAGATATTCCTCAGATACTTTTCCCCTCACCATGGTCAAAACGAAGGAGACTCGGCACACAGCTCGATTCCAAATGCTCCAAAAATTAGCTGGTGATATCATGGTTCCCACGCAGCTCATTTAAGTATTTCGTCCGGTGAGAAGAAATAGTCCATATACTGTTGTCCCATTTAATTTTTAGATATTAAGATATTTTCGCAAAAACTTCGACTTCTCTCCATACGTAGGTATAGATGATATAAATTCAGACAAAAACATAAAGTGGAATGAAATGGTTGAGTTTGTTGTAAAAAAAGTGAGCCGATAAAGATTTATTTTAAGAATAACCATTTAGAAACTTAGTACAGGTCAATCAGTTTATAAAGGCAAACATCTGCTTCTGTTATGCATTCAGTTATGCACAATAATATACTCAAGGTTTACAAAAAACCACCTCCAGTGGTGCAACACCAGTTGTAAAAGAAAAAGAACACACGGATTTTTATCGCTCGTTACCTCATTAGACAGCACATTTTCGTTTTTGTCTGTAAAATATAACTTAATAAACGCATTTCTTACTCAGTATGGCCTTTTTGTATTAAATAATCGAATAATCCCAAAGCTATCTCATTAGTTATAGTGGGCTTATCCCACAATTTTCTTTTTTTTTTCGGCCACAAATGGGCTTACAAAAAACAAATTATATGGGGACCTTTTTTGATTTTTTTACTTTACTTATTTTAAAATAAATTTGCGGTATTTTATATTTTGATATAAAAAATACTAACTCTTTTGGAATGAAACACTAAATGTTTAAATTTCACGTCAAAATACTATAAAATCTTTAAAACGCTCTCCTGAAAAATAATGATACATGAGTTAAGCCCCTACATCCTGAGGACGACTATATATATATATATATATATATATATATATATATATATATATATATATATATATATATATATATACATATATATATATATATATATATATATATATATATATATATATATATATATGATACGATAACTCAAAAAGTTATTAACCGATTTTGATGAAACTCGGCAAGATAGTCTTTATGCATTAATAGCTTAGATAAGTTCGTTTCTCAAATCGGGCAGCCCCTATGTTATTTCAAATTGAATTACAGATTATGTAATTTAAGTTTTATATATTTGATCGGCAAATTTTCGTGTAAAATTAATTTAAAATATATGTCAGTTTTCGCAACAATATTTTTGTCGAATTATTGTGAAATGTTAGTGATTATCAAGTACTGTATTATATAAAATATATAACAGATTATTGTAAAAAAAAAGGTGTTTGCAAATTCACATGGAAAATCTGTTTTCGAATTTTCTTGAAAAGTAATTTGTTTAGCAAATTGTGTAAAATATTTTAACGTAGCTAATTTTCGTAAAAAGAATTGTATATAAATTTTGTGAGCATTTAAGCCGATTTTCGTAAAATGGTTAATTTTCGTGAAAGGGGTTGTTTGCAAATTTTTGTGTACGTTTATTGTTTTTAAATTTTTGTCAAAAAGCTTTTTGTTAATAATCATACATTGGCTAGTGTAGTTTTTGTGTAAATCGCTTGAATTGGCTCGTTGTCTAGAAAATCGGACCAGTTGTGTCGGGACAATTATATTTATTTTCGGAAAATGTTTATATTTTTTGTGCAATAATATGTGTAACACGACCCTACCTTGTTTACAAGGATACCTTGGCCTGATTGTTATATTTCATCCCCATAGAAGCATGCGGGGTACGCCAGCACTATCGGACCTTTTTTTCTAAATAAAAAAAAAAATCCGAAGAAAAAAATTGTATATCAAAAAAATAACCAAGTTATTTTGATCAAATTTGGTTGGTATGTTGCCCTCGTAAATACCTTACTCCACGAAAACTCAACTTTCTAGGTTTATAGAAAATTGAGTTATACAAATTTGAAGCATTTAATGAAAATTCCCTGCCATAACGCCATTGCTGCGTCCCGAAACTTCATCTTGTGACAAGCCGTCAAGGATTTGCTCTTCATTCTTCAGATACCCTTGTTTTATTTTAACACTTGAAGAAACAATAGTGCAACTTCAAGTCTGAAATTATAATTTTGTTATTGTTGATATTGAAAAAAACGGCTTGATTAGGTTGACTCAAATGAAATCATACTGGCGATTATTAAGGAAAAATAACTGCTACGTTTATAATTTGACAGATACTTTTCCTTTTCTAAATATGAATTAAGTTTCCTTCTGGAACTCTTTTGTATAACTTTAATGAAATTGGTAATACAAGTTTCTTTTAAAGAGACTTACACTATCTACAGATATAGCAAAATTTAGTTCTTTAGCTTCATAGAAAATAGAGTTTTGGGCATTTTTCTCAAAAGGAGTTACAACACCAAATTTTTTTGATAATAAAGAGATCGATGGTAACACTTTTGAAAGAATTTTGCAAATGTGCGCGTACCAGTACCTCTAAGATCGATCTTCAAGGGCTGTGTAAGTTTAAAGTATTAACTTTACTAATATGCCGTATAATATAAGTATATAATTCTTATGAAAATTCGCTACTATAACGCACTTGCTGCGTCCAATAATTTTTATTACTTTTTTTTCTTGTAACATAGAAATCTAAATTTTGGTATATAGTTTACTTTTCATATCGTAAACCTACCAACCATATATTTAATTTTGCCAACAACAATTAATACAAATCTATACTTAAACTTTACAACAAAAATGTTAAAGCACATAAGTATACTCATACTTGTGCGTACTTCGCCTTCTAATTAGTTACCCTATTAAAGCATACACCACAACAATTTTACATTAGACATCTAACCGTTCTTCGCTATTTAAATTCTCAACCATCCCACCATCCACTGCACACACACTCTCACCTCTATTCCAATGTGAAAAAATAAGGTATATCCAATCGCTCGAAGCATTATATCCCTCTAACGTCTCTCTGTTCAAAACCGTCCTCTCTTCCAGCCAATCTACACCAAGCACAAGTAGAAGACAACCCTCTCTCCAATCAATACACAGTCAAAAAAAACCACTTTTTTTGGATACAGGAGAGAGAAATGCTGCATGCAGACCTTATTCACAACACCGAAGTACGTGGGAGTTTTGAGGTACTGTGAGGCTGCTACTCACTAAAACTCCCTCCCAATGAGTACCGGACCTTAGTCCATACCTCCGTCGGAAAGATTTCACACAATGACCTTTGGGTTTGAATGTTTCCATTATGTTTTTGCCGCGGGGGCGTTAGCGGGTAATTATAAGCTTTGGACGCTTATGCTTATGTGGAAGTTGCTCATTTTAGTCGGTGGCACTACGGAGAAGATAATTTGGGTAAGAAGCGGCTTTTGCGAACTGAGTTGTGGATAGTTGAGTTATAAACTAAAGTATCGAAGGGGTTTCCAGATCAGAGTGACTCTGACTGTTTCTGACAAACCATGGCGCTCCGGTAACCATTCTCAGAATTTTATTCTGGATGATTTGAAGGGTCTTGATCTGTGTGTCTGCCGCGGTGGCCCATGCAGGGGATGCATAGGTCATCGCTGGCCGGATGATAACTCTGTACATAATCAATTTATTGTTCATGGACAATTTGGAATTTCTATTTAGAAGTGGAAACAGCTTCCAGATGAACATCGAGGCTTTTAGTCGGGCGTGTTGGACATGGGGGCGCCATGTTAAGTGTTTGTCGAGGAAAACCCCTATGTATTTGGCGGAATCTTGCCAGGGAATTAGACGGTTGTCTAACGATACGTGTTCGTGAGGTGTGTGTCTCCTCTTGGAAAATATGACTGCTGAATATTTATCGGGGTTTATGGCTAGACAGGATTTCCTATACCAGCCTTGCAGCTCGACTACGGCGGTCTGAAGTCAAGCAACCACTCCCGCTTATACACACATTTATACTTACCCACAGACACCCGCTAGCTCCCACCTTCGCACACCCACCCATAAGTCACAAGCATACAATCACACATACCCGAGATACTCACACGCTAACGCTACGCCCACACTTGCACACCCACGTATAGAGCACTCCTCCATTGCTATTCATTCGTAACAACAATTATAAGCTGTCTTTATGTATCATAGTTTTTTTCAAAAATTCTGTATTAAGATTTTTAATCTTTCGTAATTTTGCAATATGTATTCCTTTATTATTTTTTTTACGAAATTTATAATTATTTTCTATAATCTTAAGTTTTGCTGGTACAAGATTATATAATCTTGGTCCAAGAAAGTCAATAGTTTTCCGTGATATATATTTTTTTTACATCTTGATGTTAGTATATTTCTATTTGTCACCTGCCTTGTTAGATATTGATGCTGTGTTTGCTCTTGTAATAAGGCTTCCTCGTGGGTATACTGTACGAGCGCAAGAATATACAACCCCTTCATATTCATAATACCCGTATTTGTTGTATAACAATTTTGTGGAATAATCAACTGTTTTGTTTAGTATAGTTCTTAATATGAAATTCTGTGTTATGCAAATCGGTTTTAATGTCGATTTATAAGTCGAATTATAAGCTGATCCCCAACAGGATATTCCGTTTCGTAATATAGACGCTTCCAGACTATCATAAACCTTAAGCAAAGTATTTAGAGACATTATATCTCGCAAAACATAAAAAACATTGATAAGTTTACGCAGCCTAGTATTCAGATATTCTATGTGCGTTTGCCATTTTAAATTCTTATCTACAATAATACAGATGTACTTTAGACTATCTACACTCTTAGTGGGGTCAGTATGTCCAGGGATAACTATATCTGGAATTGTTTCAAGTCCAGCGGATGTTGGCGAGAACGCAATATATTCTGTTTTCTTGACGTTAAGATACAAACTGTCATGGTTTAGCTTACGGTTGAGTTCCCCAATCAATAACGCTGCACTTCGGATGGTCTCTGGCCAGTTAGTCCTATCACAGAGTAGAACTGTATTGTCCGGGTATGAAATCAAGGATACATTATCGTCGTCAAAAGCTGCCAGAGCGTCACTGATGTATATCAAGAATAAAACTGGACCCAAAATTGTTCCTTGTGGGACTCCTCTTTTTATTGTCAATGGTTCGCTTGTGCTGTTATCTAATTTCACTACTTGTTGCCTGTTTTTCAAATAGTTTTCAAGCAAACTCAACGCAACTTCTCTAAAACCAATGTTTTTTAACTTACTCAAAAGGGTTTCATGAGAGACCGTATCAAAAGCTTTCTGAATATCAAGAAAGACTCCGATGACTTTCCTATTATTTTCAAAATTGCCCACAATAGTTGTCTTCAGTTTATGAAGAGCATTTTCTGTTGATTAACATGTTCTAAAACCATACTGGTTCTGGGAGATAATACTATATTTGTCAAGAAAGCTAATCACCCTTTTTTAAGTCACTTTTCAAAAATCTTTGCGAACGTATTTATTAGACTAATATGGGTCTATAGTTTTTCATTAGCAGTTGGTCACCTGTTTTATGTATTGGCATAACAACACATTTTTTAAATAGTGGAATTTTTCCTGTCTCAAATATTTTGTTTATTATAATTACCAAAGCCCCTACCACAAACTGGTGTGCTATTTTAGCGTAGTAAGATGTTATGCCATCCTCTTCAGGCGTAGAATTATTTTTTAAGGAGTTACTAACTTCGCCATGCCCCAGGTCCTCCTGTCGTCTCCAGGTGCCGCCATTGCCCAATATTGAGCGAGCGGTTCTGGAGCGCAAGCATCCTGACCACATCCTCTAGGTCCACCTCTTGACTTCTGAGCCAAAAGCCGAATCGGACCAGCCATGGGGAGCCCACTGCCCTTACGGCGCTGAAGGCGAACTCCCCCACCGCCGTCCCGGACCAGCCGTTGAGAAGCCAACTCAGGGACTCGCCATCCTCGGCGGTCACCAAGAACTACCCTGGTGATGACCATCTGCATATCCCTCCTACCCTCCGGACCGGACGTTCCCGAGGAGCCAGGGCCCGCACCAACGGCCGGGGTGGCGGCAGCGCCTCCCCCTCGCAGGAGTGGGAACACATCACACAACATCTCAGGACTGCAACTTAATATAGGGGTAAGTTGCCTTAAATCACCATAATTTACGTTTACCTACATGCCCCTGTCCTGTGTTGGTTCTTATGCAGAATACCCTGTATATTTTTTGAATGATACAGATATTAAGAAAATGAAAGATATGAAATATTGGATTTATCTTCAAAATTTACTGATTTTCTACCATTTAACTGGCCTTTTATATATTTTCGTATAAGCAAGCTCAACAGGATAGAATTTGAACTTCAATCACTCACCCTTGTGTAGGTTACCATATTGTTCCAGTGGCTACACACACCTGTAAACTCAAGTTCAGATACGTAATAAGTCAACAAATCGAGTATTGCACATATATTCAGATTAAGTATGTACTTATAACAAATACAAAGAAATGTCTGAATAAAATATTAATAAAACAATTAAAATTTCAGTAACATAAAAATCAAATAAATAAAGATACAGTTCTTGGAGTTGCCAGAAAATTTAATAGCCAAATACAAAGTTTCCAAGATGAATAATCGCGGTTACCCCACTGAAGTAACTTGAAATTTGGCTAGACTATTGTTCCTACAGGCTTTCAGTGTGGCATTAAAAGAATTGCAATACACAATAGTACTTACACATTTATAGAATACAACTAAATTGGACAGAACATACCACAAAATCACACTCATTTGCACTTACACAAAACTACAACTGAAAGTCATCGATCAGACCTTTTGACCCTTTCCTTGTCACCAACAGCTTGGATATTCTGGTTGTAAAGGCATACTTTGGCAAAGTGATTCCGTATCTGATAAATTGCAAGTTTTATTGTACATTCATCTTCCCACCATATGTTCAGGTCCACATTTTCTGCACTTTATAGTGAGACTTCTCACTTACTTCTTCCACAGAGGTAAAAAGCCCGAGATGTTGCTCAGACAATTTTATAGATTTGCAGTATTCTGGCATTTTTCCAGTCCTTCAGTCCATCCACATAAAACGGTGGTGGTGGTTTATATTGCATAACTTAGGTACTATTGAAAATAACACAATTTTTAATTATATATTATACAATGTAGGTGTACCTAATTCGTAATATGATCCAGTCTTAAGCAAAATTGGCGAACTCATCGTGTGTCAACTACAGGAGGTGCTTTAAAACTTGTTTTTTACTTGGTTCGTTTTAGTTAACCTGGCGCCATGTTTTAGTTGGTTCTGTACTCTGGATCTATGTTTGCAATTCTCCGTGTTCACGTCACATTATTATTATTAATTAATTATGTTAGAATAAAACCTTATACAACATTGATCACAGACTATTAATTTTGACATTAATTTTCATTTACGTCTAGCGGCCATCTTGCCATTTGCCATACTCCCTTCCCGGCGGCATGGACATGCGCTCTATACCTAAAGAAGGCATTGCCTAATATACAATACGTTTACCATATACAGGTAACAGAATGAAACATGCAAAATAGTTACTATTTTAATTCTCACCACTATACCGCAATCATCATCTCTTTTTCATTAAATTTTAAATTTTTATAATATTATAAGGACATCTCAAGCACATTCTAAGCGAATATTCGGAATAATAACCTATTCAAATATTCTCAGTATATTGATGAAGGATGTGATTGAATGAATGTACTCAGAATATTCAAGATTGAAGTTTGAAATTCCATAAATGTTATTAGAACATTCCGAAACAAATATTTTGAAAAAATAATGTTCTCACATTGTGAGAACATTCTGACAATATCTTGTGCTGCATGGGAAGGGACGGTCACCGAAACTACAGAAATTATGGGAAGGTCCTTATAAAGTGGTCAAAAGGACCAATGACGTTGTCTAACGCATTCAGAGAAGCTCGAAGAGCAAGATGAGGGTGGTCCATACGCACAGACTTACGCCATACCAAGAAATGTCAGAATTCGACCGGGAAGATCGAATATAAGAGGGGGACAGTGTCACATTTGCCTATGAGAATTAAATTTATGGACTTTATTACTTCTATGGTTAGTTGTAGTGTGTTGGTGACAGCGAACACTCTGGAATGATATTCCTAGAAGGGACCAGAAGTGACAGGTGTAGAATAGTGTAGAAAGTCTAGAATCTCTAGAGATAGTATAAATAGGCGAGCGGTACACAGAGTAAGTTAGTTCAGTATTGAATTAGTGTGGTGTAGAATAAGTGATCATAGAGTATTAAGCGAGTCAGCAGTAAGTGTTGGTGTATTAGAGGCGATCATAGAAAGCGAATAGTGGAATATAGTTCTATGGACCTTTAGTAAGAGAGAGAGAGAGAGATAAATATTTTAGTTGATACTGGTGTTGGAAAATAGTTGGTTATAATAAAATAGTAGTTTGAAAAGCTGTGTTTTGTTAGTCAACAAATCCACAACCCAGTAGAACGTGACAGTATTATTTTTCTTATTAGTATACTTCAAAATGTTATCCTCTTTTTATTCCCAGGTAAGATAGCAAAGCCACTGATGATTATTCCAATAATTTCGACCCACCTATAATGGTAATCTATATTTTGATATTTCTTTACAATTATAGATCTACCCAACAAATAAACCTATACAATATATCACAATAAGTTTCTTTTAGGACTACAGTGGTGTCCAATGACTGATTGCTTTTCTTATAAGGTACATCCAATTGACCGCAAATGCACAAAGCGTAACATACTTTCAGAACATGCTAGAATCTTTGACCCTTTGGGTTTCTTGTCCCCCCTCACCCTCTCTGCGAAGCAGCTGATGCAGTTGTTGTGGCAGCTAGGCATTGCTTGGGACGAAAAACTGGAAATCGAGTCTAAATGGGTTACGTACAAATCGCACCAGTCTTGTTTGTCAGCGTTGTTAATTCCTTGTTACGTGTCTGCCGAGGGTATACTTTCTTCTGCCTTGCATGGATTCTGTGATGCTTCTGAGATTGGATATGGTGCAGTAATTAACATGTGTGTGGTATCTAGCAGCGAAGCCTCAATCTACGGTGTCACGTGACCCGTGTTTTGGGGTGGATGGCAAAGGGGGATGGTGTCGTGAACGGAACCTCTGGAGTACCGGGCAACCCTCCAGAGTAACCCCCTTGCACCACACAGGGGGTTCTGTTGGTGTGGACAGTATTTCCTCTATTCTCGTAGGAACAACATGAATATCATAAATACATATAAAACCAAAACCAATAAGGCTCAAGGAGTGGCTCCGGCTACAGACTCGTGCCTTGAGTCAATTCCTGAAACGGAGAGGAGCCAGAGGGCGGCAGCGTCAGCGGACTCTGGAGGTCTCACGACCGACGCAGATACGGGGGATCGGGGGTAGCTTCGGCCACAGGCTTGTCCCCCGACACCCAAGGAGGCTGGATCGCACCGGATGGCGGTGAGGTCCGCGGACTCTGGCGGCCCCTCCACCAGTGAGGACCCTACTGTATGGGTAGAGGTACTGCCCCGGCAATCGAAGCGTCTTTCCGGGGCCCAAAGAAAGAAAGAGGGCGACCGGGACGTAGACGGTCGAGAAACCTGTAAAGGCGCAAGAGGGGAGTGCGAATGAGAAGAAGCCGCGCTCGAACTCTAGCACGCCTACTACAGACAGACGTCCCAAAAGGGCCAGGGCGGCACCTGTAAAGACGCAAGAGGAGAGTGCGAGTCAGAAAAGGCCGCGCTCGGGCTCTAGCACGCCTACTACAGACAGACGTCTCAAAAGGACCAGGACCGGAACACCAGCGCAGACTGGCTCGTATAGGGAGGCTGTGGAGGGCCTCGGGGTGGCGGTGATTGACAGACGCCATCCTGAGGTCACGCTAGACCAGGGGACGGTGGACTTGATCCAAGCTGCGGTGTACTCTCTTCAAGAAGGGCAGAGACCGCCTCAGTTCCACCGGGCGCGCCTGGCGGGGGGCATCCTCTGGATAACCTGTGCCTTCCCGCACCCGCGGAAAACGATAAGGGGGCCTCGGTCAGATTTGGGAGGGGGCGGATTTGACAGTGGTCGAGCCCAGGGAACTCCCAAAGAGACGCAAGGTCCTCGTACGAATCACTGACACCGCCCCGCAGGAGACGTTGATCAGTAGACTGAAGGTCCAGAACCCTGAACTGGGGACACAACACTGGTCGGTTCTAAGCAGGAAGGCAGAGGAGAAAGGTCAGACTCTCGCCTTCTCGATCGACCAGGCGTCTTACAGAGCCCTTGAAGGAACCTCCTTCAAGGCATTCTGGGGCCTGGGAAGGGTTAGTTTCCGCCCACTGAGGAAACAACCAGGGGTTAATGGGACTTAGGTTCCTTCAGGTCAACCTCCAACACAGTAGGGCAGCCGCGGCCGGACTAATGATGGCTCTGAGGAACACGGATGTGGTCCTCATCCAGGAACCGTACTCCTATAAAGCAAGGGACTCGGCGGAGCTGTTGGAAAGCTCATCTACAGCAGATCCAGCGGGAACCCGAGGGGCTGCATTTTTGTCAGGGAAGGGATATAGTTTCTGCCTTTAATGAATTTCTGTTCCAGGGACCTGGCAACGAGCAAAATCCGATGTGGAACGAGGACCTCAGGCAAAGAAGGACGCAGGTTCGTAAGCTGTTTAACGCGGCCAAAAGGTCGGGAGCATGGGATGAATCTAGAAATGCCCTAACGACCTATAACAAAATACTGGGGGACGCCTGGAAGGAGTCGTGAAGGAGGCACTGCGAGGAAGTGAAGAACACATCCGAGGGTGCTCGACTACACAAGATCCTGTCCAAGGGCACTCAGACTAACATAGGCTCCCTTAGAACACCCACTGGAAGCTTTACAAGCTCGGGGAAGGAAACTATGGAAGAAAGCTCCTCTGAGCACTGCCCGTGCAGATATCTATAAAAGAGAGAGAGCTCACCAAAGGCACGTCGGTGGGCAAGGGATGGCAGCCTTTCGGTGAGAGTAGGGTCACCGATGAGACGTATAGCTCTCTTCTGAATTGAGTCCAGGATAGCGAGTGTAGAAGCGGCAGCAGCACCCCAGATGTGGGAAACCTAATTTCTTAGCAGCCGCTTCTGCAATTGATGTGACATGTTGGTGCCAATTGAGATTTCGATCCACAGAAATGCCAACAAGTGAAAAGGACTAATTACTTTGAATAACTTGGTTGTTTATTGTGATGGGTCTAGGGCTGGTGTATCTCTTATGAGAAAGACTTATAAGAAAGGAAACAAGACTGTGATTTGGTGGGGTTGAATTGTACAAGATTTCTACTTCCCCAGTCTAATATTTTTTGGAGATCCACGGAGATAGAACTCTCCATGAGTCTGCGATCCTCATCTAATTGGGCTAAAGAGACAGGCTTAGAATATTGTATATATAAGTGGAGGGTGCTGTCGTCCGCGTAACAGTGAACTGGGTTGGATGTGCTAGAGAGGAGGTCATTGATGTAGAGAAGAAACAAAGTAGGGGCTAAAGCTGAACCTTGAGGAGCTCCTGCATTAATTGGATATAGTTTAGAGGAATGGTCATCCACGACAACAGAAATGCTGGAGAGGAAATTTGCTGTCCAGGTACAGAGTTTTGGTGGTAGGCCATAGGCCGGAAGTTTATTAAGCTGCGCTGCGTGCCAGACCTGGTCGAATGCTTTGGATATGTCTAGAGCGACAATCTGGGATTCACCGTGTAGTTCCATAGACTTGTTCCAAGAATGGGTGACAAAGGAAAGGAGGTCGGCAGTTGATCTGCGCTGACGGAATCCATACTGTCTGTCGTGGATTAGACTGTGTTTTTCAAGAAATTTTAGTAAATCGATGCTTATATACTTTTCCATCACTTTAGAGACGACTGAAAGGAGAGAAATAGGCCTGTAGTTGCTAGGAAGCGCTTTGGATCCTTTCTTGGGGACGGGTTGTACTCGAGCAGTTTTCCAGTTAATAGGGAACATGCCTCTATTGCAAGATGTCTGTAACAGACGAGTCAAGACAGGAGCAAGTTCTGGTGCGGATTTTTTGAGAACAATTGCTGGGATCTCGTCAAGGCCAGAGGCTTTCCTGGTATTAAGAGAAGAGAGCATATTTCGCACCTTTTTAGTTTTAAAAATGATATCCGTCATTTTATTCGCGACATTGGGGACTGTTGGTGGTTGAACATTTGGAGGTGGGTTGAGAGTAGAGTTTCCAGCGAACAGCGAGGCAAAAAGTTCAGCCTTGCTCAGGGCTGTAGAAATAATTTCATCCCCTGAGACAAGAGGTGGGAACGTGCTCTTGCGGAAATTATTCCTAATAGATTTAGCAAGAGCCCAGAAGGGTTTGCTGCCGTTTGGGAAAATGGCAACATATTATTTTATTGAAAAAGATGCTCAACTTGAGCCACTTGACTTTCTTGACAATAGTAAAGCCTCTTGGCGAACTAATGATGTGTGATCCGTTAGACACTTGTTGAAAGGCCATCACAATTCGGTCTCACAACTATATCAATTGTGCAGGCCGATCGTTATCAACAACGCTTTTTAAATGACCCCAGAGAAAAAATTGAGCGTGGAGAAACCCGGAGATCTAGCTGACCACTCAATGGGCCCTTTTCTGCCTATACATTGGTTAGAAAATGCCATATTAAGGTATTGCCTTACCTCTCGACTGAAATGAGGTGGGGCGCCATCTTGTTGGAAGTAGACATTAGGGAAACATTTTCAAATAATTATCGGATACAGAGCAGAATATCTTCTCGTAATAATCTTAGATAGCGTGGACCTGTTAAAGTCCCTTCAAAGAAGAAGGGTCCAATTACATGATGACTAACAATTCCGGTTCATGCGTTTAGTTTTTAAGGATATTGGGTATGAAATTCTTCCATTTAATAGGGGTTACTGTCAGACCAATATCGACAGTCGTGTCTATTTACACTACCATTAAGGCAAAAGGCAACTTCATCAGAGAAAACAACGTAGTTTAAAAATCTGCATTTTGTTGAATAATCACGTGCGTAGAATACGTCCAAATTAAGAAAAAAAAAAGCAAACTAATGTCATGTATGGTATAAAATTCGTTGTTTCAACAGGAATACGGGTTAAATTCTAAACACAAATTTGTAGTAAAGAGTTCTGGATGTAGAGGCAATGAATATAATGGATAAAGTATCTGTGGTGAGTAAGCCTTTGAAAACTGTAATTTTATGTACCCACCCCCAATGGGTGAAATAATCATCTACTTGGAAATATTAGATTATGTTCTAAATAAATGTTGGAAGTTGTATAAGAACTTTAAAATAGTTATAGCCGGTGATTTCAATATAGATTTAAACACGGAAACAAATAATAAAATATCTTTTTTGGATTTACTACAAACCTACAATTTAAAACCAACAATCTTTGAAGCAACAAGAGTCACTAAAACTACTACTTCTACAATAGACAACATATTTGTAAATGTTGATCCGAATTTAAAAGCAAGGGTTATTAATTCGGCGCTATCAGACCATTATGGGCAGTTGTTGTCATTTTCTGGACCAACAATAAAGAATGAAAGATAAATTAGGAAAAAAAATACTAAGATAAAGCTAAATCAAATGTCAGACGAACTGAGCAAGATATATTGGACTGTAATTGACAACATACATGATGCAAGCGTATAACACATTTCTATTAATCATCAAAATTTTGCTGATTAAATTTTCAAACTTGAAACTGTCACCTCAAAAAACTCAAAGTCATGGATAGCAAAAGGCATAATTATCGCTAGTAAAAGTAACAGATGTTTGTACTAAAAAAATATTTCATATGAAACGAACATTACCAAAAATATATAAAAATATTATAAAAAGTTGTTACACAGGCAAAGAAGATATCGAGTATTTCTTATAGGTATAGTAAATGCTGCAAATAAAAATAACGCAGTTTGGTCTCTTGTGAATAATCATAATAGAAACACTAATAAAAGAAGTAGTTCACTTATAGAATATATATATATATATATATATATATATATATATATATATATATATATATATATATATAAAACAAACAACCGATGTAACTAATTTAAGCAAATTATCTGTAGTAATACGCTACGTAAAAATGGATGGGAGTGTACAAGAAAGATTTTTAGGCTTTAAAAATGTGACAGAAGGTCGTACCGCAAACGCTCTATATAAAATTGTGCTTAATATTATGAAAGATATTGAGGAGGTTGATAATAAATTAAATGCCCAAAGCTATGATGGGGCTACTGTTATGGCCGGACATTTAGGAGGTCTTCAAGCTAAAGTGCGGGAAACGTTCTCCATTGCTCTATTTGTACACTGTTGTGCTCATAAATTAAATTTAATTTTATCCCAATCTGTAAATCATATTAAAGAATGTAAAGTGTTAAATGGCTGCTTTTTTTCCAAATCTACGAAGCGCACACAAGCCTTAGACTCAATTGTTCAAAAACGTTTACCCAAAGTAGCTGCAACCCGATCGAACTACAACGGCAGACTTGTGTTAACTATATTTGAACACCGTGAATCGTTAATTTAACTTTTTGAAAACATAATGGAAAATAGCAAAAATTGGGACGCAGAAACAATATATAGTTCTAGAGGATTTTTAGATGGTTTGAAAGGAGACTTTAATTTTAATTTTTTACTTAATGTATTTTCGGAAATATTTCCGTTTTCAGATAATGTATTTAACATATTGCAATGTAAAATAAATTACATTGGTTTTTGCCCGAAAAAAATAGTGAATTTAAATCCATTATAATTCAAAAAAGGAATGAATTTGATAAGTTCTGGGAAAAAACAATTGAATTAGGAGAAGTGGAGCCACGAAGAAAGGGTGTGCGCACTGAACAATTTTCTACGAAATTATAGATCAAATTCAGCAGCAAATTAACTGCAGATTTTATCATCTCAGTGACCTGACATTTCTTGAATTGTGTAATTTTGGAGGATTTAAAGGGATACCTTTCCCAGAAGATTCATTCAAATCATTATTTCACCACTATGGACATTATTTTGACAAAGCCTTATTACGATCAGAACTTACAGTCATTTATGGACCCGATGTTATTGACACAAAAACTAACGTGAGTGAACTTTTAACTTTCTTAAAAGAATCAAAATTGGAAAATTCATATTCTGAAGTGTTCAAATTATGTGAATTAGTATTAACAATTCCTGCTACTAGTGCACCTTTCGAACGAAATTTTTCTATATTGAAACGTATCAAGAGTTTTGTTAGAAATTCAACAGGACAGGAAAGACTTTCCCAAATTTCAATTTTGTCAGTTGAAAATAAACTCGTCCAGGAAATGTCCCAGAATCCACAGTTACATGACGACATTATTAACGAATTTTCCAAAAACGACAGAAGAATCGAGTTACACTACAAATAGGTAAGTTTCTAAGAATTGCTTCCCTTATTTGAAATGTCACCGCACGCCCCTGTTCTCAACGATGCTTTGAGTTCGATTTTTTAAATATGATTGTATCAGTGTTAGTGCTAAACTTCTGATTCCATTCATGCTAGGCTTTGAGAATAATATAACATGTTTTACACTATCAAATACTTTACTCAAGCCTAAGCATAGTAAAGCTGTTTTTTATGATTTATTTAAGGCCTCTATAATTTCTTGTAGAGCTTGATAAGTTGCTCTGGTTGTAGATTTACCTCTCCTAAAGCCATTCTGTGTATCAGAGAGTAGTTTATTATTTTCTAAATAGGAGTTTATTCTAGTGTATATTATTTTTTCAAGTATTTTGCTTAATATTGGTAGAATAGTAATAGGCCTGTAATTTTTTAGCCATTTTTCGTCTCCTTTCTTGTATGCCATTATTATATCTGCTGTTTTAACTTATCTGGAAAGACATCTGTAGACAGGGTTAAGTTTACTATATGTATTTTTGTTGTGCAATATTTTTAACTAAAATGACTGGGATTTGATCTTCACCTAGAGAGTAGTTTATTATTTTCTAAATAGGAGTTTATTCTAGTGTATATTATTTTTTCAAGTATTTTGCTAAATATTGGTAGAATAGCAATAGGCCTGTAATTTTTTAGCCATTTTTCGTCTCCTTTCTCGTATGCCATTATTATATCTGCTGTTTTAACTTATCTGGAAAGACATCTGTAGACAGGGTTAAGTTTACTATATGTATTTTTGTTGTGCAATATTTTTAACTAAAATGACTGGGATTTGATCTTCACCTACCGAAGCAGTGTTTTTCAGTAATTTTATCGTGCTATGAACCTCTATATAGTCAGTGGGTAACATATATATTGTCTTTTATATTTTGTTTACATTTGAATATTCTACAATCTGTCGCAAATGTATTTACTTGATTTAGAGTATTTTGTATATATATATATATATATATATATATATATATATATATATATATATATATATATATATATATATATATATATATATATATATATATATATATATATATATATATATATATATATATATATATATATATATATATATATATATACAAAATACTCTAAATCAAGTAAATACATTTTTTGTTAACCGGTGTCGAAACTTGCGACAGATTGTAGAATATTCAAATGTAAACAAAATATAAAAGACAATATATATGTTACCCACTGACTATATAGAGGTTCATAGCACGATAAAATTACTGAAAAACACTGCTTCGGTAGGTGAAGATCAAATGCAGTCATTTTAGTTAAAAATATTGCACAACAAAAATACATATAGTAAACTTAACCCTGTCTACAGATGTCTTTCCAGATAAGTTAAAACAGCAGATATAATAGTGGCATACAAGAAAGGAGACGAAAAATGGCTAAAAAATTACAGGCCTATTGCTATTCTACCAATATTTAGCAAAATACTTGAAAAAATAATATACACTAGAATAAACTCCTATTTAGAAAATAATAAACTACTCTCTGATACACAGAATGGCTTTAGGAGAGGTAAATCTACAACCAGAGCAACTTATCAAGCTCTACAAGAAATTATAGAGGCCTTAAATAAATCATAAAAAACCGCTTTACTATCCTTAGGCTTGAGTAAAGTATTTGATAGTGTAAAACATGTTATATTATTCTCAAAGCCTAGCATGAATGGAATCAGAAGTTTAGCACTAACACTGATACAATCATATTTAAAAAACTCGGGACGCAGCAAGTGCGTTATGGTAGTGAATTTTTATTAAATGCTTCAAATTTAAATAACTCAATTTTCTATAAACTTAGAGAGTTTAATTTCAATACGTAGTAAGGTTTTTCCTAAGGCAAGATATCCACAAAATTTCATTAAAATAACTTTGTAATTTTCGGAGAAAAAATTTTTTTTCGAAAGAAAATTTAAAATTTGAGTAACTCAATTTTCTCTAAACTTAGAAAGTTGAATTTTGGTACGTAGTAAGGTTGAGGCAACATATATAGTAAATTTCATTGAAACAGCTTTGTTACTTTCGGAGAAAAAAAATTTTTTCGAAAGAAAACTCAAAATTTTTCCGGAAAACCCCGTCTGATTTTTCTGGATAACGAACTCATCCAAGCCATTAATAAAAGACAGGCACTTGCCAAGTTTCATCGAAATCGGTTAATTATTTTTTGAGTTATCATATATATATATATATATATATATATATATATATATATATATATATATATATATATATATATATATATATATATATATAAACATATAAAAATTAAACCTATTTAGAAATGAACTTTAATAAGATATTATGCTGTGACAATACCTCTCTCAAGCACCCTAAAATATAATCAAAATGTGCACAGTTATATATGTTTTATTTCTTTTTCCCTTGTCTTAATATACTACATATTTTATGACAATCGATTTAATTTACTTATTTGATTTCATAAATAGTCGGTTAATAGTGACTTGGAATGAAGTAGACACCACATCTTCAAACATATTAAGAGAATATGAGTAAATCAACAGCAACTGGGAATGAATTCGGTCAGTCGCCCAGCCACGTGGTTAAAAAACACTTTGTATGATGGTTACAACTCTAGATCTAAATAAAAGGACTGTAACAGCGGCAGAAGCAGAAGCAATGGAAGGTTGATGAATGAATCTCATGAGTCAATAAGAAAAGCATTGACTAACCAACAGCAACCACATACTTATGATTTAAACATGTTTCAAATTTGAATAGCTCAATTTTCTGTAACCCTAGAAAGCTGAATTTTGGCACATAGTTAGGTATTTCCCAAAGCAATATGTAGACCAAATTTTATCGAAATTTTCGGAAAAAAAAATTTTTTTTGAAAGAAAACTCAAAATTTTCCCGGAAAACCCCGTCCGATTTTCCTGGCCAACGAACTCATCCAAGCCATTAATAAAAGAAAGGCACTTGCCGAGTTTCATCTAAATCGGTTAATTATTTTTTGAGTTATCAGACGGATATATATATATATATATATATATATATATATATATATATATATATATATATATATATATATATATATAAGCATATAAAAATTCAAACTGACCCCGGATATGGGTTCTAGGGGTCCTAATTCGCGCTCATTTGAAAGAATTTTTGCAAAGTCTCACCATCGATACCTCTCTATTAGTGAATTTTTTTAATAAAAATTCACTAAAAGAGTCTTCATTAAAGTGCTGAGAACATAAATAAGAATATTTCGGCAGCGTATCCGTTTTTATACTTAAGGCTGCGCACCATTTTTCTCTCATTTCTTTAATAGATGGAAACCTAAAAATAGTGCCAAACTGACGTGCCGCCGCTGAAAATAGCAAACAGCAAGGTACTTACGTATGCAGAGACACCGTTGCCACATCCCCAGGTAATCTTCTACAAACAATACACCTTTTCACCATTTTGCCAAAACAAAACTCAAAATCTTTATTGCCAATCAAGGTAACACATAAAAATAAACTCTCAGTATACTTGCATACTATTCACAGACAAATACAAGCCACAACTGAGGATTAATAAAAATCTAGATACTTCACATGCAGCAGGAAAACGATTTAAAATAATGGGCTGAGTTTTCTGGTTATATTTACATAAAGAAGGGAGAAACCAAGGAAAATATATGTTAGTACATCTTTACATTCATAAATAACCCTAATGAAAGTGTAATGTCTTAAGTGACAGAAAAGTAATAAATTTGTCATCCTCAATGACTTCCTTGTCATCATATTCGGCGATTTAAGGATGAATTATTACATAGCGGCAACGCGTTAGCCACCACCCAATCAGAGCAGAGGACCGATGTAAACATAGAGTCCCTTGAATGTTGGCTTCAAACAATTCGGCTGTGTGCCCAGTCTATTCGTAGATAGATAGTCAATGGTTACAACTCTAGCTCTAAATAAAAGGACTGTAACAGCGGCAGAAGCAGAAGTCAATGGAAGGTTTGTGTATTCGGGAAACTATTGACTATTAATAACAACAATTGACTAAAAACGCTGCGAGTTGTAAGGCAAAAATAATTATACTACAAAGGTTATAAATGATAATACATTACAATAGGGTTATATATAATCGTAAATGCTTCCAATGATTAACAATCAGTGAATTCAGTATTATTGACATTTCTCGGAAACTTACAAATGAATCTCATGAGTCAATAAGAAAAGCATTGACTAACCAACAGCAACCACATACTTATGATTTAAACATGTTTCAAATTTGAATAGCTCAATTTTCTGTAACCCTAGAAAGCTGAATTTTGGCACATAGTTAGGTATTTCCCAAAGCAATATGTAGACCAAATTTTATCGAAATTTTCGGAAAAAAAAATTTTTTTTGAAAGAAAACTCAAAATTTTTCCGGAAAACCCCGTCCGATTTTCCTGGCCAACGAACTCATCCAAGCCATTAATAAAAGAAAGGCACTTGCCGAGTTTCATCTAAATCGGTTAATTATTTTTTGAGTTATCAGACGGATACATATATATATATATATATATATATATATATATATATATATATATATATATATATATATATATATATATATATATATATATATATATATATATATATATATATATATATATATATATATATATATATATATATATATATATATATATAAGCATATAAAAATTCAAACTGACCCCGGATATGGGTTCTAGGGGTCCTAATTCGCGCTCATTTGAAAGAATTTTTGCAAAGTCTCACCATCGATACCTCTCTATTAGTGAATTTTTTTAATAAAAATTCACTAAAATCGAACTCAAAGCATCGTTGAGAAATATAACAATATATAACAATATATATATATATATATATATATATAATATATATATATATATATATATATATATATATATATATATATATATATATATATATATGTATATATATATATATATATATATATATATATATATATATATATATATATATATATATATATATATATATATATATATATATATATATATAGATCACAAAAGAAACAGATAATTAAACATATCCGACAAGGGTCGATATTAGCACCACTTTTATACATAATATTTATAAATGACTTACCAGAAGTAACACTACAGATGAACTGAAAAGAAAAATTAAATCATCTGTTAATACACTAAATTCATGGTTTTCAAATAACAATTTAATAATGAACATTGAAAAAACCAAATTAATACATTTTAACTTTAAGAAAATAAACGAGGAGTTAATAACTCACCTGTAAGTCAAATAGAAATTGACCATCTTGACTGGAAGAAACATATTAACTCCATTGCCAATAGCATGTGAAGATATATATTTGCACTGAGAACACTGGCTATGATAACAAATAAAAATATAGCTATAATGCCGGTATAAAAAGTAGAATACAATATGGCATCATATTTTGGGGAAATCTACAGACGTAAGCAGAATTTGTATACTTCAGAAGAGATGTCTCAGAAGTATATTGAACTTGGATCAAACAGCAAGCTGTAAATCCTATTTCATAAGGGAAAAAATACTTACAGTCACTTGTATGTACGTTTTTAATGCAGTAATGTTTATCAAGAAACACAGTGACCTGTCTAAGGAATGTATACGTACACACGAGCATAATATTAGAAATAAAGATCTGAACAGCCAAAGGCAAAACTTCACATATTTAGAAAAAAAAAGTACATGCCGCCATCATATAAATATATAACCATATACCTAATGAAATAAAAAATTGCAATCACTCGACACTCAAAACAAAACCGAGAAAGATATTAGAAGAGAAGGCTTACTATACTGTTGATGAGTACTTAGCTGATAAAACAATACGAGGGGAAAAATATGGGAGACAATTAAATTTTTGTCCATTTTATTTTCTTTTGCTTTATTTTATTTTATTTGAATGTATTATTTTATTTGAACTTATGTATTTTTTGTTTTGTTTGTTAATTTGCTACCGTTTTGACAAGTTTCACACCCATTACGGGTAATGTATACATGTTGTATGAAACAAAATAAAGCATTATTATTATGACCTCAGCGTTTTAACTTTGGTAATTTTCATTAGTGTGAAACTGTATTTGATTATGCATGGCTACTTTATTTTATTTAAAACTCACAGCAACTGAGGGCTTACCCTCAATGATGGTCTTACCACCCTCTCCAATGTCGGAAAAAACAACTGCCTCCTGAATGCTGCGAACGGAGAGCAAGTTGTATGGCAAATCAACAGCATAGAGGACATCCTTAAGAACTCTCCCATATCTGTATTATGAACTTTTGCTTTGATTGAGGCATTATTCTTCGCTACAGAGTTTCTGAGTGGGTTCTTCAGCTTGGCAAATACGAAAACATTGGGTTAATTCACCAGGTTGTCTGTGGCTTTAGGGTCCGATATGAAATTTTTTTTTTTGAAAAACTGCAATTATTTTTGGTAGGCCTCCATTTGAAACCATACATACAAAATTTTGCCTGGAATCTGCAATAGTCTGAACAGAGTAGGGTCCTTAAATTTTAATTTATTGATCCTGGATGATTTCACTCTAAATAATAAGTGTTTCTTGACTTGGTTTTCAGCCACAGTATTCATCTTTTCTTTTTTTTTTGTTGGTGAAAGGACCTCGATTATTAACTTTTCTGTTGTAATTTCTCTTTGGATAATATTCCCTTGTGTTGTAACGTTGTTGGCTTATTTTTCGATCTTGATGAAAATGTCGAGTATGATTTCTAGAGGTGTGCGAACCCATGTTTTGCTCGAATCGAACTATGAACGAACCCAAGCAAATATGTTGCCTCGAACTTCGAACCTCTGAAATAGTTAAGGTTCACAGTCGAACTTCGAACTTCTAGAAATTCAAAATCGAACATCGAACTACCCAAAATGCTTCAGTGTTCATATATCATTTCCTTAAATACAAAATTTTGGAATATTGTAACATACAATATTTGATATGTAAAAGATTCCCACTCTTTTTACAAAAAGGAAGGATTCGACAAATTTGCAGGTTGATTGGGTGAAAATGCCTTCCGGTTCTGATTGTTGTGGAGATGGTCAGCGTTAAATCAAAAACACAAAATATTTGAAACTTTTTTAGATTTCTAGATGTATAGATAAGCTCAATTATAAATATGTTGTTGTTTGATATTGGTTAGGCAGTTTTAGCAAACAGATTGGGAAGGTTCAAAGTGAGCATGATAGGTATAAAATAACCACGTACAAGTTTAAACTGTCTCCTGATTGTGAATATTTAACAGTTTTGGCTCACTGTGAAATAAAGCATGTTGAAACCAGTGTTTTCCAAAAGCAATCTGTAATTATCCTCAAATTCTGAACATTTACGTTACCGATCGCCTTTGAACACCGGCATCATAATATTGTTACTGAAATAGGTGTTGGGAGGCTAGGATATACAAGAAAAATAATTCTGTGACTGCTAAATGGCTCCGTCGTGTCTCAATGTGTCCCATCTACTGCCAAAAATATGCATGAGTGAAATCTCTTGAAACTACGCTATCGACTCAATGAGTTTAAAGCGCCGCTACCGAGTTAAAGGGGCCGCAACTTCGCTACTTTTGGCAACATTCAATGCCTGTAAAGTTAAATTTCGAAGTATTTTTGAGCAACTAACTTCGAACTATTTTGAAAAATTACATATTTCGAACTTCGAACTATTTCAACATCGCTAGTGGGAACATATTTTCGAACCGAAGGTTCGGTTCGAGTTTGGTTCAGAATTTCGAAGCTTTGCACACCTCTAATGATTTCCTGTTCTTCTGGAGTCGTTGGACATTTTTGCCCTTTCTCGTTGTTTATTTTCCGTTCGTAAAACCTTTTTACTGATGTCAGCGCTTTCGTTTTTAAATTTAATATCATGATCCAGTGGCCTTGTCTTTACAAAGTTGAGACTTAAATTGTCCCCTAACAATGTTTGAATAGCAATAACAACGCCGTCATATGTATATAGTAAAGTTCATAATAGACGAACTACTTATCCATTTCATCCCGCATTGCTCCCTGCTAGTTCAATCAACATTTCATCGAATTCAGTGAAATGCTGTATTAGCGGCGTATCACTTACCAGTTTAAAACTTAATTTCTTTTGGACTGTTAATTGGATAAGCTCTCTCTTTCATAAATTGTATCGAGCATACACATAGTTTTGCTGTGTTCTCTTTGGTTATGACGCCAATCATGGAGTCACTTACGTGCTCAATTATACAGCTTTTAGCAGACTGCTCTAACTTACGTGAATCGTTCTGTGTGTCAACTTTGTCTGGGGGGCTCTTCTCAAGAACTTTTGAAGCATCTTTCTCCAATTAATGCACGTATACAGAATTTCCAAATACCATAATGTGTCACATTAACTGGTTTAATATTTCGTCTGGTCTCTCGCTCATTTTATAAAACTTCATTACACAGCTCTATATGCCTATAATTGTCACTTAACACTAACTAATGAATCATTACTATGCACTATACGGTAATTCCCCGCTTAACATCCTAGTTAGGGACCTACCAATCGCGACTTTAAGTGAAACGACGTAAAACGAATCATTGGCAATGAATGTAATGTACATACATATGTAAATATTTGTGACTGCAAAATAATTAAGAAAAAAAAACCAGTATTCATTTATGTATGTATTATGTATGTATGTACCTACAGTCTAAGTAACATTATGTACTCCTTTTTTACCTACTATTTTAGACCTTTTTTAGGATAACGTTATACCGAATCAGTTTCAATGTTAAACGATACATTTTCCTACAACAAACAGCGACGCTATAATGAAACAACGTTAGATGAGACGATGTTATGCGAGGACTTACTGTCTATTTATATAATTTTTCATTAATTAGACACGTAACTGGGCCGATAACTTTTTGAATTAAGGATATTTATTAAATAATAAAATATATTCTTAATAGTGTTTATTTTATCTCTTCACGATGTTACAGCTTATTTTAGACTACATTAATATTTTCTGATAATATAGATATATATAGTAGACTTTACACAAAGCAAAAACAATGAGTGTGTTTTATTCGAAGGTCTTCTTTTTCTTAAACTACGTTTTACTAATAGATATCGATCAAGGTGAAGGCTAGGTACAAGTGCACATGTCTGAGATTAATGTATAATTGAGTGACTGGTTTTTGCACTGATGTTCAATTACTCTCCATGTATCTATTCCAATAAAACATTTCACAAAAATTGTCAATTCCTTAACCAAATGTGTTAAGAAAGACACACACATGTAAACAGAAATGACCCGCTATACATCCAAGCTTTCGAACACTCCTGTTTTCGCTTACCCTGATTTCAAAAAGGACTTCTATTTACCAATACAGCGACTGAAGCAGTTTTGTCTCACAGTCAAAAGCCTGTTGTGTTTTACTAAATAGTGAAGAAAAAAATTATTCTACAACAGCATGTAAAAATTTTTGCTTTTTGTTTGACAGAAAATTCACCATTGAAACCGAACACACCTCTGGTTTGACCTTTTTTTTC
This sequence comes from Tillus elongatus, assembly GCA_964006375.1. Classification (NCBI taxonomy): domain Eukaryota; kingdom Metazoa; phylum Arthropoda; class Insecta; order Coleoptera; family Cleridae; genus Tillus; species Tillus elongatus. The sequence continues at coordinate 102,471,119 of OZ023267.1, forward strand.
AATTAAATAACCTAATTCCATATTAGTAGAATGGTGTCCGAAGTTAGAAGACCATGAATTTAAAAGTAAAAAAGAAAAGGAAAAGATAATGTTGCCAATGCATTTTCTCGAACTCCTACACAAGACATTAATGACATCGAAGACGATTATATATCTTGTATCACTTCTCAGTAACGTGTAATATTTACAAGCACTACAACATTGGAAGGGGACCCCATTTTGTAAGACCTGAAAAGTTAATATATGACTGTGCACTCTCCTCAAGAACTCCCTGTAGGCCTTATATCTTTATCTGATAAACTTCCCAATATTTTTTATGTTAAGTTGTATTTAAATATGGTTGTAAAGATGGAATAGAAAAACAAGCACTTTTTAAGATTTAACAAATAATTATTCATATTTTACAAAGACAGAGTGGAATAGAACATTTCATTAAGGAATATGTTAACCCCAACAACATTACTGCATTTCATTTTTTAAATAAATACTTACTGTTAAGACTATAAATTTTGTAAGAAATAATTTAAATTTATCAGTTAAATCAATTAGGTGTGACAAAAAATTATTACAGGACTACTCCAAGTCAAACCACAATGGTGTTAATGAAACATTTAGTCATCTGAGTAAATAATTGTACTGCCCTGAGAGCACATAAACCATATTAACAAATGTGAAACTCTTTTAATTATAATAATTTACGAGACAAATGAACATGGGGACCCCCAAGCCAAAAAACTGAATAGTCTCTATGAAATGCAAAACAACAAGAAACCAAAATAAAGTTATGCCCAAAGTAAGGCCCAATTCAAATGAATAAGAAATAAATTTTAATCACGGGACAATGCTAGTGCTATTTGTACATCCATTACTATTAAAACAAATAGCTATTTTAAAGATTCTATATATGTGTTGCCCAAATTTACCAATCGTTATCATCAAATACACTTTTGTTTTATCCTTACCCCACTAAAAGAAAATGATCAAACTTGTCTTAGAAATAGAGAAATAAGTAATTAATATTGTCCTTATAAATAGACAATTAATAATCAAATTAATAAACATACACTATAAAATACAAATTATATAAATTAACCGACACAAAAAATAATAAAGGCCTCCAATTCATAATAAAACCAATTAGCAATAATCTCAATCAGGATGATCAAAAAAAGTTATTAACAAACATTTTAATTGATTACTTACAAATTGAAATAATTATGTGTTTTTATTAATTAATCAGGTTATCCTGTGTTGTAGACACCTCTCTAGTAAACAAACAATTCGGGTGAAATGGGAACGTGAAGTGGACGCTGGACAATGTGCACTGTTGCCAGATGAGTATTAGCAAGGGTCATTTTAAATATAGAAGGAAATCAAGGGGTAAACAAATGTTTTTATTTTGTAAATAAATTATATTATGGCGTCATCTACATAAATCGATATTTGACATATTTTGCGGAAAGCAGTAGGAAAACGGAAATTATAATATGGCGTCATCTACATAAATCGATATTTGACATATTTAGCGGAAAGCAGTAGGAAAACGGAAATGTAAACAGTTAATTTTCAGCCATGGTGGTCCAGGGGGAAAAACGTGGGCCTCTCCTCCCTTTTTAGGTACATCAGTAACATCAACAGAGGTTGTGCCATTGTGATTGAGCAAGGTAATCTGCAAGTTCCGCCGTTCCTAGGCGGGCGTAAAGCTGTCGGTCCCGTGCCCATGCGATGTTGGGCAAGTTAAAAACCCCAATTTCCCGGACAGTGAGGTGAATGAATCACACTTTAATAAAGTCAATGAGACAATTTCCGTTGCAAATTGTTGATGATAAATTTAACTGTATATGCTAATAGCAAATGGTATGCAATATATTATTTCGAAAAGTCACACTGTTTCATGGTAATGAAGCAATTTCTACTGACAACTGTCGATGATATACATAAGCGAAAAAATGGCTCAAAATGGGCTTCCCTTCGAAGTGTTTGTTTATATTTCAGTTTCCAACCCGAAAAAAGTATGAAAAGTGAATGAAGCAATTTCCGTTGAGAATTGCGGATGATAAATACAACTGTATATGCTAATAGCAAACGGTATCCAATATATTTTTTCGAAAAGTTGCAATGTTTCATGGTAATGAAGCAATTTCGACTGTCAACTGTCAAGAAAATGGGCTTTCCTCCGAAAAGTTTGATTTTGTTTCAGATGAAGGGACGCATTTTGCATTTTTGCCTGGCTAAATATGAAAGATATCTTAGAGTTACAAAGCAGTGAGCATGCTGGCATATATACACATTCTGAGACATTAGCTTGCCTTAATACATTAAAAAACACATTTCAACCTTTAATGGCATATAATCTCGGTTATGTTTATCATCGACAGTTTTCAGTAGAAATCGCTTCATTACCATGAAACATTGCGACTTTTCCAAACAATATAATAATAATAATACCTTTATTATCCATTTTGACAGCATACAAGCTACATTGGATTTGTCAGCCTTTTACAATAATTAATTTTTCACTACATTAAAATATTCATTTAACGTATAAAAACACTGGTCTGATAAAAAAGAAGAAACTTGACTTTTAAACACCTTAATATTTTGGATATTTTTTAAATTATTAGGAAGATGATTAAATATTTTTAATCCAATACAGTTTGGAGAGTCTTTTATCATCTTAGTTCTAGCATACGGAACATAAAAGTTACAAGCCTGTCTGGTACTAAAGGTATGAACATCACTGTTTAGTCTAAATTTATCACTATTTTTAAAAACATATATACACAACTCTAAAATATATAAACATACCACAGTTAAAATTTTATGATCAGAAAAGTAGACCCGGCATGACGTCATCTTTCCTATGTTGAAAATAGAGCGTATTATTCTTTTTTGAGCGATAAAGACATCATGCAGCAAGGTAGAATTACCCCACAGACATATACCGTACCTCAGTCTAGAATCAATATAACTGTAGTATAAAGATATTAGTTGCTTTTCAGTCAAAACATTTCTTATATTTATAAATAAAAAATTAAGAGATGCAAGCCTTGAAACCAATGTCGTACAGTGCAACCTCCAGTTGAGATGTTCATCAACGTGTACTCCAAGGAACTTGTAGTTATTGACACACGTTAGGTAAGTATTGTCAACACCCACACTAAGTATATCAACTTCCATCTGACGCGGATGAAATCTCACCATCTGTGTCTTCGAAGAATTAAAATATATTAGACACCGAGAGAACCAACTCCTTAAGTTATTAAAAATGTGATTACATTTATTATTCAAAGCATCCTCTGTCTTTTCAGAAACGATTAGAGACGTATCATCCGCATACAGAGTAAAATGCGCATCAGGGGATACTTTATCAAGCTCATTGATGTAAAGGGTAAAAAGAATAGGGCCCAGTACTGAGCCTTGAGGCACACCAGTAGGAACAACAACACGCTCAGAACATACCCTACTTAGTCGTTCTGATGTCTTGAACTTTATCTCAGTATACTGTTCTCTGTTCGTCAGGTAAGAGTCAATCCAGCCAAGCGCATTACCTCTCAAACCATAACAATAAAGCCTGTCACACAGTATCCTATGGTCAACACAATCGAAGGCCCTGCTCAGATCACAAAAAATCCCAACAGGGCACTCACCAGCCTCCAAACAAGTGACTACGCCCTGATAGAAGTCAATGAGAGCCGTTGCAGTGGAGTGGCCTTCTCTAAAGCCATGCTGACAGGCAGACAATATACCACATGACTGCAAAAATTGTTCCAAGCGATTTAGATAGCTATATTCAAATACCTTTGAAAAAGTCATAGATAATGTAATCAGCCGATAGTTGTTCAAATTAGTTGGATCATTCTTTTTTATTAAAGGAAAGCCCTTACCAACCTTTAGGTCACTAGGAAAGATACCCGACTCAAATGAAAGATTTACCAAGCAGGTAAGAGGCTTTATAATATGTCTTAAAACTTTCTTAACTAAAAAAAGGTGGAATTTCGTCTCGACCGCATGAAGACTTGTTTTTTATTTTTTTTATTAACAAAATATACAACTCGTCTTCACTAAAAAGCAGTAAATACATTGTTTTGTTATTAGGTTTTGTCGAAACGTTTAAAGGAGGTAAGTCCTTAGGAATGTTCTTGATAATATTTATAGGTGCTTCTACAGAGAACGAATTGAATAAGTTCGCGATTTCCCGTGGATCGGTAACTAGCCTCTCTTCGTGTCGTATTACAATATTGTTATGTTCATTGACCTGCTTGCCATTTAGTTCCGAAATCAGATGCCATGCGGCTTTAGTCGGATTGTCAGAAGCCAGAATCCTATGTTGGCAGAAATTCCTTTTAGTACATCTTACAAGTTTTTCATGAGCAGCCCTTGCAGCCCTGTAAGAATTATCCGCCTGGGGAGAAACACTTTTCAATAAAAATAAGTCTTTAAGTCTTGAACTAGAGGCTTTGACCTCAGAAGTAACCCACTCACGGCCCTTTGATTGTTTCCTGTATATCTTACGGAGTGGAAAATATAAATGAAAGTAATAAAGAAACAACTCATGAAAATTCTTATACCCCTCATCAATGTTGCTGGCAGCAAAAACATTTTCCCAATTTTCACCAATAAGGGCACTCTCAAAGTCAAAAATAGATTCCTCATCAAAAACTCGCGTCAAAGAAAATATATTGGGTACCGTCTGCTATTAGCACACAGAGTTGTATTTATCATCGGCAATTCGCAACGGAAATTGCTTCATTCACTTTACATACTCATTTAAGGTTGGAAACTAAAATATAAACAAACACTTCGAAGGGAAGCCCAGTTTGAGCCTTTTTCTCGGTTATATTTATCATCGACAGTTGTCAGAAGAAATTGCTTCATTACCATGAAACATTGCGACTTTTCGAAATAATCAATTGGATACTGTTTGCTATTAGCATACAGTGTTGTATTTATTATGGGCAATTCGCAACGGAAATTGCTTCATTCCTTTTAACACTCATTTAAGGTAGGAAACTAAAATATTAACAAACACTTCGAAGGGAAGCCCATTTTGAGCCATTTGCTCGGTTATGTTTATCATCGACAGTTGTCAGTAGAAATTGCTTCATTACCATGAAACATTGCGCGACTTTTCTAAATAATATATGGCATACTGTTTGCTATTAGCATATACAGTTGGATTTATCATCAGCAATTTGCAACGGAAATTGTTTCATTGGCTTTACTAAAGTGTGATTCATTCACCTCACTATCCGGGAAATTTGGGTCTTTAACGTGCCCAACATCGCATGGGCACGGGACCGCCGGCTTTACGCCCCCTGGGAAGGGCGGAACGTGCAGATTACCTTGCTCAATCACAATGGCACAACCTCTGTTGATGTTACTGATGTACCTAAAAAGGGAGGAGAGCCCACGTTTTTCCCCCTGGACCACCATCGTTGAAAATTAACTGTTTACATTTCCGTTTTCATACTGCTTTCCGTAAAATATGTCAAATATCGATTTATGTAGATGACGCCATATTATAATTTATTTACATTATAAAAACATTTGTTCACCCCTTGATTTCCTTCTATATTTAAAATGACCCTGGCTAATACTCATCTGGCAACAGTGCACATCGTCCAGCGTCCACTTCACGTTCCGATTTCACCCGAATTGTTTGTTTACTAGAGAGGTGTCTACAATGCAGGATTACCATTAATCATTTGCCTTTTTAATAAAATTAATTTACAGTAATAATGAATTAATACGTTTTGATTATAATGACATCTTAAACATTTTGGAATTCACCCAGCTTAACCTCATTTAATACAAGAACACAATAATTGTAAGTCGAATAAAAAAATCCTATTCTAAACCCAACCTCTTTTTCCCATTATGACATTATACCTATCCCTTATCAGAATATGCATCATGTAATACAACATACCTTCTGTAACACTTCAAGAGTTTCATTTTATCCAGTTATTCAACCATGCCGGTGCCTAGGTACCATAGTTGCTGTTTTTACGAAAGGGTGACTGTTGTGGTTTTCCTGTTCCCTTCTGCATAGTTTGAATCACACTATCGGGAGTTTTTTATATCTCCAGTGATGTGATTAGAACCCATGAACCTCTTCCTTAAAATTTGAAAGACTATGCCCTAATGGCATAGCCAGGTGCATTTATTCCATAATAATAAATTTCATCAGAGAATTATGAACATATTTGGCCAATTATCATTACTTGAAACTCTTTATACTTTAATTTTGTACATTTATAAGAGACATGTGTATATGTTTAGATAATTTACTACAATTATTACTGTTAACTAATACTTTTTCATTTACATTTCCACACATGTTCAGTTGCTTTGTGTTGTAATTTCTGATTTTTGTTTTCCTTGAATTTAAATGGTTACAGCTGTTTTCCACCCACACATTATTGTTTTTTTAATTTCTGTGGTGTGACTTGATATTGTATTTTGATAAATGACTGTTTAGAACACTACTATGATTATATGAATATTTAAAAGTTCCCTCTTCAGTGTGTTTTAACATCATGTGTTGAAAAATGGTGCTAATAGAATCTACTATAATTACATGAGACCTTTACAATGCCTTTTCCTAGTGTGTTTTGACATAATATGTTGTGATAAATGACTCTTAGTAAAACTATTATAATTGCAGGAATGGCATTTAAAAGTTCTTTCTCCAGTGTGACATGACCCTATATGTCTTGATAAATGCCTTTTTGTAACACAACTATGATTACATAAATGGCATTTAAAAGGCCTTTCTCCTGTGTGTTTTGCCATGATATGACAAATTAAATGACTTTTAACAACAGTACTATAACCACATGAATAGCATTTAAAAGGCTTTTCTTCAGTGTGCTTGGACCTTATATGATATAATAAATGACGCTTTAGAGCAGCACTAAAATTACAAAAATGACATTTGAAATGATGTTCTTGAGAGTGTTTTGACATATTATGAGTTGATAAATTATGCTCGGAACTAGTACTATAATTACATAAATAACACTTAAGTTTTTGGGTGTGTTTTAACATCACATGATGTGATAACTTACTTTTAGTTTCTGCTCTATAATCACATTTAACACATTTAAATGGTGTCTGTAAGTGGTGTTCTAGCCATACATGGTGCAAAAGTTTACTTTTTTGGGCAGTTCTAAAATCACATATATCACAACTGAACTGTACTTCTCCATTAAGTTTTAATATATTATGTTCAACTTTCATTGGCAAGTTTTCCAATTTCGGTACCTCATGATATAATATTTCTGTTTTGAAATCTTCTAGGAAGGCTTCACTTTTAACACAAACTGTTCCACTTAATTCATTATCTAGTTGCTTGGCTGCCAAGGTTTCAGACCAATCAGTGCTGTTTTTTATTTCATCAAATCTTAAGTCAGTATTTTCTGAAACATGTAACTTCTCATTTAGATTATCACCGTTTTGGTCCCAGTCAAAATAATTATTGGAGTTTTCCGTCTTGGGCATTAAACCGGTTTGCGAATCAACTTCAAATTTGAGCTCGCAGTGTTTAGTGTCAGGCTTTTCACTTTCGACACTGTAATAAGAAATCTTGCTCTCTTCCATTGCTACTTGATTAAAAAAAGCAACCTTTGCCACTTGATTTAATTTGCTTTGAATAATAGAACTGAATAATTATTATATAAAAGTTTAATTAAAAGCTTCTTTCATATGCTTGCTTAAGGCTGAACCACATAACCACAAATGACTTACCTAATTACCACAGCATACTGTTGAATCAACAATGTTGATTATGCTGTGGCTGTGTGATTGCGTGATTGCTAATTACAATTTTAACAAACTTAACTTTACGAGGTTATAAGATGTGACGAAATGTCAAACTCCCTGAACGTTGAACAACAGCATATTATTGTTGCACTGGACTCTCCACCTGACGTCATGTGCATGACAGTTCCAAACATAGGTGGCCGCATTATCATATATCTATTTATTTGTATCATGTGTTCCTGTGATACGAACTCTGATCAATGTTCCCTACTTCTAGCCTAAAAAATCCTTAAGTTTCCCCACGCTGATTCATAAAATTCCCCATATTTTTCACTAATCACTAGGTGGCTTTTTCATAAACAAATAATATTGCTCTATGGTCTTTTTTACAGTTTGGTTTTCTGTTCCTATAGTTCGTCCTATTAGAAGTTAAATTGTCTCTTACATTGCGGAAAACATATAATTAAGCATTTGATTTTACTTTCAGAATTAAATTAAAACCACGAAAACAATATTAGAACAAATACAGGGTTGTTTGCATTAACGCTGAGGCTGTATGATTTAAAAGTTGCCGTTTATTCCAGTCTACCTAAAGCTAGGTTTTAGGTTTATACACTCGCCAATTGCCAAATGTATTCCCATGCTATAATGACTTAGAAGAGATATGATATTGCGCATATGCCCCGCCCCCTACTATGACGTCAGGTGGTGAGTAACGTTACAGAAGTCCAACTACACACTTAAAACAAAGTCATTCGTAATCAAAAAGTTTCTACACGTCAGTTTAATGCGGGTGAAGTTACGCCCATATTGTCTTTTTCAGATAATATAGATCGCAGCACTAAATTTCACGTTTTTCATTTTTATTACTTCCAACTGCATGCACTTAGATATTAGTAAAATACGTAATTTGTTAAGAGGTTGTGATGAAACGTCAAACCGCACTGCACGACAGCATGTTATTGTTGCATTGGACTCGCCACTAGATAATAACGCGCATTTTGGTTAGTGTAAAAATATAAATATTCTTGTTTCTATCTCGTAAATCAAAGGAATAGTTAAATTTATGTCTTATCCTTACAATTATACATAAAATGAATTTAAATTTAATAATTTTAGATATGTAGGAGTACATTGTACTTAATGAACATTTTGTAAATAGTGTCCCAAGGTCTGGGACTACAAATACGGATTTAAGTAAAATGGTTCAGCCTTCTTGGTTGCCCTAGTCCAAACACACCATCATCCTAACTTAATTTAATATTTGATTGTAAGTCACTCTCCTTAAACACTCACATTTTTAGGAAAAGATGAAAAAGGGTTATTTATGACATTTATTAATAAATTTAAAATCATAAAACCACTTACAAGTTTGAGTTAGTTTATTAAAGCAAACAAATTTGAACAAAACAATAAACAGTTGACGAAAGTGACCTACTGCGCAAGTCAAATCACACAGATTTTGATTTGGAGTAGGTATCGAAATGACTAGCATCCTGAAACGGTTCGCAAATCGCAAATGAACATAAGTTTAGTTGGAACGTTGCAGTGATCGTCCAACGAACAATCATCTTCCGGCTCCCGGTTGGAAGGCGATTTATGTATTGCGCATGATGGTGACCTTTCTTGAACGGTTTCTTGCGAGGTTGGAACAACCCTATGATTTTGCAATTCGCGAGTGTATGATCTATGGTCATGCATTCGCGAATGGCGAAACTGATTTCTATTGGAACATTATTGTGAGATGTACGACAGGATCGCCGCATACGATTCTGATGAGTTATAATTAGAGCGAAACCGGTCTGCGGTTCTAATTATGGTGAGAATACATCTAGCCTTAATTCCCATTGGTTCATTTTAAATAATAATTTAACATTATTTAAAAGTTTACGAAATGTCATTTTTCTTTAATTGACCTATTTATTAGCCTTGGCCCTAGCTGCGAATCAGGTAATATTTTAGCTACTTGTATATGAGATACGAATATAAGGCAATGACCTAGCTATTGTGTTGCGCTATTGTCAATTCCTCTCGCATTGTGCAGGTGATAAAATATTGCCGTCTTTAATGTAAGATACCGAAACGTTAGATATAGTTCTGAAAAGATAATAGTGATATTTTTCTTGTGATTGTCCTTGATTTCAGACATTCTCAACAATTGGGCTTACAGGAAAATTTTGACCTACAAGTGAAAACACCTCGAATTCCCCTAGAAATTGGGAATTTTCCTACGTAGTAACATCACTATAGCCACAGATACAGAACATACGGACTTTTTTATGAATTCTTGAGTCTTAACTTCTCGACTCGCACCACTCACTTTCACACTTCCATTATTATAGGTAGAGTTCACAGGGCGCCAACAGCTGAGTTTACGCCTTATCTGCTGACTATCGATACATTTCAGCGGTTAGATGCTGATAAGCGCACTGACACTATGATGGCTTAATGCACCATTCTGTGACGTTCATATGCAGTGTTGCCAGATTACACGATTAATCGTGTAATTACACGATTTCCGTCCTTTTTTCATGAATACACGAATAAAGGGACAAATCTCACGATTTTTGTCGTTTGGCAAAATTCGCCACTTTTAATAAGAATGTAAAAGTTATGAAACCAATCTTGTTGAATTTGCTGCAGATGGAGTAAACAATATGATGGGGGCTCATAATTCCTTAGCCAGTAGACTTAGAGAAAAATGTTCCAATCTGTTTATGATGAAGTGTGTCTGCCACAGCTTCCATCTTTTCGCATCATACGCATGCGAGAAGCTACCTAGTGAAGTAGAACAGTTGGCAAGGGATGTAAGTCTTTTTAGGTGTTGATGTACATATATTTTTATTATAGAAGTTTTCTTAGGTTTTAGGTGTACAATTTCTTTTCAAATAGTCCAAAAAGGCTTGATAACTACAAGGAGTTTCAATAATTTGCATATGTATTGCCTCACAAAATCCTCCATCCATCACAAACGAGATGGCTTTCTCTAGAATCGGTTATTAAAAGATTGATTTCACAATATAACACTTTAATCCTTTATTTCACAGAGCAAGCTTATGAAGGAGTATTGCAATCCGACATAATTTTAAAAAAACCTAAGAAACCGGAATCAAAATTATATCTTGATTTCTCGGCATATATACCACCTTTATTAAATCAGCTAAACCTTTTAATGCAGAGTGAAAAACCACAGTTACATAGAATATATGAAGAGGTCACATATGTTTTGACAACTCTAATGGACTGTTTTATTAAACGAGATATTTTAGAGCACCACATGGTATATGAAATGGATTACAAAAATCCAAGAATTTTTTTACCAATCAACGATATGTACTTTGGAGCATGAATTGCCGTAAATAAAATTGACAAACAAATTTTACATTCCATTAAAGTAAAATGTTTAGATTTTTATCTGAAAAGTGCAAAGCAAATATTACTTAGATTCCTTTTAAAAAACTCTGCCATAGAAAAATTGAAATTTTTGGATCCCATGTGTGTAAAATCCAAAGAAACAAACACAATTTCTGATGTAGCATAATTTTTTCCAAATTTTGTTCATCCTGAAGAACTTCCGGATCTTGATAACGAATGGAGATTGCTAAAAAATTATCCACTGGATGATACTGAAAATGATATTGTAACATTTTGGAGGGACATTTCTAACGTGAAGATCGGAGATTCGCTGAAATTTCCAAATTTAACCAAGTTTCTTTTTCAAGTCCTTTGTTTGCCTCATTCAAGTGCGGCTGTAGAGAGACTTTTTTCCCAACTCAATCTCATTAAAACACAATTTCGCAATAAATTAAAAACAAAAACAATAGAAGGTCTTTTGTACACAAAAAGTTTTATGGAAAACAAAACATGCTACGATTTTATACTAAATAAAAATGTTACAAAAAAAGTCAGTAATAGTAGGCTATTGTATTTAGGTGAACATGAAAGTAAAGAGTCTAGCGATTCCGAGTCGTCTTCCTAAGATAGTTTTAAGGTATAATATGGACATCGTCACCTGTGTATTATCATTTTATTTGTTGTTTTAAAAGAATACCTTTCTGTTCTGATTTCTGTCACTAAATATATTTATAAAAATAAAATATATTACTGTTTGTTTTAATATTGTAATACAAGTTTTTGTTAAATAAATAATACGGTATTTTATTACTTGTATTTATATATTTCCAAAATAACACTTAACATTTCTACGACTTTACATGATATTACAAGATTTTCGGTAGCCGAATTACACGATTCTCTCTGCACTTCATCTGGCAACACTGTTCGTATGTCATTCCGCTTTGACACATTGGCAACAATTGATGCGGGTATGATGAATTCCTGTGCCAACTTTAACTTTGGTAGAATTGAGTAGATTTTGTGCCAGTCAAGTGGTAGATTTGTTTAAATATTTAATATTTATGGTCACGCTGGCTCTTGGTTATCAGCTATCAGTGTAGCTAATCAGTTATGCGATGAGGTTTGCTTATACTGCTTAGCTTCATATTTAATATTCAAATCAAACGTCAAACATTACGCAGAGTTCGACTAAGGTATATAGAGCACATTTTTAATTTGATATGATGTGACTCATTGATTTGTAAGTGCTGAATACCAGGTACCTCTAGATTTTAGAGGTATGCCTATGTATACATGCTGCAAAGTTAAGAATGGAAGTTAAAGAAGAAAGTCAGGCCTGTAATGATAACTGCGATAATTCAGACGCAAGGGAACACAAGCAGGACTGTGACTGCAAGGACGTTTTCATAGACGACCATGATACAAAACATTTTATTTTCAAACAGGAGAATCAAGACCATTTTTGCGAGTGGGATCATCAAAATGGTGAGGAGTTTAAGAACGAGCTAAATGGTGCTAAACATAATGACAAAAGAAACCACAGCAGTAACGGCGGCTTGGAATCGGTTGCAGTCGGAGAACTAAAATATGAAAAAAGTGAAACAGTTTGTGTTAAAAGTCAAGATTTAGATTGTAAAATTGAAATAATAAATCACAATTTACCACAGAAAATTGAAGATAATATGATATCAAGACAAAGTGGAGGAACATCTTTCAATTGTGATTCATGTGATTACAGAACTACCCAGAAAAGCAAGTTAGAACAGCATATATGGCTAAAACACAGACTACAGACACCCTTTAAATGTAATTCATGTGATTACAAAGCAGCTACAAGAAGTAAATTATCTCTACACAGACTATTAGAACATGGTAAGGAAAAGCCTTTTAAATGTTACTTATGTAATTATAGTACTGTTCGGAAACATTCTTTATCAGTTCATATAAGTGCAAAACACTGTAGGGAAAAAAGCTTCAAATGCCTTTCGTGTAACTATTGTACTGCTTGGAAAATATCTTTATCCAGACATATGATTTTGAAACATGGCAAAAGAAAACCCTTTAAATGTAACTTATGTTCTTATAGTAGTGTTGTGAAGAATGTGTTATTACAACACATTATGTTAAAACACATTGGGGAGAGACCTTTTAAATGTAACTTATGTGATTTTAGTGCTGTACAGAAACAGGAGTTAATATATCATGTAGGAGCAAAACACAGTGAACCACTTTCTGAATATGATACCTACATGTGATTGCATGGATGTTAGAGGAATGGGAGGGACTACAGTTGCCGCAAATGTGACCTCTTTCCACATGTTTTTAGATACAGCAATTTTGTTTGCTTTTTGAAGTTACCACGGTTATGTTGATTAATATTAATTAAAATACAGTCTCTGGCTTCACTATAGGTTTTATTTTCTGTAAATGCAGGACATAGCCAATGTGTAAGCTAACTGGAGCCAGTGGCCCTTCTGAATTCTAGATGTTCTTCAATGTTTCTGTAACCAGTTTTGCTGCTTGACAGCATCCTCAGGCAGACAAAAATGAATTAATTCAATTTTCTTCTTCCCCCCCCCCCCTCCCCCTCAGGCTAGGGCTGCCAGACCTCCCGATTTAGGCGGGAGCCTCCCGATTTCTTACTGACCTTTCCGCTTTTTAAACTAAGCCAAGATACTCCCGATTTCCATTTAAATCTCCCGAATACTTCCGAGTTCATAAAATTTATATATACAAATTATTCAGGTAGGTATAAAAAATGTGGGTACCGAGCGGTACCGGTAAGATAACATACCGGTACGAACGCGAATGATACGTGTCGCTCTCGCTGCTGTCGTCGGTGATCTTGCCCATCCTATATAAAATATGGTACCAATCGCCACTAATTCTTTGATCAAGAGAATCATAGAGTACCTAGAAAAATGGTGAGTAGATATTGAAATTCGAGACATGTTTGAATTTCAATTTAATCTCGGAATGATTTTCTGTAATGAAACTCATTATTTCAGGTATGACTTCACTGACAGCAATAAATTTAAATATTTGAGAGCAATGGGTTTAAGGTGCAACACAAAATTGGATGATTTTCTAAACATTGCGGAAGAATTTAAAATTTAATGTTGACCTATTATTTGAAGAATTTGTAAATTTGGCTTTTTTTTAGAGAACTAACCTAAAAATTTTGCAGATTTTAAAATTGACCAACAATGGGTTAATTATTTCAAAACTTATGTCACCAAATTATTTACTAATTTGTTCCCACATTTTTTCTCTTCGCCATTCCAATGCTATGAGCGAGAGAATTTTTAGTTTGATGCCTGTAGCATGGAGAAAAGAAATAAATTCTCTTTCCATAGAAACTTTGGAGTCAAAGTTAATGATTAAATATAACTTTACAGAAACTTGCCAGGAATTTGTTAAATTTTTGAAGAAAGATGGAAAAAGTCTTTTGAGTAGAGTAGGAGAAAGTTCAAAATATTTATAGAATCGCCCAGAGTAGACCTTTTGTCCGTTTTATTTTTTTAAACATACACATAGAATAATATGTATAAGCATAGTGATCTATAAATAGAAATATAAATAGAACATTCTGCTTTTTTACTTTACTTTTTTACCTCAAGTTAGTAAGTATTACAATTATTTTTTACATTATGTAAAATTTATCATCTTGTAGATGTCTTTAAGAAGTAATAAAATACTTCCGAAAGCTCGACAATAGCAAAGAGTTTTCTCTTTTCCACTTTTGGCCAACTAGTTTTTGACTGCTACCCCAAAAATATTTTATACTTTTGTTATCATTATTACAGAGATAACAAATTTCAAAAATGTATTATTGTGAAAGTCAATATTTTTTTAGAAGTGAATTTATTAAAATTCTGAAGTGCCAGGAATACGCGTGAGCTTGAAAATTGTAAAAATTTTCGTCTGCGGCGCTATAGCTTCGCGCCTCCCGGCGCACCTAATTTTGCCTCCCGCTTTTTATTTTTAAAAATCTGGCAGCCCTACCTCAGGCACAAGAAAACTAAGTTAATCCAATTTGCTTCCGCCTGAGGATGCTGTTAAGCAGCAAAATCGGTTACAGGAATGTTGAAGAGCATCCAGAATTCAGAAGGGCCACTTGCTTCAGTTAGCTTACACGCTAGCTACCTCCTTCATTTACAGAAAAGAAAACCAATAGTGAAGCCAGAGAAGTAGTCTCAAAGTCTGTATTTGGTATGGAATGGTTTCACTAAGTAAGGGCAACAACAATCAATGGACTAATATTATATAGCTATATCTGTATACTAAAGCCTGTTATTCTTGTAAATTTTTCTAGTACCATTATATAACCTGTTATGACCCCTAAATAAGGAGTTTTTTGGGTTATCAACATTTATTTTTACTCAATAAAGAAATAAAGATAAATTGTCATTTATTTTGATTCTATGTTTACTTGTGTTTCTGCATGCTGTTTATATTTAAACTGCTGTTATTCGTAAAAAAAGCAAACTTGTTTTATTTGACTAATTATATAATTTAATCATTATAAAGTGGTATGGTGAAGTACACTGTGCCCATACTAATTTTGGTAGACCTTTTGACTGTAACCATTCTCTGTTAATTCAAAATTATATGCATATGGCATTAGAGATCTGCTGCTGTCATGGCTCCATTCATATTTTGGAGGCAAAACCATCAGAGTTAATGTTAGTGGGCGTTACTCGGATCTTATATATGTTACTTCTAGGGTTCCACACCTTGGGTCACTTCTTTCAATATTTTCATCAATGATATTGGAATTTCCTTCAGGTTACCTCACTTAATGTTTGCAGATTTAAAAATTTATATTTCTGTCTACACAGCTGCTGAAATGTCTGCCGTTGCCCATGATTTGGAGTGCTTGTCTTCCCTGGTGCCAGACAAATGGTCTTCATTTGAATGTAAACAAGTGTTTTATGAGGAAGTTGTCCCGTAGAGCTACCTCTCAGTATACCACTGCAGCTTCTGATTATCTTATAGATGGCATCTTTTTAATGTGGGTAGATACTGTTCATAATCTGGGTGTCGCATTTGATTCACACCTTAAGATGTCTATTCACATTGATGCTGCTACTTCAAGAGCTGTAGGAATGTTGGATTTGATAACTAGAATCACTAATCTTTTTAGCAGCGTCTGCATTGACCGCATCCTCTATGCATCGATTGTATGGTCTTTACGTGATCATTGTTCAGTGATTTGTAGTACCACCATGCTGTACATATTGATGGAATTTAAAATGTTCAGCGAAGATTTGTCAAAACTTTGTGTTATAGAAATTCAACATGCATTTATGATTATTACAGTTTATTGCTTTCTTATTTGGGTCTACATTTCCTTCATACTGGCGTATTCTCTTCAACCTATGTTTTGTCTACAAGGTTCTCAATGGATCTATAGATAGCTGCGACCCAATCAACATTTTTGTGACATTAATGTGCACATATCACAGTAGTGGAAATGTATTACCTAATGTTTGTAATATCTTTGTGATATGTATGTGATGAAAACATCACAAACTGTTTTCATGACATATATATGTGATATCTATAATGCAACTTTGCTTAAAGTCAACAATTTTTCCAAGAAGTATATGGTTGTTATATATAACTAAGATATGTACTGAATATGCTACAATTTACATGTATTATGTACATCTCCAAATTATGTATATAGGTAGCCTAGATGATATTACGATATATATTTAATATAAATAGGTTTTGCTATGTTTTGTTATAGCAACTGTAAGATAACCCTACTTAAATGTCTGCCTCATGGAGAATTCGCTCGTATTATGCTATATTTTTTGTATCTAGTTTGAGTGTTGTGTTAAAACAGTAGGATTGTCTGTTAATAAATACATTCAATATTGTATTAAGCAAATGCAGTTTACTTTTGATATATTGCATATACTATTGTTGGAAATGTCTTCCAAAAAGACTGATGTGTCACTTCTAGAAATATCATTCCAGAGTGTTCACATAGTGACAATATCTTGGGGTCGTATTAGACTCTAAGCTTACCTGGAATGGTCACGTTGAAAAAATACTACGTAAGGCAGTCATGACCTTAGCCTTGACCTGACCCGACCTTAGCCGTCACTAGGTGGCTATATGGAAAAACGTGGGGACTAAGATCTAGCATGGCCCACTGGCTGTACAAAAAGGTGATCAGACCATCGTTACGCGGCACTGAACCGGTGGCCTAAGGTGACACAGTCAAGCGCCAAACAAAAACTAGGCAAGATCCAAAGGATGGCTTGCCTAGGCATCACAGGGGCCATGTCTTCAACCCCAACAGCCGCCACTTAGGTGTTGCTGGATCTGGACCCCCCCCCCCCCCCCAATTTATGGGACCAGAACCGGCTCTGGGCGTGACAAAGAGCACTGCCAGGGGAGCCATTAAGTCCTGGGTCAGAAACCAACACAAGGTGTACTGGGCAGACTGTCCAGGACTCACACATGGGAAGTCAATAATTGACGGTGGGGTGTTCTAGGCACGTTTCTGCCAAAAAATAAATAAAAAAAAACGTTCGGGAGGTAATCTGCAAATTTAACAAACAAAAAAATTTCTTTGCGAAGGGGTGACACTACTTGTTGGTTTCATATTCGGTACGAGGGTATCCGGACCCTAAGATATGTGCCATCTGGCATCGGTTGCTGAGGGTGTTTGGGTCCAGGGCCAAAGTGTCGCTGGAGGCCCTCCTGCAGTTGGGGGGTTCTGATGTCCTCGGAACAAGGTTCACAGAACTTCTTCCTCGTTAAATGACGATCACCTCAGGGTAGTTCCGTTCAGGACGAGAGGATGAATAATCTTTTCGCCCAATTCACAACTGAAGGATATGTATCCTGTCAGACGGTGGCGGTGTCGAAGCTTTCTCCCAGGTGTATAAAAGATTCACTCTTGGTTGGAAATCCACGTTCTACGTCCTACAAACAAAATAATAGGTAAACGTTGAAAATAGGTACAGATAAACTGCGCATGTCGCAAATGACGTCACATCACGGAAAATGTAAAACATTGTTGCCAGATCTAGAAATTTAACTCTAAATTACATTACAAAAACGTAATGTAATCGTTTCGATTTATACTCAATGAAACTAATTATTAAAATAATAATTACTTATAACCAACTGCTCTATTGAAAGTTTGCTTTTTGAAAAGAAAGACCAATCCCACTAGAAACCGAACAGCATCTGCTACACGGCCCACGATATTTTTCCTGTGATTCTCTTGGCGTGAAAGACATTTTGTTACATGTAACACATAACTAGGAGGTCCTGATTAATTTACCATTACTAGTCATCTCAATATGTACAAAGGGGTAGAAAAGTTCTTGCTAATGTTTCTTGCATTTTGATATTCTCCCAGACTGGCTTCAGCAGCCATTATTTGGGTAACGTCAACAATTTCTCTAGGTGCTGTCATGTTCACGAGAATGGAAGTGGAGTTCACTGAGACTTACTGCTTAGAAAAATTATAACACCAATATGCAACAAAAACTATCTAATACGACACTTATTAATTAATACTACTTATTACAATTATAACACCAACACGCCACAAACACTAATTAAAAAGGCACTTACAATGTTAACAAGTCACCTACAAAAGACACTTTCACTAGATACTCACCAATTAGCCACATTAATGTAACACTGACAACAGACAGTTACTCTCTTAGACCATGGCATATAATGTAACACTGACAACAGACAGTTACTCTCTTAGACCATGGCATATCGTTCGGCCGACAGTTCTTTCGACCGACAGTTCGTTTAGTCGACACGACAATAGAGCGGGGATTCGAGCGAGAATACCGTTTTTTTCAATATTTGTCTGGCCGACTGGGTGAAACGTTTCCTTGTATAAAACATAATGATCTCTGCTTCATATTTAGTTACAAAACATGACATATAAGCGGAATTGAAATAAAAATGCCAATTTATATGCGGGGCAATATGCACTATTTATATGTTTAAAATGGCTTACCTAATTGCATAGCAATATTTTAAGGTTTAGTTTGATTTTTGTTTTGCTTTAATATAACATTGTAAGAAAAGATGTTTAAGTTATTAGATACAAATAAACATACTTATGGGTAATTAATTGTTATATATGTAAATATGTATGAAATTCAATCCCAACTTAGCTTAATGAAAATGTCATTTTCTAATAAAAAAATCGATTGATATAAGATTTATTCCACATTTTAATTTCAAAAATGTGATTCAAAGTGAAGCCACATATTATCAAGCATTTATTTTCTTATTTTCAAGAAAGTGATCTTTGATGGCATCTACTTTTTCGCATTTTATAATGAATAGTTGCACAATTGTTTGAAAATTTATGGTTGGGGGCAGAAGGTTTAGTACACCTTCTATTTTCACGGGTTAGCGCTCAAAAGCGACAAAAACCGTTTAAAGAGAATGAAATGTAACATTAAGTAACTACTTAACGATTCAGTTAGGTATAAGAAAAAACTTCAGCGTGATGTCAGGACAATTCCAGGCTAAACCTTGTTCTTGTTTTAGACTTGCTCGTGCATTTATTTGATTTATTTTCTATTTTCAAAACAAAAAGAAATCATTGCCCTTGAATAATATAATTTTAAATTTCGTGCGTCTTTGTACCTATGCTACTTGACTTTCTAATATTGGCCAAATCGCCTTCCAAAACACTAGTCTGACATAATAGATAGGTCTATGAGCCTGACTTTGTGCCATGTTGCCAAATGTAAAACTTATCAACGATTTTTGTGACTAGTCTATGATCTAGCGTCTTTCAGTTTTTGCTGTTTTTAAAATACTAAATTTGGTATTCTTCTGGCAGCTAATTTATAGAAAAAAAATTAAGTTTGAATAAGCTAATTGTTCTTTTACTCAAAAACATCAAATTTGCGGTGATAGTATTATAATCTTTATACTAGAAACCTATGTACCAAATTTCATTCAAATAGCTTTATATTTTTTCGAAAAAACGAGGTCCCATTTACCTGGCGAATGAACTGATTCAAGCAATTTGTACAAATAATATACCTGCAGAGACATAAATATCATACATACATACACACACACACAAATATATATATATATATATATATATATATATATATATATATATATATATATACATATATAATTCGGTAAGTCAACGAAATGATAAAGTACGGCGTTGCGCCCTATACTAATAGTATAGATATAATTAGATTATGCTTCCGCCTGCCTAAAGCACATATTTAGAAAACATTTATCAACATACAACCTGCCCCAGGGGTCCGTCGCGAGCTTAACATAAGTTTTTAAATAGAACACCGCATTTTTTAATCCATTGCTACCATTCTCTGTAAAGTTTCCTCTATTTATTGACCAATAATATCGTATATGTTATATATGGACCGTTTCCGAAATATGTAACTTTCTCAATTATTTTCTCTCAAAATCGTTATACGTTTTAAAACTAATATCAGGTCAGGTCATTGTTTTGAAGATTTTAGAAATAAATAGTAAACGTTATTATAACCACACCACTCGGATAACTACTAGGATAATAAAGCTTCTATATAGTGTTCAATATCGTCCGACAGATTTGGATACCTTTATATATATATATATATATATATATATATATATATATATATATATATATATATATATATATATATATTATGAAAGGCAATCTGCCTACTCCTTAAAGCGGTGGCTAAGGGTAGGTTTAGTTGTAGCTCGATTACGAGGCCTCAATCTGCCTACCCCCAAATCCCGCCAGTGATCGTCTCTTAGGTATCAGCACAGTATAAGGGAGACCTTAGATTTCATATTTCCTTAACTTCTTGAAAATGGCTCCAAAACAGGAGCCAGAACGTCGAGTTTTCGTAAATTGTAGACGTACTTCAACCCAAGAACCAAGTATATCTCACACTAATGACCGCGGAAACCTTTCCGTATAAAGTTTGAAAGTGAACCCGCATACAGGTTTTATGGGAAGGGGGTAGTTCTCATTCATTTTAGGAATTTTTTTCAAAATTGTAATGCAGGGGCTTTGAAATAATGAGCCAAACCACCTTCTAAAGACTTACCGACTATATTAAAAGTCTTTATTTGTTTATTTTTCGAGTTATCGTCGTGACACTAATACACACACATTATATATATATATATATATATATATATATATATATATATATATATATATATATATATATATATATATATATATATATATATATATATATATATATATATATATATATATATATATATATATATATATATATATATATATATATATCTATATATAATACTGTGTGTGTGTGTAAAATAAATCAAAAATCAGCTAAAATTGCAAATAAACAAGGTAGGTACAGACGTGGAGACTATTTCTCTGCTGCCTTGCAAATGTTAGTTTTATTTTCTGTAACCGGTTTCGCTGCTTGATAGCTTTCTCAGACAAAAGATGTCAAGCAGCAAAACCGGTTACAGAAAATAAAACCAACATTTGTGAAGGCAAAGAAATAATTTCCACGTATTTATTTAGTATGGAACGGTTTCACCAAGTAAGGGCATTAACAGTTGATGAAAACAATTAGGTTTTTTTTTCTAATGGCTTTTCCATAATTTTTAGTATTCTACGACGAATTATTTACAGTACCTATCTATATTCATTAACCTATAAAGAAAAGTCATGAAGTGCGTGTTAAAAGTTAACTGTAAGAAAAAGCTTCGGTTTTCTCTTTGTTTAACCACATCCCAGTTTCCAACAATAATATGCTTTTTAAAACAATATTTTATAATTTTACATTTCCATGATAAAAAGTTGGCATTCAAGTTATAACCTATATTCTTTATTTTTTTTTTAAGTTTTAAAATAAACTGTTATTAAATTAAATTCACTAATAGAGAGGTATCGATGGTGAGACTTGACAAAAATTTTTTCAAATGAGTGCGAACTAGGACCCTTAGAATCCATATCCGGGGTCTGTTTCGATTTTTATATGTTTATATATATATATATATATATATATATATATATATATATATATATATATATATATATATATATATATATCTGATAACTCAAAAAATAATTAACCAATTTCGATGAAACACAGCAAGTGCCTTTTTTTATTAATGGCTTGGATGAGATCGTTAGCCAGGAAAATCGGGCAGGGTTTTCCGGGAAAATGTTGAGTTTTGTTTAGAAAAAAAAATGCTCCGAAAATTACAAAACTGTTTTAATGAAATTTAATGGATATTTTGTCTTGGGAGGGACCGTAGTACGTACTAAAATTCATCTTTCTACGTTTATAGAAAATTGAGTTATTCAAATTTTGAATTTTCATTCGAAAAATTTTTTCCCTTCGAAAATTACAAAGTTATTTTAATTAAATTTAGTGGTTATATTGCCTTAGGAAAGACCTTACAACATGCCAAAATTAAACTTTTTAAGTTAATAGAAAATTGAGTTATTCACATTTGAAGCATTTAATAAAAATTCACTACCATAACGCAACTGCTGCGTCCAGACTTCTATAAGATATAACTGAACCACACCAAAATAAACTACCTATTATGTTCTGACTACACCGTTATACAGAACAGTTATTTAGGGTCGAAGACGGCAGGTAGCAGGTAGGCATTTACGATCGTTTGATGACCTTCTATACATGTGTTGGCTTTTATTTCGAACATTCTTCTAAATCAGCCCTTGCCCTTAGAAATAAATGTGCAGGTAGGTTAACTTAAAAACGCAGGTTTTATTATAATATAAACTCGTATTTGCTCAGGGCTTCAACTTTGTTTTTTCAAAAGATAAAATAACTATATATAAATAACAAAATAAATAGACAAGGGTTACATTGAATGTTACGCAGATGACATGATAGCGATATTATTAGAAACGGAAAAAGAATTACAAAGGATGTTGAGTGTGCTAGATGTTGTTTTAAAAATATCAAACTAAACATCAATACGACGAAAATAAGGGTACACAAGATAAGTAGAGGACAGCGAAAATGAATACAAGTCTTAAATATGCAACAGCTTGAACAAGTAAAATGTTCATGTACTTTCAAAGTATTATTACGGATGATGATAAATTTAGCAAATCTGAGGAGAATCCCAACATTCAATAGGTAGACAACATACCTACTTTTCTGGCAGAAAAACTTTCAAATTTGGGTCTAAGGAAATGGTTCAAGTCAAACGTAGAGCATAGCATACCGTACTAGTTTTAGTGACTCATACACTGTTCCATGCACAAAAAAATGGGAACGCAGTGAGTGCGTTTTGGTAGAGAATTTTCATTAAATGCTTCAAATTTCAATAACTCAATTTGCTATTAACCTAAGGTTCGTTGGCTAGGAAACAAGTTTTCTTGAACACATTTAAGTTTATTTTCAATAAAATTTTGTACATTTTCAGGCAGTAAGTTATTTTGATAAAATATGGTACATTGTTTCTACTATATAGGTTATACCGGTAACCAAATTGATGCCTGCTTGCATTCAAGAGGCATAAGGTACTGGCTGCGTCCGGGCTTTTTTCTTACAAACATGCATCATATTTCGATAAAAAAAACAAAAATGCAATAATATAAGGGATGTGCTCGGAAGAAAAATTATAGGTATCATGAACGACTTATGTGTCATCCCGTGATTGTCAAAATAATTGTATAAGATGCAGCTCAAGACACTTATAATTAACGTATACAATTTTTTCTCGTATCTTGTAGGTATAATAGCAATTATATAATTGAGCTTTACCGTAGAAATGCGCCACCCTGCATATATGTAAACAGATAAAAACTGAAACTAAACCCGGATATGGATTCTAGGACGCCTAGCTTGCACTAATTTGAAAAAATGTTTTTAAAATTCAAAAGTCGCGGTCTCATTAACGAATTTTTTCCACGAAAATTAGCTAAAAATTATAGATCGATAAACCATAAGCTTAACTAAAGCCACTGCCAAAGCATCAGAGAAAGTCTCTATTTGAAATGAATATTCTGTAAACATTTATGTAAAATGAAGGACAATGACGGTTGAAGCAAAAAATTAAGGGTTTGCAGAACCCTCTCTTTGCGACATTTTCTTTACATAAACCGTATTTCTTTTAGCTTGTTTGCTTAAATGTTGCCAATTTTGTCGTTTCAAATCGCGACTTTGACGTTTTGAAGAAAACCCCATTTTTTTCCTTTAAATGCCTATAACTTTTTTGCCTTTTGCCGATTTTCTTGGCTAACGAACTTAAGCAAGCCACTCGCAAAAGGAAGGTACATATGGAATTTGATCAAAATTGGCCCATTATTTTTTGAGTTATCGGTGTGATACAATCTAAAAGTCGGGATCTCCTCATTAGTGAATTTTTTTAAAAGAAAATTCACTAATAAACTAAAGCTTCTGCTCATATACACAATCCTCAAGAATATAGGATAAACTAAGTGAAGATTGGAACATGTGATGAGCACTGATAAGTACACTCGGAGAACCAAAACCACCGCAACACATTTTTAAAGCCGAAACGATCGTTTCACTCACAAAGACCTAATGATAATCTGCTACTGGAATGTTGTAATGCATGGGAAGTAAAGTTGTACTTTGACCAGCAGGTTACAAAGAGAATGGAACTTTTCCACTTTCACAAGTATGTGTCTTTCAAATAATGTTATCCGAAAGTTATTATGCTGCAGTGTTATGTTCAATAAAGCTTTTCCTCTTTCATTAAGCATTTTATTCTCCATCCTCTTCCACATAGCATACTTATTAACATTTCTGACATATTCCATGTGCATTTCAAATACATATGAATCGATGAACATTTACATCAGGTCCAAATTAAAATGTTTATCAGTGTGAAGACAAGGCTTTTTGTTTATTAAATGTTTACTTTGCCATCGAGATCCTTCTTGCCAGTTCTCATTGTATCATCAACAGTAATAATACTTTCAAGGTACATAAATATTTTTATTTCGTCAAGTTGTTGGCCATCCAGCTTTATATCCATGTCCGTAGTTCTGTCCTTACATATCTTTATTAGGTTTCTTTTCGCAATATTAATTTTTATTGACTGTATGACAATTTTTAACGTCGGTCTATTCCCGCAACTATGGTCAATCTCCGACGCCAGGGAGCAGTTTCACCTTACTACCCTGGAAATGTTGGCAAACCTCGGCCCTTCTATAAGAAGGGTATGGATCTTTAACGTGCCCAACATCGCACGGACACGTTAAAGATCCGTACCCCTACTTGACCATTGTCGAGGACTAGACCGATGTTAAAAAAAGTAAGTAATACAATCATCTGTGTGTGTAAACTGTAAACTGAATATTTATTTGATTTAATTATTTTCACTCATCTAATTATTCATTCTGGAATAGGAAGTGGCAACGCTGTGTGAAATTCACACAACAAAACGGCTTCGCAGCATGCGCAGCGCAAATATGTGCGGTGCGCGGTTAATGTATTAAAGTCTCAGAATGTGCTACACGTTTCTGTTTCTGCATTTCTAACCTAAGTAGGTACACTTCGTTTTTCAAAAAACAAGGGAACAGCGAAGCAACAGAAAGACAAGTTGTATTATTTGAACTGTGACCTGGCTCTTTACTTCAGATTTTAAAATGGGTAAGTCAGTTGTAAAATTTGTTAATTAGAATCAAAATATAAGTAGTTTTAAATATATGTGGGAAACTATAACCACATTATTTTCATTTGTAATAAAAATGTCTTGTTTTTCAAGTCTATATATATATATATATATATATATATATATATATATATATATTAGGTAGCCTATCGAGTTTTACTCTTGCAGTTGTGATTTCTTTATCAAAAAATAATGTGTTACAAGAAATGACTCTTAATTTTCTTAACATGGATGTTCTTCAAAATGTTAGGTTTACCTATTCAATTTCACTTCTGCTTGTATAAAAAAAAGTCTGAACGGAGCAAGTGCGCTATAGTAGCGAATTTTCATCAGTTTTGTTATAATGTACTATAAGTGAAGAGAAGTATGCAAAAATTGAAGTTGTAGGAACAAGAGCCAGCAGGTAGATATATTTGTAAAGTAGGAGCATCCTGAAGAAGCTGAAATTTTAGCAAAATTGATAGTGACAATTCTAGAAAGTTTGATACAGCATTTTTGAGAAGGAAATTTGTAATTTTCGATGGAAAAACTTGACTCACAGAAGTGACCAGTGTGGTGAAAAAATACCGGAAGTCTCTAGTTGGCCTAGAAGCTTCACAAACCATGATCTACATATAAAAGAAATATTTTACGTTGTTACCTCTTGAATAGCGAAATTGTCTTTATGAAAATCCGCTGATATTGCACAATTTATTACAAAATTAAGAAATATGTGGTAAATTCAATATTCTCATGCAACATTTTTTTCAATTTCAGAGCAAGCACAAACAGAAACCGAGCAAAGTGACAAGGTTGTTGAGATCTTATCCAAGGTGAGCCAAGCAGTTGATGGCTTGAGGGAACACCTGGTCCCTCTGTATGGTTAGTGTTAAATTTCAAAGATTTATATTATGTTGAATATAATTTTGATTTTGTTGAAATTTTGTTTGTAATATACACGCACTTGCCTAGCCTGATGCTGAAGAAGAAGAGTTTGAAGTTATATCATAAATGTTTTATATAGATGTATATAATTTACTGTTTATAATAAAAGGCAATAAAAAAGTTTACTTTTTGTATGCTCTTACAGAAGGGTCCTGTAAATATTTATGTTGTCTTGCAACCAGAAGTAAAGTGTTACCCTGAAAGAGGTGCAGCATCAGTGGTATCAAATGAAAGCAGTGGTATTTGCGACTGTTGAAACAAACTGTGGAAAATAATTGTTAGTAATACATATACTGATAATATTAATCATCCATAAACTTTTTAGTTTTATAAATTTTTGTGTGCATTTTTTGCGTAAGTTACAAACACATTTGTTTTTATTCTATGTTATGTGTGGTGTGTGTTGGCATGTTTTGAATTCAAAGACATGAGATGGCAACTACCATTACCTACACTATAACCATAAAAGTATTGAGCTAAGGACTGAGGTATAATTTTTTTAATCATTTAATTGTACACTTACAGTAACCATTTTCTAAATTTTATTTCGCAATAGATTTATTGTATATTGACTCTTAGAAGGCAGATAAAGGTACTATGTCATATTTGGTCTGTTAGTGGCAATTCTTAGTCGATATAAAAAAAACATGGTTACAAAATGTTAACCTTAGGGTCTATAGAAAATGAAAGTGAATCATCTTTACCAAAAATTCAATAACTATTGTTTTCCTTCCTTAGTGAAACTGTTCCATATTACATACAGACGTTGAGACTATTTTTTTGGCTTCACTAACATTCGTGTTCTTTTTTGTAAATGAAGGACATAGCAGTGAAACTGGTTACAGAAATGTTAAAGAACATCTAGAATTCAAAAGGGCCACCTCTGTTCCCGTTAACTTAGGTGCTGGCTACGTCCTTCATTTACAGAAAAGAAAACAAATATTAGTGAAGCCAGAGAAATAGTCTCAACGTCTGTATTTAGTATTGACCTAGGTACAATATTTTTTGTTACATTTTTAACTGTTTAGAAAAGTAACTTAAAAGTTTTACTAGATGAAACCTGAAATGTTCATATTTATTTTTTAGCTTCATGTACCTACTTGGCTGATATTTTTTAATTGATAGTACTTTATAACTTCATTTTTTTGTTGTAATTTTAATTAAGCAGGTATAACTTTTACATTTTTCTTCATAATTTTAATACTTTTATATTATTGTATATAGTAAGTATATTTGTTCATCTAAATTCTACACGTGTTTTACAAATAGGTATAAGCTTATACACTGTAATCAAAACAATTGTATTCACTTATAATCCTTCAACTTACACTATCAAACAATTTTATACCTATTGTCATTTTAATGCTGTTAGCGAAAATTTTATTATGAAAAATTCGCCTTTAATGTCCCTTTCTGTAGTTATCATTCTGTAACTGCTACCAGTATTTAACTTGCTTTAAGAGGGAGCTTGCTTTTAATTGTGACCATATAATGTTAATTTTTTGATCACAATTTATCACTATAATTTTGACATAATTTTACATCACTAAAACAGTCAGATTTATATAATTTTATATTAGCCTAATAATGTATCTTTAGCAATATTCATTATTAATAAATCAGGATATTTAAAAAACTCTCTGACATATCGGATAATTTACAGTATTACAGCACATGATTACGCTCTCGATTTATGCCAATAAATGAGCTTGTTCACATGTAATGCATGTTTATTGCTTTTAATGTAGGTAAACCTTAAAAATAGTATTACAAACATTCAATGATAGTTGTATTTTATATTTATATAATAATATCTACCTTAATTCTGAGTCTTGTGTGGACCTTGTGTTCATGTCTCACGGGTGCTATGCAGATGCAGGAAAACTTCACTTTATAGTGAGCCAGATTCATGAGAGGATAAATTTGACTAGCAATTACAACTTGTGGTTTACCGTTGACTTCCGAACAAAATTTGCCATGTTTTCAGAGGTTCTAGGGTTCATTTCAGTGCTGGAGTCGAACCTGCTACCTTTAGAGTATCTGAGATTTTCACCACTACACCACAGGCAATGACCTTATACCCACATTAAATTATAAATATCGTTTGTTCTAAAATATAACATATAGTTTGTTTCATTTTTATATAATTTTCAGTTTTTACGTTGTGTCTTACACTTTATTTAATTCAAATATGATTATGTTTTTAGTGTACATAATATATTATGTTAAAAATTTAATAAATCTTAGGCAACCATGTATTTTTTATAACTAACCAAGTTTACGCACTTTGTTAATTGTAATGGACTTTTAATTTGTATTTATTATATTTATCAAATATGATGTGACTTGGAAATAATTAATAATTAACAATATGTTACCAGTCAGTAATCTTCACCACTATGCTATATGTTGTTACCTTTATATTTACATAAAGATAAAAATTTGTTCTATTATAAATCATAACAATTAGAGGTGTGCAAACCGAACTATAAACGAACCCAAGCAAAAATGTTGCATCGAAGTTCGAACCTCTCAGTATGTCTAAGGTTCACAGTCGAACATCGAACTTCTTAAACATTTAACATTGAACTAACTACAGTTCTTCAATGTTCACATATATTTTCCTTAAATACAAAAATTAGGTACATTGTAGCATACAATATTTGGTACATAGAAAGAAAAAAAAGGAAAGGTTTGACAAAATTTGCAGGTCGATTGGATGAAAATGCCCTCTGATGCTGATGTTTGTTTTTAAGATGAGCCGGTGTTGAATCAAAAATACAAAAAGGCACATTGAACACTTTTTTTATACTTCTACATCTATAATAGCTAAGCTCAATTATAAATATTTTGTTGTTGTTTGGTATTAGCTGGGCAGTTTTAGCAAATTTGAATGAGTGGGTTAAAAGTGAGCATATATATATATATATATATATATATATATATATATATATATATATATATATATATATATATATATATATACTAACAATTGTAACTGTTTCTTGATTGTTTTAACTGTTTTGGATCATTATAAAATAAAGTATGTTTAATCTAATGTTTTCGGAAGGCAATCTGCAATTATAGTCATAAATTGTGAAAATTTACTTTACCAACAAGTTGCGAACACTGCCATTATAATGTTGTAACCAAAAAAAGGCATTGGGATGCCAGGATATATAAAAATATAATAATTCAGTGATGTTAATTAGCTGTCTCAGTGTCTCACAAACTGTCAAAGATATGAATGATATTTCCTGAAATTACGCTATCGACTCAATGGGACTGATACGGACTTTACAACTTCGCTACCTTTGCCAGCATTGAATGCCTGTAAAGTTCAGCTTCAAAGTATTCTTTAGCAACGAACTCCAAGCTATTTTGTGGGATTATGTATTTCGAACTAGTTTAACATCGCCTAGCGCAAACAATTTTTCGAACCAAAGGTTTGGTTCAAGTTAGGGTTCGGTTCGAAATTTCGAAACTTTGCACACCTCTAAAAACAATACATATGATAATAAATAAGAAAAAATTGTATATTAAATATATGTGTTTGAAACTTTATTCGTTTAAATGTTGAGTTTTATTTTCTTTTATAAAAACTGAAATATATCTTACGTGATAATGTATTTTTTTTACCAAAAACCCATTTCTCTGTACTTCATATATATATATATATATATATATATATATATATATATATATATATATATATATATATATATATATATATATATATATATATATATATATATATATTGTTGTTAATTTCCAATGATTTTTTTTTATTTCCTTCATTATGTAATTAAGTATATATATATATATATATATATATATATATATATATATATATATATATATATATATATATATATATATATATATATATATATATATATATATATATATATATATATATATATATATATATATATATATATATATATATATATATATATATAACATCTGTTGTTAATTTCCAAGGATTTCTTTTATTTCCTTCATTATGTAATTAAGTATGTATATTATTTCAAAATAAACTATTTTTAACAATATTTCTCCCCAATCATACATTAAAAAAAACACAATTTTGCAGCAAATTAACGTTAAAAATAATGTTAAAAGGTAGGTGTCATCAAGGAGAGGTTGTTTGAAAATATTTATATGTTTTCCCCTCAACCATAAACTTGGAAAAACAAGTTTGCAGCAAATGAGCATTAAAAAATATAGAAAAGTAGGTGCCAAAGAGTAAAGCTTTTAAGAAATATATATAAACAATTTCTTAACTATAAACATTGAAAGACAATGTTGCAGGAAATGAGCATTAAAAACCAATGTTAAGAAGACTATCATGGCAGCCAGCTTTTTTTGAATTTATTAAACATTTTCTCATTAAGCATAAATTTTGAAATACAATTTTGCAGCAAATAAGCATTAAAAATAAATGCCATCAAAGACAGCTTTTTTAAAAATATTTGGCAATAATAAAAAAAACATTAAAGTTAATTATAATGCGGTTTTGCTGTTAATTAAAAAATGAAACTAATCTTGTCAATGAATTTTTTCATTACAAATATTTTTATTGGAAAATGTCATTGCAATTTAAACTATTAATACCTTCTACAAAAACGATTATTTACCCTTATGTATATTTATTTGTATCTAAATAACTCAAACAATTCAAAATGCAATTAAATAAGTCTCCTATAAAACATAAATTTGAATGTCTACATTAATTACATATTTATTTTCTCTATATGGGAGGAGCATAAGAAATAAGAACACTCCCATTGGTCTGTCTATGACACTTCACACAGTCAGCCAGACAAGTACTGAAAAAATGATCTTTCTGCCTGTACGGAGGCAATCTATTGTTGTGTCGCGCTAAAGAGTGTCGCCCAGAACCACTGTCGCGCTAATCGACGACCTCTTTAGCGCGACACAACAATAGATTGCCTCCATACAGGCAGAAAGATCATTTTTTCAGTACTTGTCTGGCTGACTGTGTGAAGTGTCATAGACAGACCAATGGGAGTGTTCTTATTTCTTATGCTCCTCCCATATAGAGAAAATAAATATGTAATTAATGTAGACATTCAAATTTATGTTTTATAGGAGACTTATTTAATTGCATTTTGAATTGTTTGAGTTATTTAGATACAAATAAATATACATAAGGGTAAATAATCGTTTTTGTAGAAGGTATTAATAGTTTCAATTGCAATGACATTTTCCTATAAAAATATTTGTAATGAAAAAATTCATTGACAAGATTAGTTTCATTTTTTAATTAACAGCAAAACCGCATTATAATTAACTTTAATGTTTTTTTTATTATTGCCAAATATTTTTAAAAAAGCTGCCTTTGATGGCATTTATTTTTAATGCTTATTTGCTGCAAAATTGTATTTCAAAATTTATGCTTAATGAGAAAATGTTTAATAAATTCAAAAAAGCTGGCTGCCATGATAGTCTTTTTAACATTGGTTTTTAATGCTCATTTCCTGCAACATTGTCTTTCAATGTTTATAGTTAAGAAATTGTTTATATATGTTTCTTAAAAGCTTTACTCTTTGGCACCTACTTTTCTATATTTTTTAATGCTCATTTGCTGCAAACTTGTTTTTCCAAGTTTATGGTTGAGGGGAAAACATATAAATATTTTCAAACAACCTCTCCTTGATGACACCTACCTTTTAACATTATTTTTAACGCTAATTTGCTGCAAAACTGTGTTTTTTTAATGTATGATTGGGGAGAAATAATGTTAAAAATAGTTTATTTTGAAATAATATACATACTTAATTACATAATGAAGGAAATAAAAAAAAATCATTGGAAATTAACAACAATATATATATATTTCTCTGTACTTCATATATATATATATATATATATATATATATATATATATATATATATATATATATATATATATATATATATATGAAGTACAGAGAAATGGGTTTTTGGTAAAAAAAATACATTATCACCAAAGAGGTTGTAAGGGATAGAGGTAACAAAGGTGCAGTTTTGCAATACAAGAAGCCTGTACACTTTTCCAAACTGGGCGGAGTTCGGTGACTTGAGTGGGAGAAACGTCAGGGACGTATTTAGGAATTTTTAGTTTGGTTAGAAATAAAACTGAAATTATTCAATCATTGAAATGTAATGCTTATTCATGAATTTCTTAAGCTTTTGTATAAATAGGTAACCTAAAAAGGTTCGGAACGCAGCAAGTGCGTTATGATAGTGAATTTTCATAACAATATTAAATAATATATTTATATAAGCTGTAAGATTTAGCCTTATATTAAAAGTTATGAAAATTAATTAATTTAATTAGGAACAGTAAAACAAGGTAAAGAAGGACAAGCAAAAACATGATCTATGACATATATTTATAGAGTAATTTGGATACAAAACTCAAACAAAGCAATTGATAAACAGGAAATATACTCTAGAAAAATACACTAGAAAGCTGGAAAAAAAATCCTTTGGTTGATGCATTGAGGGTGATTGTATGCATGCAGGAGAAGAACCCCCAGGAGGAAGAGGGTTTCTGCTCCTCACCCAAAAATTCGGGGGGTTCTCCTTCCCCTTGTGCATGCATACAACTACCTTCAAAGCATAAAGCACAAGAAAAATTTCTTGTGAGCAACCCCCAAGAAGGTTGCTGGACCTGGGCGAATATGGGGTAGACAGGGTTTAAAGGAGGTATTGCTGTAAAATGTGAAAAACGCATGTTTTCAAAGTCCCTTAATTTTCTTGGGGGTTGTTTGCCAGAAAATTTGCCTTGTGGCCGAGGAAGGTTCTAAGCATGTTGCTGGAAAAAAATATCTAAAACCCTCATGCAGTCAACTGCAAATTTACCGAAATTACATTCTACTTCGTCGCCTATAATGTCTTTTTCAGATAATGTAGAATACAGAGCTAAATTAAATAGGTTCACTTGCATTTTCATTTATTTTTATATTACATTTATAAGCACAATAAGCGTATAATTAAGGGAACCCTTAATTAACATTGCAGCAACACAAACTTGAAAAGTGGAGAAATTATTTACAGTATGTTAACAGTTATAAACTTGATTTCATCATGTTACAGTAGTATTCTGATAATACAAAATTACATCTAACTGTATGCACACAACAGCTGGTGTGTTACGAGATGTGATGAAACGCCAAACTGACTGTACCACAGCATTAGCATAATATTATTATGCTGCCACATTATCATATCTCTCTAGTAATGGTATCATGTCAAAAACCTACACTAGAGGCTAAATTTCCAATTTCTTCTTTGTTTATGGTGTCTGTTTCTACTGTCCTAAATTTCCAATTTGATATTGTCAATAAATAACACTACCACACAATGACAAATGACAGCTGAGCTTCAGCACAGACGCAGTCTAACAAAGTTGTCGGATAGAGTAAATTATGATCGGAGGGATACCTAAGTTAAAAATCATGAGAAATGGGTAATTCGAAATTTGCAGGTATTAAATACAGTATTTTTTAACTGACTGATAAAATTAAATTTTATAAAATGTTTTCTTTATTATCAGAAGTTGTAAAAATTTCATATGTTTATACATGAAAGGTTTAACTACATGAAATTTCTGAAGATCGGGCAATCCTGGTCAGCAACATCTTGACATCTGGCAATGGTTGTAACTTCCATTGTTTAGATTTTATCTACAATTTATTTAAATAGCATAACAGTACAGGTGCTGTATTGCTCTGCCTTTGTCCAACATTGTAGATATTGCATTACAGAATTTGAAGTGATGTCGAGGATTATTTTATTATTAATTTCGAATAACTTCATTTTTCTTTGATCAAAAGACTTGAAAATTGGTACACAACCACATCTCTGTATGTTCTTTTAAGTTGTAAATTTTCGTTCCAATCACTTAAACAATTTGAAAGCTATTGCGTTTAAAAAAATATATTTAATTTTTTGTTAGGAAAAACTATGTGTTAAGATCTGATGAACGAACTCATCCAAGCCATTAGCAAAATAAGCGTAATTCCAAAATTTTCTCCAAATCAGTGAAATATTTTTTGGGTTATTGGTTGGATAAATTGTTGGATGAATATATTGGATAAAGTTTTATATTCAAAAGGTTAGATAAATAATAATAGTTTTTATTTCAACAACAGAAGAAAATACAAAATAAAGTACATTGTACTGTTTACAAATTAATGTTAACATTCCTTGTCTTTTTTAAAGAAATAGAGATTAATTTCATTGATTGCTGTTGCCCTTACTTCATGAAACTGGTCCATACTTCATACAGACTTGGAGACTACTTCTCTGGCTTCACTGTTGGTTTTCGTTTTTGTAGGTGAAGGACGTAGCCAGCGCGTAAGCTAACTGGAGCAAGTGGCCCTTCTGAATTCTAGATGTTCTTCAACGTCTCTGTTACTGGTTTTGCTGCTTGATAGTATCCTCAGACAGAAAAAATTTGAATTAATACGAAATCATGACAATTACAAATAAAGATCTGTTGCTATTTTATGATGTTATAATCAAAAAAATCTTTAAAAGTGAAAATAAAATAAAACAAATATGACGGATGACGCCTTTAAAATGTCTACGTGATGTATATCAATATTTAACATAAAGATAGAAGAAACCTATAACAGTAATAACTATAATAACAATTACAACAATAAAATAACTAAACAAACACATTAATAAAGCAGACTATACAATGAAAATATCGACACACATCATGTCTTATAACAACTTTTTGGAAAAAATAGTTAGATTTATGTTGTCTGATTTATTTAATTAGGAAGAAGAATATCTCAGAAATCCTAAATATTGTCGTGTATATGCTTGTTTACTTCTAAAGCTTAAAACAAGTCTAGTTTACACTTGTCATGACAAAAATGTTGTGGTTTTATGCCGTTATTTACTGTGGGTCTATGTTGGGTATCAATAATATGTTTTGCAAATGTAGATTTGTCAGCATGGTTATTTCTAAATGCAAAAATATGTTCTTTGTATCGGGTGTTAAAATTTCTAGAAGTTTGATCGATGTAGATTGCGTTACGTGTGCATTTCACAAATTTTGAATACCTATACAAATACAAAAGTAGCTTTTAAATCTTATAACATGACGCTTGATTTATTAGATTATTTCAAATAATTGATTGGAAGTATTATCACAGATGATGGTAAGTGTAGGAAAGGTCTGAAGAGGATCGCGATGGCAAAATAAGCATTCAATAACCAAAGTACTGTTCTCACTAATAAACATTTTAACCTGTCCATGAGGAACAAATGCAAGTCGTACGTGTATGGGGTATGGTAATGTATGGGGCGGAAACTTGAGCTGTAGTTAAGCAGGATATGAAGAGAATATAAGCTTTTGAAATGTAGACAAGAAAAATGTCAAAGACAGTGCAGGTTGATAGAAAGACGCTTCAAAGTTTGCTAGGAGAGGTGAACGAATAAAGAGGCTTGCTCAAAGAAATCGAGAGGAAGCTAAAATTTATTGGTCATATTATAAGACATAATAACTTCCCGATAACATTATTTGAAGGACATACGAGTACTTGAAATGTACACTGAATTATTGGCCCTTAAATAAGAGAAGTTTGTTATAAACAGCCCTTAAACTTCTACTTTTATCAAATAGATTTTTGTTATAATGATGTATTCTAATAGAAACATACATAGATGATATTAGTTTAATTAGATGGCCATAATGGCAAGTCAAAAGATTTTGTTCTCGAAAGTGAACTTCAAGTTTTTTAAATATGCTGTTTTGGTTTATTATAGTTTTTAATATTCGCATGTTTATTTCCTTTACATTTATAATCACCGCAGATTCATTTAAGTATGTTTGAAGAACTTTTTCTGCAATAGTGCAAATAGATATTACATCGTCAGATGGGTATGTGAGGAGTTGACCTTTGTCTTTCTGATCTATAAACGATGTTAATAACGCAGACCTCTCCCCAACAAGTTCACCCGCGCATTCTTCGCATCTCAGAGCTTTTGTTATTTTCCTTACTACATAGCCAGATATATATGTCACGACTTCTTTCTTAAACTCTGATATATTCATATCTAATATTTGAAGAACTGTGTCGTCGTCAAAATTATCTATTTGACTCATGTCTTCATCTGGTTCTTCAGATATTCGTTCTCGCCCACAAGTTTTATTTATTACCTCAATGGGTGACAGAATAGGAATTGCTTCCAAAGGGATACAATTTCCTTTAAATGAATCTTTTAATTCAAGATGCACCATCATCCTTTTATATGCACTTTTAAATTGCTTTGCTGATGGGTTATTGTTATAGCCTCCCATGGATCTAATTTGCCCAAAAAAAAGCTCAATATGATCCTGACTGATTTTGTAAGTGGGAAAATACAGCAAAAAATTATTGTCGGCAATTAAAGTTTTATAAACAAATTGCAAACTTTGTATGCAAAATAAAAAGCCAATTATACCCATTTTTCTACCACTCTCACACAGAAGCGTTCCATCAATTATCCTAAGTGACGTTAAATATTGTGATAGCTCTCTTAAAAATACATTAATGTTTTCAAAATTTTCTGCGTTTAAATTTCTAGAATTAAGAATGTCAAATAAATTGTTTATAAGTCGGATAAATTTCACAGTTCCCTCACATTCTTTGAACTCCTCAAGATGTAAAACTTCATTGCAATATTCCAAAGAATGTGCCACTGAGTGGCTAAAAAGTTGTGTGGCTAATTTAACCTTCATTTTTTGATTTGTATAAAATATATGCGATTTTCTTAATTTATTTGCCAAATGAACGCCCTCCTGATCCTGTAACTCATTTAATTTTACTAAATAATCCCACTTTATATTTTCCCCATTCTCATCAATTATTAATTTTTTATCGCCTAATGTGTTTCTTATCAGTTTGATCATATGACATGGATCAAAAAAGACTGCAATTTTCCTACCTGAACTAGGATCAACAAACGTAGAGTTAATGTTCCTCCAATTCAAATCGCAGCCAAGTTCTTTTGCTAACGTTAGGTTATTTGTTGCCCCATCAAAAGTTATTGAGACCACGTATATGCCCGACTCATTTAGTAGCGTTAAACACTGTAATACCAAATTTTGTTTTTGTGTACCCCTTAAAGAGTCGATTAAAAAATATCCAAGAGGAAGCTTCCATGATTGATTAATGCTAACAAGCATAAAAACAAGAGCTTCCTTGGCTACAGGGTTACAATCGGTCTCAAGATTTGTACCAAAATCTACAAACCCATAATATTTTACCCCATCCCATTCTATATGTTGGCGAATTGCCATCTCATCTATGACTAAAGAACATATAAGTTTTCCATCTGTGCTTTCTGATTTTGACTTTAATAAGTTGAACACCTCTGACGTAAAACCAGCTTCCCCATTAACGCTTTGATACCATCTAGATATAGTTTTTGGATGAGGAAGAGCCGAGTTAAATGTGTTTCTGACAAAACTGTAAGCTTTGGGAGAGTAATAATGCAGCGTAAGAGAAAAAGCTTTAAGTTGATTTTCATACTTATGTTTACGACCTAATTGTCTTTGTAAAAATTCTTCATTAGGTCCTATTTGCATTAATGTTTCTAATGTTTCGTCGGTTACTTTACCTTTTAGTTGTTTGATTATATTCGCAAGGGTTGCTGTTCTCTTCTTATAATGATGAACACTACTGCTGAGCCGTTTAATTTTTTTTCGTGCATCGAATAACTGCTTCTTCAGTTTACGTTTGCGCGGTGTAACAACCTATAAAAAATGTTCAATGATAAACCATTTATTTTCTCAAGTAAAATGAATATATAAACAAAATTTCCAACAACACATTTTGGTTAATAGTGGTTGAGATAAATTGCAAAACAGTTGTTTCTAACTTATTTAATCATGGACTATACAAACTTAAACACCATATAAAATGTGATGGAATAACATATTAGGTTTTTTAAAATTATACTGATTTCATAAACGGCAAAAACTGAATTTAACTCACCATTTCCTTCAAAGTGGGTGGCATTGAAGGTGTTTTCATTTCAGCAAATCCTAAACTACTAAACGATCTTTGCGGTACCTCTACAACAGTTTTCTCTTCATAAAAACCAGCACTTGTTGATGGCCGAGAATAATCCATTACAGGTACATTGCTACCAGACCAAGTACTAGTTGACGGGTCAGCTGCAAATGGCACATTGATAGCAGTTATATCAGTCATTGGCTGCTCGCCAAAAACGACTTGTGTTGATGGCTTGTTTGTTACCTGCATAAATAAATTTGAAACGAATACCATTAATGTAAATTTGCAGGGCTAATTAAATTACGATAAATATCATAACAATATATTACGTGAATGTAATTAGTAGCATAGTTACTAGAGATGAGCGATATATAGCTACCGGTGATTTAATCGCTTCTATTAAAAGATCGCTGTTAGCAGCTGTTATTAAAACACAAAACAACAGCGATTGTGAAAACCGAGATTTACACAAATCATTAGAGTAATTATTTCTATGAAATTCATCTTATACTAAAAACTCCATGACAAACAGCAATTGCTGTATTCATAATACACGCAATCGCAGTTTGTGCGAGCGAGTAGAAGTATCTGTATACTTTCCTTCTCGCCAGTATTAGAATACAACATTTCTCCTTTTCTTATAGGTAGAAAACGAAAAACTCATGATACAAATAACGCGAGATATGATAATGAGACTATCTATTTTTAGAACCGTCACGCGCATGGCGTCATGTGGTGAGTCCAAAGAGGTTGTAAGGGATAGAGGTAACAAAGGTGCAGTTTTGCAATACAAGAAGCCTGTACACTTTTCCAAACTGGGCGGAGTTCGGTGACTTGAGTGGGAGAAACGTCAGGGACGTATTTAGGAATTTTTAGTTTGGTTAGAAATAAAACTGAAATTATTCAATCATTGAAATGTAATGCTTATTCATGAATTTCTTAAGCTTTTGTATAAATAGGTAACCTAAAAAGGTTCGGAACGCAGCAAGTGCGTTATGATAGTGAATTTTCATAACAATATTAAATAATATATTTATATAAGCTGTAAGATTTAGCCTTATATTAAAAGTTATGAAAATTAATTAATTTAATTAGGAACAGTAAAACAAGGTAAAGAAGGACAAGCAAAAACATGATCTATGACATATATTTATAGAGTAATTTGGATACAAAACTCAAACAAAGCAATTGATAAACAGGAAATATACTCTAGAAAAATACACTAGAAAGCTGGAAAAAAAATCCTTTGGTTGATGCATTGAGGGTGATTGTATGCATGCAGGAGAAGAACCCCCAGGAGGAAGAGGGTTTCTGCTCCTCACCCAAAAATTCGGGGGGTTCTCCTTCCCCTTGTGCATGCATACAACTACCTTCAAAGCATAAAGCACAAGAAAAATTTCTTGTGAGCAACCCCCAAGAAGGTTGCTGGACCTGGGCGAATATGGGGTAGACAGGGTTTAAAGGAGGTATTGCTGTAAAATGTGAAAAACGCATGTTTTCAAAGTCCCTTAATTTTCTTGGGGGTTGTTTGCCAGAAAATTTGCCTTGTGGCCGAGGAAGGTTCTAAGCATGTTGCTGGAAAAAAATATCTAAAACCCTCATGCAGTCAACTGCAAATTTACCGAAATTACATTCTACTTCGTCGCCTATAATGTCTTTTTCAGATAATGTAGAATACAGAGCTAAATTAAATAGGTTCACTTGCATTTTCATTTATTTTTATATTACATTTATAAGCACAATAAGCGTATAATTAAGGGAACCCTTAATTAACATTGCAGCAACACAAACTTGAAAAGTGGAGAAATTATTTACAGTATGTTAACAGTTATAAACTTGATTTCATCATGTTACAGTAGTATTCTGATAATACAAAATTACATCTAACTGTATGCACACAACAGCTGGTGTGTTACGAGATGTGATGAAACGCCAAACTGACTGTACCACAGCATTAGCATAATATTATTATGCTGCCACATTATCATATCTCTCTAGTAATGGTATCATGTCAAAAACCTACACTAGAGGCTAAATTTCCAATTTCTTCTTTGTTTATGGTGTCTGTTTCTACTGTCCTAAATTTCCAATTTGATATTGTCAATAAATAACACTACCACACAATGACAAATGACAGCTGAGCTTCAGCACAGACGCAGTCTAACAAAGTTGTCGGATAGAGTAAATTATGATCGGAGGGATACCTAAGTTAAAAATCATGAGAAATGGGTAATTCGAAATTTGCAGGTATTAAATACAGTATTTTTTAACTGACTGATAAAATTAAATTTTATAAAATGTTTTCTTTATTATCAGAAGTTGTAAAAATTTCATATGTTTATACATGAAAGGTTTAACTACATGAAATTTCTGAAGATCGGGCAATCCTGGTCAGCAACATCTTGACATCTGGCAATGGTTGTAACTTCCATTGTTTAGATTTTATCTACAATTTATTTAAATAGCATAACAGTACAGGTGCTGTATTGCTCTGCCTTTGTCCAACATTGTAGATATTGCATTACAGAATTTGAAGTGATGTCGAGGATTATTTTATTATTAATTTCGAATAACTTCATTTTTCTTTGATCAAAAGACTTGAAAATTGGTACACAACCACATCTCTGTATGTTCTTTTAAGTTGTAAATTTTCGTTCCAATCACTTAAACAATTTGAAAGCTATTGCGTTTAAAAAAATATATTTAATTTTTTGTTAGGAAAAACTATGTGTTAAGATCTGATGAACGAACTCATCCAAGCCATTAGCAAAATAAGCGTAATTCCAAAATTTTCTCCAAATCAGTGAAATATTTTTTGGGTTATTGGTTGGATAAATTGTTGGATGAATATATTGGATAAAGTTTTATATTCAAAAGGTTAGATAAATAATAATAGTTTTTATTTCAACAACAGAAGAAAATACAAAATAAAGTACATTGTACTGTTTACAAATTAATGTTAACATTCCTTGTCTTTTTTAAAGAAATAGAGATTAATTTCATTGATTGCTGTTGCCCTTACTTCATGAAACTGGTCCATACTTCATACAGACTTGGAGACTACTTCTCTGGCTTCACTGTTGGTTTTCGTTTTTGTAGGTGAAGGACGTAGCCAGCGCGTAAGCTAACTGGAGCAAGTGGCCCTTCT
Organism: Tillus elongatus; assembly: GCA_964006375.1. Taxonomy (NCBI): domain Eukaryota; kingdom Metazoa; phylum Arthropoda; class Insecta; order Coleoptera; family Cleridae; genus Tillus; species Tillus elongatus. The sequence goes on from OZ023267.1 coordinate 102,513,002, forward strand.
GAATTCTAGATGTTCTTCAACGTCTCTGTTACTGGTTTTGCTGCTTGATAGTATCCTCAGACAGAAAAAATTTGAATTAATACGAAATCATGACAATTACAAATAAAGATCTGTTGCTATTTTATGATGTTATAATCAAAAAAATCTTTAAAAGTGAAAATAAAATAAAACAAATATGACGGATGACGCCTTTAAAATGTCTACGTGATGTATATCAATATTTAACATAAAGATAGAAGAAACCTATAACAGTAATAACTATAATAACAATTACAACAATAAAATAACTAAACAAACACATTAATAAAGCAGACTATACAATGAAAATATCGACACACATCATGTCTTATAACAACTTTTTGGAAAAAATAGTTAGATTTATGTTGTCTGATTTATTTAATTAGGAAGAAGAATATCTCAGAAATCCTAAATATTGTCGTGTATATGCTTTTTTACTTCTAAAGCTTAAAACAAGTCTAGTTTACACTTGTCATGACAAAAATGTTGTGGTTTTATGCCGTTATTTACTGTGGGTCTATGTTGGGTATCAATAATATGTTTTGCAAATGTAGATTTGTCAGCATGGTTATTTCTAAATGCAAAAATATGTTCTTTGTATCGGGTGTTAAAATTTCTAGAAGTTTGATCGATGTAGATTGCGTTACGTGTGCATTTCACAAATTTTGAATACCTATACAAATACAAAAGTAGCTTTTAAATCTTATAACATGACGCTTGATTTATTAGATTATTTCAAATAATTGATTGGAAGTATTATCACAGATGATGGTAAGTGTAGGAAAGGTCTGAAGAGGATCGCGATGGCAAAATAAGCATTCAATAACCAAAGTACTGTTCTCACTAATAAACATTTTAACCTGTCCATGAGGAACAAATGCAAGTCGTACGTGTATGGAGTATGGTAATGTATGGGGCGGAAACTTGGGCTGTAGTTAAGCAGGATATGAAGAGAATATAAGCTTTTGAAATGTAGACAAGAAAAATGTCAAAGACAGTGCAGGTTGATAGAAAGACGCTTCAAAGTTTGCTAGGAGAGGTGAACGAATAAAGAGGCTTGCTCAAAGAAATCGAGAGGAAGCTAAAATTTATTGGTCATATTATAAGACATAATAACTTCCCGATAACATTATTTGAAGGACATACGAGTACTTGAAATGTACACTGAATTATTGGCCCTTAAATAAGAGAAGTTTGTTATAAACAGCCCTTAAACTTCTACTTTTATCAAATAGATTTTTGTTATAATGATGTATTCTAATAGAAACATACATAGATGATATTAGTTTAATTAGATGGCCATAATGGCAAGTCAAAAGATTTTGTTCTCGAAAGTGAACTTCAAGTTTTTTAAATATGCTGTTTTGGTTTATTATAGTTTTTAATATTCGCATGTTTATTTCCTTTACATTTATAATCACCGCAGATTCATTTAAGTATGTTTGAAGAACTTTTTCTGCAATAGTGCAAATAGATATTACATCGTCAGATGGGTATGTGAGGAGTTGACCTTTGTCTTTCTGATCTATAAACGATGTTAATAACGCAGACCTCTCCCCAACAAGTTCACCCGCGCATTCTTCGCATCTCAGAGCTTTTGTTATTTTCCTTACTACATAGCCAGATATATATGTCACGACTTCTTTCTTAAACTCTGATATATTCATATCTAATATTTGAAGAACTGTGTCGTCGTCAAAATTATCTATTTGACTCATGTCTTCATCTGGTTCTTCAGATATTCGTTCTCGCCCACAAGTTTTATTTATTACCTCAATGGGTGACAGAATAGGAATTGCTTCCAAAGGGATACAATTTCCTTTAAATGAATCTTTTAATTCAAGATGCACCATCATCCTTTTATATGCACTTTTAAATTGCTTTGCTGATGGGTTATTGTTATAGCCTCCCATGGATCTAATTTGCCCAAAAAAAAAGCTCAATATGATCCTGACTGATTTTGTAAGTGGGAAAATACAGCAAAAAATTATTGTCGGCAATTAAAGTTTTATAAACAAATTGCAAACTTTGTATGCAAAATAAAAAGCCAATTATACCCATTTTTCTACCACTCTCACACAGAAGCGTTCCATCAATTATCCTAAGTGACGTTAAATATTGTGATAGCTCTCTTAAAAATACATTAATGTTTTCAAAATTTTCTGCGTTTATTGCTTTCTTAAAATCTGAATTGTTTAAATTTCTAGAATTAAGAATGTCAAATAAATTGTTTATAAGTCGGATAAATTTCACAGTTCCCTCACATTCTTTGAACTCCTCAAGATGTAAAACTTCATTGCAATATTCCAAAGAATGTGCCACTGAGTGGCTAAAAAGTTGTGTGGCTAATTTAACCTTCATTTTTTGATTTGTATAAAATATATGCGATTTTCTTAATTTATTTGCCAAATGAACGCCCTCCTGATCCTGTAACTCATTTAATTTTACTAAATAATCCCACTTTATATTTTCCCCATTCTCATCAATTATTAATTTTTTATCGCCTAATGTGTTTCTTATCAGTTTGATCATATGACATGGATCAAAAAAGACTGCAATTTTCCTACCTGAACTAGGATCAACAAACGTAGAGTTAATGTTCCTCCAATTCAAATCGCAGCCAAGTTCTTTTGCTAACGTTAGGTTATTTGTTGCCCCATCAAAAGTTATTGAGACCACGTATATGCCCGACTCATTTAGTAGCGTTAAACACTGTAATACCAAATTTTGTTTTTGTGTACCCCTTAAAGAGTCGATTAAAAAATATCCAAGAGGAAGCTTCCATGATTGATTAATGCTAACAAGCATAAAAACAAGAGCTTCCTTGGCTACAGGGTTACAATCGGTCTCAAGATTTGTACCAAAATCTACAAACCCATAATATTTTACCCCATCCCATTCTATATGTTGGCGAATTGCCATCTCATCTATGACTAAAGAACATATAAGTTTTCCATCTGTGCTTTCTGATTTTGACTTTAATAAGTTGAACACCTCTGACGTAAAACCAGCTTCCCCATTAACGCTTTGATACCATCTAGATATAGTTTTTGGATGAGGAAGAGCCGAGTTAAATGTGTTTCTGACAAAACTGTAAGCTTTGGGAGAGTAATAATGCAGCATAAGAGAAAAAGCTTTAAGTTGATTTTCATACTTATGTTTACGACCTAATTGTCTTTGTAAAAATTCTTCATTAGGTCCTATTTGCATTAATGTTTCTAATGTTTCGTCGGTTACTTTACCTTTTAGTTGTTTGATTATATTCGCAAGGGTTGCTGTTCTCTTCTTATAATGATGAACACTACTGCTGAGCCGTTTAATTTTTTTTCGTGCATCGAATAACTGCTTCTTCAGTTTACGTTTGCGCGGTGTAACAACCTATAAAAAATGTTCAATGATAAACCATTTATTTTCTCAAGTAAAATGAATATATAAACAAAATTTCCAACAACACATTTTGGTTAATAGTGGTTGAGATAAATTGCAAAACAGTTGTTTCTAACTTATTTAATCATGGACTATACAAACTTAAACACCATATAAAATGTGATGGAATAACATATTAGGTTTTTTAAAATTATACTGATTTCATAAACGGCAAAAACTGAATTTAACTCACCATTTCCTTCAAAGTGGGTGGCATTGAAGGTGTTTTCATTTCAGCAAATCCTAAACTACTAAACGATCTTTGCGGTACCTCTACAACAGTTTTCTCTTCATAAAAACCAGCACTTGTTGATGGCCGAGAATAATCCATTACAGGTACATTGCTACCAGACCAAGTACTAGTTGACGGGTCAGCTGCAAATGGCACATTGATAGCAGTTATATCAGTCATTGGCTGCTCGCCAAAAACGACTTGTGTTGATGGCTTGTTTGTTACCTGCATAAATAAATTTGAAACGAATACCATTAATGTAAATTTGCAGGGCTAATTAAATTACGATAAATATCATAACAATATATTACGTGAATGTAATTAGTAGCATAGTTACTAGAGATGAGCGATATATAGCTACCGGTGATTTAATCGCTTCTATTAAAAGATCGCTGTTAGCAGCTGTTATTAAAACACAAAACAACAGCGATTGTGAAAACCGAGATTTACACAAATCATTAGAGTAATTATTTCTATGAAATTCATCTTATACTAAAAACTCCATGACAAACAGCAATTGCTGTATTCATAATACACGCAATCGCAGTTTGTGCGAGCGAGTAGAAGTATCTGTATACTTTCCTTCTCGCCAGTATTAGAATACAACATTTCTCCTTTTCTTATAGGTAGAAAACGAAAAACTCATGATACAAATAACGCGAGATATGATAATGAGACTATCTATTTTTAGAACCGTCACGCGCATGGCGTCATGTGGTGAGTCCAATGCAATAATAATATGCTGTCGTACAGTGGAGTTTGACGTTTCATCACAACCCCTTAACAAATTAGGTATTTTACTGATATTTGAGTGCATACAGCTGGAATTAATTTTTTAAGATCAGAATACTATACTATGATTATGTGACATGATGATCAAATCAAGTTTATGAATGTTAACGCCCCCTGTAAATGTCTACGAACGTCTTCTCTACTTTTTAAGTTTGTGTGTGTATCACCAATGCTAATTCAGGGCTCCCCTTAATTATTATACTTCACTTATATATATATATATATATATATATATATATATATATATATATATATATATATATATATATATATATATGTAATATAAAAATGGAATGGAATGTAACTTCAACCACATTAAACTGACGTATAGAAACTTTTTGATTGCGAATGACTTTGTGTTAAGTGTGTAGTTGGCCTTCTATAACGTTACTCACCATGTGATGTCATAGGAGGGGACGGGGCATATGCGCAATATCATATATCTTGTAAGTCATTATATCATGGAAAAACCTGCTGAATCTAAAATTAAAGCAGCACCGAACTGTAGCATATATATGCCTTCCAACTTTTTCATTATATTAAAATAAAAATAATATGTAGATTTCTCTCATCGTATATTCTTGTAATATGCTAATTTTATAGAACTTCTATTAATAGTAAAAATCTGAGTAGTTTTAAAATTAATATAATTCAAAAGCTATCTGAAGATCATATTGTGGTTTCAATTAAGCGGTTAACACTAACACCTTGTAAGTGTTTAAAATAATAGCATACGCACATGCAGCATTGTAAATGGCTAAACCACAATCGCAGTAGCTGTTTAAAGTCCCTGTTATTTAAAAATAGCCATCACTGATAGCAGTGCCATTGAAAAACCGCTGTTTGGCTATATATATATATATATATATATATATATATATATATATATATATATATATATATATATATATATATATCACTAATAGTTACATAAATTAATAACCTTGATTCAGTACTTACCAATACAGGTATAGAACTTTTTTTTAAGTATACTGCAAAAGGTGATTTTTCTAAATCATAAGATTCCTCGGTAAAATTTAAATTGCACACATTTGAGTTCATAAAAATATCTTCATCGCTTAAATTTAATGCTCGTTTCCAAGCCTCGTATCTTTCACCAGCTTTGGGAAATCTGAAAATAATATCTCGAATTATCTACTTTATCAGTGACTGAACCTCTAGAAAGATGCAGTAATAGATAAAACGAAACTATTCTACTTTTTTTCTGCTTCTACTGGAACTACATAGGTAAATACATCTAATTCAAATAATAATTGCCAAACAAAATGCTTAATTTCATTACAAATATTCAATAAATAATGCATTATTAAGATTTTATTTCTTAAAAAAACACAATTGACAATAATAAATGCTAAAGATTTAACAAAAGCAATACAATGTGTAAATACGGACCTGTGAAAACCAATAAACATTTGGCGCCAAACAAGGAAACAGAAGACATGTAAACAACTTACCGAAATAAATGCACAGTTGCTTTATCCTTTTCATAATTGGCACTTTTATTGTACATACAGTTCTTCACAATACACCTTGGCATTTTTTAACTTTTACACTCTTAAAACACTGCTAAAAAACGGCAAAACACACAAGATAACCTCTAATCGCAAATCAACAAACACTTCAAATACTTGTTGACAGCTGACAATAACTTCAAGAGCGGTTGGGGGAACGAATCAAAACAAAACACATTAGCGCGTTATTCAAAATTTTGTTTGTGATTGGACGGTGACAGGAGTGGGAAATCGACAGGCTGCAAACTCGGCTTTGTTCCCTCTAACATATACAACCTCTTTGTAGCATCCCAATGCCTTTTTTTTTGGTTACAACATTATAATGGCAGTGTTCGCAACTTGTTGGTAAAGTAAATTTTCACAATTTATGACTATAATTGCAGATTGCCTTCCGAAAACATTAGATTAAACATACTTTATTTTACAATGATCCAAAACAGTTAAAACAATCAAGAAACAGTTAATATATATATATATATATATATATATATATATATATATATATATATATATATATATATATATATATATATATATATATATATATATATATATATATATATATATATATATATATATATATATATATATATATATATATATATATATATATATATAAGGTACCTTAACCAAGTATGGGCACCCCCCCAAATACGGGCACTAGTGAATAAATACTGTTTGTAACCAATTTTAATAAAAGATGGCAGCATATGCATTACAGGTATCTCGTACAACTTCAGTCATAATCAAAATTCGGCCATTAGTCGATAGAGGGCGCCACCGGGTGTTTCTAGTCAGAAGTCGTCGAATGTGGAAAGTGAGGTTGTAGTTTTCGGTAAGTAGATTTTATTTCATTTTGTAAAGAAAATGTAGCGAAATTAATTGTTACTATATATAAAATTGAAGCTGAGGAACTGTACTTTGAGACTGTACAATAGATATTTAGGTTTACTTCCGTATTATGAAAATGTGTTTCAAAACTTGTAGAAAATGGCATGTCCCAAATATGGGCACTAGAGTGACTGCCAAATATGGGCAGTGCCCATATTTAGAACACATGCTGTGCCCATATTTGGGACATACCTTTTGCTGACGTTTGGTTATGTTTTATCTAACACGATGTTATTTTTCAGAATATGTCTCCACAAAAGCGAGCTCAGTGGAGTTCTGACTCCCTCAAAGCAGCAGTTGCTGCAATTCAAGGAGGAATGAAGATAAAACGTGCAGCAATTAATTTTAATATTCCACGAAGTACTTTGCAACGCCATGCTTGGAGTGGTAATACAGTTAAACGGCTGGGTCGAAAATCTTTTTTAACTGACGCCCAGGAAACCGAGTTGTGTTCTCGAATATTTAGACTTGCTGAGATAGGAATGCCCCTTACATCTAAAATTTTAAGAAGAAGTGTTTACACGTTCTGCAGCGAAAACAACGTCCCCTTTCCACCTACAAAACATAATTCTTCAATGGTTGGTAGAAAATGGCTTAAATTATTTTTAAGAAGACATCCTGAGGTTGCTCGCCGAAAATCTCAAAACGTTAATCCAGCACGAGCTGCAAAACTAAACAGATTTATTGTTGAGGATTATTTCAAGACATTAAGGACTGTGATGGCCGAGTTAGACGTTATGGATAAACCTCAGCTTATTTTTAATATGGACGAAAAAGGGTGCCAATTAACAATTCATAAGGAACCTGTAATTTTAACTCGCAAAGGAATTAAACGGGTACCCTTTGTGGCACCAGAACATGCCGAAAATGTGACTGTTGTGTCTTGTGGAAATGCTATTGGTCAGATAATTCCACCTGTTGTTTTGTTTAAAGGCCAGAGAAATAAACCTGAATTTTCAGATAATTTACCACCTGGGTGCAAAGCATTCATGACTGCAAAAGGCAGCATGACTTGTGATACTTTTGTTAAATGGATTGCACATTTTGCACAATACAAACCTCCTGGAAAAGTCCTTCTGATTTTTGATGGAGCAAAATCCCATCTCGATGCAAATATTGTTGAGGCTGCAGACACTCATGAAATCACATTGTTATGCCTTCCGAGTAACTGCACGCATGAATTGCAGCCAATGGACAAATCGGTATTTCGTTCTTTTGAATACCACTGGGACGATGAATTGCAGAGGTATTGGAGTCTTAATCCTGGTAGAAAATTAACAAAATCTAGTTTTGGTAATGTATTTTCAAAAGTTTGGCCAAAGGCAACAACCCCTTCAAACGTGTCTGCAGGATTTCGAGCAACTGGTATATACCCTTTTGACCCGACGATTATTCCAGAAACGGCATTTGCACCTTCAACACTGTCAGAGAGACCCCTAGAGAACCAAAACAATGCAAATTCCCCTGCAACTACAATTCCTAGTAGTCCTAATCCTGTCCAACAAACGATGGCTTCAGAATTAACAAGAAAACAAGAGGTTGATGGTCCCAGTACATCTACTCCAAGGGTTTCAACTAACAATCCTCGTCAAAAACAAAAACGGCTTCGACGTGTCTCAGATGACGACAGTTCTGACGATGAAAATGAATGGCAACCATCCGAATCTTCGACTTCTGAAACCAGTGAATCATCGGACGAAGAGTTGGAGGCTAACAAGTCTAGATCGTTTACTGAAATATTGAAAACACCAGAACTACCTGCCAAGTCTAAAGCACCACCCAAAAAGGCAATAAACTATCGAGCTGTCAAAGTTGTTAAATGGTTGTTTGCGGAGAAGAAGTTAAGTCAAAAGGAACCATCAATTGCCAAAAAAAGAGCGCCTCAGTCCAAACAACAAACAGCCAATTTAGATAGAGCTACGTGCAGTGGCGTTGCAACTCCTCGAAAGGAATCATGGTACTGCCCCCTTTGTAAAGAAGATAAACAAGAAGACATGAGGCAGTGTACTGTTTGCCAGACTTGGGTTCATGAAGAGTGCTGTGGGCTGATGGCCAAAGATGTCATACCCTTTTTTAGGTGCCCGTCATGCGAAGAGAGTGAATGAAGTTTAAGTTATCTAACTCGTTATCTAACTTAAGCTTTTTTACAATGTTCAAGTTCATGTACAAGTGTTTAAGTTTTTCTTTTGATTAATAAGAATTATTAATAACTATATTTTCTGGATCATTTAATTTCTCTTAAGTTTCTTTTAGGGTGCCCATAATTAGAACTTGATGCTCCTAATATGGGCACTTGATTTAATTTTTTTATGGGTGACTGTTTCAGAATAAAGACATATTTTTCAAATTCTGTGTATGATTTTGTATTCGTTCTGACCTAAAGAGCAAACCATTTTTTTTCTTTGGCTTAATCTTAATCGATAAAGTTATTAATTGATATAATGCTTAGGGGTGCCCATATTTAGGTTACTTACCTTATATATATATATATATATATATATATATATATATATATATATATATATATATATATATATATATATATATATATATATATATGCTCACTTTTAACCCACTCATTCAAATTTGCTAAAACTGCCCAGCTAATACCAAACAACAAAATATTTATAATTGAGCTTAGCTATTATAGATGTAGAAGTATAAAAAAAGTGTTCAATGTGCCTTTTTGTATTTTTGATTCAACACCGACTCATCTTAAAAACAAACATCAGCATCAGAGGGCATTTTCATCCAATCGACCTGCAAATTTTGTCAAACCTTTCTTTTTTTTCTATGTACCAAATATTGTATGCTACAATGTACCTAATTTTTGTATTTAAGGAAAATATATGTGAACATTGAAGAACTGTAGTTAGTTCGGTGTTCAATGTTAAATGTTTAAGAAGTTCGATGTTCGACTGTGAACCTTAGACATACTATCTGAGAGGTTCGAAGTTCGATGCAACATTTTTGCTTGGGTGCGTTTATAGTTCAGTTTGCACACCTCTAATTGTTATGATTTATAATAGAACATATTTATATCTTTATGTAAATATAAAGGTAACAACATATAGCATAGTGGTGAAGATTACTGACTGGCAACATATTGTTAATTATTAATTATTTCCAAGTCAAATCATATTTGATAAATATAATAAATCCAAATTAAAAGTCCATTACAATTAACAAAGTGCGTAAACTTGGTTAGTTATAAAAAATACATGGTTGCCTAAGATTTATTAAATTTTTAACATAATATATTATGTACACTAAAAACTTAATCATATTTGAATTAAATAAACTAAGACACAACGTAAAAACAGAAAATTATATAAAAATGAAACAAACTATTTTCTTATTTCTATATGTTATATTTTAGAACAAACGATATTTATAATTTAATGTGGGTATAAGGTCATTGCCTGTGGTGTAGTGGTGAAAATCTCTGATACTCTAAAGGTAGCAGGTTTGACTCCAGCACTGAAATGAACCCTAGAACCTCTGAAAACATGGCAAATTTTGTTCGGAAGTCAACGGTAAACCACAAGTTGTAATTGCTAGTCAAATTTATCCTCTCATGAATCTGGCTCACTATAAAGTGAAGTTTTCCTGCATCTGCATAGCACCCGTGAGACATGAACACAAGGTCCACACAAGACTCAGAGTTAAGGTAGATATTATAATATAAATATAAAATACAACTATCATTGAATGTTTGTAATACTATTTTTAAGGTTTACCTACATTAAAAGCAATAAACATGCATTACATGTGAACAAGCTCATTTATTGGCACAAATCGAGAGCGTAATCATGTGCTGCAATATACTGTAAATTATCCGATATGTCAGAGAGTTTTATAAATATCCTGATTTATTAATAATGAATATTGCTAAAGATACATTATTAGGCTAATATAAAATTATATAAATCTGACTGTTTTAGTGATGTAAAATTATGTCAAAATATGCCAACACAGACACCACACACAACATAGTATAAAAACAAATGTGTTTGTAACTTACGCAAAAAATACACACAAAAATTTATAAAACTAAAAAGTTTATAGATGATCATGATTATCAGTATATGTATTACTAACAATTATTTTCAACAGTCGCAAATACCACTGCTTTCATTTGATACCACTGATGCTGCACCTGTTTCTGGTAACACTTTACTTCTGGTTGCAAGACAACATAAATACATACAGGACCCTTCTGTAAGAGCATACAAAAAGTAAACTTTTTTATTGCCTTTTATTATAAACAGTAAATTATATACATCTATATAAAACATTTATGATATAACTTCAAACTCTTCTTCTTCAGCATCAGGCTAGGCAAGTGCGTGTATATTGCAAACAAAACATTACAAAATTACAACAAATTCAAAATTATATTCAACATAATAATATAAATCTTTGAAAGTTAACACTAACCATACAGAGGGACCAGGCGTTCCCTCAAGCCATCAACTGCTTGGCTCACCTTGGATAAGATCTGAACAACCTTGTCACTTTGCTCGGTTTCTGTTTGTGCTTGCTCTGAAATTGAAAAAAATGTTGCATGAGAATATTGAATTTACCACATATTTCTAAATTTTGTAATAAATTGTGCAATATCAGCGAATTTTCATAAAGAAAATTTCGCTATTCAGGAGGTAACAACGTATATTTCTTTTATATGTAGATCATGGTTTGTGAAGCTTCTAGGCCAACTAGAGACTTCCGGTATTTTTTCACCACACTGGTCAATTCTGCGAGTCAAGTTTTTCCATCGAAAATTACAAATTTCCTTCTCAAAAATGCTGTATCAAACTTTCTAGAATTGTCACTATCAATTTTGCTAAAATGTCAGCTTCTTCAGGATGCTCCTACTTTACAAATATATCTACCTACTGGCTCTTGTTCCTACAACTTCAATTTTTGCATACTTCTCTTCACTTATAGTACACTATAACAAAACTGATGAAAATTCGCTACTATAGTGCACTTGCTCCGTTCAGAGTTTTTTTTTTATAGAAGCAGAAGTGAAATTGAATAGATAAACCTAACATTTTGAAGAACATCCATGTTAAGAAAATTAAGTCATTTCTTGTAACACATTATTTTTTGATAAAGAAATCACAACTGCAAGAGTAAAACTCGATAGGCTACCTAATAATATATATATATATATATATATATATATATATATATATATATATATATATATATATATATATATATATATATATATATATATATATATATATATATATATATATATATATATATATATATATATATATATATATATATATATATATATATATATATATATATATATATATATATATATATATATATATATATATAGACTTGAAAAACAAGACATTTTTATTACAAATGAAAATAATGGGGTTATAGTTTCCCACATATATTAAAAACTACGTATATTTTGATTCTAATTAACAAATTTTACAACTGACTTACCCATTTCAAAATCTGAAGTAAAGAGCCAGTTCACAGTTCAAATAATACAACTTGTCTTTCTGTTGCTTCGCTGTTCCCTTGTTTTTTGAAAAACGAAGTGTACCTACTTAGTATAGCAGCATTGTTTTCTCGTATTATAGTAGGTATCTTCGCAATTTGACTTTCAGTCGTTCTAGACATCTGAAGCAATTAGGAATTTTCTATTTCTGTTGAAAATACAAACACAAAATATATTTCAGACACAATAAAGTCCTACACGTGGTTGATTTTGAATTGAGGGTGTCACACGGCGCATCTTAAACTGCGCAGTCAAGATATGAAACAGAAACGTTAATACCGTATACAGTGTTGTCGGGTTGTAGTTCTTTCATTTAATAAGATCTAATAAATATTTTATACTTTTTAATATATTTTTGCCTGTATCAAATAAATCTAAAAATAGGTCCAACAGCATCTACAAAAAATGTAAAAAAACACAATATTGTTACATTTAAGTGTTTACTGGTTAAATTTGCAGAGAACCAGCCGAACGCTTTTTAGTGAATTTTCTTCGAAAAAATCCACTATTGGGGCGATCCCGACTTTTGAGTTTTATAAAAAAATATTAAATGAGCGCGAACTAGGACCCCTAGAACCCACATCCGGGGTCAGTTTTAATTTTTATAAGTTTATATATATATATATATATATATATATATATATATATATATATATATATATATATATATATATATATATATCACAGCGATAAGACAAAAAATAAAACAGCTGTGGCAACCAAATTTGGTAGGTAGGTTTGTGAGATTAGTAGTAGACTATAAACTAACATTTTTATTTTTATGTTACAAGCTAAAAGTTCAAAAAAAATATTTTGTGCCAGATTATTTCTATCAAACTTCACGAACCTTGGTGGTTTAGGGGTAAGAACGTGTGCCTCTGAACCGAAAGGTACTGGGTTCGATCCCAGGGTACTCCTTTCACTTTTTCAGTACAAACTGTAAAACTAACATCAACCGAGGTTCTGGCATTGTATTTGAGCAAGTTGAATGTCTGCACGTTCCGCCCTTCGGAGGGGGCGTAAAGCCGTCGGTCCCGTGTCCACTATTCTTACCGTTTGTTCTCTGGTCTTTGCCGAGTTATTTACATTTAAAGTTTTCACACATTACATACCTTTTTAAACAATTTCTCAGTACGGTCCTGTTCCGTGGCACCTCCCTCCCCCCCTAAACATTACATTCGACATAAGGTTCACATTGACTTTGGGAATCCCGAGAATATCCTAGACACATGAAATATTGGCTTCTACTGCCAATTTATCACTTCGCTTTCAGTTTACTACACCGCTAGTAAGTGTACTCGTTTAGACGGTTTCCTGTATATTCAAGTGTTCACAGACATTATTTCTGAAATTAAGCATTGTTTACCTTGGTCTGTTAATGACCATTTGTGTTGTAGGGGTTTAGGCATGCATGTGTCGCTAGTTTCTTCTGGACGTTTTTTTGTAACATCTTTTCGGAAACATGCTTAGACCTCCTTCCCTGGATGCACAAACGACAAGAAAAATTTCTTGTTCATACCCCACAAGGAAGAGACGGGACCAGGAGTAAATAGGGTTGCCGGGCGGGGTAGGTAGTAAAAACGTAATATGAGCAGAAAATGCTAAGAAAACGTCTTAAAGCGGCCTTTTTCACATATAAAATCCATATCCCCTTTAACCCTGCCTCCCCGCACAGCACCCCTATTCGCACCAGCACCTGTTACTTTTTTGAGGGCTGCTCTCAGGGAATTTGACTTGTGGTTTACGCAACGAGGGTAGGTTGTATGCATGCGAGAGGGAAAGAAGAATCCCCCAGCGAAGCAGACCCTTCATTGCAAAAACAATGTAGAAAACAAATAACATTGGCACGGACCAGGAACCAGCGACACATGTACGCTTAAACCACTACAAAACTGATGTTCATTAAGAGAACAAGGTAAGCTAGGCACAATTTAAGAAATAACGTGGGTGAACACAGATATATATATATATATATATATATATATATATATATATATATATATATATATATATATATATATATATATATATATATATATATATATATATATATATATATATATATATAAGAAACCATCTAAACGGGTACCCGTACTAGCGGTCTACTAAAAGCGAAGTGATAACTTGGCAGTAGAAGGCAATTGTCCATGTGTCCAGCATATTCCAGGGATTCCCAAGGCCAAAGAGAATTGTATGTCAAATGTAATGTTTAGGAGGGGAAGGGGTGTCACCGAACAGAACCGTACTGAGAAATTGTTTAAAAAGTATGTAAGCTGTTAAAAACTTTACATGTAAATAACTCGGCAAAGGCAAGAGAACAATAGGTGAGAATAGTGTCAGTGTACGTGCGAGATACCAAACATTATCTACCAGCAGCTGATAAATTGTTTAAAGTGTGTAATGTGTAAAAAACTTTACATATAAATAACTCGGCAAACGCAAGAGAACAAAAGATAAGAATAGTGTCAGCGTACGTGCGAGATACAAAACTTTATCTATCAGCTGCTGAGAAATTGTTTAAAATATGTAATGTGTTAAAAACCTGACATGTCAATAACTCGGTAAAGGCAAGCGAACAAAAGCTAACATTACTGTCAGCGTACATGCAAGATACCAAACTTTATGTATCAGCAGTCGTTTCATCTCAAACTGCCCAGGAGGTCATCAGCATGCAAATTAACGAGTTTTCCTTGTGATTTGTGCATTTGGGGGGTGGGGGGGTGGTGGGGGGGTTGGCGGTTATTTCTAAGCATGTTACTGAAAAGTTTTTCCTAAAAGTCTTGACGCAGCAAGTGCGTTATGGTAGTGAATTTTGATAGAAATAAACTTTTTGCTTGCAACATAGAAATAAAAATGTTAGTTTATAGTCTAGTCTTTATCTCACAAACCTACCTATCAAATTTGGTTACCGGTATAACCTATATAGTAGAAATAATGTACCATATTTTATCAAAATAACTTACTGCGCCTGGAAATGTACAAAAAAATTTTGAAAATAAACTTAAATGTGTTCAAGAAAACTTGTTTTCTAGCCAACGATCCTTAGGTTAATAGCAAATTGAGTTGTTGAAATTTGAAGCATTTAATGAAAATTCGCTACCAAAACGCACTTACTGCGTTCCCATTTTTTTTGTGCATGGAACAGTGTATGAGTCACTAAAACTAGTACGGTATGCTATGCTCTACGTTTGACTTGAACCATTTCCTTATACCCAAATTTGAATGTTTATCTGCCAGAAAAGTAGGTATGTTGTCTACCTATTGAATGTTGGGATTCTCCTCAGATTTGCTAAATTTATCATCATCCGTAATAATACTTTCAAAGTACATGAACATTTTACTTGTTCAAGCTGTTGCATATTTAAGCTTTGTATTCATTTTCGCTGTCCTCTACTTATCTTGTGTACCCTTATTTTCGTCGTATTGATGTTTAGTTTGATATTTTTAAAACAACATCTAGCACACTCAACATCCTTTGTAATTCTTTTTCCGTTTCTAATAATCGCTATCATGTCATCTGCGTAACATTCAATGGAACCCTTGTCTATTTATTTTGTTATTTATATATAGTTATTTTATCTTTTGAAAAAACAAAGTTGAAGCCCTGAGCAAATACGAGTTTATATTATAATAAAGCCTGCGTTTTTAAGTTAACCTACCTGCTTATTTATTTCTAAGGGCAAGGGCTGATTTAGAAGAATGTTCGAAATAAAACCCAACACATGTATAGAAGGCCATCAAACGATCATAAATGCCTACCTGCTACCTGCTGTCTTCGACCCTAAATAACTGTTCTGTATAACAGTGTAGTCAGAACATAATAGGTAGTTTATTCTGGTGTGGTTCAGTTATATCTTATAGAAGTCTGGACGCAGCAGTTGCGTTATGGTAATAAATTTTTATTAAATGCTTCAAATGTGAATAACTCAATTTTCTATTAACTTAAAAAGTTTAATTTTGGTATGTTATAAGGTCTTTCCTAAGGCAATATAACCACTAAATTTAATTAAAATAACTTTGTAATTTTCGGAGGAAAAAATTTTTTCGAATGAAAATTCAAAATTTGAATAACTCAATTTTCTATAAACGTAGAAAGTTGAATTTTAGTACGTACTACGGTCCCTCCCAAGGCAAAATATCCATTAAATTTCATTAAAACAGTTTTGTAATTTTCGGAGAATTTTTTTTTCTAAACAAAACTCAACATTTTCCCGGAAAACCCTGCCCGATTTTCCTGGCTAACGATCTCATCCAAGCCATTAATAAAAAAAGGCACTTGCTGTGTTTCATCGAAATTGGTTAATTATTTTTTGAGTTATCAGATGAATAGATATATATATATATATATATATATATATATATATATATATATATATATATATATATATATATATATATATATATATATATATATATATATATATATATATATATATATATATATATATAAGTTATCCAAATCTGTCGGACGATATTGAACACTATATAGAAGCTTTATTATCCCAGTAGTTATCCGAGTGGTGTGGTAATAATAACCTTTACTATTTATTTCTAAAATCTTCAAAACAATGACCTGACCTGATATTAGTTTTAAAACGTATAACGATTTTGAGAGAAAATAATTGAGAAAGTTACATATTTCGGAAACGGTCCATATATAACATATACGATATTATTGGTCAATAAATAGAG
This sequence comes from Tillus elongatus, assembly GCA_964006375.1. Taxonomy (NCBI): domain Eukaryota; kingdom Metazoa; phylum Arthropoda; class Insecta; order Coleoptera; family Cleridae; genus Tillus; species Tillus elongatus. The sequence continues at coordinate 102,530,118 of OZ023267.1, forward strand.
GAAACTTTACAGAGAATAGTAGCAATGGATTAAAAAATGCCGTGTCCTATTTAAAAACTTATGTTAAGCTCGCGACGGACCGCTATATATATATATATATATATATATATATATATATATATATATATATATATATATATATACTATTAGTATAGGGCGCAACGCCGTACTTTATCATTTCGTTGACTTACCGAATTATATATATATATATATATATATATATATATATATATATATATATATATATATATATATATATATATATATATATATATATATATATTATTATTATTATTATTTGTACAAATTGCTTGAATAAGTTCATTCGCCAGGTAAATGGGACCTCGTTTTTTCGAAAAAATATAAAGCTATTTGAATGAAATTTGGTACATAGGTTTCTAGTATAAAGATTATAATACTATCACCGCAAATTTCCTGTTTTTGAGTAAAAGAACAATTAGCTTATTCAAACATAATTTTTTTACTATAAATTAGCTGCCAGAAGAATACCAAATTTAGTATTTTAAAAACAGCAAAAACTGAAAGACGCTAGGTCATAGACTAGTCACAAAAATCGTTGATAACTTTTACATTTGGCAACATGGCACAAAGTCAGGCTCATAGACCTATCTATTATGTCATTGGTCAGACTAGTGTTTTGGAAGGCGATTTGGCCAATATTAGAAAGTCAAGTAGAATAAGTACAAAGACGCACGAAATTTAAAATTATATTATTCAAGGGCAATGATTTCTTTTTGTTTTGAAAATAGAAAATAAATCAAATAAATGCACGAGCAAGTCTAAAACAAGAACAAGGTTTCGCCTGGAGTTGTCCTGACATCACGCTGAAGTTTTTTCTTATACCTAACTGAATCATTAAGTAGTTACTTAATGTTACATTTCATTCTCATTAAAAGGTTATTTTCGATTTTGAGCGCTAACTCGTGAAAATAGATAGTGTTCACAAATAATTCTAGTAAGCCATCATAGTCTGGAAACAAATTGCGAACTTTTTATAGGCCTACTCTAACGATCTAAATGTAGTTTGGAATTTGGTAAAGATAATAATTTGATACCTAGTTTTTCATTACAGATGTCTGACATTAAACATAATTTACCTACACTTTCACAACAAACTTTGACATTGGTTAATAGTTGTTTCCATGATATAAGTACCTACCTACCTACTCTTTTCTCCACAGTCATCATATTCTTATGCTGCTTTACTTGGCAAATATAGTAAATAATAACGCATTATACGCTGATATGTGTTTCTGTTACACTAACTAACAAACAAATAAACTTTAAAAAAATCTACAAATTAAAGGCACAGACATAAAACAGTTGTTTAATGAATTTGCCTCGTCAATTACAAAACGTATGAGATAGTGGGACTTATACTTCATTTTGAAATTGGCGCGAAGCGATCCGGACGGTTTTATTGGCTGATATATTCTCCACAACAGACATCCCGGCTGTTTCAATCCTCGCGTTATATTTCGGTTAAGCCATGCTCAGTGCCTTTTTTTATTACAACATTTATTGTAAGATGTTTGTGGTGCAGTATACACTAAGATATGCCTTTTTTGACTTTTAATAATTATTAACAAAAAAAATCTGCTTAATAATGGGACAGATAAAGGTATGAATTGGAATGCTCTTAAAAACTCTACAAACATTATAATTTTTGTACTTACTTTTGCTAAACCTGCTACTTATTCAAAAGGCAGTCAAACTTAAATATTTACGTTTTATTTTTATAAAATATTGTAGGTACCCAATGTTGCTCAATTATAGACACTTAATTGTACTGTTAAATATTAAAAGTTAAGATTTTAGCTTAATAATGGGAAATTGACTTATAACATTTCAAATATATCTATGAACATTCGCTGCAAAAACGCGTTGCCTGCTTACTTTTTTTCAATACTTACTTACTATTTTAACTTGCAGATTTATGAAAACAAGTTTTTTATGAAAATTCGCTACTATTGCGCATTTACTAAAGATAATAATTGAAATTCAGCGCGTTCGGACAACTCTCATAGGAGCCTTGTTTTTTCTTCACATATCGCAAAAAACTTTGTTTGGCTTTTAGGTCTCCCTAAAAATGGACTTAGAAATCCTAAAAAATATATTGTATTTTTTTAAAGTTTAATTTACTTCTCTTTTTACTTGGAATAGGTAGCGGTAATTTGAGCTTTCTCATTTATATACGTAATTAGTGAATCTAAATGACCCCACGAGACTAAACAATATAATATATTCATGCATTGGTATATACTATATCAAAACACAATGCCGCAAAACTGTTTGCCTATTTCAGTTCTGACTAGAGCTACTCGAGCTAAACCACGCCTATCAAGGGAATACATTATACATTACAGTCGACCCATCTACTATTGAAGATTCTTATTAAGTAAGTACGTGTATGGAGGGTTGCAAACATAGAGGCAGTGTCGCTCAAAACTGCTGGACTCATCTATTGTTGTGTCGCGGTAAAGAGTGTCGCGCAGAACCACTGTCGCGCTAATCGACGACCTCGATTTTGTTTGCCTTAAAATGGTCTTATAAATACAAAAAATTCGGGACGCAGCAAGTGCGTTATGGTAGTGAATTTTCATAAAAATGGTTTTAATAGCAAATATGAGTGTTTTTTTTTTCAGAAAGCAGGCATCAAATTTGATTACCAGTATAACATATATGCTAAAAACAATGTGCCATGTTTCATCAAAATAACTTTATTGTTTGAAAATGTACAAAAATTTCCGAAAGTAAACTTAAAGTGTAACCGAAAAAATCCGTTTCTTGGTCAACCTTATAGGTTAATAGCAAATTGAACTTTTCAAATATAAAGCATTTAATCAAAATTCGCTACCATAACGCACTTGCTGCGTCCAGAATTTCTTAACTTACAAACAAGTATTATATTTCGATTGGAAAATGCAAAAACATAAGGCGTTTTCGACTAAAAAAAGATTATTTGTATTACCAATGACTTAACGGCCAGCCTGTGATTGTAGAAATAGTTTTTTAAGATGTAGATCAAGACACCCTATAATTAATGTATACAATATTTTTCCATATCTTGTATAATAACGGATATATTGAGCTTTATTGATTTTTAACGAAAATTCGACAAAAATTATATACCATTAAACGATAAACTATAGCTAAGGCTACTGCCAAGCATCAGAGAAAGGGTCTATTTGTAATGAATTTTCTGGAAATATTTTAGTAAAATGAAGGACGATGACGGTTGAAACTAAGACTTCAGGGTTTGTAAAACATCCTTCTTGAGACATTTTCTTTCCATAGCCCGTATTATATTCAAGTTCTTTGCCTAAATGTTGCGAATTTTGACGTTTTAAATTGTCACTTTGACGGAAAACCCCAATTTATTTTTCTTTAAATGCCCATAACTTTTTTGTCTTTTGACCTACAGGGCTAAATTTTGGTAGGTAGTTTACCTATAACGGTATAAACCAGCCCTTACTTTGTTAATTCCGGATATATATATATATATATATATATATATATATATATATATATATATATATATATATATATATATATATATATATATATATATATATATTTAAAGAAAGCACAAAATTTTCCGGGAAAACCTGGGCTGATTTTCCTGACTAACGAACTTATCCAAGCCATTTGCAAAAAGAAGGTATTCACCAAATTTCAAATCAAAATCGGCCTATTATTTTTTGAGTTATCGGTGTGATACATACACACATATATATATATATATATATATATATATATATATATATATATATATATATATATATATATATATATATATATATATATTAACATATAAAAATTGAAACTGACCCCGGATATGTGTTCTGGGGGGCCTAATTAGCGCTCATTTGAAGAAATTTTTTCAAAATTCAAAAGTCGGGATCTCCTCATTAGTGAATTTTTTTTAAAGAAAATTCACTAACAAAGGTTCTTGTAACTTAATCATAGGTATACTATGTCAACACGCAAAGGTGTTAAGCAAATTGCCTATTGCATAAACTTAAAACATCCAGGGGATGAAATATAGTCGACCAGTATATTATTGTACATACGCCTAGATGAATTGGTGTATGCAGGATTGCATACATTTAGGGGCTGTCGGTCGAACAATACGCACTCATTTATGTTTCTTGTTCGTCGCATTCGTTCTTTCGCTTATAAAACGTTAATTTGATCGAGTGCGTATTGTTAACGTTTTATAAGCGAGAGAACGAATGGGACGAACAAGAAACAGTAATATATAGGAGTAAATAAATGTGGCAACCGTGCAACCGGTTCACATTCTAATTTCGTAACTGTCAAGATTCTTTGCACCTTATATTCAACGTTTACCAAATAATATATGAAGGCTGACATGACATTATATAGAATTATTTTACCAACATACATATATTAAAAATTACCTGCACAAGGGCATTATATTTCCAGCAATATTGATGGTTTCCCATTTTCAACCACAATCCCATCAGGAGAGTATCTGAACCAGGAGCAGGCGATTCTTAAGGAGACAGATCCCGTAAAAAAACACTCAAAATTGAATACAATATTAAATTAAAAAATATAATGTTTTCCCCCACGTTGTCCTTAAATTTCAATTTCGGAGCGCCCTCTCGCTGTGTGATTTTCGCGAATACCTTTTTGTATGTTCATGGTGTTTATGATACTCTCCAGTCATAGAGAAACCGATTCTCTATGAGAATAGAGATGACTAATAATGAATATCTACGCCATATACTATATCTATATACATTATAAAGATTGGTAGGCCTGCAAAAAACTGATGTTACTAAATTTTCCCGCCATTTTGACGAATTTCCATTTTTGCCGTTAAATTTGTCCAGTGCTCTTGCCTTTTTCGTGTTACTAAAATTTACAATATTGTTGTTAAATTATAGTGTAGAATTATGGAAGTAGATCAAGTGGAATCAGCCAATGTAGAAGATGTATCAAAACCGGAAGAAAATTCTGAAATAGTGGATAATTCTTTTACTAATGAAGAAAAGCAAGAAGAAAATCTTGATGATTCTGATGTCTGCACCTTAACTTTAACCGACGTCTTACAGATGCAAAATAAGATGATAGAGGATACAGCAGCTGTTTTAGGTGCTGCAAGTGATAAGACCTGTTCCTATAATGAGGTAGTTTATGCAGATTGCTTATGTACCATAACTTAACATGCTACTGTTTTATTATAGGGTTACTTAAAACGCCAGGCTTTGTATTCTTGCCTCACTTGCATCCCAGAATCCAAAACCGATCCAGAAAAGCGTGCAGGTGTTTGCCTTGCATGTAGTTACCACTGTCATGATGGCCATGAACTGGTTGAACTGTATACGAAGAGAAGTTTTCGCTGTGATTGTGGTAACAGCAAGTTTGGAGAATTTAAATGTAACTTGCTAGAAGATAAGGAAGATCATAATGAACTGAATTCTTACAATCAAAATTTCTCAGGAGTCTACTGTGTATGTCACAGACCTTACCCAGATCCTGAGGATCCTTTGCCTGATGAGATGATTCAGTGTATAATTTGTGAAGACTGGTATCATTCAAGACATCTAGGAGTACCATTCCCATCTGATAGTTTTGCAGGTATATGTTTTATCATGACGTGCTGTGATACTATGCACAAAACATTCGTCTGTCTGCTTTTAACACAGTAGGGGTTAAATTTGAAAATAGGGTACAGAGATATTGACATGTGGGAAATTCAAATAAAAAACAGTAAAATTCCTGGGATGGTTACCACTTTTGATACTTTTCTAAATTACTTCCATTAAATTTTTTATCTATGTTTGTAGTTCATCACATTTGTTTGGTAAATATCTAGTACCTTGACATATAAGCGATTTTGGTAATCTTTGAATATAGGGTGTCACACGGCACAGGCCAGAAAATGAACAGAAACGTAAATACCACGTAGTGTTGTCAGGTTCTAGTTTTTTCATTGAATAAGATCTAATCAGTATTATATACTTTCTAATATATGTTCGCCTGTATCAAATGTGACAGTGAGGTGAATGAATCACTTTAGCAAAAAATATACTGGATACCGATTGCTATTAGCATATACAGTTGTATTTATCATCAGCAGTTCACAACGGAAATTGCTTAATTTACTTTTTACACTCATTTAAAGTCTGAAACTAAAATAAAAACACAGTTCGAAGGGAACCCCTTTTTGAGCCATTTTCTCGGGTATGTTTATCATTGACGGTTGTCAGTAGAAATTGCTTCATTACCATGAAACATTTCAACTTAAAAAAATATACTGGATACTGTTTGCTATTAGCATATACAGTTGTATTTATCATATATATAGGTATATATATATATATATATATATATATATATATATATATATATATATATATATATATATATTAATGTATATATGCATTACACCGATAACTCAAAAAATAATATGCCGATTTTAATAAAGTTTGGCATGTGCCTTCCTTTTGTAAGTGGCTTGGATAAGTTCGTTAGCCAGGAAAATCATAACGCATTTGCTGTGTCCAGGCTTAAAAAAAAATCTTCTCAGAAATATGCTTAGGACAACCCAAAAGTATGTCATGTGTAAAAAACTTTATATGTAAATAACTCGGCAAAGGCAAGAGAACAAAAGGTAAGAATACTGTCAGAGTGCATGTGAGATACCAAAATTTATCCAGTGTGGGGAAGGGGGTGTTTTAGGCATGTTTCTGAAAAGATTTTTCAAAAAGTCGATGCAGCAAGTACGTTATGGTGGTGAATTGTCATAGAAATAATCTGGCACCAAATATTTTTTTAGAACTTTTTTCCTTGTAACATAGAAATATAAATGTTAGTTTATAGTTTACTTTTTATATCATAAACCTACCTACAAAATTTGGGTACCAAAGCTTTATTTGTTGAGATAAACTTTTTTTTGATGGAAAACTACATTTTTCCGGAATGCCTGTTCCGATTTTCCTGGCTAACGAACTTATCCAAGATACTTACAAAAGGAAGTCACATGTCAAACTTTATCAAAATCGGCGTATTATTTTTTGAGTTTTTGGTGTTATACATACATATATATATATATATATATATATATATATATATATATATATATATATATATATATATATATATATATATATATATATATATATATATATATATATATATATATAAATTGAAACTGACCCCGGATATGGGTTCTAGGGGTCCTAGTTCGCGCTCATTTGAGTTTTTGTTTTATAAAACTCAAAAGTCAGGATCTGCCCAATAGTAAATTTTTTCTAAAAAGATCACTAAAAAGCATTCGGTTGGTTGTCTGCAAATTTACCAAGTTTACACTTAAATGTAACAATATTATGTTTTGTGACATTATTTGTAGCTGCTGAAGGACCTATTTTTAGATGTATTTGATACAGGCAAAAATATATTAAAAAGTATATAATATTGATTAGATCTTATTCGATGAAAGAACTACAACCCGACAACACTGTTCATTTTCTGGCCTGCGCCGTTTATAATGTGCCATGTGACACCCTATATTCAAAGATTACCTGTAGACATTTTGCATCACCATGTAGTTTTGTGCATGGATGACGAAAAAGACAAAGAAAATTAGAGCACATATGTATTTTCCAAGATATCGTCATTTTTCTGATGAAAATTTTCATAATTTTCATAATGACTTTTTTAAAATTTCACCATCATATTCATTGCTCATTATCACTCTGAACACAGTGTATTGCCCAATTGTAACGTACCTGTTCGATATTTTCCATTTTTTGTATATAATTCACTCAAAAATGCAGAGAAACCACTTGAAAGTGCATTTTGTTTACAAATGTCAAACTTAACCAACACGAAAGTTGGCGTTACATACGTCAGGTGTATTCATATTAGATGAGCATCTCGTGAGAGTAATTAACATAGCTGCGACTCGTGATTTTTTTGGCGTTTTAACAAAATAAAAGACCTCCCTGAGGTACTGTTTACACACAATGCTGCCAACTGACCTTCCTGACCTACCCTGACACCAGTTTGCCTAATCGAAAGCGAAGAGAACGAAAAAGGTGAAGGAAAAGAAGGAAAAACCAATCGTGCCATACATCAGGGTCATGTGAGCATAGTGTGTACTTTTCCTTCTTCGAGCTTTTAATGAGGCAAACTGATGTCAGGGCAGGTCAAAAAGGTCAGTTGGCAGGATTTGTGTAAACAGCAAAAACTCATGAGTTGCAAACCATGTTAATTATGTTACGATGCAAGTTTGTGTTGGTTGAATTTGAGATTTGCATACCAAATGCACTTTCATGTGGTTTCTCTGCATTTTTGCGGGGAATTATGTACAAAAAATGGAAAATATCAAACAAGTATGTTATAACACTGAGCGGTAAGACACGAAGCAATGTACCGCCACCTAGTTGCGGAACCCAGTAGCATGTTGTCACGCCAGCTCTAAATAACACAAAGTGTTAAAAAATAGAGACTGTATACAACCAACTAACAATTTAGTAAATTGTCAGCCTTGGCCCATTTCTACCCTAATATAGGGACACAGTATGTAAGGCTAGATGCATTCTCACCACAATTATAACCGTAGACTGGTTTCGCTCTAATTAGAGCTCGGGTATGCCATACTGGCGAGCTCTAATTAGAGCGAAACAGGTCTACAGTTCTAATTCTGGTGAGAATGCATCTAGCCTTAGGTACGTTATAATTGGGTGATATATTATGTTTAGAGTAATAATGAGCCATGAATATGATATCAAAATTCGAAAAACATTATGAACATGATGAAAAATGTCACCGAAAAAATAATATCTTGGAAAATAGGTGTGTGCCCTAATTTTCTTTGCCATTTTCGTTATCTGCACACAAAATTACATGGTTATGCAAAATTAATCAAAATTGCTTATGTCAAGGTACTAGACCATTACTCATTTGTTTTAGTGGTGAATTTCCAGTCTACCTCAAGAGTTTTAGAAAAATTCACTGCTGATACATAAAGTTAGGCATCTTATATGCACTTTGGCATTATTTTTACCTGTTTCTTCCTTGTCTTTGCTGAGTCAGTTATATGTAAACTTCTTCGCTGGCCTGGTGCAGTAAGTTAAACATGATTTTTTCACAACTTCTCTATTTTTTCACTTGCTATGTTTTTTTTTGTTCCCTCAGGGCTCGTCCGCGGCCTTGGCGCCCCGATAGCACCGCAACCCTTGGTTGATTGTGCATACCCTTAGTCTTACTCCACCCATTCCAAAATCACTGTGCCTTGAACTAGTCTGCACAGCGATTGGTAGGGTGAAGTTTTATATTGCTCTGTCTCCGGTCTAGAGTGACCATAGATCAGTTGTCTTTTCCGGTCCAGAGCTATACACTCACACAAGATGTGCTGGGCTGATTCCTCCCCCTCGCCGCAGAGTCTGCATGCGAGGTCCCCTTCGAACCGCCCCATTTTATGCAGGTGTTTCTTGACGGCCGTGTGTCCCGTCAAGAGACCTGTTGTGTTTCTGAGCTGTCCTCTGCTAAGGTTTAGCAGCTCCACAGCTCTCTTTGAACTGGGTCCGTCAATTATTGACTTCCCATGTCTGAGCGCTGGACAGTCCGCCCAGTACACCTTGTGTTGGTTTCTGACCCAGGACTTAATGGCTCCCCTGGCAGTGCTCTTTGACACGCACAGAGCCGGTTCTGGTCCCATAAATGGTTCTGCTGACCCTCTCTTCGCGAGACTGTCAGCTTCTTCATTGCCTTTGACCCCCGAGTGACCCGGCACCCAGATGAGGGTCACCTCATTCTGCCCAGCCAGGTCGCTCGTCTCGCCTCGGCACTCACTCACCAGCCAGGAATTTACCCGTGGGCTACTTAGTGCCTTAAGGGCTGCCTGGCTGTCTGTGGCTATGAGGATCCGCTTGTTGGTGTAGCCCCTCTTGTTCTGCGGCACACAGTGCAGGATGGCGTACATCTCGGCCTGGAACACTGTTGCATGGGCTCCGAGGGAAATACTATGACTTACCCTCGGTCCTTCCGAGTAAACACCTGCCCCCGTCCCACGCTCCCCGCCGGATCCGTCCGTGAACCAGACGAGCGCGTCCCGTGGAATGCCCGGCGTCTCCTCCCGCCATGCCTCGCGATCGGGGATTTCCACTGTAAAGTTGTTTTCCCTGCACATTCGCGGGCTCGCGAAGTCTGACCTCATTTCAAGCATGGGCTCCTTCACGATCTCCTGAATTTTGCAGTGGCCCCTGAAGCCTGGGTTGATCTTCAGTCTACCATTGCAGGCTAGTCTGTATAGTCCTGGCCTGGCCTCTCCCATAATAACTAAGTGTAGGGGGGGTAGATCCAGCAACACCTCCATGGCGGCTGTTGGGGTTGAAGACATGGCCCCTGTGATGCCTAGGCAAGCCATCCTTTGGATCTTGCCTAGTTTTTGTTTGGCATTGGATTGTGTCACCTTAGGCCACCAGACCAGTGCCGCATATGTTAACGATGGTCTGACCACCCTTGTGTACAGCCAGTGGGCCATACTAGGTCTTAGTCCCCACGTTTTTCCATATAGCCGCCTAGTGACGGCTAAGGTCATGACTGCCTTACGCAGTATTTTTCCAATGTGACCATTCCAGGTTAGCTTAGGGTCCAATACGACCCCAAGATATTTTACCTCCCTGACCATTGGAACGCTCCTACCGTATAGAGTGAGAGTTCTGTGGCTTCCACACTTCCTCCTCCTCGTAAACGGCACTACGGTTGCTTTCTCGGGGCTCACCTCGAGCCCTTGATCAACCGTCCACCCTTCCACCACTTTCAGTGCAGTCTGCATACGCTCCCACACTGTCTGTGTGACCTTTCCTCGGACTATGATGATAATGTCGTCTGCATAGCCCTGTACCTCATACCCCCCTCCCGAGAGCCTCCCCAGCAGGCCGTCCACGACTAGACACCAGAGCAAGGGAGACAGAACGCTCCCCTGCGGACACCCCGCCGCGACCCCCGCCAGCAGTCTCTCCCGCGAGTGAGGGGAACACCGCCCTGTCCCTGAGCATCTAACCGATCCACCTGCAGCAGGTCTCCTCTATTCCACGCTCCCGGGCAGCTGCCAGAACCGATCCGAACGAGGTGTTGCTAAAGGCCCCCTCTATGTCTAGGAAGGCCCCCAGCGCCACCTCCTTGTTCTCCAGCGTATTCTCCAGTTTCAGCACTAGTTGGTGCAGTGCTGTTTCTGTTGAGAATCCTGCTCTGTATGCATATTGTCCGCAGTGTAGAGGATAAGCTTCCAGTACACCGCCCCTAATGTTCCGGTCGAGCAGTTTTTCCACTGTTTTCAGCAAGAAGGACATGAGACTTATAGGCCTCAGGGACTTTGCCTGGTCTGTTGGACGCCCAGGTTTAGGAATAAATACAACCCTGGCCAGTCTCCATGCCATCGGAATGTACCCCAGAGCCAGGCTGGCCCTCATAATGAGGGTAAGCACCGGCGCCAGTATATCTATCCCCTGTTGGAGCATGATGGGCATTATTCCATCAAATCCCGGCGATTTGTATGGCTTAAAGCTGTTAATGGCCCATCTGATTTTGCTCCAGGTAACCACCTCTTTAGCGACTGTCCAGTCTACTCTAGATGCCCGCCTATAAGGCGCCTCTATTTCTGAGTGTTCCCAGTCCGGAGGTGATTGGTTTATTATGTTACAGCCGGGGAAGTGTGTCTGGAGTAAAATTTCCATAGTTTCCTCCCCCGAGCTTGTAAAGCCTCCCGTGGGTGTTCTAAGGGAGCCTATGTTAGTGCTGCAATCTCGAGGTCTATTGAATTTTTTATGGTACTCTTAACCCCCCGCAGTTCCACAGCTAGGTCTGCCCTGTAGGCTTCCCAGTCCGCCTTGCGGGGGTCCCGGTACCATACCGTTTCTCTTTCGACTTTGGCGATTTCAAACCGGATGTATCTGTGGTCTGAGCTACTCACTTCCCCAGACACAGCCCAGCTTTTAACAAAGTCACCCAGAAACTGGGTGGAAACTGTCAGATCTAAAACTTCCTCACGCCGTGTTGTGACGAAGGTCGGTTTATTACGTCTATTCAATATGTCTAAATTAAATTTCATAAGGAATTGTAAAAGTGCCTCACCCCTAGAGTTTGTGTCCGAGCTACCCCACAACTCATGGTGCGCATTCGCATCCATGCCGATGATGGTCTGCCATCCACCTGCTCTGCTACCCACCATCAGCTGCTCCAATTCGTTGGGTGGAGGAGGGTCCGTGCTGTCCCCTGGCAGATAGGCTGACGCGACAGTAATGTCCCTCAGCCCATCTGCTCCTCCACATCGGATTTTGATCGTTGCCAGGTCCCTGGAACAGAAATTCATTAGAGGGAGAAACTCTATCTCTTCCCTGACAAAAATGCAGGCCCTCGGGTTCTCGCTGGATCTGCTGTAGATGAGCTTTCCAGTAGCTCCGCCGAGTCCCTTGATCTCTCCTTTATAGGAGTACGGTTTCTGGATGAGGGCCCCATCCGTGTTCCTCAGAGCCATTAGTAGTCCGGCCGTGGCTGCCCTACTGTGTTGGAGGTTGACCTGAAGGAACCTAAGTCCCATTAACCCTTAGTTGCTTCCCCAGTGGGCGGAAGCTAACCCTTCCCATGCCCCAGAATGCCTTGAAGGAGGTTCCTTCAAGGGCTCTGTAAGATGTCTGGTCGATTGAGAAGGCGAGCGTCTGTCCTTTCTCCTCTGCCTTCCTGCTTAGAACCGACCAGTGTTGCGTTCCCAGTTCAGGGTTCTGGATCTTAAGTCTGCTGATCACCGTCTCCTGCGGGACGGTGTCAGGGATCCGTACGAGGACCTTGCGTCTCTTTGGGAGTTCCTTGGGCTCGACGGCTGTCAAGTCCGCCCCCTCCTAAATCTGACTGAGGCCCCCGATCGTTTTCCGCAGCCAGTATCGCGACTGCGGGCCGACACAGGTTATCCAGAGGATGCCCCCCGTCAGGCGCGTCCGGTGGAACTGAGGCGGGCTCTCCCCTTCCTGAAGAGAGTCCACCGCAGCTACCACCGCAGCCTGGATCAGGTCCGCCTTCCCCTGGTCTAGCGTGACCTCAGGATGGCGTCTATCAATCACCGCCATCCCGAGGCCCTCCGCAGCCTCCCTATAAGAGCCAGTCTGCGCCGGTGTTCCGGCCTTGGTTCCTTTGGGAGGTCTGTCTGTAGTAGGCGTGCTAGAGCCAGAGCGCGGCGTCTTCTGACTCGCACTCTCCTCTTGCGCCTTTACAGGTACCCTGGCCCTTTTGGAACGTCTGACTGTAGTGGGCGTGCTAGAGTTCGAGCTCGTCCTCTTCTGACCCGCACTCCCCTCTTGCGCCTTTACAGGTTTCTCGACCGTCCACGTCCCGGCCGCCATTTTTTGCCCCCTCCGGAACTTCTTTCTTTGCGCCCCGGAAAGACGCTTGGACTGCCGGGGCAGTTCCTCTACTCTAACAGTAGAGTCCTCACTGGTGGAGGGGCCCCCGGAGTCCGCGGAGCTCGCCGCCCTCCGGTGGGACCCAGCCTCCAGCTTGGGTGTCGGGGCAGGTCTCTGGCCGAAGCTACCCCCTGATCCCCCGTATCTACGCCGGTCGTGGGACCTCCAGAGTCCGTTGCCGCCCCCTGGCTCGTCTCCGTTTCCGGGATAGACTCAAGGCACAAGTCTGTAGCCGGAGCCACTCCTCGAGCCTCATTGGTTTTGGTTTTATATGTGTTTATTATCTTCATGTTGTTCCCACGAGAATGGGGCAAATACTGTCCACACCATCAGAACCCCCTGTGTGGTGCAAGGCGGGTTACTCTGGAGGGTTGCCTGGTACTCCAGCGGTTCTGTTCAGGACACCATCGCCCTGGTGCCATCCATCCATAGGCACAGGTCACGTGACACCGTAGATTGGGGGAGTTTAGTTAGACCTCCTTGTCTAGATCCGTCATGTTTAGTTATTAGCAGGGTCACCTCGTGCAGGATGCGGATTTTTACCGCGCATGACGGTCTTGGGGAAAGCTTCATCGAGAGTTTATGTTGTTATTTCCACTTCCTCAGCTTGCCCCCTGGAGTCCTTTGGCCCGCGACTCCTTAACCCCACTTGCTATGTTACCTGCTCCTTTCCCAGTACACGCCTTCCCTGCAGTTACATATCGCTATCTATTTCTCAGATTACACTCCGCCATGTTTTTGACAGGGGGCAGGGTAGGGAGTGTGGAGTCCGCTACTTCCTCATAGGGGTTTTCCTTCCTCTCCTGCATTGATGCATAAACCACATGAAAAATTTCTTGAGAACAACCCACAAGAAAGTTATGGTACCTGAGGCGAATGTGGGGTATACAGGGATTAAAGGAGGTATAGCTGCAAAATGTGAAAAAGGCAGCTTTTAGAGGTCCGACTTAGCTGTTTTTTTGCACGTTTTCCGTTCATATTTCCTTTTTATGTTTTCCGGCCAGCACTCCTATTCACTTCTGATCCTGTAACATTCTTGTGGGTTGTTTCTAAGAAATTTTGTCTGTGATTTGTGCATAAAAAAAGGGGAGGGGGGTGTCTACACATGTTTCTGAAAAAAAATTCTAAAAATCATCTGTGAGATAAATTGCAAATTAACCATTTTAGTTTGGTAGTCAGTTTTTCCTTTCCCTGAACTTTGACGGGGGTGCATTATGATGTGATTTTCCTTTCCCCTAGCTTAAAAAAAAGTATATATAATTGAGCTTAGCTATGTATGTAGAAATCTAAAAAGTGTTCGGAAGGCATTTTCACCCAATCAATCTGCAAATTTTGTCAAACCTTTGCTTTTTGCAAAAATAATAGATATCTTCTACATACCAAATATTGTATGTTACCATGTGCCTAGATTTTGTATATAAGTAAATGATATATGAACATTGAAGAATTTTGGTTAGTTCGATGTTCGATTTAGAATTTTTAAGAAGTTCGTAGTACGAGTGTGAACGTTAGGCATACTATTTCAGAGGTTCGAAGTTCGAAGCAGCATATTTGCTTGGGTTCGTGCATAGTTCGGTTCGAGAAAAACATGGGTTCGAACACCTCTACTAAATACTAATAATCTCACAGTTTACAGACATTTATCTGTCATGTGTTTGGTAACATTGGAAAGTAGTGTTACCAGGCAAGCTTACTATTAACATAATAGAATTATATTAAAAAAATTTATTACCTTCATTTTTTTTGCCCAATTTCATTGCTATTTTAATGTTTATTGCTCTTTACAATAAATAAGTGCCTTTGAACTGGCACAGTAGAGTATACTGCAGCACCCTAGTCTACTTTTGTGCTTTCTAATTGTTAACACAGTGTACTACAGTGCATTTTGGACATACTGCATGAAATAGAAAGCAAATGTTCATAAGAATGGCTTTCCATAAAAAAATTGTTACTTAAATAATTTTTTTCCCTGTGGGTCCAGGGATGCAATAAAGGAAAAAGACTGAAAGTGCATTATGTTAGTGAATTTTCATAGAAATGATTGGCATTGCACATTTTAAAAATTAAATGCTTATAACTTTTTCTTTTTTTAACATAATGATCTAAATTTTGGTATGCAGTTTAATTTTTAGAAAATCTACGTAACAAATTTAGTTACCATAGCCTTGTTATTTTCGGTAAAACTTTTTTTTTTTTTTCGAAAGAAAACCCAACATTTTTCTGGAAAACCTGGTCCGATTTGCCTGGCTAACGAACTTGTCCAAGTCACTTACAAAAGGAAGGTAGCCGCCAAATTTCATCAGATTCGGCGTATTATTTTTTGAGTTATTGGTGTGATACATACATATACAGGCTGGCACATTGAAAACGAAACAGACCAGTTTGCGTCCAGAAATTTTTTTTTTTAAGAAACGCTGAAACACGTCAATTTTAATATTGAGGGGGACATGTTTTGAGATAAAACTCAACTTTGTCACATCAACCCCTTAAGGGTGGTGATAACAACCCTTATATTTCAATAGGGAACATGGGTTGAGTGTTACATCATTTGAAAGCTCTTTATTTTCTGAATTCAGCACACAAATTTTTTTGGAAGTTTTATCAACTCGTTTAAAAATTATTCACCGTTGGAGTTGCAAGAACGTATTTCATTCATTGTGATAAGAAATGCACTAATTAGTCAATTTTTCGTTAAAAAAAAACTAAAAAACAAAACCAAACGTTCAAAAATGTTTATTCAGTTAAGTAAGTTTTCAAATTGTTGACCACCAGCTTCCATACAAAAGTACAAATTTTGTTCAAAACGAACTCTGACATTCTGGAGCATTTGTGGAGTTATTAGACGGCATTCTTCAACAATGCGTCGTCGTAATTCTTCCAGAGACTCCGGTTCTGTTGCGTAAATTCTACTCTTTAAATAGCCCCATAGAAAGAAGTCTAAAGGAGTTAAATCCGGTGATCTAGCGGGCCACTCAATAGCACCTCTACGCCCAATCCATTGCTCTGGAAACTCTCTGTTCAAAAACTCCCTAACACGTTGTGAAAAATACGGAGAAGCTCCATCTTGTTGAAACACGAATTGATTTTCTTGATAGCGATCATCATTTTCAACAATGTCAATTGGTAGAGGGTAAACGATTTCTTCTAGTAACTCCAAATACATTTCGCCACTTAAATTGCCATCAAGAAAAATTGGTCTGATTAAACGGTCTCCAAAAATGCCAGTCCAGACATTCAATTTCTGTGGATTTTGAGTGTGGACTTCGTGAAAATTTCTTGGATTATTATCTGCCCAATAACGACAATTATGACGTATGACTGTAGAGTTTAATAAAAACATACACTCGTCTGAAAAACAGATATTGAACAGAAAGTTCCCGTTATCAGCTATTTGTGCAGTCATAACTTCACAAAACTCCAGCCGCTGATCAAAATCATCTTCATTCAGTTGTTTTACAAGATGAATTTTATATGGGTGAAATTTATGATGCTTCAATATTCGCTGAATAGTTCTTCTTTTGATGTTTGAAACAGTGGCCAATTTTCTCGTGCTCAAAGTTGGGTCTGCAGCAATTTGTCCTAAAACTTCAGTCTCAGTAGTCTCATTTATAACCGGAAATTCACGTTCAGAATCCTGTTTTTTGTTGGCTACTGAACCACTTTGTCGAAACTTTGCAACTAACTCCAAAATGTATTTTCTGTTAACATGTCTGTTCGGATGTCGTTCATTAAACAAATTTGTGGTACTGTTGGCACAGTCATCGTTTTTGAAAAAAATAGTAATTATTTCAAATCTTTCTTCTACAGAGTACACCGTTGTGTAATTAATTTTCGGTAGTACTATCAAGTATCAAACCGACCGATAAACTGAAATAATAAACTGCATTTCTCTCATTCCAATAAGAAATGTTCTGATAGTCCATTTTTTGTTTACAAACCAACAAAACATTGACTATCAGCACTTATCGGAATGAGTGAAATGCGTTTTTGCATCTTCAACTGTGAATAACTTTTAAACGAGTTGATAAAACTTCAAAAAAAAATTAGTGTGCTGAATTCAGGTAAGAAAGAGCTTTCAAATGATGTAACACTCGACCCATGTTCCCTATTTAAAATATAAGGGTTGTTATCACCACCCGTAAGATGTTGGTGTGACAAAGTTGAGTTTTATGTCAAAACATGTCCCTCTCAATATTAAAATTGACATGTTTCAGCGTTTCTTAAAAAAAATAATTCTCTGGACGCAAATCGGTCTGATTCGCTTTCAATGCACCACCCTATATATATATGTATATATATATATATATATATATATATATATATATATATACATATATATATATACATATATATATATACATATATATATATATATATATATATATATATATATATATATATATATATATATATATATATATATATATATATATATACATATATATATATATATATATATATATATATATATATATATATATATATATATATATATATATATATATATATATATATATATATATATATATATATATATATATATATATATATATATATATATATATATATATATATATATATATATATATATATATATATATATATATATATATATAGAGCCCAAGCGCGGCGTCTTCTGACTCGCACTCTCCCTCCGCAGCCTCCCTGTAAGAGCCAGTCTGCGCCGGTGTTCCGGCCTTAGTTCCTTTGGGAGGTCTGTCTGTAGTAGGCGTGCTAGAGCCAGAGCGCGGCGTCTTCCGACTCGCACTCTCCTCTTGCGCCTTTACAGGTGTCCTGGTCCCTTTGGGACGTCTGTCTGTAGTAGGCGTGCTAGAATCCGAGGGCGTCCTCTTCTGACTCGCACTACCCTCTTGCGCCTTTACAGGTTTCTCGACCGTCCACGTCCCGCTCGCCATTTTCTGCGCCCTCCGGAGCTTCTTTCTTTGCGCCCCGGAAAGACGCTTGGACCCTACAGCAGGGTCCCCACTGGTGGAGGGGCCCCCAGAGTCCGCGGACCTCGCCGCCCTCCGGTGTAACCCAGCCTCTAGCTTGGGTGTCGGGGACAAGTTTCTGGCCGAAGCTACCCCCCGGTCCCCCGTATCTACTTCTGTCGTGAGACCTCCAGAGTCTGCGGACGCTGCCGCCCCCTAGCTCGTCTCCGTTTCCGGAATAGACTCAAGGCACGAGTCTGTAGCTGGAGCCACTCCTCGAGCCTCATTGGTTTTGGTTACATATATGTTTATAATCTTCATGTTGTTCCCACGAGAATGGGGGAAATACTGTCCACACCATCAGAACCCCCTGTGTGGTGCAAGGCGGGTTACTCTGGAGGGTTGCCCGGTATTCCAGAGGTTCCGTTCACGACACCATCACCCTGGTGCCATCCATCCCTAGGCACGGGTCACGTGACACCATAGATTGGGGGAGTTTATTTCGACCTCCTTGTCTAGATCCGTCATGTTTAGTTATCGGCAGCTTCACCTTGTGCAGGATGCGCCTCTTCACCGTGCATGACGGTCTTGGGGAAAGCTTCATCGAAAGCTTATGTTGTACCTCAGCTTGCCCCCTGGAGTCCTTTGGCCCGCGACTCCTCGACCCAATCAGTATGGTATAGCCAGGTGAAGATGGGAACATGCTAGATGAAGGAACAAAAACACACGGAGTCACAACAGAAAACCATTGCACATTTGCAGCTTCATTTATATTAGATACCACCCTATTATATACAGGGTGTGCCATTTGAAATTCCATATGCTATTTACTTCAGCACTAAATGGGATATTTCAAATCTGCCAACGCTGTTTCATTAAGGATGCAAAAGGCTTGAACCTTCCATAGAAAATATATGTTTACTACCAAACATGTAGATGGCGCTGCTTTGCAAAGAAATTTTCGATCACCAGGTGACTAAAATAGATTGCGTTTGATTAAGAATTATATTTCGATTAAACTTCTTTCTATTCACAACTTTTATAAAATCAACCGTTTTTTTAGATATTTGAGGTTAAGTGTATCATTACAATTAGAAGATAAAAACCTTCACAAGCTTAACCGATATTTGTTTGCTTTTCACTTGTTCATTGCTGAGACAAAATCGGCCGGAAATTCACCGCTGAGGTTTTTGCCCCCAAAAAAAGACCAGAATTTTTCATAATTACTGCTTTTGGCAAGCTATACATAAATCGTTTGTAGAAATTATTCTGTTTTATTACTGTGATTTGAATGAATTTTTAATGCCTTTTGTTTTTATTTCAGAGATGATCTGTAGCACTTGTGTCCAAAAACATGAGGTTCTTTTACATTACGATGAATCAACTGGAGTTGAAAAATCTGATAAAGGCTCAGATGCTGATTATACAAGTGAGACCTTAAAAGATCCTCTTGAGCTCCCAGAGGATACCTCAGATGCATCTACCTCAGTTGAATGTAAGAAGCCAAAAGAAAAGTGTGACAAAGTTACCACAAAGTTCATGTTGGATATAAGCTGGCGTAAACAACTGTGCACTTGCAATGAATGTATGGAAATATATAAAAATGAAGGGTTACTCTTTTTACTAGATTCAAGTGATCCAGTCTTCTTGTATGAGGAAATGGGCAAAGCTAAAGTGAAGGAGGTTATAGAGACCCAGGATCGTAATTTTATGAGTTCTGTTAATAGAGTGCAACTGGTGGAAGCTATTGCAGGGTACAATGAACTAAAAGAATCATTAGCTGAATATTTAAAAAAATTCGCTGAAAACAAAAAAGTTGTAAGGGAAGAAGATATAAAAGAGTTTTTTGAAGGTATGAAAGCACGTAAAAAGCAAAAAACAGAGATTCCCTACTTTTGTCGCTAATCAATGATTGTGTTATTTTCTTCTTTCTAAGTGTCTACTACACAATATATCGTTCTTTTTTTTTGTAATATGTTTGGTTACATTTTTGTACTTATTAATATAAAAATTATTGCTTTGAAAGTATTTGATTTTCTTTTCTTTTCGGGTTAAATTCTAACTGGTATTTGTACTTGAATGTCTATTACAGATTTAATAAAGGGTTTAAACACTATTTTATTTGTAATAATTTGCTGTTTACAAAAAATATCTGAGGGTTACTCTAGATAAGAAGCTTAACTAGAAGAATCTGTGGAAATAACGGGAACAAGCCCACAACAGATGTACTGGCTCTATGTAGTGGTTATCAGGCTGATGATAACCTATGGAGCTATAGTTTGGTGACCTAAGGCACTTCGTGGTATCGCGAGGGCCAAACTGGCTCAGCTACAGAGTCAAGCTTGTCTGATGATAACAGGTGCGATTAGCACTGCTCCATCAGCCGCTCTGGAAGTCCTCCTAAACATTCCACATCTTCACATTTGGTTCTAGAGGGAGGTTAGGTGGACAACGTACAGATTAAAACAAACGGCTGAGAGCATGCCGAAGGCAATCAGTTTAGGAAGGACTGAACTCCTCGATGACATCGAGAGTCATGAGGTTCTGGGAATGGTCTCAGATCCGATGCCTACAAAGATCAGTAGAGATCTGTTTTTTAAGACCGCCCTTCTGAAAAGGTAGGAGTGGGAATGAAACCAAACGACCCTATTGAGGGCAGATCTCTGCTGGTACATTGATGGCTCCAAAACCGATTGGGGGCAGGAGCTGGCACATATGGGAGCAACACAGATACATAAATATCATCTAGCCTCGGAAAGTATGCAACCATACACCAGGCAAGAGAGTATGTCATCGAGATGTGTGAGGGAAATTATACAAAACCAATACACACACAAATCAATAAAGATATATTCAGATAGCCAAGCTGCAATAAAGACACTTGGTTCCTACTCTTGCAATTCAAAAACGGGATGGAGCTCTAAAGCTGTCTTTAGCAAACTAGGCAGCTGTAATAAGGTGTCGCAGGTCAGGATACCGGGTCACTCGGACCTTGATGGCAATGTAGCGGCCGGCACGCTTCCGAGAGGTGGTGCCCAGGGGGACTTTATCGGACCAGAACTTGTGTTGGGGATATAATCATGCACAGCAAAACGCACCTTAAAGACTTGGACAGATAGGACAATCCAACAATGGCAAAATCTGAAAGGATTAGCACACTCTAAGGTCTTCATAAATGGCCTTTCAGAATCAAGGGCTAAAAACTAGAGCTAAACAGACAACTACTGAAAACTCTGGTCGGCCTGTATAGAGGACACTGCTGCTTGTCTCATTACTTGCACGGAATTGGTCTTGGTCAAGAGATGGAGTGCCGGCTGTGTGTGGAGAGTGACGAAACAGTAGAGCATGTGCTATGTTCCTGTCCGGTTGCGGACAATACAAGACACCTGCTCTTTGACAAGACAGCTTGCACCAGAAGATCTGGGTCAACTTTCGTCCACAAAAATTGTCCACCTGTAGACATTTTTCACCTATACTATACAAATCGCAATATCTATAATTTTGTTCATCTCTGAATTGTATTGCTTACTGCTCAAAGGAAAACTCAGTAATCTCCAAACAAGAGAGATCAAACTCAAGATCTTGTGACCAAAAGGATGATTTGAATCTGATGGTAGAAAGCAATTTGTAGAAGTTTTTCTCCTATAAATGACACAATTCTAACCTATCTATATTTCTGATTACAATAGTGTCATGGAAGGGTAGTTGGTGTTGTTTTCCATTTTGTAAGTGAACTTAATTGAACGGAATTTACTATTAAACTTATTAAAAAATCTATTGATGTTATTTTTACTCAGGTCAAATATGGCAAAAATATCTTCAACATATCTCAACCCACCCTCGGAAAATACTCCACCACCCCAGCAAAGTCAGTCTCAAATCGGTTATGAAGATCTCAGAGGGAGACAATGGGTTTCCCATTCTGGTTCTCTCCGTCTGCCAATAACATTCCCTCTGACCTCTGACCTAAAAGTAACTCTCAGACATACATAGTGAGGTAACGTAACATATTCCTCCACCTACATTCGGAAAGCTGGCTGGCATGAAGCATATACTGAAGAGCTATGTAAATAGGGATGCTAGGGAACAACGACTTGACATCGAAAGGGATCAGTACTTCATTTAGTTTCAACTTAATGTCTTTGTCTTAATTAATTCAATGGAATTTTTACCGAAAAACTAGTAGGTTGAACTTCCAATGTACTGAGTTCTTGGTATGACAACTCGGTTTAAAAGTACAGTCCACACTTGCATTAATTTAATAGAAGAAATAACCAGGAAGAGGGTTACCTTACTTAATCCAATTTTATGTTGCATGTATTGCCTCCTGAAGGTTCATAAGCAGGGGAACGAGATGAGAGCAATAGTCTCTGGTATCAGTTCCGCGACTTATGAACTTTCCAAATCGTTATCGAGAGTGCTCAGTACATTGGAACTTCAACCTAGTTTTTCGGTAAAAAAATCCATTGAACTCATTGATAGACTCAAAGATATTAAGTTGAAACCAAATGCAATACTTATCTCTTTTGATGTCAAGTTGTTCCCTAGCATCCCTATCGACATAGCTCTTCAGTATCTTCAGGACATGCTTCATGCCTACCAGCTATCGAACATGCAGGTGGAGGAATATATTAAGTTAACTTCACTATGTATGTCAGTTTTTATTCGGGTCGACGAGAAGTTTATCGGCAGATGGAATGAAGTCTCCATTCCTTTCGGAGCTCTTCATGAGACAATGTGAGAATGACTTTCCTGGCGCAGTGAAGTGTTTTCCGAGGATATGGTTGAGATATGTCGACGAAATTTTTGCTATATTTGACCTCAGTAAAGATAGTAATTTAGTAATTTTTATTTGGCAAATGAATCATACAATGTATTATACATATAAGCTTTGCTTGTGCATGTGATTAATACAATTTCAATATAAATGTCCAATAGGTAATAACGCCAAAAGTATTTGAAACTGTCACCTTAAAATTTTCTTAGGGAAATTAATTAGAAAGACACAGTTATCCTTTCCACCAATACTTCTGCCATATCCACATTATTCACTTTCTATTTTACATTTAAAAAACTTCTCCATTTATAATTTTGTTAGCCAAAAAATATAAATATAATATTTGACAACAAATTTTGATGTGTAACATCAATAATTTTGTTAATAAGTTGAACAGTAAATTCCCTTTACTTAAGTTCACTTACGACATGGAGAACAATGACCAATAGGTTAGAATTTAACATTTATAGGAAAAAAACTTCTACAAATCGCTTCATAGATCAGATTCAAATCATCCTTTTGGTCACAAAATCTCGAGTTTGAGCTCTCTTGTTCTGATGTTACTCAGTTTTCCTTTGAGCAGTAAGCGATAAAATTCAGAGATGAACAAAATTATAGTAATTACGATTTGTTACGGTTTTTCTCCAGATATTGTGTATAAATTAGTTACTAAGCATAGGTGGAACATGTCGATAAGTAACATTACGACATTAAAGCCTGAATCCGATGAGCGACCCAAAAGTTCGCTGTGTCCTTTGGACCATTGACTTTTGACAAAAATGGGGCATTTATCAAATATCTAGTAATAATTGCTAGAAAGTATATATTAGGCAAACACGGAGAGTAATAACAACAAGATTCAAAGAGCAAATAATCATTTCAGAATCAATAGAGCAGAAAAATCTAGCATGGCCTAACATATGATTGACTCAAGATATAACGTAAGCAATAGTAATCTTAAATTATTGAAAGTAATCACGAATTAAGTATCGCAAGTTATATGCTTTGGAAAGTTTATAAATCCACAAAATTTAATGTATTCAGACATGGGTCCGGTCGATTTGACACTTTTTGAAATAGCACTCAATAATTTAGGGTTACCTTCAACATCGACACAATAACTGGTTGGGTGTATCCACTGACAACAATAGTCCTCGGATAAGTACACTTGGAGAACCCAAATCACCACAACACATCTTTTTAAACCTGACCTGACCAGACCTGACCTGACGATCGTTTCACTAACATGGTGCGATAGTCATACTATTTTTAATGTAAATGAACTGGGGGAAAATTCCAACACTTTTAATTCTCTAAAATAAAATGCCATTTGAAACTTATTATTTGCAGATGATCTAATACCATCTGCGTTTTTCACTTTATACTCATTCTCTGGGTTTTGATCTACATTTAACTAGATTTCTTCAATTTAATGCTACTTGAGCTGTTTAGCTGAGAGCAGTTACTGTCAAAATGTGTTTTATGAAAATTTTAGTTTTTTCTTTGATTTAATTTGTACCGTCAACTGGGGTGACTTCGGACAGATTTTGGACTTTTTTATCAATAACTTTTTTTCTAACGAAGCAATCGTTCTGAAATTTTAACTCAATATAGCTCCAACATTCACCTACACGGTGATCAACTGAGATTACTGATTTTTTAATCAAAAACATTTTTAATTTTTTTTTGAAAAGTGTCCGAAATCACCCCATAGGGTGGGGTGACTTCGGACACGTATTTAAAACAACAAGACTTCGGACAAAAATTTTTTTTTTAATTTTTAAGGAAATAGGAAGTAATTGGAAGGAATTGAAAGTCAAAATATGCATAAAAATAAACACTTTATTCTAAAAAAAAACAAAAAAACAAAAAAATCATTCTTATGAAATATTTGGAAAAAAAAAATCATTCTTATGAAATATTTGGCAGGTATAGTCACAGTCACTCTAAAATAATATTCTTTGGTAAATTCGCAAACTTATAGCGATCTCTTCTAAATTCTTTAAATAACAGTCTCTGATAAATTTCAGACTCCCCAATGATGCTGTTAGAAACATTTGGAAAATGGAAGTAAATTTCGTCACTAAATGTTTTCTTTCGAAGAAAACTAACTGAGTAGCTTTGCCCTTCTTTCGCAAGAAGTTTTCCCACGTAATATTTATTTTTGGAGGAATTTTCCACGGGCAATTCAACGACGACAAAGTCATTTACAGCTAGTTCTTCTGAGATGTCTTGCTGAGAGATATTTTCAGAGCTTTCATCAGCCCCTTCTGTATTTTCTACTTCCATATCTAAGCGTAAATCAAAGGATAATTGAGAAGGAAGCATCTTATTTATGTTTTTGATTTGATTTGCTAGAAGAGATAATGGAAGATCATCCTCGACATCATCGGAATCGCCGTCGCATGCAATATCTATGGGTTTTTTACCCATTTTTCTTTTAATCCCAGATACAGATGGAGTGTTTTCTGCACTCGGTTCACTTTGTCGATTATCTGGGATATCTAAAAGTGTGATCTCACGTCCAGGTGGAATATTGACACGCCTCCTTCTTTTGGGTTTTGTTTGTTCCGGCGTTCTATTTTCCTTCAAAAATTGTAGTAAGCTCTCGTCTATCTTACGAGGTAAATTGATTTGGTCAGTCTCAGATATTTCTTCGGGTAGGCGTTTTATAACCTGTTGAGGACAGAGCGGAAAAATGCCCCCAGCTCTAAAACCAGACAAGATATTTTTTTGGAGCTAGCTTCTATTGACGCTAATGTCCGTTTAAGGAGGTTTGGAAAATCGCATTTTTGGAATGGCCCTCTTCTCTTTGTCTTCCATTCTGTGAGAATTTTTCTCCAGGCTTTTTTCAAAGCGCCAAAATAGGCAATGTCTAGCGGTTGGCAAAGATGTGTTGAATTTGGCGGGAGCAAGATAAATTTGATATTTAGGCGTTCACATTCTTCGATAACATCAACAGTAATGTGGCTTGACAAATTGTCACCAATGAGCACTTTTGCTCCATCTTTTTTCTTGAAATATGGGATAGCTATTTGTCGAAACCATTCGCGAAATGTGACGGTCTCGAACCATCCTGACTTGCTTACACTATAGCGGCAACCATCCGGACCATTTTCTTCCCAATCCTCGTATCGATGTTTTGCCTTGTAAACTACGAACGGCGGTAATAATTCCCCACTTGCTGAAGCCGCCATCATAACGCTGATGCTGCTTTTTGATGTATCCATAACTCTGTCACAGTGTTTTGATCCCCTCTTACACACCACCTTAACTTTACCGGGATCGTCTGAAAAGTTTGTTTCGTCATAGTTGACGATTTTCTCGGGGCTAACACCTTCTAAAGAAACCCTTAACTCTTCGAAATAACTTGTCAAAGTTTGTTTATTGACTTGAGCCCTATATCTTTTGATATTCTGACAGCATCTTGTTGTCAGCCCTTTATGGCGATTCAAAAACAATTTCATCCAGTCAGAGCCAGGTAAGTTATGTTTAAACTGTGGTATATTTACCCCTTTTTTGTCTAAATAACTCTTAACAATAGTTCGAATATCATATTGAGTTAGGGGAAATCCCCAATGCGCCGCGATATTTATTGTTGCAACCAGCCTTTCCTCTTCTTCTTCCGGTATTTTTGTTTGGCCCCCAACAGATTTACCATGAATCCCCTTTATTCTGTCACTTATGGTGGATTTGGGCAAACCATAATATTCTGCCGCCTGTCGCACACTTTTTTTCTTACTTTGGACATCTTGGACTGCTTTCTCCAACTGCTCTGCACGATAATATTGATATCGGCGGCCGCCTAAGACTTTTTTGTAGGTTCGTACCATGTCCGAAGTCACCCCCTATAATGGAGATATTTTCATTATCACCCTGTATAATAAAAACTATTGAAAATAGAAAAACCACATATTGATGAAAATGTTCTTAAAACATTGGGCTATCACATAATAATAATGAAATAGACCTAAAGTGACCAATATAAAGTGGAGAAAAGTATATTTTTCCACTTCCTGTGTTAGCGAGAAAATCCTATATTCAGAAAAATGCGGTTAAATCGGCAAAACTCTCCCGAACAAGCAAACACGCGCCACGGACGTCTAGACGGAACTAAGAGGGACAGATTTGATCGAGAACAATCGGGATTTCGCGCATCGGTTTGCCGCTAGAAGGACGTGCGCGAAATTACCACGTGTTGTCCGAAGTCACCCCGCCTGTCCGAAGTCACCCCAGTTGACGGTATCTGAGATGTCAAAAACTAAATAGTAAACAGATTTTTTGACACCCTGTATCTTGAAAACGGCGCGTTTGTGGATCCATGTTAATAGGAACTTTTTTTAGAAAGAGACCAAGAACCGCACTCTTCATTTTTACATGGGCCGATGAAAACCCACACTCTCTAAGAGTTGCAAATTCGCAGTATCAATTTTCCATTAATATTTGGGCTGCTATTATTGAAAATCACATAATTGGTCCTGTTGTTCTACCGAATCGTCTTGACCATGAATCATATTTAAACTTTCTACAAAATGATTTGCCGTTGTTACTACCGCTTTTTATGAGAAATGGTACAATGTGGTTCTAGCATGATGGTGCGCCCGCACATTTTGCAGCAGTTGTAAGAACATATTTAGCCAACACATACGGTCACCGATGGATTGGTCGTGGAGGTCCGGTGTCATGGCCACCTCGATCTCCGGACCTGAATCCTCTCGATTTTTATTTGTGGGGTCATTTAAAAGAAATAGTGTATAAAACACCAGTAAATACACGAGAAGAATTGTTGGGAAGAATAGAATATGCATTTGACAGCATTAGAGAAGATCAAAATATTTGCAGAAGAGTAAGAAGATCTTTGCGCAGAAGGTTAAATAATTGTAACGACGCTAATGGTGGTCACTTTCAACATTTTCTTTAGCTTTGTTATTAAAGTCAATTGAGTAATGTACAAAAAACAAGAGTTTGGAAAAATCATGGTGTCTTTACGATTACTTTTTTCATTTTTTATTTTTATTTTTTATTTATCATTTTTTATCAATGTTTGTAATATTCATTTCAATGTTTACCACCAATAAGTTTTACGTAGGTTAGTTATTTGCACGTTTATTGTTGTAATGTTTACTGTATGTTTTGTTTTGCATATTCTTATGGTTGCAGTAAACATATATTATTATTATTATTATTATTATTATTATTATTATTATTATTATTATTATTATTATTATTATTATTATTATTATTATTATTATTATTATTATTATTATTACGCCGACTAATCGGTACTTTGCCCTTTTTATAAAATTAATCATATCTCCTAGGGGATACCCTGAACGAAAAAATACCAAGAGGTAGCTTTTGTGGCTTATGTAATAAGTTTCATAACTGATGTATCAAAATTGGAAAAAGACAGTGGCGCACATATTTTTCCCCAAATGAATTTTTACAGTTGCCCCGTACGTACGCCACTGACGCAGTTGTAAGCAGATTCTCACTTGAAAATATGCACTTTCATAATACACTTTCAAGTTCCAAGTTTCATTAAAATCAATCTAGTGGTTTTGAAATTATTTATAAAAAATTAAAAAAAAAAAAATTCAATTCCCTGTATATTGGAAAGTATGCGTTTCCGGGCCCATGTGCACAGTAACTTTTTTTCTTATTTTTTAGTAAGGAATTGCCCCACGAGCGATGGTGCATGTTTTTTGAAACAGCCTGTATATATATAATTATATAATTGCATGTACCTATAAATACAAACAAATATACACGAAACACAAAATACAAATTAACAGGTAAAAGAGAAAAAAGCCTATTCAATGAGACATACAACAGTCAAGGGAAGTTATTACTTATTAGTTAAAATGGAGAGTTATCTACTTATTATGAATAGAATATGCAAACAGTTAGAACTTAATAAAAAGAAAGTAAAAAAAAAAAGTAGTAAAAAGTAAAATCAGAGTACCTTAAGATATGCTTCATATTCCATAATACCGTAAATCAAGGCAAAACAGCAAAATAGATCCATAACTAGGTCATGATTAGGATAATTTCACATTGCTAACACCTAAAAACGTAAAAATAGAAATTAAAACTCATTACGTCAACATTATATTGAAATTCATAAAAAATAAGTAGCACAAAGTTAAAAGAATTTAATCGACTAAATACACAGTCAACAAAATGAATAAAAAGCAAAAGTAAGATACTTGTAGTAA
The DNA here is from genome assembly GCA_964006375.1 of Tillus elongatus. Classification (NCBI taxonomy): domain Eukaryota; kingdom Metazoa; phylum Arthropoda; class Insecta; order Coleoptera; family Cleridae; genus Tillus; species Tillus elongatus. The sequence goes on from OZ023267.1 coordinate 102,559,501, forward strand.
AATGTAAATAGCAAAATGAACTAAAGTGTCGTTTATATTACAAAAATCTAACAAGGACACTAAAATGATCGTTAGTAAGAATAAGAATCAGAGCGCTACCTACAGTGGCTACAAAACTATTTAAAGGGTGCTCTCAATAACATACCTCTGGAGAGAGTTCGCAACTGTTGGATACAGGAGGATGGAGCACCCGCACATAATTCCAGAGCTGTTCCGGAATATCTTTCAAGGAGATTTTCAAATAAGGTAATCAGTACGTATTCGGAAATACCCTGGCCAGCATGTTCACCAGATAACCTCGCTTGATTTCTTCGCATGTTGATACATTAAGAATCGTGTATATCAGAAACATTTTTCTACAGAACAAGATCTGAGGAGGTTAGTTCTGGAGGCATTTGGCAGTATTACTCCACAAATGTTGAATAGGGTTTTAGAATCAACAGTGCTATTTGTGCTTGGAAAATAGTGGAAGTTTATTTGAACATATGCTCTAAATTTAGCTGTTTTGTTCATATTCGTTCGTTGTTTTTTAATGTTCAGGTCTTCTGGTAATGTAATCTTATTTGTTCTGTGTTTATTCCAATAAATTATTGCCACAATTCATCCATTGGATTATTATTAAACGCCTAAATGACATAAACTGTTAATTGATATAGCTGATTGTTTAATACTTGGGTTTGGAAGCTATGTGCAGGTGCGTAATATGAGTTTTCTGGATTGGGGTCGAAGAAAAGACTGAAATGGTACTGAACGGCAGGGTGTGACACAACGCTGAGTTTGTAATAAAAGGGGCTTTGATAATGATATCGGAAGGTGAGGCCCGTTTTCAAGGAAAAAAAAATGATGATGGTCTCGTCGGATTCAGGGATTGGCAATGCTCCGTTAAAGAGAGTGAGGGGCGGCTGTGGAGAGGTGCCATCGGTATTGCTGTGGGCCTGCCATTGAGGCCGGAAAAAGGTAATATGTAGGATCGAATGTCTCAAAGACAAAAATTCGAGGAATTCTAACCACCATTTTGTTGGGCTTTTGAGTGCGCAACTTTTCCCCCATTTAAGGACATCTATATCTGCTACCGTTTTGGAGATCCCCATAGTGGCACTCCTTATCTTGGATACACTGTTTACTCATACTGTGATTCACTGAGTATTCAACAACTTTTTAAAAACTCAATAATCCTCATATTTAATGCCATTTCGAATATAATGGAGAAAAAAAAAACAGTAGTATATTCAATGACCTGTAATTTTCTTTTAGTGTAGGGTTACCCCGTTTGATGAGAAGACAGAAAGAGCGACGTTAAGAGAGTTGGGAAAATGTCCCCTTTCCTGTGGTCAGGGGACTAACTGGCCCACGGTAACTCCTGGCTGTCGTACGAGGCGACTAATCGGAGTCAAGCAGGTGGTAGTGGAATTTTCCTTTACGTGATAGTAAAGGATTTTTTCACGCCCGAGAAGGTACCACCCCGTACATCAAGGGGCCGGTGAAGTCCCAACGGACGTTTCCGGTTCTGGTGTATGAGTCGGTTTCCCTTATAAGCAAAAATGATGATGGCTGCTCCTTGTACAAAAAATACCCCTCCATTCGGATCTCCGGGAGAGGGGTGTACAGGGGGCGCCAGCATCAAGATTTAACATATCCTTCTCGAATATATGTGGCCTAAATTCTAACCTGAACTCCGTCCACCATTTCCTCTAGGCTAATAGGCCCCAACTCCTCTTCCTCACCGAAACCCATATCAGTGACAAAACAGCCACTAATCACCTTAATTTCCCGGGGTATGAGCTCCTTACTTCCTTTAGATTGCATGGAGGCGTGTGCGCATACGTCCGTAGCAATCTACCCTGCACGAGACTCCCCAATTTAGAAGCTGGAAGAAAAGACATACTATGGATAAAACTCTCTCTCAGGGCTGCAACTGAATTCATCTGTTGCATTTACGGGTCACCTTCTGAAAACAACTTTGTCTAGCTCTTCGAATACCTTTCTGAAAAAACCGACCATCTGATTTCTGAATATTCTTCCTCCGAAGTCACTATTCTTGGTGGCTTCAATGTCCATAATAAGGAATGGCTAGGATCTTCAAAAACCGATCCACAAGGCAGAGCAGCGGAGGCCTTTGCAGTCAGCAATTTCTTAGCCAATATGGTTCAGCTACCTACATAGTTTCCTCGCATCCCAACACACAGCTCAAATCCCTTGGATCTCCTTCTTACTACAAAACCTGAATGCTATAATATATCAGTCACCGCCCCCCTTGGTCGCTGAGACCACGGCATGGTCACTGCTTTATGCGCAGTGCAACCCTAGGTCACACAGTCATCACACCCACGTATCGTTTGGCGCTACAACTCCGCGAACTGGACCGAAATGCGGGATTACTTTTCCCCATTTCCATGGGCGCCTGTCTTGTTCTCTCATCCTGACCCCTCTGATATCTCACAAAACGTCACCGAAATTATCCAAGCTGGCATGGAATTATTTACTCCACGTACACAGAAAACCTCTTCAGTCACTCAAAAGCCCTGATTCTCTAAACCCTGTGACAAGGCCAGACCTGAAAAGGTCAAAGATCACAAAACGTTTCTACAAAATCCCAGTCAAGAAAACCGTCAAGCATTTAACGACGCAAGAAACCGCTATATCTGCACTCTTTCTGAGGCAAAAAACTCGTTTAATAACCACATAAAAAACAAATTCCTCTTAAGCTCCAGCGGCAGCAATCCCTTCTGGACTCTTGCTAAATCTATTGGAAATAATTTCTGCAAGAGCACAATTCCACCTATTGTCTCAGGGGATTAAATTGTTTCTACCGCCCTGGGCAAGGCTGAACATTTTGCCTCGTTGTTCGCCGGCAATTCTACTATCAACCCACCTCCAAATGTTCAACCACACCAACAGTCCCCAATGACGCGCATAAAATGACGGATAAGGTACGAAAGATGCTCTCTTCTCTTAATACCAGGAAAGCCTCTGGCCTTGACAGGATCCCAGCAATTGTTCTCAAAAAATGCGCACCAGAACTTGCTCCTGTCCTGATTCGTCTGTTTCAGACATCTTACAATCGAGGCATATTCCCTAGTAACTGGAAAACTTCTCGAGTACAACTCGTCCCCAGGAAAGGATCCAAAGCGCTTCCTAGCAAGTACAGGCCTATTTCTCTCCTTTCAATCGTCTCTAAAGTGATGGAAAAGTATATAAACACCGAATTACTAAAATTTCTTGAAAAACACAGTCTAATCCACGACAGGCAGTATGGATTCCGTCAGCGCAGATGAACTGCCGACCTTTTTCCCTTTGTCACCCATTCTTAGAACAAGTCTATGGAACTACACGGTGAATCCCAGATTGTCGCTCTATACATATCGAAAGCATTCGACCAGGTCAGGTCAGGTCAAAAATCTGTACCTGGACAGCAAATTTCCTCTCCAACCGGAGCATTTCTGTTGTCGTGGATGGCCATTCCTCTAAACCAGGTGTGGCCAACTTTGGTGCACATAAGATGTACTTTTTATTTATAAATTGTGTCGCGATCGACCTATTTTTTAGGTAAGAAGGGGATGTTTTTGCAATGTGCTTTTATACCGACGTGCACTTTGGCGAGCTCTATGATTAAGGGGTAAATAATCTACATACATGAGTATTTATTTAATGGGTTAAAAAACTTATGTCCAGAGGAATTAAAACAACATGAGCACTTATTAATAACATTTATTCATTCAAACTTTTTAAATTAATGAGAAACCTGAGTTTGCATTTCCTTTACTAGTGCATCATAATTTGGAGTATATCCTGACAAAGACAATAACAATGAGTCCTCAGTATGAGAATCGGTCAGGACGGAACGAAGTTTAGTTTTAGTTAATTGTAAATATGAAAATGCCGATTCGCACAGATACGTAGATCCAAAGCAAGAATAAATATATTCGCTACATTTGATAATATTGGGATACTTTTCTCGGTTAACATATTTCCAAAAATTTTCTTCAAATTTTCTGGCTTGTAAGATTAAATCAGATTGTAAAATTATAATTTCATTTTCCAAGGCGTTTTGCTCCATATCAAATAAGTCTGCAATTTTTTTGCTAATTTCCTTCACAATTAAATCTTTTTTGAAAGGAAAAGATGTAAATTCCACAATTTCTTTAATTTTTTTAAAATCTTGGAATCGCTTCTCAAAATCTTCCATTACATTTTGTATTTCGGCCACGTACTTGTCAATCTCATAAATAATATTTTTATTTTTTTGTAAGTTGTCTGCCATATTTGGAAAATGGTTCATATTATTTTGTTGTAAATCTTCTATCAACAAAATAAATTTGGTTTTATATGCATCTATGCTGCTAATCATATCAATTATTGTTTTATTTTTACCTTGTAATTCTAAATTTAAATGGCTTAATATGGAAGTCAAATCTGTAAGGAATGCTAAGTCACTAAGCCAGGTTTTGTCATTTAAATATGCATATTTTTTCTCTTGTTCATTAAGAAATTCTATTTCAGGCAATAAATCACGAAATCGTTGCAGAAATTTACCTCTACTTAGCCATCTTACATCAGTATGCAATAATAAATCAGACTGACCTTCATCGAGTTTTAGTTGAAAAAGACGACGTTTGAGAGAACTTCCACGAATTGAATTAACAATTTCAAACGCGACGTCCATTACTTCTTTTGTATTTAGTCTCTTGCTGCATAATACTTGCTGGTGAATTATACAGTGGTAACTCAAAAAATCTGGGAATTCATCGTCATTTCGACATAGGGCTATAAATCCATTTTTGCGGCCTATCATTGCAGCTGCGCCATCCGTTGTTATTGAAACTAATTTAAAAAGAGGTACTTTCTTATCATTAAGCAGACTTTTAAACCCGTTGAATATATCTACACCTCTAGTCCTTTCTTTCAAAGAAATCATACCCAACAATTCTTCTTTAGATGTAAAATCTTCAAAAACTAAACGAATGAAAACAAGTAACTGTGCAGTATCACTTATATCTGTCGATTCATCACATTGAAGAGAAAAACAAGAGCATCTGTTAATATCATTTTGTAACTGTTCCTTTAAATTTCCACCCATCTTTTCGATTCGTCGCATCACTGTGTTTCGGGACAGTTGTAGATCTTGAATTGCAGCAGTAATTTCGCTCTTGTTCTTAAAATCATTAAAAAGGGAATCCGAGATTTCCAAGAACATTTCCTTTACAAATTCACCATCAGAAAATGGTTTACATTTTTTTAGCTAATAGATAGCTTACTTTGAAGGATGCAGTTGTTACTGCTTGTGACTTCAATATTGGCTTTTTGAAAATATTTTGTTGATTTGTTAATTGAGTTTTAAGATCCCGAACTTTACGTTTTCGTAATTCGGAATTTGGTGGATAATCTGTTTGATACTTGTTATGTAAAGATAAGAAATGTCTCTCCAAATTACCCTTTTTAGCAATGGCTATCGAGCTAAGACATATTAAGCAGCAACATTTATCATTCACCATCGTAAAAAAATAGTTAATTTCCCATTCTTCATTGAAATGATATGTTTTCGATTTTTTTGGTTTGCTATCCATGTTCATAAATAGGTATACTGAAATGCAAAAAATATACGACTTAATAATAGGGCATGTAATAAAAGTATTAAACAGTAACAATATAAATTACAATTAATACCTGGTGTAGGTTTAGCCGATAAACGAAATAGCTAATCATACTTAATAGTTGCGAATAATTAAATTATTATTTTAAATAATGCTTATAAATATTTAATTAAGATTTAAATAATTTTATTTAAAATATATCTCTTATATACTTGCACAATTAATTTAAAGAACACTAATATTTCATTAATACTTACAAATGAAACAATCCGCAAGAGAAATTGACTGTAGCGTACAAACACTAACTTCAGAATGAAAATTTAACACTATATTCTGCAAAATTAGATTCCAAGAATTAATCCTAATGGCATGGAATTTAAATGTTATTATTTTAATAGTCATAAATTTCTCAGAAGTGTAAATACAAGTCAATTTTAAACGCACTGTATTTCAGATTTATTAAATAAACATCATTTATATACGTTTTTATATGTATTGTATAAGTTTTTATCATAAGCCTAAGTATTATGCTGATTTTGTAATATCCCAATTCAAATAAATTTTATATAGGTAGCAAAAAGTAGCAGCAGCAAAAAAGTTATCTACCGACAAAAGCTTTAAATAGAAAACAGAATTGCAAAAGTGCAAAGAAAAAGAACTTAATAAAACCATTTCAAATGTCAAAACAAACTAATAAAAATAATGATAATATAAAAATTATATCCTTTCTATGAGCTAATCACAGAAAACATTTGAATAAAAAGTATTTGTACTTTTTAAGTTAAAAGTTTTTATGAGATACTTTTCGCAAACCCCGAACTTGCGAGTGATCGACCAAAATTGGTCTCGCGATCGACCGGTCGATCGCGATCGACTTGTTGGCCACCCCTGCTCTAAACTGTATCCAATTAATGCAGTAGTTCCTCAAGGTTCAGCTTTAGTCCCTAATTTGTTTCTTCTCCACATCTAATTTCAAATTATTTGTTGCGTATATTGTTTGTTCGCACTTAGCTTCGATGGTTTTAGATGAATTAAAGTAATACTGCTAAGATATTATGGAACAAAAATATTTTCACAACATAGGATTCGCTAGAGATTTTGCATAAACATTTTTATTTATCGAGACAGTCCATTGATATGTTACTGTTAAAATTTATAAATATTTCATTATAATGCGATAAACTTTTAATGAACTTTTTTGACTCACAGATCTACTTAAGAACTGTTAATTATATTAAAAAAATACGTGTGAATGTTGCCAAGCTGGTCTCCATTTAAAAGATATTGTTACTCTAAATTAATGTTTTTATTAGACAGAAATTAAGTTATGTACATATTTAAAACTTTTTTAATTATTATTAACTATATCGGATGCAATATGAATGGCACATCGAGGGACTTCTTTCCATGTCCGAAATAAACATATCCATGCTTGTTGCTTTCCAAGTAATGGTAAAAAACCATTCCTGGCCAATATAGTGGCTTCAGTATTGCCATTGTTTCACCAGCAACGATTTGAATAATCCAGCATCCCTCTGGTATATCAATATCTATAGGATCTAAAAAATCTATAGCATAATTGTAATCATGTCTTGTCAATAAATTGGTATTCCATTTCTGCTGCGGAACTCTGTAATGTAAATAGTAAGAAAACTCCCTGGCTTCTATGGCTTTCAGTCCCTCGAAACTCAGATTTTCAACAGTGACTCCATCTGGTCGTTTGAAGAGAGCAGCTCTAGGAACGATTACAGCTTCCTCGTTAATAAGGTGAACCGTTGTGGCTAAGCGATCCTCTTCTTTCAGTCTTTTTAAGACCGGCCCGGTCCTTATTCCAGGCACCGTCTTATCATCTTTATCAATAAGTATATCTATCATCAATGCTGGATCACCCTGGAACTTTGTGGAACACAACGGTGTTAATAGTTTACCATTTTCTGTCGGTGGAGGTAGTAGTCCCCAGTCAATACAATTCCTGCTATAATAATATATTCTACCAAGTAAAGCATCTTTTATAAAACCATATGCTATGTAGTAATCTTTGTCTGCACCAAATATTCGACCCCAGAAGTAGATTTTTCTAAAGTGGTTTTCGTTTTGTAAAATTAATAAAGAATTGTTTAAAATTATACTTTCATCTGTGCTAATAGTGTGACCATAATGGCCTGATGTCTCTAATGTGTTCACAATAGCTTCGAGGTTCATTATTTTTGATGCTGTCAAAATGATGAAAATGACATACTAAAATATGGTTATCAATCTGAATTTAAGAAAACAAGTAAACCACTTTTAAATAGAAACCATGGAGACTTTTAACTGTAAGCCATTAAGGACTGATCCAAAGCAAATGGGTAACGGTAGCGATTTCTTCTTTCAGCCAATTTTCGTGTAAAAAATTAGCTATAGAGGAAATCGTGACTTTTGAAAAGATTTTTTCACATGAGCGCGAAATAAGACCGCTAGAATCCACATCGGAATCGGTTTCATTTTGTATGTTTGTATACAGGGTGATTCACAGTCGATGATAGGTTAGACGTTTACGGAGAACGGGACGTAGGATTATTTTGAAAATTTGGTTTCTTGGGTTTTGTTCTATCAATCTAAAATATTTTCAGCGCTGCGACGTTGCCGCTCATGTTGAAAAGTAGCAACAACTTTATTATTTTAAATGAGACACCTGTATGTTATTGCATTTTTCGATAATGCACTCCGATCATTTTTGTATGATACCTTCCTATACCTATCCCCAGCGGTTTTCGAGAAATTAATTGAGTTCCTTATTTTTTTGTGCAAAACATAGCTTCAATTCAATGTTTATTACTGCGGTATTAGGATTCGTAGAAAGCTGTAATTTTGTGTGTAGTTTACCAATGCCCTGTGTATAAGTTATGTTTAAAAGAATTCGTTCTCTATTATACAGGGTCTTTCAAATTTTGTGATTTTACCGATAGATGCAAAAATGGTAAAAAGTGCATTAAAAAAATCAAATATCTAGAAATACAATCTAAGTTCCTTTCAAATAATGTTTTTTGTTTTTGTTTGTTTTTGGATACAGGAGTAGAGAAGGCTACATGCACATCTCATTCACAACAGCGTATAGTGTGGGATATTGAGGTACTGTGGGACTTAAGACTAAGGGTATGCACAATCAACCAAGGGTTGCGGTGCTATCGGGGCGGCAAGGCCGCGGACGAGCCCTGAGGGAAAAAAAAACTACCCACTAAACTTCCCTCCTTGGAGTACCAGACCTTAGTCCATACATTCGTCGGAAAGATTTCACATAATGCCGTTTGGATTTGAATGTTTCCATTATGTTTTGCCGCGGGGGCGTTATCGAGTAAGTATAAGCTTTAGACGCTTATGCCTAAGTGGAAGTTGCTCATCGTAGTCGGTGGCACTACGGAGTAGAGCATTTGGGTGAGAAGCGGCTTTTGTGAACTGAGTGGTGGATAGTTGAGCTATATCTTAACTATCGAAGGCATTTTCAGATCAGGTCAGGTCAGGTGATGAATCTGACTGTAGGGGATGCATATGTCAAGGCTGGCCAGATTATGACTTTTTACATGAGCGGTTTATTGTTTAAGGACAACTTGGAATTTTTGTTAAAAAGTGGAAAGAACTTCGAGGTGAATATGGAAGCACTTTGCGTCGGGCATGTTCGACATGGGGACGCCATGTTAAGCGTTTGTCGAGGATCACCCCAAGGTATTTGCCGGAGTCTTGCCAGAGAATTAGACGGCTGCATAATAATACGTGTTTGTGAGGTGTGTGCCTCCTCTTGGAAAATAGGACTGCTGAACATTTATCGGGGTTTATGGCTAGACATGGTTTCCGATACCAGCCTTAAATCTGGTCGACGGTGGTATGTAGATTAAATGGAACAGCCTGTATTTTATCAAATATCCTGAAAGACAATTAAAGTTCCTTTCTAATAATGTATCATGTTCCTCTACCTAAATAGCCAGGTTTTAGAAATAAAGGAAGTTCAATTGGTTCTAAATCGGGATACATTTCGTTGAACTTTCTGCACGTTCTTGCTATAATTTTATCCCACTTAGCATCCAGCATATACAATTTCATGAAAACTTCATTTGAATGGTTATCGCCTTCAATTCTGCTCCCCTTCAAAACAAATTTACGTTAAAGAACGTGTTAACGGTTTAGCACCAATTGTGAAATTTTCATAATAACATGTTCTATGACATTTCATATCTACAAACACAATGTGACAATATAATCCGATATTTATAGAAATTTGCTTTTATTTCGGAAACCTGATTATTTAGGTATAGTAACATAACACACCATTTAAAAGGAACTTTGATTGTCTTTCAGCATATTTGCTAATATACGGGATGTTCCATTGAAAAAAGGCACCTTTTACAATTTTTGTATCTATTGGTAAAACCACACATTTTAAATGACCCTGTATAATGGAAAACAAATTCCCTTAGATATACCTAATACACAGGACATTGGTAAACCATACCCTAAGTTTCAGCTTTCTACGGATCCAACTACCGCAGTAATAAACATTTAATTGAAGCTACGTTTTGCACAAAAAATAAGGAAATCAATTAATTGCTCGAAAACCGCTGGAGATAGGTATATGAAAGAGTCATACAAAATTAATCGGAAAACAACAGCGAAGCGAAAATGCAATAACATACAGCGTGTCTCATTTAAAATATCAAAGTTGTTGCAACTGGTCAATATAAGTGGCAACGCCGCGCCGTAACGTTGAAAATATTTTAGATATAAAGAGCAGCATTAATTACCCAAGAAACAAAATTTTCAAAATAATCCTACGTCCCGTTCTCCATAAAGGTCTAACCTACCATCGATCGTGTGTCACCCTGTATAATATAAAATATTAATATGACAATGGTGAAATCAAGTTTATGACTGCCACCTCTACTTTTAGTGAATTTTTATAATAAAATTGTAAAGTTTGAATAGACCGGATGTTAATTATGCTTAATAATAGTTTGTGCCTTGTCCTTAAGTATGTGATACTCCTAAAAATTAAAATGTCTGAACGCAGCAAGTCCGTTCGCTACTATAACGATCAAATAAGAAACTGTGGCGGATCCATTCAGTATCAAATAATTTTATTTTTAATATTTTAGTCTGAAAATGTATTCATTTTTTAAATTTGATTAAACACACATTATGTAGGTATAGATTATATTAAAATTGATTAACTCTTACTGGGTGCTAGAATTTTCAAAAAGTCAGGTCAAAACATACATGTGCATAATGCATATTGTTCAAGCATAAACAAGAATACTTTCATGGCTTATTCATTATTAGTTTAATTTTATGTAACTACTTTAATAAAAGTCATTTATCTAAATTATTCAAAAAAGTCTGGACGCAGTAGGTGCGTTATGGTAGTGAAATTTCATAGAAATGATCTGGCACCAAATATGTTTTTATAACTTTTTTCTTGTAACATAGAAATATGAATTTGGGTATATAGTTTCCTTTTAATATCCTAAAGCTACGTACTCAATTTAGTTACCATAGCTTTTCTATTTTCTTTAAATATATTTTTTTCTCGAAAGAAAACCCAAAAATTTCCCGGAAAACCTCGTTCAATTTTCCTGGCTAACAAACTTATTCAAGCCATTTACAAAAGGACGGTACATGCTAAATGTTATCAAAATCGGTCCATTATTTTTAGAGTTATCGGTGTGATACATACATACATACATATATATATATATATATATATATATATATATATATATATATATATATATATATATATATATATATATATATATATATATATATATATATATATATATATGTGTGTGTATATATATATAAACATATCAAAATTGAAACTGACCCCGGATATGGGTTCTAGGGGTCCTAGATCGCGCTCGTCTAAAGAAATTTTTTTAAAAATTCAAAAGTCTGGATCTAGCCGTTAGCGAATTTTTTCTAAGCAAATTCATTAAAATCAACAGTATAATTAAGTTGAAACTAATTTAAATGGTTATCAAGAGACAGAACCTCAGCTTCCACCAAACAAGTTCGTCGAAGATGCGAAGATGTTCACACGAACAATAATTCATTAATATGTTATTTATTTCTTTATCTCGGTTTGAAATCGAATACCTATTATTCATTTCAGAATGCAAAGAATTTCCTGACTTCATCTGTTGTATGTGACCTACTTAAACGCCTGTGGGTATGAAGTGCAATGCATGAAGTTTCGCTGCAACAAGCTGAATTGATACCCGACCTTTAAATCAAGGAAACATATAAAATACCTGTGTCAGCACAATGGCCCAGTGCGTTTTCATGGTCAATGTGCGAACGCCGTAAATCAGCGAATATAAGACGGTTTTGTCATCAATTAAATAAAAAACATTAAATATAACATATAAATGTACTAATTGTTTGAGATCTAAGTATTTACCATTTTGTAACATCACACACACACACACACACACACACACACACACACACACACACACACACACACACACAAACACACACAAACACACACACACACACACATATATATATATATATATATATATATATATATATATATATATATATATATATATATATATATATATATATATATATATATATATATATATATATATATTGATGCTGACTACACTTTGGGGTCCCTTTTATTTCTTGGAATTTTGGTACCAGTGTATCTTATACGAACCAACATTTAGCGTGGTACTCAAAATTTTCCTTTTCGGAGCATATTTTTTGAAAAAAAAATTAAAATAGCTTGTAGCATGAACTTTGGGGACATGTCTCAAATGATGGTATCCGTTAATACAACTAATGTATCTAAAAACATTCTAAACATCTTAAAACATTTCTGTATAACTAGTTCATTGAGATGACCAACATGTGTATTATTTTCAATTTTTCTAAAACATATAGAGTTGAGTTATTGTTCATTGCTATTTATTCCAAAAAGTAACAAAAAATATGGTATTTTCACATATAATTTCTCAAATGTAATGTACAAAACACATTTCTGTATAACTAGTTCATTGAGAGACCCAACATGTGTACTATTTTTAATTTTTTTAAAACATATAGAGTTCAATTATTCTGAATTGCTATGTATTCCAAAAAGTAACACAAAATATGGTAGGTTCACATATAATTTCTTAAATGTAATGGACAAAAGAAATTTCTCTATAACTAGTTCATTGAGATGACCAACATCTGTATTATTTTTCAATTTTTTTTAAACATATAGAGTTCAATTATTGTGAATTGCTATTTATTCCAAAAAGTAACACAAAATATGGTAGTTTCACATACAATTCTTTAAATGTAATGTACAGAATACTTTTCTGTATAACTAGTTCATTGAGATGACCAACATGTGTATTATTTCTAATTTTTTTAAAACCTATAAAGTTCAATTATTGTGAATTGCTATTTATTCCAAAAAGTAACAGAAAATATGGTAGTTTCACATATAATTTCTCAAATGTAATGTACAAAAGACATTTCTGTTTAACTGGTTCATTGAGATGATCAACATGTGTTTTTTTTAACATATAGAGTTCAATTATTGTGAATTGCTATTTATTCCAAAAAGTAACACAAAATATAGTAGTTTCAAATATAATTTCCTAAATGTAATCGACGAAAGATATTTCTGTGTAACTAGTTCATTGAGATGACCAACATGTGTATTATTTTTCATATTTTTAAGACATATAGAGTTCAATTATTGTGAGTTGCTATTTATTCCAAAAAGTAACACAAAATATGGTAGGTTCACATATAATTTCTTAAATATAATGGCCAAAGACATTTCTGTATAACTAATTCATTGAGATGGCCAACATGTGTATTATTTTTTTTTAACATATAGACTTCAATTATTGTGAATTGCTATTTGGTCCAAAAATTAACACAAAATGTGGTAGTTTCACATACAATTTCTTAAATATAATGTACAAAAGCCATTTCTGGATAACTAGTTCATTGAGATGTAGATATTTTAAAACATATAGAGTTCAATTATTATGAATTGCTATTTATTCCAAAAAGTAACATAAAATGTGGTAGTTTCACTTATTATTTTCTAAATGTAATGTACAAAAGCCATTTCTGGATAACTAGTTCATTGAGATGACCAACATGTGTATTATTTTTCATATTTTTAATACATATAGAGTTCAATTATTGTGAGTTGCTATTTATTCCAAAAAGTAACACAAAATATGGTAGGTTCACATATAATTTCTTAAATATAATGGCCAAAGACATTTCTGTATAACTAATTCATTGAGATGGCCAACATGTGTATTATTTTAATTTTTTTTAAACATATAGAGTTCAATTATTGTGAATTGCTATTTGGTCCAAAAAGTAACACAAAATGTGGTAGTTTCACATATAATTTCTTAAATGTAATGTACAAAAGCCATTTCTGGATAACTAGTTCATTGAGATGTAGATATTTTAAAACATATAGAGTTCAATTATTATGAATTGCTATTTATTCCAAAAAGTAACATAAAATATGGTAGTTTCACTTATTATTTTCTAAATGTAATGTACAAAAGCCATTTCTGGATAACTAGTTCATTGAGATGACCAACATGTGTATTATTTTTCATATTTTTAAAACATATAGAGTTCAATTATTCTGAATTGCTATGTATTCCAAAAAGTAACACAAAATATGGTAGGTTCACATATAATTTCTTAAATGTAATGGACAAAAGAAATTTCTCTATAACTAGTTCATTGAGATGACCAACATCTGTATTATTTTTCAATTTTTTTTAAACATATAGAGTTCAATTATTGTGAGTTGCTATTTATTCCAAAAAGTAACACACAATATGGTAGGTTCACATATAATTTCTTAAATATAATGGCCAAAGACATTTCTGTATAACTAATTCATTGAGATGGCCAACATGTGTATTATTTTAAATTTTTTTTAAACATATAGAGTTGAATTATTGTGAATTTCGATTTATTCCAAAAAGTTACACAAAATATGGTAGTTTCACATATAATTTCTTAAATGTACTGGACAAAAGACATTTCTGTATAACTAGTTCATTGAGATGACCAACATGTGTATTATTTTTATTTTTTTTTAAACATATAGAGTTCAATTATTGTGAATTGCTATTTATTCCAAAAAGTAAAACAAAACATGGTAGTTTCACCTATGATTCTTTAAATGTAATGTACAAAAGACATTTCTGTATAACTAGTTCATTGAGATGACCAACATGTGTATTATTTTTAATTTGTTTAAAACATATAGAGTTCAATTTTTGTGAATTGCTATTTATTCCAAAAATTAACACAAAATATGGTAGGTTCACATAAATTTTCTTAAATGTAATAGAAAAAAGACATTTCTGTATAACTAGTTCATTGAGATGACCAACATGTGTATTGTTTTTAATTTTGTTAAAACATATGGAGTTCAATTATTGTAAATTGCTATTCATTCCAAAAAGTTACACAAAATATAGTAGGTTTACATATAATTTCTTAAATATAATAGACAAAAGACATTTCTGTATAACTAGTTCATTGAGATGACCAACAGAAGTATTATTTTTAATTGTTTTTAAAACATATAATTCAATTATTGTGAATTGCTATTTATTCCAAAAAGTAACACAAAATATGTTAGTTTCACCTATAATTCTTTAAATGTAATGTACAAAAGACATTTCTGTATAACTAGTTTATTGAGATGACCAACATGTGTATTATTTCTAATTTTTTTAAAACCTATAAAGTTCAATTATTGTGAATTGCTATTTATTTCAAAAAGTAACAGAAGATATGGTAGTTTCACATATAATTTCTCAAATGTAATGTACAAAAGACATTTCTGTTTAACTGGTTCATTGAGATGACCAACATGTGTATTATTTTAATTTTTTTAAAACATGGAGTTCAATTATTGTGAATTGCTATTTATTCCAAAAAGTAACACAAAATGTGTAAATTTCACCTATAATTCTTTAAATGTAATGTACAAAAGACATTTCTGTATAACTAGTTCATCTAGATTGCCAACATGTGTATTATTTTTAATTATTTTAAAACATATAGAGTTCAATTATTCTGAATTACTATTTATTCCAAAAAGTAAAAGAGAATATGGTAGATTCACATATAATTTCTTAAATGTAATGGACAAAAGACATTTATGTATAACTAGTTCATTAAGATGACCAACATGTGTATTATTTTTAATTTTTTTAAAACATATAGAGTTCAATTATTGTGAATTGCTATTTATTCCAAAAAGTAACACAAAATATGGAAATTTCACCTATAATTCTTTAAATGTATTGTACAAAAGACATTTCTGTATAACTAGTTAATTGAGATGATCAACGTGTGTATTATTTTTAATTTTTTTTAAAACATATAGAGTTCAATTATTGTGAATTGCTACTTATTCCAAAAAGTAACACAAAATATGGTAGTTTTACATATAATTTCTTAAATGTAATGTACAAAAGATATTTCTGTACAACAAGTTCAGTGAGATGACCAACATGTGTATTAGTTTTAATTTTTTTAAACATATAGAGTTCACTTATTTAAATTGCTATTTATTCTAAAAAGTAACACAAAATATGGTAGTTTCACATATAATTTCTTATATGTATTGTACAAAAGACATTTCTATATAACTGTTTCATTGAGATGACCAACATGTGTATTATTTTTAATTTTTTTTAAACCAATAGAGTTCAATTATTGTGAATTGCTATTTATTCCAAAAAGTAACATAAATTTTGGTAGTTTCACCTATGATTCTTTAAATGTAATGTACAAAAGACATTTCTGTATAACTAGTTCATTGAGATGACCAACATGTGTATTATTTTTAATTTTTTTAAAACATATAGAGTTCAATTATTACAAAAAGTAAGACAAAATATGGTAGTTTCACATATAATTTCTTAAATGTAATGTACAAAAGACATTTCTGTATAACTAGTTTATTGAGATTACTAACATGTATATTATTTTTTATTTTTTTAAAACATATACAGTTCAATTATTGTGAGTTGCTATTTATTCCAAGAAGTAACACAAAGTATGGTAGGTTAACATATAATTGAAATGCAATGAACAAAATACATTTCTGTATAACTAGTTCATTGTGATGACCAACATGTGTATTATTTTTTTTTTTTAAAGCAACATATAAAGTGCAAATATTCTGAATTCCTATTTATTCCAAGAAGTGGTAGTATCACATAATTTCTTATTAAACGTTAAGTACAAACGACATTTTTTAAATATAAAATCAAAATAACTTTTTGCATAGCTAGTACATTGCGATGGCAAACATAAGTGTAATGTTTTTATAAATTTTATAAGATAACAATTACAATTATTTTAAATCTTATTTTTTACTTACTAGTATGGAAATATGATGTACAGCGGTAATTTCCGTGCAGATAGCTTATTGAGATGACAATTGTAAGTGGTTTAATTTGGAAGTATTATAAAGCAATCTTTAGAATACACTTATTATTTAACTTTCGCAAAAGCTGAAAAAATAATCTAATATATTGCAACAGTAAAGAAATATCATGCCAACATTTTTATATTGCACAAGAAATAAGGTTTGAATTCACCGCTTATTTCAGTCAATGTAAATAATCTTGCTGTCTAAAATGCATTGAACTATATACTACGTATGTGGAAGGAGCATCGTTCGCAATGCGCATGCTAGGCGTTGAAGACGACAGTGTACACGTTCCAGTAACGTAGTATTATAGTTCAATGCTTAAATGTCCAACAGTTAAGAGTCACCGCAAATGAACGTTTAGCGTTCAACCTACTAACCAAATCAACATACTCAACTGTTGGGTTCGTTGAACGCATCATTTGATAAATATCTAACAACAAAATATTGACGAATCACTTATCCTGACATTACGCTTGCTATAACAAAGAGTGATAATGTTAAACCGTTTTTAAAATAGAAAATGTTTGTAACACTCAAGGTTAAATCCACTTCGGCCAAGAGGGTTTGGCGCCAAGCTCTGATATTTTAGCAGTTTCCGGATTTAAATTGAAATCAATATGCCTTACACGCAGCACAAAAAGTTTTCTTGTAAAATAAGTCATCGTTAAATGAGGACATGAGCGAGTTCACCAGGCGACAAGTGCTGCCAGCAGCTGAAATGACAACATTTTCTGATAAAGCAATTCCGCTGTTGGCGCCTGGTGAACCCACGCATTGGCTGAGTTCACCAGGCGCCATCAGTTGAATTTAGGCGCTTATCTGCTGGCTACCGATATATTTCAGCGGTTGGAGATTGATGAACGGCCTTCTGTTGACTTCAAGCACTGTTTTGTGACGTTTGTTTGTCATTCCGCTTTCATACATTGTCAACAGCTGAGTTCCAGCATGAACTCAGGGGTGGTGAATGCATATTTTGACACAATGATTCAACTGTTGGAGCCTGGTGAACTCGGCCACTATTGCATGTAGATTGTAGATTCAAGTAAATGGGCGAGTTCACCAGGCGCCGGTTGCTGCATTGTTATGTCAAAAAAAGGTTGACAAATGCCAATTTTTTTGTTGACATAATGCAGTTGCTGGCCATGGTATAATGACTTTGCGTGATTGTATGAGTAGAAATTATAAGAATATTCCATAATCGTATCTCGTTTTTCACCATTCATACAGCCAACGCCCAGACGTGTCGACGCGGTCTCATAAAAAGAAACTCCTCGTACCAGACACTGAATTTGGGGTCCGACCCCAAAGTGTAGTGAATATGCTATGTAACTTTGGGACCCGACCCCAAAGTGTACAAAAGACCTTAAAGTGTAGCATGTGTATGTAATACTGTCCCCAAAGTACAGGATACATGTGTATATATATATATATATATATATATATATATATATATATATATATATATATATATATATATATATATATATATATATATATATACATATATTAGTTATCATTTATGGGTATTAAAATTATACAGGGCATCATACAAATGAGCATAAGGTTGTGTTTGTACAAGATACAATTTAAAATGTGAAAAGTCCAAACTATTAAATTTTCTACTTCAATCTTAATAAATACACGATTATATATATATATATATATATATATATATATATATATATATATATATATATATATATATATATATATATATATATATTTATATATATTATTATTATTATTATATTCTTAGAAATTCACATCTTGTTCATAAACCACTTACTAGTGTTATTCTTGCAAGTGACCATGTATTCCGATCTCTAAGTTTCCAATTTATCCTATTAATACACCAACCCCGTGTACGAACATTGATCCTTCGAGTAGTTTGAACTAGTGCCTTACTATTCTTATCCGAGCAGAAACAAGCCATAAAATTTCGGTGTGTGAGGCTGCGGATCGTTGGCTATCACCCATACAATCCTCATTACCAAAGTAACAAAAAATGCAGTCAAAAAACTATATTTTAAAAATCAACAAAAAATTCAGACCAGGAAAGAAAAGCTTAAAAAAACAACCAGAGAGCAGTATTTTCGAGCAAGAAGCAAAGTAAACAGTCAAATGCTGTTATATCCTCAAGAGAAGGATAAAAAATAAATATTTTGGCTTAAGCTCAGGAACAGTTAGGTCAAGAGACGAGTCAAGTTTTTTGTTATTTTTTGAGATACATTTTTTTTTTCAGAGAAATTAAATTTCTTTTTGGAACAAATGGTATGATCGGGCTGGCTAACGAACTCGTCCGCGGTCTTAACACAATGAAGATATGTGTCAAGTTTCGTTCAGTTTAGTATTTTTTTAAGTTACCGCTCGGATATTATATATATATATATATATATATATATATATATATATATATATATATATATATATATATATATATATATATATATATATATATATATATATATATATATATATATATATATATTTATGACGTATTATCAATCCTGATTTTAAATATAATTGTTTGATAAGGTTGCAGACTTTTTTCTACAATTCTTCTATGTTTTTGATGGTCTGATGTTTCTTATTGTCCTCACGTTTTCGCCACTTTTTGTTAAAAAAATAAAGTTATAGAGAGGTGTCGATGGTGAGACTTTGCAACAAATTTTTTCAATTGAGCGCGTATTTCAGCCCCTACAACCCGAAACTGAGGTGAATTTTTATATGTTTATATATATATATATATATATATATATATATATATATATATATATATATATATATATATATATATATACATACATATATATATATATATATATATATATATATATATATATATATATATATATATATATATATATATATATATATTCAGAAAGATTTCCGCGGTCTTTAATGTGAGACAAACTTGGTTCTCGGGTTGAACCGCGTCTAGAATTTATGAAAACTCGACGTTTCGGCTCTTGTTTTGGAGCCATTTTCAAAATTTCAAGAGGTAAAGGACATATGTAAGGGTACTCTAAGGCCTCAATCTGCCCAGTCCTTAGAGCGGTGGACAAAGGTGGGTTGGGTTGTTGTAGCTCGATTACGGGGCCTACGAGCTACAACGACCCAACCCTCCTTTGTCCACCGCTCCAAGGAGTAGGCGATTGAGGCCTTAGAGTGTCCTTACACAAGTACTTTACCTCTTGAAAATGAGGTATCACAAGCCCCTACTTCCTATTTAAAAATTTGGATGTTACAACTGTCACTTGAAGGGGCTTAATGGTGGAGTGAAGCTTTTAGGGCACAAGATGTCATTTTAAATAAAAAATTGACGTGTTTCAGGATTTTTTATAAATATGCACAATAATAGACAATTTGCACCTTTTTTTTTCTTATCACATCTGATAGAGATCCCACAAAGAGGATTTTTAATATTTTTTCATTTAACATACTACAAAAATAACGATGCAAAAATGTTTGTAAATGCGAATTTGATAATCGATTTCAAACATCACTGTTTTACCGACATGATCTGTGACGTCACTGGACGGTAATGTCACAATGACAATAAGGTGCTTCTCTGTGTTTACATCCTGAAACAAGCGACCGTACTTATCATACCATAAGGCAAATGTAAACACGTCATTTATTTACTGTCCAAGTACGTCACAACCAATAACAGAACGTTTGCGGTCACATGATAATAATTCGATTTTTTTATTTATTTTAAAAGTCTTTTTTGTTTACTATATATGTTTTTGGGTATTTTCATGCATGTAATAACCCAGACAGCACAGACACATTTTGAGATTATACCAGGAATGTTTGGAAATAATATTTAAACATCCCCAGAACATTCTCACAAGGTACAATATATATTTATAGAACATTCTATGAACATGATAATTGGACAGATTCTGTCATACTAATAAGGTTATTAGAATGCTATTTATAATATTCTTAGGAGCTCCCAGTATCTTCTGAAAATGTTCCACGAACATTCAATGAATCTTCTCAAAATGTTCATACATATACTCATGGGAACATTGTGTTAAAAAAAGATATTCAGGGTGTTTCGCATAAGAAACGACACAGAGCAGGGGCATGTGGGGGAATCTAAAATATGGTGATTTAACGCCACTTACTACTATACTAAGGTGCATCCCTAAGAAGTGATAGGCCTTCAAAGTGGGGTTTTAAATTTTGAAAAAAAAATCAATATCTCAGTAATAATTCACCTTAAAAAAAAACAAATTTGGTACACGTTTTGGGTGTACCAAGAGCATTATTCGTTGGTGAGTAGAGTTCAATCGAAGCATTTCAAATGGTTGAATAGTGGTGATGCACCCATAAAATGTAACAGAATTTCTTAACCTATTGGCGGATCTAAAAAATTATTATTTCATTTTATGGGGAAGTAAATAATAAAACTTCTTTACTCACGTTATTTTTCAAAAAACGTTTGTCGTTTTCAAGAGAAACCCGAATAACTAAAGACACATATATTATTAATGTTGTTAAAATCATCAAAAATTCAATAGATGCCTGTGAAATTATCATGTTGAAGAATTTCTATAACTTATCGATAGCAATTTTTGTATTTCTGTTGTTTGAGTTCTCTGTTTTCTAATAAATTATACTTATTCACACTTTTTTCCTGATTGTCAAATTTGACCTGTACATAAGTTTATTGGCAAATATTTAATTTTCGATGATTTTTAGTAAGATTGATAAAATATGTTTCTTTACTCATTCGTGTTTTTCTTGAAAACAACAAAGTTTTTTAAAAATAACAGAAATAACTAAGTTTTAGAGTAAAATTCCTCATAAAATGAAATATGTTCTTAAATCCACCAATCTGTTAAAAAACTGTGAACACATTTTAAGGGTGCATCACCCGTAATAAACCCTTTCAAGTGCCTTAATTGAACTCTGCTTACAATTGATTAATGCTCTAGGTACACTCAAAACGGGTACTAAACTTGGTTTTTCTAAGTTAACGTATTACAGAGATATTGATTTTTTTCGAAATTTGAAACCCCACTGAAGGCCTATAACTTCTCTGGGGTGCAACTTAATATGGGGGTAAGTTGCGTTAAATCACCATATTTTACGTTTACCTACATGCCTGTGTCCTGTGTCGGTTCTTATGCGAAACACCCTGCATACATTTTTTGCATGATACAGAAACTAAGAAAATGCAAAGATATGAAATATTGGATTTCTCTTCAAAATTTACCAATTTTCCACCATTTAACTGGCCTTTCATATATTTTCGTATAAGCAAGCCCGAGAGGCTAGAATTTGAACTTTAATCACTCACCCTTGTTTAGGTTACCATATTGTTCCAGTGGCTACACACACCTGTAAACTCAAGTTAGGATACGTAATAAGTCAACAATTCGAGTATTGCACGTTTATTCAGATTAAGTATGTACTTATAACGATTGCAAAGAAAAGTCTGAATAAAATATTAATAAAACAATTATAATTTCAATAAGATAAAAATCAAATAAATAAAGATACAGTTCTTGGAGTTGCCAAAAAATGTAATAGCAAAATACAAAGTTTCCGAGATGAATAATCGCAGTTACCCCCACTGAAGTAACTTGAAATTTGGCTAGACTATTGATCCTACAGACTTTCAGTGTGGCATTAAAGGAATTTCATTACACAATAGTACTTACACCTTTATAGAATACAACTAAATTGGACAGAATATGCCACAAAATCACACTAACTACAACTGTCATCGATCAGACCTTTTGAGCCTTTCCTTGTATGGTGGCTTTCTGCTCTGCTTCCGCAGACTTGATTTTGACTTCTAAAGCTATTTCAATATCCCAATGCCCAATGTTTCTCACCAACAGCATGGATATTCTGGTTGTATAGGCATACTTTGGCAAAGTTATTCCGTATCTGATAAATTGCAAGTTTTATTGTACATTCATCTTCCTACCATATGTCCAGGTCCACATTTTCTATACTGTATAGTGATACTTCTTACAGCATTAACTTCTTCCACAGGAGTAAAAAGCCTGAGATGTTAGCTTAGACAATTATTCTTGCACTTTTTCAGTCCATCCACATCAAACTGTGGTGGTTTATATTGCATGACTTAGGTACTATTGAACATAACACAATTTTTAAATTATATATTATACAATGTAGGTGTACCTAATTAGTAAGATGATCCAGTCTCAAGCAAAATTGACGAACCCATCATAAGTGTGAACTACAGGAGATGCTTTAACACTTGTTTCTTTACTAGGTACGTCTTAGTTCTTGATAACCTCACACCATGATTTAGTTGCTTCTGTACTCTGGATCTATGTTATTTGCAATTGCACAGTTCTCCGTGTTCACATCACATTATTATTTTTAATTAATTATGTTAGAATATAACATTATACAACGTTGACCACAGGCCATTCATTTTGACATTACTTTTTATTTACGTATAGCGGCCATCTTGCCATCTTCCCTTCCCAGCGGCATGGACATGCGCTCTGTGCCTAAATAATGGATTGCCTAAATATACAATTTCGGATGTGTTTGCCATATAGACAGGTGTTCGCTCCTCGTATAGTGTAAAAGCAGTGGAATTTATAATCTTTATTTTGCGATAAGAAGAACAGACCAGAATTCCACGAATCGTCAAGAAGAACACAACTTAAGTAGTCAGCAACGCAAAACCGCGATATCGTATAGTACCGCTACCTTAAAATTATATGTGTGTGTGATACAGTCAAACCAGCCTTAACAAATCCATTAAACGCACCAGCAACCCAGGATAGCCTTTTCCGGGACACGCACGAGTTTCTGTGAGTCCAGTACTCGACAAGAGAAGAAATTCACAAAGGTAAGTGGCTTTTTGGTCATTCACGAGTTTGCATCAATTTCCACTGCTTTTGCCCCTTCTCTTTTCAGTAAAAACCGTTACTTAATTAACAAACGCAAATTACAGTCCACTTTGTTCGTAATAGCCCGCTTAACGCCTATTTCTTCGCCCGCTCTAGCCCATTTCTTGGTCCTTCTCAGCCGGATAGTTTTTTTGTCTCGGAAATAATACGCAAGTAAATTTGGCTATTCAACTTTGTTAATTTTGAAAATAACTAAAGCGCGCTGGTTTAGCTGTATTCAATTCAGATTTTAAATTAATTTCCCGCAATTTTCATGTATATATCGCTAGAACCTTTATAATTATAGAATTTTTAAAAGTTATTTTCTTATCGCAAGAATCCGCCATTCAGTTAAATTTTGCTTTATTTTGAACAACGAGCACGGCTTTAGGAGTCGACGCATATCATTTCACGCATATATCGCTCTTTGCTTCTGTTTCATTCTTATCAATTTGTACCTGAATAATTCTTTGTTTCACATTGGTACGTATATCTGTTATATTTCCATATACGAGGCCTATTCAATTAATATCATGACTGACACTAAATTAAGGAAATACAAAAACCAACGCAATATTCAGCTATCTGAAATAGACACATTGTCTTCTCTAGCCCAGAAAGCCCAGTCAGATGTTTCGCTTTATAATTTACTTAGGGTTAGATCTTCCGAAATCGACTATTTAAGGGAACAGTTTATTCAAACGCACGAAAATATCGTTTCTGTAATTTTAAGTAGTGAACATGGAAACGCTTCTGATGAAAACACTATTTACGCTGGATTTATGGACGCTTATTTTGAAATTAAAGCCATTTGTTCTAGGTTATTCCCTGACAATAAAACAAATGTCCAGGAAATTCTAAATTCAAATACAGCTGGTCTTAATGAAGGTGCTAAAGCAAGGCTAGCTAAAATAGAAATTCCTAAATTTAGAGGTGACTATAAAACCTTTAACACTTTTATCGATTTATTCAATGCCTTAGTACATGACTGTCCCGCATATTCCGACATTGAAAAGTTTCATTATCTAACTATATCAGTAGAAGGCCCGCCGTTATCTCTAATAAGATCTTTGCCTCTGACCGCTGACAATTATCAGATAGCTTATAATACATTAGTCACTCGTTATTCTAACAAACGTCTGCGTGCCCAAGAGCACTGGCATGCTATAGATAGCATTTCGAAATTTAATTCTGATGACCACGTCAATATTCGCAATTCGCTAGACATTATTTCGGAAAATCTTTCTGCTTTAAGCACTTTAGGCTTTCCTACAGACCAATGGGACTTTGTTATGTTTATGTTGGTGTCAAAACGCCTTGACAGGAACATGTTGACGAAATTTGAGTTAGACCACGCTTCCACCGAGGTCCCTACATTTACGCAATTGCTTGACTTTCTAAATAAATATTGTATCGCTGGTGATGCTATGAATCAGAAGTCATTCCTTTCGCACTCTCAAAAGAAATATTCTGACAAATCGCAAGCTAGACCAACGCCTCGAACTTCCGCTTTTTTCGCTGATAATTTAAATTGTAAATCTATCTTACATACTTGTGTGTTTTGCAAAGATTCTTCGCATTCTATTTATAATTGCTCCTCATTTTGTAATAAAACTCCAAAAGATCGCTATAATTTTGTTAAATCTTCTCGTCTTTGCCACAACTGTTTAAGTAGCCTACATTATCTTAACAAATGCAAATCTACCAGGTCCTGTCGCAAGTGTGGTCAGCGTCATCATACGCTCTTGCATTTTGATAAAAGCTCCGCGCCTATTCCGTCGCCAGTGTGTAATAACCCTTCCAGATCTCCAGTTCCTTCCGCTCTGCTCGACCAAGAGCAGGTCTTTGCTGCTTCTGGGATTGTATCTAATCAAACCACGGTCTTATTGGCCACTGCGCTGATTGAAGTTCTTGATAACCATGGAAATTATCAGATTATGAGATGCCTTTTGGATGGAGGTAGTATGATGTCTTTTATCTCGCAAAGGGCTTTTAAGCGTTTGGGGTTGCCTAAGCAAAACTGCATGTTTGCAATCAAAGGACTGGCATCTATGCAGACTTCTTCTCAGAGTGGTTGTGTAACGCTCACTGGAAGACCGGTTGGTCAAGATTCTTTCAATTTTACTGTCGACGCATTGATCTTGAACGCCATTTGTGATAATTTGCCAGCAACCGCTATTTGCTCTTCCAATTGGTCTCACATTCGCAATTTAAAATTGGCTGATCGCCATTTTAATCGTCCAGGTCAGGTCGATATATTGTTAGGAGCCGACGTTTTTTCTAAAATCCTTTTAAATGGACGCATTTCCGGTGGGGAAGGTCAACCTGATGCCGTCAACACCGTCTTTGGTTATGTGCTCATGGGTAAGATTGGCAACACAGTTCATTCTTCTGCTGTCTCTTCTTTCTTGTGCAGTAACTTTGAATCAAATCTCGATCGCACCCTTAGGGATTTTTGGGAAGTGGAAAGTGTTCCGACTTCGTCGCATCACTCTAATGAAGATATTTTTTGTGAACATCATTTTAAGACTAAAATATCTCGCTCTCCTTCTGGCAAATATATCGTTTCGCTCCCATTTAAATCTGAGTCGCTGCCTATTTTTCCTGGCATTCGCGACCTCGTCGTCCAAAGATTTCTTTCCCTGGAACGCCGCCTTGCTAGAAACATGGACTTGTATACCCAATATTCTGCTTTTATGAGAGAATATTTGGAACTAGGCCACATGAAACGTGTTTATGACAATAAAGATTCTCCCGACGCATATTATATTCCGCATCATTGCATTTTGAAACCAAATAGCTTGTCTACTAAACTCAGGGTAGTTTTTAATGGTTCGGCGAAACTTCCCAACCAAAGCTCTCTTAACGATTGTCTACATACTGGACCAAAACTACAACAAGATATTGCCACAATTCTGTGTCACTTTCGCCTTCATAATTATGTCTTGTGTGCTGACATCAAAATGATGTATCGTAACATTCTTGTCGACCAATCACAGCATGATTATCAAAGAATTGTTTGGAGGTTTGCTTCTGATGAACCTTTGGTGGACTATAACCTGGTTACGCTTGTATATGGACTAACGCCATCCCCCTTTCTCGCGATACGCACTCTTCATCAGTTAGTGAATGACGAAGGGGGCTCTTACCCGCTAGCTTCTGCCGCCATTTTAAACGACACTTATGTTGATGATGTTGTAACCGGCTGCTCTTCTTATGAAGACGCAAAGCTTTTACAGTCAGAGCTGATCTCGCTTTTTGAACGAGGCGGCTTTGAGCTTAGAAAATGGTCTAGTAACTGTTCCGCATTACTTTCACATTTACCTCCGGAACATTTGTCGCAAAATCCGCTTATTTTTGGTTCACTGGCAAACGACACTCCTTTAAAAATTCTCGGTCTGCAGTGGAGTCCCTCTGAGGATACATTCTTTTTCTCAGTCTCGCCGTTGGGGAAACCCTGTACGAAACGCAACATGCTCTCGGAACTGGCCAGAATCTTTGACCCGCTTGGATTTCTTTCGCCTATTACTATTTTTCAAAAGATTCTAATCCAGTCGCTGTGGACTTCTAAATTAGATTGGGACCAAACCCCGCCCTCGCATATTGTTGAGGCTTGGAACCGTTATCGAAATGAACTCGGTTTACTAAGCAATTTACGCATTCCTAGAAAAATCCTTCCACCTCATTCTGGATGTGGTTATGAATTACATGGGTTCTGTGACTCTTCTGAAAAGGGTTACGCTGCCGTTGTTTATATACGATGTCTCCGCCCTGACAAAACAGTTTTTGTTCAGTTTGTTTGCTCTAAAACCAAAGTCGCTCCGGTTAAGAAACTAACCATTCCTAGGCTAGAACTGTGTGGTGCAGTTTTGTTGGCGAAACTCCTATCGTTTCTTCTGAACGTTTATCAGACTCGCATGACTTTCGAAAGAATTTTTGCCTGGTCAGATTCGCAAATCGTCTTGAGTTGGATAAAATCTTCGCCTCATCGTTGGAAAACCTTTGTGGCAAATCGAGTTGCCTACATTCACGAAAGGGTTTCTTCTGAATTTTGGCATTATATAGATTCTGCTAATAATCCCGCCGATATCGCCTCTCGAGGTGTTCATCCTTCTCAATTTCTCGCCCATGATATTTGGTTCAATGGTCCATCGCTACTATGTCGTTCTGAGCTGTCTGCCTGCTCCCCGTCTTCAGAGCTGCAGTCTGAAGAGGTCTCTGTTGAGGAAAGGACAGTTTCGCTTTTAACATTTACAGGTGAAGAAAATCTGCTTGATGATTTGTTAGAAAATCATTCTTCTTTACATTACATACAGTCTATTTTGTCATACGTATTACGCTTCGCTTTTAATTCTAGACATTCTTCTATTGCGAAATTTGGACCGCTATCTCGGTTAGAGCTTCATGATGCTCTGACCCTTCTGGTCAAGCGCACTCAAGCGGTCTACTTTGAAAAGGAGTTATCTAGTAAAAAATTCCCTAAGTCCTGGAGAAAACTCGCCGTATTTCAAGACAGTACTGGTCTTTTGCGTGTAGGTGGTCGCTTGACTCACTCAAGTTTGTCTTATGAGCGAAAGCATCCGCTCTTACTTCCACAAAAGTGCCGACTCACGGTGCTTTTAATTGAACAATACCATAAAAGGTATCTTCATATTGGCCCTCGCACTCTTCACTTTTTGTTGTGTCAGAATTTTTGGATTTTGTCTGCAAGACGTGCCATAAACACTGTTATTTCGAAATGTATGCCATGTTGGAAAATAAAGCCTCAACCTTATCAGCCACCTATGGGTGACTTACCCCTTTCTCGAGTTTCGCAAGTCAAACCATTCTCGCATACTGGGGTAGATTTTGGTGGTCCATTCGCGATCACTATGAATCGATACCGAGGTGCTAAAACCTCTAAGGCATATATTTGCCTCTTTGTGTGTTTCGCGACTAAGGCTATACATCTAGAACCTGCCTGTAGTCTTTCGACTGACGCTTTTCTCGCTGCCCTCCAACGATTTATTGCTCGTCGTGGTCGATGTGATAATCTCTATAGTGATTGTGGTACAAATTTCGTTGGCTCCGCCAAGGAGCTTAAACGCATTTTTTCTGATGCAACTGCTAGGGAAGGAATCCATTGGCATTTCAACCCCCCTTCTGCACCACATTTCGGTGGTCTTTGGGAATCTGGTATCAAGAGTGTAAAATCTCATCTCTCTCGTGTTGTTGGCCAACAAATCCTATCGTACGAAGAATTCTACACTGTCCTGACGCTTATAGAATCTGTCTTGAACTCCCGACCTTTAAATCCCATGAGTTCGGATATCGATGACATTCACGCTTTAACTCCTGGACACTTTCTTCATATGGAGCCAGTTTCTACGCTTCCAACTCCCGATTTGTCGTCTGTCCCCTTAACTCGTCTGTCAAGATGGCAACTTCTCCAACGTATGCACCATGATTTTTGGATTCGCTGGCACAAGGAGTACCTTCACACCCTACAACAACGAAGCAAGTGGCTTGACGCTGGTGCTCTTCCTACTATTGGGGCGATGGTGGCCGTGAAAGCTGAAAAACTTCCGCCTTCTAAATGGCTACTAGGTCGTCTATTGTCTCTAATTCCTGGTCCTGATGGTGTCGTAAGAGTTGCTATTGTAAAGACCTCGAATGGTATCCTTCGTCGCCCTTTGGTGAAGTTGTGCCCGTTGCCAACTAATGACTAGTAGTAGTAGTATTTGTTTCTAATTTAATTTAATTTTTATTTTAAGTCTTTTTATTGTTTTGTGGATTCTTGCTAACCGGGATAATCATTTATTTTGTTTCTTGTTCTCTTTTTTCTTATCCGCCGCATGTTATCGCTTCTCCTTCGCGTTAATAATTTTTTTTTGTGTAGAAAAATGTCTTGCTTATAGCAGCCATTTTGGCCGGGCGGGATGTTCGCTCCTCGTATAGTGTAAAAGCAGTGGAATTTATAATCTTTATTTTGCGATAAGAAGAACAGACCAGAATTCCACGAATCGTCAAGAAGAACACAACTTAAGTAGTCAGCAACGCAAAACCGCGATATCGTATAGTACCGCTACCTTAAAATTATATGTGTGTGTGATACAGTCAAACCAGCCTTAACAAATCCATTAAACGCACCAGCAACCCAGGATAGCCTTTTCCGGGACACGCACGAGTTTCTGTGAGTCCAGTACTCGACAAGAGAAGAAATTCACAAAGGTAAGTGGCTTTTTGGTCATTCACGAGTTTGCATCAATTTCCACTGCTTTTGCCCCTTCTCTTTTCAGTAAAAACCGTTACTTAATTAACAAACGCAAATTACAGTCCACTTTGTTCGTAATAGCCCGCTTAACGCCTATTTCTTCGCCCGCTCTAGCCCAGACAGGTAATAGAATCAAACATGCAAAATAGTTACAATTATAATTCTCACCACTATACCGTAATCATCATCTATCTTTTTCATTAAATTTTAAAGTTATATAATATTATAAGGGCATCTCAAGCACATTCTGAGCGAATATTTGGTATAATAATCTATTCAAATATTCTCAGTATATTGATGAAGAATTTTCTTAGAATGTGATTGAATGAATGTACTCAGAATATGCAAGATTGAAGTTTGTAATTCCATAAATGTTACTAGAACATTCCGAAACAAATATTCTGAAAAAAGATGTTCTCACATTGTGAGAACATTCTGAGAATATCTTGTGCTGTATGGGAATGTTCTATGTATGAAAAACTATTAGGTAAATGTTAAATTCATGTACTGGAAAATCTACGCAAATTGTCTATTGAGATACTGAATTTATTTAATTTGGCTGTTCAACACTGTATAAAAGTTGTTGCAGGTCATGTACTTATAAAGGTGAAATTCCCCCACGTGCTAACTAAGCAGAATTGAGATTCTAGTATCTAAACCTGGGACTGGCAATTTCATAATATAACATGGTATTGAGTATCTCTTAGATGTTTCTTTATCCGCTAATTGTAGGTGCTTTAAACATTAATTAAATACATAAAAAGTATAAAATATGTGTAATCCTCTTGACTGGGAATAATTGTTTATTTTTTATTTTCTAAAGCTGTTGAGCCCTGGACGCCAGCTGTAAGGTGCACCCATTCTGTACTGATCGTAGAGACGATCGATTTCGTCGATGTCTTCCGAATGGACGTCGGCGTCGAGATGTTCGGTGACGTCCATTGCGCAAATACATCATTGATTCCCTTATCCCGTATTCGGTATTCGGCACTTCTGTGACTCGACCCACAGGGTAAGTACGTAAACAATATTTATTGTTGTAATTTTGTCCACGTAGCTTTTTGTCAGTTCATATCGTATGTTACTAGTTTTAATTCTACTTTTGTAAAGCTTCGCATCTCATCGTAAATTGGTTCTTTTAAATATGGATAGGTGTTTTCGTAATTTGAATAGTAATATCTTACCTGCGGAACTGCCTTATTAAATGTCATTAACCTCTGTGTAAACCTTTGTATCATGCAATTAAATATTTAGTTTAAATGTAATCTTTTAGAAAGGTTGGTTTAGATGGTTTTTTCAGACACAATTCTACGTTTTGTTTCATTGATCGTCATTTAACAGGTGGTTCCATTCAGAAATTGTCCTGCATTTACGCAAGCTATGATATAGTAGCGATCACAAACTCAGGGTTTTTATTAAGAATGAAATCTTATTTGCAGTGAAAAATCCTTTGTTCTTGTAAAATTTTCAAGAAATGCGCGACTGACAAAAATCTGGGTGAGGTTTTGGTTTCTGGTATAGCGAAATTTAATCTAGGTCAGTTTCGATAAACGTCAATCCTTTTCTTTGGTGAGTTGGTAGAACAATTTAAATATTTTTGACATGACTTTTAAATATAGTCAAATACGTTGGAAGAGGGTGTGTAGGTAGTAGGTAGACATAAAATACTCTACAGGTGGGTCTTGTATTAAATCAGTTTAGAACTTAATCAGAAATAAAGCAGGTTTCAAAATTTATCCTACAGTATATCTTAATTTCATATAGAGCGTTGATTAAAATTTGTGTATTCAGAGTTAACCATGAGAGGTTAGTCTGTAGGTTGCAACTTATTTCACAATAATTCATTGGCAATGAAACGTTGCCAGGTAAAGAAATTAAACTCCTTAGTATAGTAAATACAATATTGGGTAAGCTAACGATGGGAAAATTTTATAGTAAAATGGTTTATTGCTTACAAAATAACAGTTCTGTCAAAGTATACAATTACAATTATATTAATTAGTAGGAAATATGTTCCCTTTGAAACCTCCTTTAAAAATTTCGGAAACTCGATAGAAGGCAAGCAGTAGTGGTAATATATGCGGGACCTCAAGTGAACCCAAGTCTGGTCAGTAGTAAGGTCACTATTTCCTATAAGTCCTACCCTAAAAGGTTTCTATCTATCAGACAGGGGCGTGCGGTGACATTTTAAATAAGGGAAGCATTTCTCAGCAACTTATCTATTTGTAGTGTAACTCAATTCTTCTATCGTTTTTGGCAAATTCGTCAATAATCTCATCATAAAACTGTGGATTCTGGGACATTTCCTGAACGAGGTTATTTTCAACTCATAAAATTTAAATTTGAGAAAGTCTTTCCTGTCCTGTTGAATTCCTAACAAAACTCTTGATACGTTTCAATGTAGAAAAATTTCGTTCTACAGATGCACTAGTAGCAGGAATTGTTAATACTAATTCACATAATTTGAACCCTTCAGAATATGCATTTTCCAATTTTGAATGTTTTAAGAAAGTTAAAAGTTCACTCGCGTTAGTTTTTGTGTCAATAACATCGGTTTCATAAATGACTGTAAGTTCTGATCGTAATAAGGCTTTGTCAAAATAATGTCCATAGTGGTGGAATAATGATTTGAATGAATATTCTGGGAAAGGTTTCCCTTTAAATCCTCCAAAATTACACAATTCAAGAAATTTCAGGTCACTGAGATGATCAAATCTGCAGTTAATTTGCTGCTGAATTTGATCTATGATTTCGTAGAAAAGGCGGCGATAAGAAGTCTGAAGATCTCCCACATTATCAGTGCGCAGTCGCTTTCTTCGTGGCTCCACTTCTCCTAATTTAATTGTTTTTTCCCAGAACTTATCAAATTCATTCCTTTTTTGAATTATAATGGATTTAAATTCACTAATTTTTTTCAGGCAAAAACCATTGTCATTTGTTTTACATTGCAATATGTTAAATACATTATCTGAAAACGGAAATATTTCCGAAAATATATTAAGTAAAAAGTTAAAATTAAAGTATATTTTCAAACAATCCAAAAATCCCCTAGAACTATTTATTGTTTCTGCGTCCCAATTTTTGCTATTTCCCATAATATTTTCAAAAAGCTCAATTAACGATTCACGGTGTTCAAATATAGTTAACACAAGCCTGCCGTTGTAGTTCCATCGCGTTGCAGCTACTTTGGGTAAACGTTTTTTAACAATTGAGTCTAAGGCTTGTGTGCGCTTCGTAGATTTGGAAAAAAAGCAGCCATTCCACTTAGGGTAGCAAAAAAACACTTTACATTCTTTAATATGATTTACAGATTGGGATAAAATTAAATTTAATTTATGAACAAAATAGTGTACAAATAAAGCACTGGAGAACGTTTCCCTCACTTTAGCTTGAAGACCTCCTAAATGTCCGGCCATAACAGCAACCCCATCATAGCTTTGGGCAATTAATTTATTATCAGTCTCCTCAATATCTTTCATAATATTAAGCACAATTTTATATAGAGCGTTTGCGGTACGATTTTCTGTCACATTTTTAAAGCCTAAAAATCTTTCTTGTACACTCCCATCCATTTTTACGTAGCGTATTACTACAGATAGTTGACTAAAATTAGTTACAGCGGTTGTTTCATCTAGAACAATAGCAATGAAACGAGTCTGTTTAATTTCCGATTTAATTCTGTTCAAAATAATAGTGGCAGCGGCCGAAATTAAGTCATTCTGAATGCGATTAGATGTCCCGCGAAAAACGTTGGACTGTTCCAAGTGATTTTTTAAACAAATGTCGTACTTGGCTATTAAAGAAACTAGGTCTTGAAAGTTTCCTCTATTTGCAGATGTAGTTGTTTCGTCATGACCTCTGAAACCCAATTCATGCTGACCAAGAAAACACACAACATCAATAAGTCTTTTTAATATGTTTCTGTTTTTATCAACCAATTCATTGTGTTGGCGATGACTAATTTCTATTTGCTTGTCAACGGCGTGTTCAATTCGCGTTTTTCCAAAGACACTTAATTTCAAAATGCTCTGTAAATGCGCTTTAGACATAACATCTCTTTTTACTACTTTATGTAGATTATTCAAGTCGGAAAACCCACTTTTATTCCACACCCCCTTTTCAGTCACAAATAGACTACAAGGCCAACAAAACAGTTTATTCCTGATTTCACAACCCGTTAACCATTCATATTGTTTACAAGTTTTTTCGGCGTTGAAATGTCGAATACATGTTTTAATTCTTGTATTTAAGTTTTTTAGAGTAGGTTTTGGTCTACCTTTATTAATAATAGCAAGTTTTTCAGCAAACTGTAAAGCTCAAAATCCTTTGGTCATCGAAAAACACACAACACAATCACAGTTATTATTACCACTTGTTTGTAAAGTTTGTAAATCACCACCCCCACCGTCGCCGCTGTTAAAAGCTGATGAACTTGTAGCCATATTAATACTCGTAAAATGCCAATGTATTTAACTTAGTCGACTGCTTATATCTGCGAAATAATGCGAGACATTCCCTTTCTGTGTAGCGGCTCTTTCCGGTAAAATACGTTCTAAAAATACACGTACACACGTCGAGCGGACGAGAGTTTCTCCTCAAGTGGTCTGCTGACTACTAGTGATGGGTCGTTATTTAACTGTCAGCTTTTTTTTAACGGCTAACGAGACGTAACGGTAACGACCAGTTACCGACACTACTACACAGAGTTATTCTGTTAAACTGAGAAGCTGTTATTTTTGAAACAGTTGAGTTACCCTCTAGTATGTAAAGCCAAATATTTAATAATCAAAAATGTTGGGTAAAAAGATGAATTTCTGTAAAAACGTGTTATTACTTTCACTATAGACAACGCAAAATAGGGTTATTTCACGTGAAATTAAAGTACTTATTTATTTAAATTTATATACATTACCTAAGAAAACAGTTAACACGTCATTTTCGTTTGTCTGATAATAGTTATCAAATTGATTAAAAAAATATAATGATATAACATTTTTTAATATCTATTAACCTACATTTCAATATAAAAAATTAAATGAATATATATATATATATATATATATATATATATATATATATATATATATATATACATATATATATATATATATATATATATATATATATATATATATATATATATATATATATATATATATATATATACAGGGTGTTCACAAATTGATGCGAAAAATTTTACAGGGTGATTCTTTGGCGAAAAATAAGGGGTGTCTTTTTATTAAGTTTTTCTTAAAACCCCTTCTCCTCCAAGTTACAGCCCTTTGAAATTTTTGAAACTAATTTTAAAACAACGAATATTAAAATAAGTAAATAAACAATTAATACTATATATCTTCCAATTTTTTTTAAAACTCAAACTCAATTTTTTATACTGTTTCTTTACCGAAATTTTATTAGCTGCGTTATGTTATGGAGTTTGTAGAATCACTCCCTGTGTAGCAATAAAAGTTCTAACGTCTAACGTCCCAAGGCGTGATAAATAATGATATTTATTGATTCTTGCTGTGGCATTGACATTTACGTAAAGACCCTGATAAAATAAATTTGTGAGAAATGACTAGTTTGTAATTCCTAAAACATCTAAGTAAATTCTTATAGAAGACACCTTTCTGATTTCTAAAAGTTTCACTTCAGAGTGGCAAAATATTTACGACACGCTTATTATAATTTCTTAACCCTTTGTTTCCTTTTCATATCGACAAAATTTGAGATTTATACACTACGTGAAATAACGGGGTAAAAATACAATGCATTTATACTAGTGTGCTCGCTATCGCTCACAGCTTTTGGAATGTAGGATACTATCGATCGACTATCCAGTTTAAAATAACTCAAGCCGTTATTTTCAGCGGTTATTATTAAATAACGTTAACGGCTTCAACTGTTAACAGAAAAGAACTGTTTTTCCCATAACTACTGACTACATGTATTTAACTGAAGGCATTGCATCCACCCGTCCACCCGTAGTATCTTGTTCATGCTGGTCACATTTGCTGCGACGACGTCCTTGCGCTAAGAGCGCATGTACAAACAAGTACAGTATGATGCATAATAAATAATTATGTGTGTGAGCTTGCGAATTAAAAATTTTAATAATTTAATTAATTTCAGAATTTGAAATTGAATATTTAAAATACAAAGGATATTTTAATTATTGCGGTTTAATATAAATTATTTTTTAGTAGGTATGTAGTCGTTATTTTAAGGGAAGCAATGCTTCCCTTGCTTCCATGGACCGCACGCCACTACTATCAGATTTATAACTAGCAAGATTAGAAATAGCTGATAAGGTTGGAAGATCTTAATATTGTTTACTATTTACGCTGTTGTTGTGTTGTTGCACTTCCTGGAGTCTCATATTTATCAGCGCTCCAAACTAGTGCCTGGTTTCGATGATCTTTACTTAAAAACTCTCTTCGATATCTAGGAATGCGATATTCAAGAGTCCCAATTTGGTTGTCACTCAAAAGTCAAAAGGGTTTAAAGGGGAATTAATCTTCAATCAGACAGACACGTTAATGTAACAAAATATTGAATTTATTCATATTGATTGAATTTGAAATGGTGAACAAAATAAAATTAAATAGTTGGTACTCCTCAAAATAAACATTAATTTTACACAAATAGAAATCAAATAAATAGCAAGAACTTCAATGACAATGCTAATTTACAAACATGTGACAGAATAATGAGACAAATGTGGTTTGACTATTACTAAAGAAATCTAAACACTTATTATCGAGGTATACATTAAAAATCAGATGCTGTGTGTTGTAGCTCAAAAATAAACAAATTAATATGTAAATTATTTGACGTTTGTCAATCAATTTTGTTAACCTTCTAGTTAGATCCTGGCCAGTTCTCGAGTGAAGCTCAATAAAAAAAATATATACATATATGTATGTCTACGTAAAAACTCTATACTAATTGTTGAAAAATAGGTGATATTAAAGATATTGCACAGGTTAGATATTTTTACAGACAAGAGTCACTGATTACAATTTCAAAAATGACGTGTTTAAATTTACAAAAAACTGAGATAATTTCAGAGATTAAAAGAGGAAATTCATAATTATTCTAATAGCAGCTCCGTGACGTTATTCAAAACTAAAACTTGATTGAGTGTTTTTGAAAGTTCAGATTATAAAAATTCAGTTGCCAGATGAATGTGTAAGACAAACTTTTCTAGTTCAGAGAAAAATTTTGACTCACCGAATCTTCTGCCTTGAATTACCTGGTTACTCTTTGGGGACGATCTCCAGACTGAATCAAATACTGATAGCTGACACAAGTCTCAGTGACTCCAACAAGAGAAGAGAAGCTGGGAGAAACAGTGATGGTTCCCATTGATGGTTACTAAGCCGGTGGATTTATTGTGTCACGTGTACAAAACCATTTGACACCTAGGCCGACATTCTGAATTCGCTTGTTGGAAACTTCGCGAGTCGCAACTTAAACGTAAATTAAAGCAGCAAGGCAACAGGTTGAAACAAAGAACCACAACTTAAGTTCCGCTTTTATGCCAACTACGATGTTTATTTAAACTCGAAAATTAACACTTTAAACAATCACGGAATATTGTTACAAGGTAGTATAGGTAAAAGAAAGACTTAAAAACCTTATTTATAAGATAATTCGAGAGCCACCTCAAGTAAACGGTGTTTACGCTTGCAGCGTCAGTGCCAGACTCCCCGAGGCAGAGAGCGTTCGGCTGCAGCTGACACCAGCACGCAGTTTTTATTTGTTATCTGCGTTAGCCGTTTTTTTCGAGCTCTTTCTCGCCTTCATTCTTTGAATGGGATAGAACGAGGGCCCAAATCCTTGGTGAAGTCACCAACGTCTTCTATACACACCTCCACAATAATGGACTCGTCCGTTCATTTACTAACCTTTTTTTCTGGATTTCATCATAATTACGTCAGCTTTTTACCTAGAATTTCAGAACAATAGAGATGTTTATTTTCCCCAACAAAATGCAACGTTCTTCAATATTTAGATCTTGACGTATATTATAGGGAGTTCAGTACGCTTCTTACGATACAGAATATTTTAGCGAATTTTCATCAACATTATTTTGAAACCAAAACGTGAAATATTCAATATAGATAGGGTTTCTGGTGTTGTTTATCATGCTTGGGGGTCTTCTAGGTGTTTTTAAGCCGGTAACGATTCCACGTAAAAACTGAATCGTTACACCTTTTGGCTTCGCAATAACTCGTTTTGACATTGAGTCAACAAGTTTCTGACCGTTTTCAGCTTATAACGATCGCGAACCTGAATGATAGCTTCTATCATCTTTGTTTTTGCTGTACAGTTAGTTTTGCACATTATAGCATTGTAAATGGCTCATAGGTTCTCTATAGGGCCTAAATCGGGTGATTTTTATCCAAGCAATTAACGAATAAAAGATGCTGAATTTGGTAGGTACCTTCGTTTGGCAATTAGCTTAGATAAGTTCGTTAGCCGCCCGATAGAACTAGTTTTTCTGGGAAAATTTTACATTTTCTTCCCAGAAATATTTTTGAAAACAACAGTAAAATTCTGAACACAAGTTTCCTTTAGAGATTATACATATGAAACTAAATGTTTCTATCTGCGTAGAAAGTTTAGTTATATACACTTATTTCTTATTCTTAAGGAGACCAAAAGGAAGCACAAGATCTAAAGTGTTTGTATGACAACAACATTTTATTCAATTTTGCTGACAAGAACAATTACCTACGAAAATACACTAACATTTCTTAAAACAAAAATTAGCTGAACAATTTTCCCAGAATATTCGCAAAAACGTGTTTTCCCAAAAATACGCAAAAAAATTCTGAGGAAATATATTACAACAACCATTTAAGTACTATAAGAATTTATTGAAATTCGCTAGAACAATTTTTTTCACAAAAAGTCATTAAAAATATTTGTTTACGAAGAACCGCCGACTTTCATATATTTTTTTAAATCACAGATTTTGTTCACAAAAATTCGCCTAAAAAGTGTTTTCTACAAAAATTGTAAAAAAAAGCTTCCTACAAACACCAGAACCGGGAGAAATCACCAACCAGTCACCCATCCAAAAACTGACCGTGCCCGACATTTCCTAACTCCAATTAAGGAACATTGACAGTTATCTGCACTGCTCCGCTGAGGTACCCCCCTTATACTGGCACTTCACAAGCGGTCAGAAATACTAAGGTTATCAAGTGTGTCAATTTGAAGTTTCATCTGACATTTGCCAAAGAATTAGTCAATTATATACAAAAAAAGTTGATGAAACTGGGTTATGGTTAATTCACTTGCTGCGTTAGAACTTTTACTTGTGGTTATATATGGTTTGTCAGTTTATCACCGAATTCACTAAAGATAGAGTTTATTCAAATAATTTTGTTAAATCAAAAGATATAACACGTCTAAATAACAAAATTTATAATTTAGGCTGCTTGGAAAACATAGCAGAATGGGTCTGTCAAATAAATTTTCCGAAAACATTTTAGTCAAATGAAGAACAATAGATTTTGAAACAGAAGTCTAAGACCTTGCTAAATACACTTTTTGCACCATTTGTTGTCTATCACTCGCACTCGTTTGAAAATCTTTGTTGAAAATGACCAAATTTGTCGTTTAAAATCGCCACGTCGACGCTTATAGAATAAAAACCATACAATATTTTTTTCTGCTTCCCGAGTTTTTCACACAAAAAAGGTAATGTTCGTCTCTAATATAATTAGCAGGTTTTGTTAACCATATAATATTTCGGTCTTGTGTCCTTTTTAAGCTGCAAGTCGCCTGAATTTTTTTGCTTATAGCTTTTTTAGTTCAACTAATAGATCTAAATTTTGGTATGTACGAAAATTATATAGGAACAATTTGCGTACCAAACTTGGTTACAATAGCTTTTTCGCATTTTACTCATTCCGATAAGAAATGTGCTGATAGTCAATGTTTTGTTGGTTTGTAAACAAAAAATTGACTATCAGAACATTTCTTATCGGAATGAGAGAAATGCGGTTTATTATTTCAGTTTATCGGTCGGTTTGATACTTGATAGTACTACGGAAAACTAATTTCACAATGGTGTATTCTGTAGAAGAAATAGTTGAAATAATTACTCTTTTTTTTCAAAAACGATGACTGTGCCAACCGCACCGCAAATTTTTTTAATGAACGACATCCGAACAGACATGTTAACAGAAAATACATTTTGGAGTTAGTTGCAAAGTTTCGACAAAGTGGTTCAGTAGCCAACAAAAAACGGGATCCTGAACGTGAATTTCCGGTTAGAAATGAGACTACTGAGATTGAAGTTTTAGGACAAATGGCTGCAGACCCAACTTTGAGCACGAGAAAATTGGCCAGTTTCAAACATCAAAAGAAGATCTATTCAGCGAATATTGAAGCATTATAAATTTCACCCGTATAAAATTCATCTTGTACAACAACTGAATGAAGATGATTTTGATCGGCGGCTGGAGTTTTGTGAAGTTATGACTGCACGAATAGCTGATAACGGGAACCTTCTGTTCAATATCTGTTTTTCAGACGAGTGTACGTTTTTATTAAACTCTACAGTCAATCGTCATAATGGTCGTTATTGGGCAGTAATAATCTAAGAAATTTTCACGAAGTCCACACTCAAACTCCACAGAAATTGAATGTCTGGAGTGGCATTTTTGGAGACCGTTTAATCGGACCAATTTTTCTTGATGGTAATTTGAGTGGCGAAACGTATTTGGAGTTACTAGATGATATCGTTTACTCTCTACTCATTGACATTGTTGAAAATGATGATCGCTATCAAGACAATAAATTAATGTTTCAACAAGATGGAGCTCTTCCGCATTTTTCACAACGTGTTAGGGGGTTTTTGAACAGAGAGTTTCCAGAGCAATGAATTGGGCGTAGAGGTGCTATTGAGTGCCCCCCCCCCCTAGATCACCGGATTTAACTCCTTTAGACTTCTTTCTATAGGGCCATTTAGTGAGTAGAATTTTCGCAACAGAACCGGAGTCTCTGGAAGAATTACGACGACGCATTGTTGAAGAATACCGTCTAATAACTCCACAAATGCTCCAGAATGTCAGAGCTCGTTTTGAACAAAATTTGTACTGGTGGTCAACAATTTGAACACTTAATTAACTGATTAAACATTTTTAAACGTTTGGTTTTGTTGTTTAGTTTTTTTTCACCAAAAATCGACTAATTAGTGCATTTCTTATCACAATGAATGAAATACGTTCTTGCAACTCCAACTGTGAATAATTTTTAAACACGTTGATAAAACCTCCAAAAAAAAAATTGTGTGCTGAATTCAGAAAAGAAAGAGCTTTCAAATGATGTAACACTCGACCCATATTCCCTATTTATTTTAATTTTAATTGAAAATGTAAAATGTCTAATTTTTAATTTTCAATAATACGTAAACAGTTAAAGATAGGTGTAGGAAGGACATCATACATAAAACATATCTAGCATTTTCCAAGGAATCCAAAAATGCGGTAATATATAGGATGTTCCATTTAAAAAAGGTCATGTGGGCGTAATATTTCAATTAATGCAACACCCTGTATATACTAGTATTACCTAAAAAAATTCAGAATTAAAAACAAAAATTGACATCTGCGAGCGTGTTTCTTTTAAGTTCACCTGTATACGTATACATATATTCCTATTATTCCAAACTATCGGCAACCGGAAACAGTAGCTAACTTCCTTATCTTCCAAGGTACAGATTCGGTTAAATAAACAAAGTTGTATAATAACCCTTCCCATCTGTAATCTGTATTTTTTCAGCAGAGACAATAGCTATAATAGAAGCCCTAAAATATACAAAAAATATTCTAATTTTGACTGACAGAAAAAGCTAAATCCCTTAAGTAGTATCTAGATCTTAAGTAGGCTTAAGTTAGAATAAAAAGCACTACTATTAATATTATTATACAAATAAATAAAATAAAAATATCCAAAACTACATGTTGGAACAAATTTCAATGCACCATGACTGAATGCATATGAACTGTTGAATTCACATACTAGTTGTAACAAAAGGCTTTTAAAATGTGCGAATGGTAACTATACCGCAGCCAGTGCAATCTGATGTCACACACACACACACATCTCTAATCTGTCACCGGAAATTGCCTTGCGCGACAAATGTCAGAGGGGTCGACATAACTCCATTTTTTTTTCAAAATGAACCATAATGAAATTTTCTCATGAATTAATTGCATCTGGATTGTTCTTTGCGGTCGTCACGCTATTTCTTTTCTAACGTCATGTATTCCATGGATATTACTAGACCACGGATGTGATCGTTCACGGTAATCGGGAACAAGAGCTAATTTTCTTATCTTCAAAGTTACAGAGTCGGTTAAATAGACAAAGTTGCTCAAATAATCCTTCCTATCTCTAGTCTATAACCGGAAATCGCATCGGGTAACAAATGTCAGACGTGTCGGCATAACCTCAATTTTTTCAAATTGAACCATAATTAAAGTTTCTCAGCAATTGATTGTATCTGGACCGTTCTTAAGATCATTTCAGACGATTTTATTGCCAAATTGAACAATAAATTTGGTTCTATAAAATTTACCGACGGATTACAAATTAATAATAAATTGCCCTTTCTGGATGTACTATAGTTATCAAAAATAAAGACACTTTAGAATTCGATGTCCACTCTAAGTTACATTCCGAATGACTCACATCATAAGCATGCAGAAAAAATGGCCAATCTGATTTTTTTAGTAACCAGGTTAATTAATTTTCCTTTAAATAAAAATAGATATACCAAAGAAATAGGACGTGGCCAAATATAACGGATACACTGTTTGCCTAGTGGAGAAATTAATTCACAAACAGAAAACAAAGAAAATTGTAGCGAAATAATTTTAGAAGAGAGAAAGCCGAAAAAACTTCTGACCATTTGAAGCACGAATGACGAGGGATATAGATATCATTTTTTAAAAAGCCAATTTCCAACTAACATTTTTGATAAAAAAATTCTTGAAAAAACTTGCTAAGTAACCCAAAAGACAAGGACAATACCGCTAAAATGTCGGGAATTTATGAAATAAGTTGTAAATTTGTGATCTTAAATACGTCGGAAATAAGATTTATTGAACATTTAACAGAATTAAGATACGGTAGTAAAAATAGGTCTTTCGTTGTTTAGCATATTTGATATAACAATCACCACGTAGATAAGGAGAATCTAAAATTGATTAAAAATGTTACACAACCGGGACAGGTAAACGCTATATATATATATATATATATATATATATATATATATATATATATATATATATATATATATATATATATATATATATGTGTGTGTGTGTGTGTGTGTGTATAATAAAGTAGTTCATGGTTTTGTTGTGTTGGTGGATCACTCTCAATCATTATGGACCGACTACCTGCACAAGAATATAAGCAGAGTTGTAGATGTAAGATATTTAGAATTATTGATCCTCTGATGACGCTAACTTGGTTAGTGAAACGATCGTCAGGTTTTTTAAAATGTGTTGTGGTCATTTGAGTTCTCCAAGTGTACTTATCAGTGTTCATTGCAGGTTTCAATATTCAATTACTGAAATACGCAAGAATAAATTGGATCTATTCTTCGGAATATGCTTGAACGAGTTATGACATATTTCACAAGGATATCCAGGATAATTTTTTTTTTTCGAAAACAATTTGAATGTCCAAAAATAAAAAAAGCTATGGTAACCAAATTCGGTACGTAGGTTTACCATATAGACGTAAACTATACACCAAAATCTAGATTTCTACGTTACAAGAGAAAAAAGTTATAAAAACACTTGGTCCTAGATCATTTCTATAAAAATTCAGTACCATAACGCACTTGCTGCGTCGCGACTTTTTCTTGCATGTGAAACAAAACTCTTCTCTCTCTCTCTCTCTCTCTATATATATATATATATATATATATATATATATATATATA
Organism: Tillus elongatus; assembly: GCA_964006375.1. NCBI lineage: Eukaryota > Metazoa > Arthropoda > Insecta > Coleoptera > Cleridae > Tillus > Tillus elongatus. The sequence goes on from OZ023267.1 coordinate 102,603,698, forward strand.
TATATATATATATATATATATAAAACACACATATATATTTTTTTCTAATATTAATTTCTTGATTATTATTGGTATATTATTCGAATTATCTTGCTGGACCTGAGGAGCGCTTGCATTATGTATTTGTAATTTATTTTAATGCTTCTCTATCTGATAATGATTTCCGTTTTTTCTTTGATTATTACTGGTATATGATTTAAATTACCTTGCTGACCTGGGTCCTTGGTTTGTATCTTTTTAATTTCTTGATCTGTCTCCTATCTTGACCCTTAAGCTTGTTTATTTTGGTTTGCCTAATTTATAATGCTGAACAAACCTAATTGTTGACTCTTCTGTCCTATATTTACTTCAATGGACCCTGCGTTCCCCTTATTTGACCCTTGGCCCTTGGTTTTTGCATATGGGGACTCTTCTGCCCTGGATATCCCTCAATCGCCCTTGTATTTACCCTTGTGTTTTCTATTTTGGTTTGTTGACTCTACTGTTCTAGATTTGCTGCTATGGCATCTGCATTGATTGACGTTTGATTTATGCTTTAGGACGTTTCTGTCTTATTTGATAAATGGACCCTGTATTAGCCCTCGACTTCTCACTTTGTTCAACTTGTCTGATTGAACAAGGTTTTATGTGTGAAATATCACTTGAATGCTATTTTTTGGAGACTTGGATAAATTAAAGCATTCTTAATAAGGATTATATTGCTGGAAGGGCAATCCAAAAAATAGGGATAGCGCTATCGAGAGACGGCCTCACACCTCTAAAAATTGTGGTCTGGATCATAGTACTGGTTTAAAGACCTCAAAGGACCATGTTTAAGGAACGAAGGAGATATGTGGGTACTAAGGAACACAGTGTATAACGTTAACAAAAAATGAAAGAATGATAAACTTAACTACATACTGAACGATAATAAACAAATTCCATATTCTAAAGAATTAATTTAAGAAAAAAAAATATGCCAAACTGCATTGTCACCGACCTTGCCTTAATACCGTTACATCGACTATTAATTATTTTTTAAGTCATTTATGTTTATATTTGAGTGCTTTTAGAAATACTATTAGAATTGCCTTTTAGACAAGCTATTGTTCCTGAACAGTTAACTAATTCAACTGCTTTACATAGCTGCGGCGGAGTGGGTGTTATCATATTTTCCACCTATAATTATTCATTAGCTAGCTAAAAGAGCGATTTAGTACAAAATTTCAATACATAATATTATGTCTAGTTATTTTAAGATAAAAAATATCCAGTGATTTTACTTTCTAGGTCGCAGTTCCAGCATGAGAGCACTTTTTTTCCTCGTGGCTCTCACAGGGGCCGCTTTTGCTTATATTCCTTTGGGGAAGGTAAGTAAACTATTTAGTTTATTCCAGTCATAGCGTTAACGAGAAAAACATTAGTCTTAAATATAGTCTTAAATATTCAATGCTTTTCTCATCAAAATTCAAAAAATGAATCTCAACAAAATTATTCGCAAAAAAATTAATTAACTCGGTTTGTAAGTGACAAAATAGTGTAGGCTTTTAAATTTCCAACATTCTTATCAAAAATACAACAATATTATTTGGTTGTTCATATCTACAGTCTGCGGACAGTTATTCTAGTTGTAAAATGTTCGTAATTTTCGAAGAAAACATTATTTTGTTTGTGGCTTACCTGTTCTTGGCCGTACAAAAAAGCCTAAACTGATAACTTGCAAAAACCTGTCGTTTATACGGATATATCATGACGGTTTAAGACGCGCCTCTTTAAACTCACAAAACACGTGTGTAAAACAAATAATTCTCTTAGGTATTACATAATCACATGTGTAAGACAATTTTTTTATGTATTATATAATCACATCTGCGGGAACAATCCTTTTACGTGTAACATAATCACAAGTGTCAAATAAATATCTTATCTATTACATATGATGTAATCACATGTGCAAAACAAATAAATCTCTTATACGTTACACAACAAAATGTGTAAAACACATAATTCTTTAATGTATTACACGATGGCATGTTAAAAACCAGTAATTTTTTATGTATTACACAATCGCATGTGCAAAATAAATAACTCTTTTATGTAGTACACAATCACATGCGCAAAGAAAATAAATTTCTTATGTATTACAGATCACATGTGTAAAACAGACAATTCACTTATATATCATTATACATATCACACAATCGCAGGTGTGTAACCGATATGTTTTTATGTGTTGTATCGCGCATTTTTCTCATTACTTTTTTTTTTGGTTATTGAGCTAACTACACTTATGGACTTGGGCGCCAGTGTCAATAATTACTGAGAGAGTCAGCACTCTCTCAAGGAAGCTTGTCTTTTGATATATTCTCCTAAGTTGTTCTTACATGCAACGTAGCCCAAAGTAAACTTCTGTAAAAAAATTAGCTCTACGAAGTGGTTGGTATCGTGAGAAGCATTAGTTTATATTTGACGAAATTCCCGATTTTCTTGTATGGCCTTATACAGATGTCAAGGTTCGGAACTGTCTTCGGCAGCTATAACTTTAGTTAATAATAAAGTGAAGCTCTTATGTGTACTCTATATTTATAAGTTGAACAGGGAAATATTAACAAATAAATTTACAAGTAGGGTTACTAAATTAAACATTGAAAAGAAATTAATAACGTTTCTAAAAAAAATCAAACTAAAATTAAATGTTGGTAAGAAAGTAAAAAGAACCGAAGCAGACTGTTAATTATTCTAAACGTTAGTTAGCAAAGCAGGGGGCGAGAATGCGGTGTATTATCGACTAAGGTCTTCGGTCGATATTCTAAAATACGAAACAGCGATATATGGTATGGAAACGGTGTATAGTTATCTCACTCATCGCGTAGGGGCTGCGTCTTACTGCTGCAGCTCTTGGGCCTGGTTGCGGACGACCTCTTTTTGGCTAAGCGAAGTTACTGAATCTCTATTCGCTGCCAACCAGTTCAGCCCTGGTTGTGTGCGCTCGTTCTGTCTCTCTTGGGTTCTGGTACATGCATGTCACGCGTGTGGTGGCGTGTCTAAAACTCTCGGGCCACCTAGCACCAGATATCTTCAAGAGTTTATATCTTTCAATACACCTTACATCTTGAATTTAGGTCGCGTCTGCTACCAGTTATTAACATATAACAATAAATAGCGCTTTGCCACACCTTCACATTGCTTCGCAAATAATAAGGTTTTTACTAACCAAAATTATCCAATTTAGAGGAAAATTATCGTTAGGGGTTATAACCTAAATATTGTTGGACTACTAAGAAAAGTTGCAAATAGCATGTGGCAATTGTTTCCATTTTACTACAAATTCACTTATTCTAACAGTAAATTGCGTTTTTAACGTCAGTATTACTCATCCGCGTTTATCTTTACAGTGTTGTCTACTCTGTGGTAGACTAGCCTTCTGCTGGCGTCTCCTTCACACAGGGCCCTCCTCTTCCAACAAATAAAGTGGCTCGTGGTCTCCTCGTAAGCTCCATGAAGAACGGGCTGGTATAAGACGGTGGCGCTTTCCCTGGTGGTTATAAGCAGCTCATGCTGCAACTCCGGAGTGCTCTGGTTTGACTTGTTCTGGTCATGCCGGGGGTATAGGGTTAACACGACCTCGATCTCTACATTTCGCTAAACTTTGTCTTTTGCCAGATCACACACTATGCCCACATGTGTGCCTAGGTGCTTGCATTGCGTGGCTTTCTATTATTTACGCCTCCTGCGGGTACGGTCAGCATTTCTTAGTGTCGACACGGACATTCTTTGGACATAAACTGGTTTTCAAATATTGAGAACACAACAGTTTGAACGGTCTGATGCAATGGTTACGTGTGTAGCCTATTTGGTTACAACTACAACATAAATATTGCTCTCTAACGAGTAAATAGGACGGTTCGGCGAGAAACGCTTTAGCTTCCCTATGTCTGTGATACCCTAGCGAAGGCGTTGAAGAGACGCTTAAATACATGTTATGCAAAATCTTCTTAGTATATTGTTTTTGCATACGAGATAAGCCGTCATAATTATATAGTATTCCATACACAATCTTATGTTAAAATACTAAACCAACCTCCTGAACAAACATTGACACTATTCCGCCGCTACACTTTTCATGATTTTTGTAACAATGGAAGTAATATCACAAAAGGTACAGGCTCCCGTAATTAATCTCTATACATATTTGACTTTGACAAAATAAGTATATGGCCATGGATTTCGTTCATATTTTCGTATGAACAAAAAAACATAAATACGGTATTTTGCTATATAAGCGTAAATGCCATAACCTTTCGACATTATAAGCGTTTCGATCAGCTTATTATGATTTTAATTAGGTATGTTAAATTAGAAGTGCCCACAAACAATTAAAAATGCTTAAGTAACACAGGGCGTGGGAGGCAAAGTAAATGAGATTGTGCAAGAGATAAATGCACAAAAGGTTGATATATTGCGCATGTGTAAGAGACGACGAGGGGAGCGCTACTAGCAATTAGTGAATGGGTACCTGTGCATATGGCCGGGTGCTGCAAAGATGCTTGTCAGTCAGGGAGTCGGTATGATGCTAATTGAAACGGTTATAAGACGTGTAAGAAATTAAGAATGTGTTTCTCGAAGAATAATAGGGGTGACGATGAAAACGAATATAATTAGAGTGTTATTGGTTGTCCGCTTCGCACTTACAAACGGTGGCAGTGAGCGAGAGAGGAAAACTTTTGAAAATATATAAATGCAGTACTAGACATGTGTGAACCAGGTGAATAATAGTTACCGGAGATATGAGCGGGTGTGTAGGTGAAAGGAAAAACGAGACGGATAAAATAGTGGGACCCCACGGAGATGCGAGAGTTAATGAAAACCAAGATTGTTTTATAAATGTGTGTCTGCAAAACGGTATGTTTGTATTAAAAATGTTGTTTGAAGACCAACCTATCAACAAGTATAAATAACAAAGTGGTAATGCAGACAGTGTAATCAACTACAGTGTGTGTGGCGCGAGGCTGTATGCATTGGTGAAAGATACTAGAGTTATGCGATACGCTGAATTTGGGTCAGATGATTTTCTTGTGGTATCACAGATAAAACTGGGACAAGAATTGATAAAAAGAGTCAGAAAATAAGAAAAACAAGTGAGAATGAAAGTTAAGGTATTGTTAATGCCCGAGAAAAGGGAACCGTACGTCCATCTGTTGATAAAAGATGGGTGCGTTGCACGTATGATGGGACGAATCCATCAAAAACTGTAATGTGAAAAGTGCATAAACGACGCTTGAAGATCTAATAATTAGATGTGCAAAATAAGCATGTGGTAACGTTAAAATTGAACGATATAAGAGGGATGGAATGGAAAAGTAAAGGAAGCTGTAGATGAGAAAAAAAGCATATAAAACAATCGTAAATCCCAAAGATCTAAGAGCGAAGGAGATGCTCCTGGTTGAGAACAGAATATTGAGAAGTGAGTGCAAACGAATAGTTAGTGACCGTAAGCGAGAATTCCAAAGGAAAAAGAAAAATGATTTCAAATGAAACAAATCGGAGACAGAATTGGGAAATCGTATGGGACGAGGAAGGTGTGGAGAATGCTAGCATGAATATGATGAAAAACTGCATATAAAAACAATAAGAATCATCAGCACTATCTGACGATTGCAAGTTAGACAGAATGTGACACCACTCATTTGCATGCACGAGCTAAGCTTTTTTGTGAAACATGCTATATAATTAAAATAACAATAAATAAGTGTATGTATAGGTACATGTTGAAAGGGATCAATAAATTAAATGACCAGAAAGCAGCGGATGTTGACAAAAACCATGAGGAAATGTTAAAATATATATGCTCGAATTTGAATGTGTTGCTATGTGAGCTCCTTGACGTATGCATAAAAGTAGATTACCCTACCCACGAAGTAGCAGGACGCTATAATGGTAGCCTTGTGTAAAGTTAAAGGACGCTAGAGCGAATGAAAAAATTACCGAGTTATAAGTGTGTTAGGCTGTTGTGGGTATTTATTCACAAATCAACAGGTGGTTGAGAAATGCTTATGAAGCTGTAGATAGGCAGAAGCTGCAAAGTATTTTGAGCTAATATGATATGGATAATTAGCCAATTAGAGCCATTAAATCGCTATATGATGACATTAGAGTAGGTGTGAGTGCAAATGAACAGCTCAGTCTTCGTTTTTAAATCATATTTTAGTTGTACATGTGAGTGATTAACTTTTAACTGAAAATTTTTTAATTTTTAATATGCATGTTGCTTTTTTTAAACTTTTACTTGTACTATTGTGATTACTAGTTATATACTGCAGAACTCATATTTTACTTATCGACGTTGCAAACTTAACTAGTTTTATATAGTATTTGCGATTTTGTTACTGTCTTTTTTTAATCTGCTTTTATTACTTATATTATATTTGTGAAATTGTTCCGAGTTGTGTTAATCTGGAAAACTTTCTCAGCTAAGCACTTGTGATTTAGGTATTATGGTCTGATGCTTTCTGTTGGACTAAGGGGTGTATGATACATTGTGATACCTTCTATTGTTTTTTAATTGTGTTACAGATTTGATAGGGGATAATATTTTGGATTACAGTGGCACCAATCAGGGGAAGATAAAATAATGAGATATAAATGTTAGACGTATGTGCATTCTTTTTTATTTTTCGTTTAAATATATCTAGGAGTTAATAAAATTAATTCAGTAAAATATGGGAGAATTTGACAACATTATGAGTATACTGCACGGCATCGATCGAGTGGCTGTGATGAAATGTAATGATAGTGTAGAATGTCTGTCGCTCCTGGGGGCTGATAATTGTCGTATATCCTTTATGCATTTAAATATAAGAAGCTTGAGAAATAAATTTAATGAGTTGGTCTTACTCTTGCATAGTATTGAAGGATCAAACAAAATAGCTATAGTTTTGACTGAAACGTGGAGTGTGCGTGACATATCTGAGTATGAAATAGATGGGTTTAGGATGCATTACAGCCAGGGTCGGTTTAATCAGAATGACGGGGTGGTTATGCATTTGAAGGATCAGGTGAAGAAGGTGGAAGTGGCTAAGGTTAAGCTAACAGAAATGACATTTATAAAGACGACCATGCAAGTCAAGGATAAAAGCATACATTTATCTGTTTTTTACACACCCCCTTCTAGTGATTGCCAATTGTTTTTGAGAGAACTGGATTCATATTTGAAGAATAATCGAAAAGGGGATATATACTTGATTATGGGAGACTTCAACATTGACATAGGTCAAAGTGTTCCCAGTGTACATGGGGATATTTCTACAACCTATCTAAACATACTTCAAGCTTATTTTTCGTTTAAATATATCTAGGAATTAATAAAATTAATTCAGTAAAATATGGGAGAATTTGACAACATTATGAGTATACTGCACGGCATCGATCGAGTGGCTGAGATGAAATGTAATGCTAGTGAAGTATGTCTATCGCTCCTGGGGGCTGATAATTGTGGTATATCCTTTATGCATTTAAATATAAGAAGCTTGAGAAAAAAATAATGAGTTGGTCTTGCTCTTGCATAGTATTGAAGGAGCTAACATATTAGCTATAGTTTTGACTGAAACGTGGAGTATGCCTAACATATCTGAGTATGAAATAGATGGGTTGAGGATGCATTACAGTGAGGGTCGGTTTAATCAGAATGACGGGGTGGTTATGTATTTGAAGGATCAGGTGAAGAAGGTGGAAGTGGCTACGGTTAAGCTAACATAAATTACATTTATAAAGACAACCATGCAAGTCAAGGATAAAAGCATGAATTTATCTGTTTTTTACAGACCCGCTTCTAGTGATTGCCAATTGTTTTTGCGAGAACTGGATTCATATTTGAAGAATAATTGAAAAGGGGATATATACTTGATTACGGGAGACTTAAACATTGACATAGGTCAAAGTGTTCCCAGTGTTCATGGGGACATTTCTACAACCTATCTAAACATACTTTAATCCTAGGGTTTTGCTCCGTGTGTTAGCTCCACAACTAGAGTTACGGGCACTACATCCAGTAGCATCGATCACATATTTGTAAGGGGTGGAGATGAAAATGTGGATAGAGGTCAATAAATTATTCATGTGGTATTACTGATCACCTCTTGTTGAAGATGCAGCTTGGACAGCATAGACTTTGTAAGCGACCGAAAAATAAAATTACTGAAATAATTAACTTCGACCGGCTGACACAGAAGGTAAGTGGGTGAAGTATGGTCGACGGTTTAAAGTGCTCAGGACTCACAGAGTATGATGGATGCATTTGCCGAGACGTTGGATGCTCATGTGCAACATTGTAGACAGACCATTTGTAGAGAGGACACCAAAAGAAAGGCTTGGATAACAAATGGACTCATACCATCTATGAAGCAAATGAACAAATTAAAGAAAAGGTGGATAAGGATGGGAAGTAATTTTGATAAAACTGTATAAAAACAACAGGAATCATTTAATACATCTCATTCTAAATGTACGAAATAACTACTATCATAAGAAAATTCGGGATGCAGGGAAGGATTACAGAAAAATTTGAAATTCCATCAACGAAGCGATAAATAACAGAAAGGTTAGAAAAAACATTGAGACTTGACTCCTTCATATCGGACGACAGTGCTGAGATAAGGAATGAGACAGAGATAGCTGACATGTTTAACGAAGATATTATTGCAATTGGTAGATATGTCTCTGGTAATGTGGGAAATAGGGTAGCCATTAGAAGTAATGAGAAGGTCAGATTTAGTGATAGTTTGTTCTTGCAGCCCGTTGGGGAAAGTGAAAGTATTGAAAATATAGGTAAGTTGAGTTTACATAGCGCTCCAGGTAGGGATGGTATAGCAGCTGAAATATTGAAAACCTGCCATGAGTACATATCTAAGCCCCTGGCGCATTTAATTAACTGTATTTTCGAAACGGGCATTGTACCTTCCCAGTTTAAAGATAGTATAGTCATTCCCATCCACAAGTCCGAGGACCACCGGGATTTTAGTAACAATTCGTCTGGTCAGCAGTGTTACCAAAGTATTTGCAAAATGTTAAAAAAATAGACTGGCATCTTACTTAAATAAACATAATCTAATCTCTAGAGAGATACGTAATAGGATGAGCGTGATGCGGATATGTATGAATGTGGATGAAGCGAAAAATATCACGTCAGGGCAGAAGTGGACGCAGAAATATTGTAAAGAATTAGCATAGGCTTTGTGGTGTGCCTACCCCTTAATGGGAATGGCGTGACGTGTGGTAGTAGTTGCAACTAAACCAAATTGACAACTTATTGCTAGTGAGAATTCAGATAAGTATAATTTACTATGTGAAAAAATGAAGTATAATTTGTAATGAGTTTTTACAAATATGCATTATAATTCGATGGAAAATGTAGAACTGCAATAAATGGGTGTACGATGAAAAAAGAAAAAAAAAAAGAAAATTTGTATCACTAACGACTTATGGGCTATACTGTGATTATTAAAATAATCTTGTAAGATGCCGCTCAAGACACTCTATAATTAGAGTATACAATTTTTTCTTGTATCTTGTATAATAATGGATATTAGTGGACCTGTGCATTGGTTGAAATTCGACCGTAATTCTTTAAATTTTTACGTTGGAACGTTATTGATGTTTTTTTTTTGTCATAGAGTATACCTCTATAATCTCAGTGCACTGTTTGACCACAGACTTTCTTGTGTTTGACATTCAGTATCAACACATCAATATCCATCTGTTTGACCATACATTGGCGTTGACAGATTAGATATTAACGGTAGGCTCAGATATAGCACGGACCGGGGAAATCCGACTATCGAATTAAAACAAAGCATTGTTTAATTTATTTGTACATAAATTTTACCTTTCTGCACTCCCTCTTCATATCAACTATAAATATGTCAATGTTATATGTCAATGTTATCGTGGTGCGGATATGTATGAATGTGGATGAAGCGCAAAAAATCACGTCAGGGCAGAAGTGGACGGAGAAATATCGTAAAGAATTAGCATATGTTTTGTGGTGTGCCTGCCCCTTAATGGAAATGGCGTGACGCGTGGTAGTAGTTGTAACTACAACAAATTGACAACTTATTGCTAGTGAGAATTCAAATAAGTATAACTTGTTATGAGTTTTTGTCAACCTTCCAATAATTATTTTTGAAAAATTGAAATAAGCTTATGTTGACTAATTACGTTGGCAGGGTGAGATTGATATTTGCAGCTCGTTTCGTAAATGCCAAAAGCCGGTAACTGTTAGCAATTACCTAATCGAAAATGAGTTTTGTAACTCTCCGTTCATAAAAACAACACTCTAACCAACCAGTGAATACCGCTTCTCTACGTATGTTGGGTAATAGGTCCATTATATAACTTCTTTTAAATATGTAATAATATACCTTACAAAACAAGAGTCAATGAGTGAAGATTGGAATTTGTGATGAGCACTGATACGTACAATTTGTAGAACCCAATTCAGCACAATACAGTTTTTAGACCTTAGGTGACCTTAGATGAATTGGATTCTCCAAATTGTACTTAACAAAACAGAGTGTTATAAAGTGATACTGTAATCATCTACGACGGTATTAGTAAATTTTCGTAGAAAAAATTCACTAATGGGGTGATCCCGACTTTTGAATTTTGAAAACATTTCCTGACTTTTGGATTTTATAAAATAATTTGCAAATGAGCGCGAACTAGGACCCCTAGAACCCATATCCGGGGTCAGTTTCAATTTTTATATGTTTATATATATATATATATATATATATATATATATATATATATATATATATATATATATATATATATATATATGTATCACACCGATAACTCAAAAAATAATGGGCCGATTTTGATAACATTTAGCATGTACGTTTCTTTTGTAAATGGCTTGGATAAGTTCTTTAGTCAGGAAAATCGGACGAGGTTTTCCGGGAAAATTTTGAGTTTTCATAAGAAAAAAATTCTTATCTCAAAAAGTAATAAGCCGATTTTAATAAAATTTGCCATGTACCTTCCTTTTGTAAATGGCTTTGACAATTTTGTTAGTCAGGAAAATCGGACGAGGTTTTCCGGAAAAATGTTGAGTTTTCATTCAAAAATTTTTTTTATCTCAAAGAATAATGGGCCGATTTTGATAAAATTTGGCATGTACCTTCCTTTTGTAAATGGCCTTGATAAGTTCGTTAATCAGAAAAATCGGACGAGGCTTTCCGGAAAAATTTGGAGTTTTCATTAGAAAAAAATTTTTATCTTAAAAAATAAAAAATCTATGATAACCAAATTTTGTAGGTAGGTTTACGATATAAAAGGTAAACTATACACCAAAATTTAGATTTCTACGTTACAAGAAAAAAAGTTATAATAAAATATTTTGTGCCAGATCATTTCTATGAAAATTCACTACCATAACGCACTTACTGCGTCCAGGCTTTTTATATTATACTCCAGAAAAATATCCATACCCAGTCAACATAATAACGTGAATGAAACATATGAAAGTTTCCATAAAGTCAGAGAAACTTTGTTAAAACGCTCTATGTCCTAACACAGTCACATTTCATGTAAACATTTCATTTTCTGTTTTGTTTCGAAAAGTTTCCATAAAGTCAGAGAAACTTTGTTAAAACGCTCTATGTCCTAACACAGTTACATTTCATTAGAATATTTCATTTTCTGTTTTGTTTCGAAAAGCTTCCATAAAGTCAGAGAAACTTGGTTAAAACGCTCTATGCCCTAACACAGTTACATTTCATGTAAATATTTCATTTTCTGTTTTGTTTCGAAAAGCTTCCATAAAGTCAGAGAAACTTTGTTAAAACGCTCTATGTGCTAACACAGTTACATTTCATGTAAACATTTCATTTTCTGTTTTGTTTCGAAAAGCTTCCATAAAGTCAGAGAAACTTTGTTAAAACGCTCTATGTCCTAACACAGTTACATTTCATGTAAACATTTCATTTTCTGTGTTGTTTCGAAAAGCTTCCATAAAGTCAGAGAAACTTTGTTAAAACGCTCTATGTCCTAACACAGTTACATTTCATGTAAATATTTCATTTTCTGTTTTGTTTCGAAAAGCTTCCATAAAGTCAGAGAAAATTTATTAAAACGCTCTATGTCCTAACACAGTTACATTTCATGTAAACATTTCATTTTCTGTTTTGTTTCGAAAAGCTTCCATAAAGTCAGAGAAACTTTGTTAAAACGCTCTATGTCCTAACACAGTTATATTTCATGTAAACATTTCATTTTCTGTTTTGTTTCGAAAAGCTTCCATAAAGTCAGAGAAACTTTGTTAAAACGCTCTATGTCCTAACACAGTTACATTTCATGTAAACATTTCATTTTCTGTTTTGTTTCGAAAAGCTTCCATAAAGTCAGAGAAACTTTGTTAAAACGCTCTATGTCCTAACACAGTTACATTTCATGTAAACATTTCATTTTCTGTTTTGTTTCGAAAAGCTTCCATAAAGTCAGAGAAACTTTGTTAAAACGCTCTATGTCCTAACACAGTTATATTTCATGTAAACATTTCATTTTCTGTTTTGTTTCGAAAAGCTTCCATAAAGTCAGAGAAACTTTGTTAAAACGCTCTATGTGCTAACACAGTTACATTTCATGTAAACATTTCATTTTCTGTTTTGTTTCGAAAAGCTTCCATAAAGTCAGAGAAACTTTGTTAAAACGCTCTATGTCCTAACACAGTTACATTTCATTAGAATATTTCATTTTCTGTGTTGTTTCGAAAAGCTTCCATAAAGTCAGAGAAACTTTGTTAAAACGCTCTATGTCCTAACACAGTTACATTTCATGTAAACATTTCATTTTCTGTTTTGTTTCGAAAAGCTTCCATAAAGTCAGAGAAAATTTATTAAAACGCTCTATGTCCTAACACAGTTACATTTCATGTAAACATTTCATTTTCTGTTTTGTTTCGAAAAGCTTCCATAAAGTCAGAGAAACTTTGTTAAAACGCTCTATGTCCTAACACAGTTATATTTCATGTAAACATTTCATTTTCTGTTTTGTTTCGAAAAGCTTCCATAAAGTCAGAGAAACTTTGTTAAAACGCTCTATGTCCTAACACAGTTACATTTCATGTAAACATTTCATTTTCTGTTTTGTTTCGAAAAGCTTCCATAAAGTCAGAGAAACTTTGTTAAAACGCTCTATGTCCTAACACAGTTACATTTCATGTAAACATTTCATTTTCTGTTTTGTTTCGAAAAGCTTCCATAAAGTCAGAGAAACTTTGTTAAAACGCTCTATGTGCTAACACAGTTACATTTCATGTAAACATTTCATTTTCTGTTTTGTTTCGAAAAGCTTCCATAAAGTCAGAGAAACTTTGTTAAAACGCTCTATGTCCTAACACAGTTACATTTCATGTAAACATTTCATTTTCTGTTTTGTTTCGAAAAGCTTCCATAAAGTCAGAGAAACTTTGTTAAAACGCTCTATGTCCTAACACAGTTACATTTCATGTAAACATTTCATTTTCTGTTTTGTTTCGAAAAGCTTCCATAAAGTCAGAGAAACTTTGTTAAAACGCTCTATGTCCTAACACAGTTACATTTCATGTAAACATTTCATTTTCTGTGTTGTTTCGAAAAGCTTCCATAAAGTCAGAGAAACTTTGTTAAAACGCTCTATGTCCTAACACAGTTACATTTCATGTAAACATTTCATTTTCTGTTTTGTTTCGAAAAGCTTCCATAAAGTCAGAGAAACTTTATTAAAACGCTCTATGTCCTAACACAGTTACATTTCATGTAAACATTTCATTTTCTGTTTTGTTTCGAAAAGCTTCCATAAAGTCAGAGAAACTTTGTTAAAACGCTCTATGTCCTAACACAGTTACATTTCATGTAAACATTTCATTTTCTGTTTTGTTTCGAAAAGCTTCCATAAAGTCAGAGAAACTTTGTTAAAACGCTCTATGTCCTAACACAGTTACATTTCATGTAAACATTTCATTTTCTGTTTTGTTTCGAAAAGCTTCCATAAAGTCAGAGAAACTTTGTTAAAACGCTCTATGTCCTAACACAGTTACATTTCATGTAAACATTTCATTTTCTGTTTTGTTTCGAAAAGCTTCCATAAAGTCAGAGAAACTTTGTTAAAACGCTCTATGTCCTAACACAGTTACATTTCATGTAAACATTTCATTTTCTGTTTTGTTTCGAAAAGCTTCCATAAAGTCAGAGAAACTTTGTTAAAACGCTCTATGTCCTAACACAGTTACATTTCATTAGAATATTTCATTTTCTGTGTTGTTTCGAAAAGCTTCCATAAAGTCAGAGAAACTTTGTTAAAACGCTCTATGTCCTAACACAGTTACATTTCATGTAAACATTTCATTTTCTGTTTTGTTTCGAAAAGCTTCCATAAAGTCAGAGAAAATTTATTAAAACGCTCTATGTCCTAACACAGTTACATTTCATGTAAACATTTCATTTTCTGTTTTGTTTCGAAAAGCTTCCATAAAGTCAGAGAAACTTTGTTAAAACGCTCTATGTCCTAACACAGTTATATTTCATGTAAACATTTCATTTTCTGTTTTGTTTCGAAAAGCTTCCATAAAGTCAGAGAAACTTTGTTAAAACGCTCTATGTCCTAACACAGTTACATTTCATGTAAACATTTCATTTTCTGTTTTGTTTCGAAAAGCTTCCATAAAGTCAGAGAAACTTTGTTAAAACGCTCTATGTCCTAACACAGTTACATTTCATGTAAACATTTCATTTTCTGTTTTGTTTCGAAAAGCTTCCATAAAGTCAGAGAAACTTTGTTAAAACGCTCTATGTCCTAACACAGTTATATTTCATGTAAACATTTCATTTTCTGTTTTGTTTCGAAAAGCTTCCATAAAGTCAGAGAAACTTTGTTAAAACGCTCTATGTGCTAACACAGTTACATTTCATGTAAACATTTCATTTTCTGTTTTGTTTCGAAAAGCTTCCATAAAGTCAGAGAAACTTTGTTAAAACGCTCTATGTCCTAACACAGTTATATTTCATGTAAACATTTCATTTTCTGTTTTGTTTCGAAAAGCTTCCATAAAGTCAGAGAAACTTTGTTAAAACGCTCTATGTCCTAACACAGTTACATTTCATGTAAACATTTCATTTTCTGTTTTGTTTCGAAAAGCTTCCATAAAGTCAGAGAAACTTTGTTAAAACGCTCTATGTGCTAACACAGTTACATTTCATGTAAACATTTCATTTTCTGTTTTGTTTCGAAAAGCTTCCATAAAGTCAGAGAAACTTTGTTAAAACGCTCTATGTGCTAACACAGTTACATTTCATGTAAACATTTCATTTTCTGTTTTGTTTCGAAAAGCTTCCATAAAGTCAGAGAAACTTTGTTAAAACGCTCTATGTCCTAACACAGTTACATTTCATGTAAACATTTCATTTTCTGTTTTGTTTCGAAAAGCTTCCATAAAGTCAGAGAAACTTTGTTAAAACGCTCTATGTCCTAACACAGTTACATTTCATGTAAACATTTCATTTTCTGTTTTGTTTCGAAAAGCTTCCATAAAGTCAGAGAAACTTTGTTAAAACGCTCTATGTCCTAACACAGTTACATTTCATGTAAACATTTCATTTTCTGTGTTGTTTCGAAAAGCTTCCATAAAGTCAGAGAAACTTTGTTAAAACGCTCTATGTCCTAACACAGTTATATTTCATGTAAACATTTCATTTTCTGTTTTGTTTCGAAAAGCTTCCATAAAGTCAGAGAAACTTTGTTAAAACGCTCTATGTGCTAACACAGTTACATTTCATGTAAACATTTCATTTTCTGTTTTGTTTCGAAAAGCTTCCATAAAGTCAGAGAAACTTTGTTAAAACGCTCTATGTCCTAACACAGTTATATTTCATGTAAACATTTCATTTTCTGTTTTGTTTCGAAAAGCTTCCATAAAGTCAGAGAAACTTTGTTAAAACGCTCTATGTCCTAACACAGTTACATTTCATGTAAACATTTCATTTTCTGTTTTGTTTCGAAAAGCTTCCATAAAGTCAGAGAAACTTTGTTAAAACGCTCTATGTGCTAACACAGTTACATTTCATGTAAACATTTCATTTTCTGTTTTGTTTCGAAAAGCTTCCATAAAGTCAGAGAAACTTTGTTAAAACGCTCTATGTGCTAACACAGTTACATTTCATGTAAACATTTCATTTTCTGTTTTGTTTCGAAAAGCTTCCATAAAGTCAGAGAAACTTTGTTAAAACGCTCTATGTCCTAACACAGTTATATTTCATGTAAACATTTCATTTTCTGTTTTGTTTCGAAAAGCTTCCATAAAGTCAGAGAAACTTTGTTAAAACGCTCTATGTCCTAACACAGTTACATTTCATGTAAACATTTCATTTTCTGTTTTGTTTCGAAAAGCTTCCATAAAGTCAGAGAAACTTTGTTAAAACGCTCTATGTCCTAACACAGTTACATTTCATGTAAACATTTCATTTTCTGTGTTGTTTCGAAAAGCTTCCATAAAGTCAGAGAAACTTTGTTAAAACGCTCTATGTCCTAACACAGTTACATTTCATGTAAACATTTCATTTTCTGTTTTGTTTCGAAAAGCTTCCATAAAGTCAGAGAAACTTTATTAAAACGCTCTATGTCCTAACACAGTTACATTTCATGTAAACATTTCATTTTCTGTTTTGTTTCGAAAAGCTTCCATAAAGTCAGAGAAACTTTGTTAAAACGCTCTATGTCCTAACACAGTTACATTTCATGTAAACATTTCATTTTCTGTTTTGTTTCGAAAAGCTTCCATAAAGTCAGAGAAACTTTGTTAAAACGCTCTATGTCCTAACACAGTTACATTTCATGTAAACATTTCGTTTTCTGTTTTGTTTCGAAAAGCTTCCATAAAATCAGAGAAACTTTGTTAAAACGCTCTATGTCCTAACACAGTTACATTTCATGTAAATATTTCATTTTCTGTTTTGTTTCGAAAAGCTTCCATAAAGTCAGAGAAACTTTGTTAAAACGCTCTATGTCCTAACACAGTTACATTTCATGTAAACATTTCGTTTTCTGTTTTGTTTCGAAAAGCTTCCATAAAATCAGAGAAACTTTGTTAAAACGCTCTATGTCCTAACACAGTTACATTTCATGTAAATATTTCATTTTCTGTTTTGTTTCGAAAAGCTTCCATAAAGTCAGAGAAACTTTGTTAAAACGCTCTATGTCCTAACACAGTTACATTTCATGTAAATATTTCATTTTCTGTTTTGTTTCGAAAAGTTTCCATAAAGTCAGAGAAACTTTGTTAAAACGCTCTATGATCTAACACAGTTACATTTCATGTAAACATTTCATTTTCTGTTTTGTTTCGAAATCTCTTTTTTGAAATAGGCTAGGTGCCAGCCTGCTAAACGAGAGGTCCTGGGTTCGATTCCTGGGCGAGCCGAGTTGACTCTGTCTGGAAAATTTAAAAAAAATATAGAATGATGAGAAAGAATGTGCTACTGGCCTGAGATGCCGCAGCTAATAATATTAAATTAAAAAAAAAGGGTTTGGTCATTGGAAAGCTTCCAATTTCGTTAAGCACATCTGGTATTCTGTGCTGAAATTAGGGGTTGAATGTGTAGGGGTGGAGTATCGATGACAGACATTTCAAAATTGTTTTTTGATAAAACGGCGTAAAAAGTCTCAAAACATATAGAAAACTTGATTCTGGAATGAAATTTCTTTTGTCTGTCGGTCTGTGTGGATGTTTGTCTGTTGGTAACGACGATAACTTTAAAACAAATTGAGATAATGTCGTCAAATTTGGTACACAGTTAGCAGCCAACAAACGAACGAATCGGAGGGTTTTTGGGTAAAATCGCTCCAGGCAGTAGGCGATGAATTAGAGGTGATTTGGTGAAAATTGATATTTTTTCGTTAAAGCTCGAGTAATATAACATTTTAGGGTTTATTTATGGGAAAACTTTCGATTTCATCAAACATCTGATGTTCTGCGTTAAAATTAAATTAAGGGTTGAACGTGTGTGGGTGGAATATCAATTGCAGCAATTTCGATTTTTTTTTGCTAAAACGGTGTAAAAAGTCTCAAAACATATAGAGAACTAGATTTTGGAACGAATATTTTTGTCTATCGGTCTGTCGGCCTGTAGGTCGGTCTGTTAGTAGGCGCAATAACTTTCGAACGGATTGAGATATGATCTTGTGGTATACCTTAGCATCGGACAAAGGCACGCTTCGAATTGTTTTTGGGTAACATCGCTTTAGGGGAGTGACCATCTAAATTCCTTTCATGAGAAATGATCACAGCTATGTGGAAGTTATGATTCAATTTGCAGCACTAATTTTTCCTGGCATTGCAGTTTTGTTTATGGACGGGAAAACGTCTAAATTTAGAACACATATTTTATTATCATAAATGCAAAATTAACAGGAAGAAGAAGCAGGTACAGCCACAATGTACTGTAGGAAAATTCATATCCATTCTATATTATAATAAACATATTTCCTATACAGTTACCGAACTAGGAAGTGCTATATGAATTACATAAGTGATATTTTCCTGACAAAAGTTAGTTACTTGGGAAATTCTCTTGGTCGGTAAGTTTACTTACCCACTGCCGACGGTGAAAAACAAATTTATTAGCATCAATTGCTTGACATGCATGCATAACTACAGACAAAATTCTGGATACAGTTTTTTGCCGTCCAGTCAACCGCCTCATGCAACAGCCTGTAGTCATAAAATTCTTGACTTTTGACTACTGCGATTGTCAGAGATAATACTAAAACATTTAATAATAATAATAATAATAATAATAATAATAATAATAATAATAATAATAATGAATTTATTGTTCAATCGATATAGAAAACATGAACAAAGGTGTGGTGTTTTCCAACAATAATTTAAACTTAAATATAAAATTCATACAATAACTAAACTAAATGTAAACCCAGTCACATATGGGTAACTCCAATAAAACTAGGCATTAACACGCTTGCGAATGTAGATATGTCTCTCAGAACTCAATGGCCAGCAAAAACATCAGGGGTGTCACTATACAACACCTTGACGCAACCCCCCAGACTACTTACATTACTCAGTCTATATGATTCAGTTAAGATGTTTCTAAAAGATTGGGCCTTACTATGGTCACATCTAACGACTGTCTCGAAGTTATCTCTGAGTCTTTCGTATTGCAGTGGTTGTCTGCAAGGTACATCCAAGCCCGTCGAGACAGACAAATGGTCAGAGACATACACCTCATCGACGACTTCAAAGCTTCTCACTAAATGACTATAGAAACAGCGTACCCATACCAAATCTACTGTGCTCTTACCAGAAGCGTTCATGTATATAAACTATCCGACATAATCTTCCAATCTACCATTCAAAATCATGAAGCCACAACTCTTCATAAGTTCCGCTAAAAGGCTGCCTCTTTGATTTATAGTTCTATCTAAAGAGCGCCTCTCTGTGCCGACGTGGCCAGCCAGTACATAGAAAAATCCATCATGTTGGTTAAGAGGTCCAATTCGAGCGTTGAAGTCGCCACCTGTCACGATCGCATCATCCTCACCCTGCGTGAAGACATCTCTTATGATTTCCTCAAGCATAAAAATACAATAGTGATCATCTAGCCATGGATTCAGGTACACGTTCGCAACAACTATATTTATATACAAATTTAACTTTACAAACAGAGTATACTCATTGTTTTCAATTAGGCTAAATTGTAAACCTTGGCGGACTAACGTAGGCAAGCCACCACTAGCCCTACCCCTGTCTCTGTGTTTGATTGCGGCAGAATGTACGAAACTAAATTTGTTCAGGTAGGCGGGCAGCTCATACCCATGATTGGTCAACCAAGTCTCACACAAACAGATAACATCATGGTTACCTAAAAAATGCTCTTCTTCATTGATTAATTCATAAAGTCTGGAATAACCATGGATATTCCAAAAAACAATTCTAAGACCGTGTATGTCTCTCGTCACATAGTTATTTGTAAGCCTATCACCACAAACTAAACTTCCCTGCTCGCCATACACTTGACAATTCAGTTTTTTGGCACTTCATCGGCAATTTGACCAGATACCTCATTCCAATAGAACCACTTACCATCTACCTTAATCTTCCCGTATCCCACGCTTACATTGCAAGCTGCTTTCTTTTTATCGCTGGCTACTCTCCTAAGCTCGAACTGAATTTGGGATTCTTTCTGTATTAGGTTGTCGTCTATGTATATTGGTCGTCCCTTCAGTTCTCTTTTTGTTCTCATCACTGTTTGCTTGGCTTCCCAGTTTCTCATCTTAACAACCAACATGTTTTTCTTACCCCTAATATTATACGCTGAATCCACTTCGGGGTCAATATTCAACTCTTTTCTGAAAAACTCTTGGACCATCTTCTTTATATCATCGCCTGTCTCACCCATCTCACCCTTAATTAGTAAATCGTTCCTACGTGCTCTCCTTTCCTGTTGTTCAAACCTTCTTTCTAGTAACTGTATCTTGGTGTGCAATATGCTTATTTGCTTTCGGTGTTCCTCTTCTCTCGTTTTCATTTGTCCCCTAATTTCTTCGACGCTTTTCCTTAATTCCGAGTTTTCCCTTCCCATTTCTCGAATATATGTTGCCATGTTTCGCATCAGGGTTAATAACTCGTCCTTTTCTCCCACTGTACCCCCAGCCTGGCTCCCCGACGCTGTCTCATTTAGTCTATCCATGAGTGTATCTTTTGAGTTTGGTGACCTATTTATTTTTTTTTACTTCTTTTAAAGGGATCTATTTTTTCAGCGTGTTTTTTTACGTTTGCCTGTTTCATCAACTTATGTTGTGCTATGAGACTTTCCCAACATTCTTAATTTATTACTAGAATATATCCGACAGGTGTAGTGCTGCCTTTATTTCTTTAAGAGTCTGTTGTGGGGAAACAATATTCCGTATCATTTAATTCTTTAGTTATCAGCAGCAATGTATGGAGATAACAAACACGTCACCTAGGTAATTTCAGCAATATTCTCAATTATTACCTACAATAACTATGCGATTCTTTCAACACACTCACAGTTTACAGGTTTTAGCCTTAGATAAAATCTAGTCCAAAATTTTCTTATTACCTGTCTTTTTTTCTCATAGAAATCGCAAAACTCTCACAGAGGACTGTTTACATGCACTAACACTACTAAAGCACACCATACATCTCTAGAACATTTAACAAACTTCCAACCATAACTACAGCAAAACTAATGCAAAAGAGCTAACTAATCTCTTCTGTGCAAAATCAGCACAGGGTAATAACATTGGCCACGATGGTCAGAAAATAGTAGAATATGTTAATAATTACTTTGTTAACTCTCTTAACAAATTGTCTTCTGTATCCTGTGACCCCGGAAGAGGTTTCGGCCACAATGTACTGCATGTAAATGTCGGTGAAATTAGTTGTAAGTTGCGCCCTCTATGAACAACACGATATTTGCAACACGTATCTCATTCGTCGCCTAAAAAACCTGACTTCACAAATTTTCAAGTTCCTAACCTAGATATTTTTCGAATAATGACAAAAAACCAGTTCAAATTTTAACTTTTAACACACTGTATTTCCGAAAATATCAACTTTCAGATAAGGCATGTTTGCGCCAATGGTCACGATTTGACGTGTAGTATCTCCAGCTTTCGGACTTCCCATTGTTAATTAATCCCCCTGTATAAGTTGACCCGAACAATGCTGTTATTTGAAGTGCAATTTGTTTTGAACATGGATATTTGTCTTCTGATATAAAAGACTAAAATTTGGCATCACTTGCTCTGGCTTTTAGTTGTATATCTGTAATCATTTGCAATACCTGATTTTCGACAGAAGACAAGCCTTGATTAAATATGTTTGGTACTTTCAGTAGCAGTTTTTTCAACATACGCACAAGAAAATGGATAACTCATGAAAATTATAAAATTCTTCAATTTGTTAAAATCGAAAAAACTCTTTTCAAATTCCCTCAGAATATTTTTTTGCTTCTGCTTCGTTAATACCATAATTTAATTGAGGACTTGCGCTTGCTTTCAAAGCCGAAAAATGTTCAAACTTTGATACTCAGTTAGTTAATCAGTAGCTCTGATCTACTTTTAAAAGAGTTTATTGCGCCAATCATATCCGTAATGGCTTTATCTTTAGCTTCAAGTTAATGCTATTTAAATCACATGTCACGTCTGTGAAGAAAGCCAAATAGCAGAGTCAATTTTTATTTTTAAGTAGCTTGGTGTTATCAACGCCTTCATCTAAAAATGTTACGTGAAAGATTTGATAACATATTTTTATTTCACATTAAACAATTTTTTGCACCAAAATTCATTGTTTCACGAATTTCGTAAAAAATGTTCCATCAAAACTTCGCTAAATATTCTTTCATACAAAAGTTCGAAACAAATTTTTCTTTCAAGAAAATTACAATTTTTTCGTTGAAGGAAATCCGCTAACAAATTTGTAAGACAATTTGCTATTACAAAAATATTTTGTACAGGAAAATTCGCTAACGAAAGATATCAAAATTTATACAATCTGGTCTAAAAACAGGGGCAAAACTTCTTTTGTGTGGTCACAAAGCTAAATTTCTTTTGCCTGACGATGCCATAAAAACCAAAACTGGTTCCAGAGAAGAAAACAAACACTAGCTAAACAAAAGGAAAATTATCCACGCTTGTATTGAGCATGGAATGGTTTAACCAAGTTAGAGCAACAAAAACAACCTGACCTGCTATTAAAATTTGAATTAAGTGTGTTAGGATTTCGCACCTCATTAATTAATTTTTCTTGATAAAAATTCGCTAAAAAGTCGTTGCAATTACACAACCTGATCATACAACGTTAAAAAAAGTCTGGACGGAGCAAGTGCGTCATGGTAGTTAATTTTCATTAAAGTGATTTTAATAGCAAATATGTGTTTTTTTTTCAAGAAAGCAGACATCAAATGTGGTTACCAGTATAACCTATATAGTAGAAACAATGTGCCATGTTTCATCAAAATAACTTTATTGTTTGAAAATGTAGAAAAATTTCCGAAAGTAAACTTAAAGTGTTCCCGAAAAATTTCTTGGTCAACCTTATAGGTTAATAGCAAATTGAGATATTCAAATTTGAAGCATTTAATAAAAATTCGCTACCATAATGCACTTGCTGTCTCCCGAATTTCTTTTCTTACAAACATGCATTGTATTTTGATGGAAAATGCAAAAATGCAATAACATAAGGCGCGTTCGATTGAAAAAGAAAAGAAAATGTGTATCATCAACGACTTCTGGGCCACCTGTGATTATAGAAATATAGAAATATTTTTTAAGATGTAGCTCAAGACACCCGGTGCGCGAGTTTATGTCATTATAGGTAAATTATGTTCCAAAATAGCTTTATAAGTTAAAAGATAAACAAGTTATAGGCATTTAAAGAAAAATAAATTGGCGACTTTGACGTTTTGAGGAAAACCCGACTTTATTTTTCTTTAAATGCCTATAACTTTTTTTGCCTTTTAACCTACAGAGCTAAATTTTGGTACGTAATTTACCTATCATGATATAAACCCGCGTAGCAAATTATTTGGTTGCCCTTACTTTGTTATTTCCGGAGATAAATTTTTTTTTGAAAGAAAACACAAACATTTTCCGGGAAAACCTGGCTGAGTTTCCTGGATAACGAACTTATCCAAGCTACTTGAAAAAGGAAGATATTCGCCAAATTTAATCAATATCGGCCCATTATGTTTTTAGTTATTGGTGTGATAACTATATATATATATATATATATATATATATATATATATATATATATATATATATATATATATATATATATATATATATATATATATATATATATATATATATATATATATATATATATATAAATAAAAATCGAAACTGACCCCGGATATGTGTTCTAGGGGGCCTAAGTAGCGCTCGTTTGAAGAAATTTTTTAAAAATTCAGAAGTCGGGATCTCCTCAAAAGTGAATTTTTTTAAGGAAAATTGACTAAAAGGGTGAGAAATAAAAAGAATTAAAAAGTCTGGACGTAGCAAATGTGTTATGGTAGCGAATTTTCATAAGAATGTTTTTAATAGCAAATATGTCTCCTTACTTCCGCATCGTCAATACGAGTGGAAGTATGGCATCGGCGATAAAAATTTCCAACATTTTTTTCGCTTAAACATTGTAAAAATTGTCAAAACATATAGAAAACATGATTTGCGAACGAATTTCTTTGTCTGTCGGTCTGTCGGTTTGTCGGTCTGTAGGTCTGTCAGTCTGTCGGTCTGTATGCCTGTCTGTTTGTAGCCACGATAACTATGGAACTAATTGAGATATCGTCTTCAGATTTGGTATACAGTTAGCCCCCGACAAACGAACGGTTCGGATTGGTATTGGGTAAATTCGCTCCATAGGGATAGGGGATCAATGAGGGGGGATTTGGTGAAAATTGAAATTTTTCTGTTAAAACTTGAGTAATATAACATTTTAGGGTTTGTTTATTAGAAAACTTTCAAATTTATCAAACATCTGGCATTCTGTGCTGAAATTAAATTAGGGGTTGAATGTGTGGGAGGTGGAATATCGGTGACAGAAATTTCAAAAATTTTTGGTTGCTTAAACGGCGTAAAACGTCTCAAAACATATAGAAAACTTGATTTGGTAACGAAAATTTTTGTCTGTTGGTCTGTCGCTCGCTCGCTCGTTCTGTCGGCCTGTACGTCTGTCTGTTAGTAGGCGCAATAACGTTCGAACGAATTGATATATCACCTTCAGATTTGGTATCCAGTTAGCACCCGACAAAGGAACGCTTCGAATTGTTCTTAGGTAAGATCGCTACAGGGGGTAGGCGACAAATGTGGGGTGATTTGGCGAAAATTGGATTTTTTTCGTTAAAACTCCAGTAATATATCGTCCCAGCAGCTTGTGGGTACAGAAAGACGAATATCTTCCTTGTAGTCATGGACCCTAAATTCATTTCACGACATGTCTTTATGTGGAGAGTAGATTATCACAGCTATGTGGAAGTTATGATTCAATGTGACGCGCTATTTTTAAAGAAAGCAGGCATCAAATTTGGTTACCCGTATAACCTATATAGGAGAAACAATGTACCATATTTCAACAAAATAACTTTATTATTTGAAAATATACAAAAATTTTGCACACAGACTTATATCTACAAATAAAAATAGGTAAAAAAAAATGGGCCCTAAAGTGGAAAACATACGTGGAAAAGTCACAAAACCCATATGTATTTTTATATCCCGAGCTGCCAAAACCTATTAAGGGAAAAAGAATAACAAACTGTAGAGATTACAACACCACTATGGTCAGACTAAAATCCAGTCATGGTGCCTACCCCTCTCACCTTTATCGCATAGGATTGGCATATACAGATGTTTGTGGTTGTGACGGTAGTTATGTTTGTGACCTATATCATATATTTTTTCAATGATCGTACTATGAGCAGCCCCGTAAAAAGATGCTTGAGCAACTCTTTGCAAAACATATACATTTACCCTTAAGCCTAAGTCACATCTTAGCATTGTTAGATTATTTTGTATACAAAGTAATATTTAAGTTTTTAAAAGAATGCAAACTAAAAATTTAAATAGTGATTAGTTATAATTAGGTTAGTATTTTAGTATTAAGAAACATTTTGTGAACTCGATGTAAGTAGAGCCTTGTATGTCCATCCTTCTTGTGAAGTACCTATCAAACCGTGGTCTAATTCATGTTTGTCCAGTGAGCCATGACGGACCCATTGGCGCCAAGTGTACCAGTTTCAATCCCCATGTCTTTTAATTGAAAAAATTATATATATATATATATATATATATATATATATATATATATATATATATATCTAAATATATATATATATATATATATATATATATATATATATATATATTTATATATATATATATATATATATATATATATATATATATATATATATATATATATATATAATAAAACAATTATTAAAAAAACATTAGATATATATGTGTATATATTTATGTAAAAAAATAATAGTTATGAATTTAGGTATGTAGTAATTACCCTGCTGTACATATTGCTTGATATGAGTGCCGTTGTGTTCGAACAGAAACGAAAATTGGCGGGAATGAAATGAGATTTACAATTTCTGGCTAATGAGAAACAGTCTCAATGCCAACAACAATACCACACACACACACACACACACACACACACACACACACACACACACACACACAAATTTTGCGAAAAAAACTGGTTCCATTAATTTAACCGAATTTGTATCTCTTATACAATTTTCAAAATTCCAACAGTGTGACATACAATAGTCACAATAAGCTTGAATACTAACTGTAAATAATGAAGTGTGCGCTGCATAGTATACATGAGTTTAAAACAAAATAAAACCTTGGTACTAACAAATGTGGAGCCCGGTCTTTTAATTATTTTACTCACTTTTTTATTATTCTCATCTTTAATTTTCTCTGTTGAATATGTTTATTTTAAAAACATTATTTTATTTAAGGACAACTTCATGTCAACAGTGTTATTGCGCGAGTTAGCTACTCGTATGGGCAAGGATTTTCCTGATTTGTCTTATGTGGATTTCACTGATAACCGTTTACCCCTGGGAGCTCGGTCTCTTGGTCGTGAGCTTGAAGAAGAGCAGTTGTTCCCCCTAGATTATGATAGCCTCAGCGAGGGTAACAACCATCCCAGCATACGTGATCAGGAGTTTTTGGAGCACAGCAGCCTTTGGGGCAGTCAGTTGATGGGCGTTGCTCCTGGCGAGGACAAGCAGTTGTCACGACCAAAAGGCCTTTTCAAGAATCAGAATGAAGTGAAGACCGACGCGACGTTACCGGCTTATTGCAATCCACCAAATCCATGCCCGGTTGGTTATTCAGGTATGTTCAAAAATATTTTGTTTTAAATCCCAAGCTAGTTGTAGGTAACTATAGAAAGAATAAAATGACTATTGTTGGTGGTGGTGGTGGTGGTGGTGGTGATGTTGGAGGTATTTATGACCTTGGAATAGTAATTCCATCAACCACAGACTTTTCATATTTTATATACACAAATATATACAAATATCTTAATAATCTAGAAGACAGAATTATGTTACCTATATACAAATATACAATATCTAACCTTATTTATACATATAATAATTTTTGCTTTATTTATTCTTTCTTTTTTTTTCTTTTCTTTAATATTTTTTCTTTCTTTTTAAATTAATCTTGTTTTTTTTGTTGCTTGTTTTTTTCCTTATTTTTTTTTTCCAAATTTTTTTAAATTTTTCTTTCTTTTTTCCTTTCTCTTTTTTTTGGTTTTTATATATATATATATATTTTATTTTTTTAAGTTTTTTTCCAAATCATGTATATGGGATAGACAGGGACACTTTTACGTCCAGGGGCCCTTCAGGACGACTTCAGACAATCTGACTGGACCACGGATAACAACAAAGGTTTACAAAAGTGCAGAGACAAAGGATCACCTAAAAACTAATAATTTCTGTTACACTATTGCTATATTTACATATTATTTCCTATAGGTTAGTATAAATAACCTACCAAAACAGCATATAGGTTATTGCACGGACATTTGTTTCTATCTATGTCTGTTACAGATGCTGATAATTGGGAAATTAAATTTCTCTTTTATTTATATTTTTACTCAACTGTTATAATATTGTTAAAAGTGTCTTTATTAAACGGTTATAAATTTATTTCTCATGAATTTTGTTGTTCAATATGTAACACTTTAACATCTTATTATTTTATTTAGACAATTAAAATAACTGTGGTCTGTTATGCTCGAATTATGCATTTCGACAACAAAGTTGTCTTTATCAGTAGCTACCGCTAAACATACGCATTTAGCGCCAAACACGCTCTTATAATTTTTCTGTTTTTAGTGCATTTTATTTAAAAAAATCACTAATGATGAGATCGCGACTTTTGAATTTTGAAAAAAATGTCTTCAAATGAGCGCAAACTGGGACCCCTGGAACCAAAATCCGAGGTCAGTTTCAGACTTATATATATATATATATATATATATATATATATATATATATATATATATATATATATATATATATATATATATATATATGTATGTGTCACTCCGATAACTAAAAAAAGAATGAGCCGACTTCGATGAAATTTCGTGAGTACCCTCCTTTTGCAAGTTGCTTGGAGAAGTTTGTTAGCTAGGAAAATCGGACTACTTTTTCCCGGAATTTTTTTATATCTCCGGAAATAAAAGAGCTATGGCAACCAAATTTCATACACGGGTTTATATCATAAAAAGAAAACCAACCAACAATTTGAATTTCTACATTAAAAGGAAAAAGTTATAAGCATTGTAGTTTTTCTTCTTAAAACGTCATAGTCGCTTAAAACGTCATAGTCGCGATTAGAAACGTCAAAATTGACATGTTCTATATAAATAACCTGAAACTAATACGGCTTACGTACAAAGAAATGTAATGAGAAGTGTGTTCTATAAAGCCTTAAGATTCAGGTTCAGCCGTAATTGTCCTTCATTTTACTTAAATATTTGCAGAAAATGAATTTCATATAAACCCTTTCTCTGATACTGGGGCAGTAGTTTCAATTATAGTGTTATAATACATGAAGAAAAAAATATTGTATCCCTTTAAAAGCATATTCCGCGCACGGAGCAGTGTGAGATTTGGCTAAGTTAAAGTTTATATAAAAAGGACACATATTACTCTACGGTCGATATATATATATATATATATATATATATATATATATATATATATATATATATATATATATATATATATATATATATATATATATATATTTATATATGTATGTATGGATGCGTTCATTCTGAATATTAAACTTCAGCTTTTCAGTTCCTAAAAAATAACTACAAATTTAATGAAGTAATTTGACGTTATGTTAGGATTATAGTGAATTTTCACTAAATATAATATTTTATTGTTGTGACTTTTCTTTTGTTTCCATACTCATTTTAATATTGGATTTTTTTAGTGAATTTTCTTAAAAAATGAACTTTTTAGCAAATTTTCATGTAAAAAACATTATGTAAAATTATTTTTGTATTTTTAGAAATTACTTTTGGAAGATTTTTTGTGAAGTGTTGGTAGTAATAAATGTATATTGTAAACAAAATTATTTCACATTTTTGTGAAATATAATTGTTTAGCAAGTTTTCGTTAAAAATGTAATCTTCGTGTAACATTACTTTGACCAATTTTTGTGAAGCAATTGGCAATCCTCGTTAAAGAAATTGTTTGTGTAAATAGCAGGTAATAACAGGTTCGTTGCCCAGGAAAATCGGACGAGTTTTTTCGCGAACATTTAAAGTTTATTTTCAAAATTATTTTACTTTTTCAAACAATACGGTTATTTTGATGAAATAAGGTACACCGTTTCTATTATATGTAAGTTATACCAAATCCTATACCCTTTATTTAAAAAAAGATATATTTGCCATTAAAAACCTTTTTCTGAAAATTAACTACCATAACGCACTTTCTGCGCCCAGACTTTTGTAATTTTGTTTCATTTAGGCAACTAATCGACCTTGATAATTACAGAACAAACTGAGGTTGCTATTAAGAAAAATTGATGACGGATATATATAAAGACATATGTGTTTCAATTTATTATTAAAAAAAGTAACTGAAGATTCTAACTCTAAGTCTACTATTGTCAATCTCTTAAACCTGAAGGTAGTCATCACTTTTCTCAAAGTCTTTATCTCTATCTTTTATAAGAACACTACATCTGGAAATGCTTGTTAATTTCAAATGTAACTCCGTTTTTAATACCTCCTTTTCGTTCTGACACCTTCTTCTTTAAGGTTCGCTCTTTCTCCAATCTTTTTTGCTTCGAATTTGACCCCTTTAGTGTTTAGCATTTTTTCTTCTAAATGTGCTAGGTTTTTCTATGTTTCTAGTTGTGCTCGTAACACTTGACGTGATAACAATGAATGTTTACTACCTTTACTGCCTGATTTGGTTTTTGTTTCAATCTCTCTAAACATTTTTGCTGTTTTCAATTAATTTATTTTAATTTAGTACAGACGAGTTCGTAAATCACCTGTGACGGACATTTCCCCCCAAAAATATACAGAAATATTTTTGAATACCTACGTTATTTTTTTGAAAGGTTTAGTGAAACTGGAATGATACTTTACATGCAGATAGAAATGGCGCAAGTAAAGCTCTCCTGTGAATTTAAAGTAATTTGGTTCACAAAATTTAAAGTTTTTGCCAAACTAAAAATAACATCTTAAAGAAACAACTTTCAAATCCTAAAGTTCCTAAAAAGTATTATCGCCCGAAAATCCATAAACCCGGAAAGTCGGTGAGACCTATCGTTTCAGCTATAGATTTCCGACATACAGTATAGCGAAATGGTTAACAAACGAATTTGAAGGCTTGCCTACCAAACAAAACAACTTTTTCAGTTTCAAATTCACTTGAATTCATAAATAAAGATAAAAATATTAAATTAATTAACGGCGAGGTTTTAATATCATTTGACGTGACCACATTGTTTCCCAGTGTTCCGATAAAAGAAACGCTAACGTATTTATACCATTTGTTAAAAATGAACAACATAGATGAAGAGGTCTGCAAAGACTATATGAATTTAATGAATCTTTGCACGAATCAGAATATTTTTCAATTTAATAATGCATTTTTTGAACAAACCCATGGCACAGCAATGGGCAACCCCATTTCCCCATTCATTGCAGACCTTTTAATGAGTATATTGGAAAAAGACCTAGCAAATGAAATGACTATTGTCCTAAAGTATGGTTTCGTTATGTGGACGATGTTATTGCAGCATTTAATACAAATCTATGCAAAGTAGATGATTTTATTTCCAAATTAAACAGTATAACCAACCCTCTTTATAAACTGGCAACATTGCTTGTGTATCCTCATCCACCGGCTATAACGAACAAGTGCGTGCGCGACAACAACAAACGCAACAGGCGGGATATGTTCTAGCCGGGGAGGCAGTCGGAAAGTGAGAAGCGGAGAGTGTGTTAGGGTAGTTTTAAGTTTAAGAAGAAGTGGAACTGAAGACGTGCTGGTGTCACCGCGTCCCGTGTTAGGGAAGTGCAGAACGACCCCCTTTGTATTAGCACCTTGTATCCGGCCAATTGTTTAATCGTGTAAATAGTCATAAGCACAGTTATCTAATACCATAGAGCTCAAGACCCATGAGATTTGTATATAATGTGTAACCGTGTATTAGGAATGGTATATTGGTGAGAGTGATGTATATTGTGTAATATAACTTGTACATATACTTTGATTACGTTTCTATCATACCTCCACTAATTACCTAATTATAATAACCTCAGTGACGGTCCTGCCACGTTATAACAGTAAATTTAACTATTAAATTCACATATGAAAGAGAAATTAATAACAATTTACTTTTTCTTGATTCATTAGTGATAATAAATAGAGACATTTTAGGATTTCTAAAAAAAGGATATTTATAAAAAGAGAACCACTACTGTGAATTACATTTCGGTTGAATCACACCATAGTTTTCCACAAAAACTAGCTAGTTTGAATTTTCTGCTACACAGATTAATATAGTTTCCCTTGAATAAAGAAAGATACAACAGGGAACTTGAATTTTTTAAAAATGTAGCGATGTATACGTTGTCTGCTTAATGCAAAAATTAGTCCATAAACATAAAAAAGAAAATGTTAGCGGAATCTACCACTTTCAGAAAAGATAAAACATACAAAACCGATGTCTGTTTACCATTTGAGCCACGAATCATAAAAGCTTTTAATAGCATTTAAAAAAAGCCAATTTACATCTAACATTTTCCACAAAACATTTACTGGGTAACTCAAGGTATAAAGATAAAACCTCAGAAGTGTCGGGAATCTATGAAATAGGTTGTAAGGATTGTGAATTTAAATATGTTGCGCAAACTAAAAGAACTATTAAAATTACATTTAAAAATATTTAGCTCAATTCAGATATGGCAGTATTGATAAAACATGTATTGCTAACCATATTTGGGATAATAATCATCAGGTAGAAAGAGAAAATATAAAGTTAATCAAAAATGTCAGGCAGTCGCGACAGTTAGATGCTTACAAAAGTATATATATCGTTAGAAATTTGAACAAAAATAGTTCGATGTATAGAGTAAGTCCGGTTCTGTGTAGCACTTGCTGACACCCGAAAATTTTATTTTGTGACTGACATTATTTTGTTGTCAGATTTGATACTTTCATAGCTTGGACTATTTTATTTCTCATCATCTTTTTACTATAAAATTATTTTAACTGTCACTATAAAAGATTATGTCAGCTCTAACATTTTTTTCCTTTAACGTCGGTCTATTTCCGCGACTATGGCCAACCATTATCAACATCGTATGGTACACGGGACCGACGACTTAACGCCCCCCTCCGAGGGGATGACAGCTTTAACATTAAAAACTATTTATTTTTCTATCTATAAACTGACATTGTTGCTGTCAATAATAACAAAATTTCTGGACGCAGCAAGTGCGTTATGGTAGTGAATTTTCATAAAAATGTTTTTAATAGCAAATATGTGCTTTTTTTCAGAAAGCAGGCATCAAATTTGATTACCAGTATAACATATATAGTAAAAACAGTGTGCCATGTTTCATCAAAATAACTTTATTGTTTGAAAACTTACAAAAATTTCCGAAAGTAAACTTAAAGTGTAACCGAGAAAATTCGTTTCTTGGTCAACCTTATAGGTTAATAGCAAATTTAGCTTTTTAAATATGAAGCTTTTAATCAAAATTCGCTACCATAACGCACTTGCTGCGTCCAGAATTTCTTTACTTACAAACACGCATTATATTTCGATGGAAAATGCAAAAACATAAGGCGTTTTCGACTAAAAAAATTTATTTGTATCACAAACGTCTTATTGGTCACCTGTGATTGTAGAAACCTTTTTTTAAGATGTAGCTCAAGACACCCTATAATTAATGTATACAATTTTTTTTCATATCTTGTAGAATAACGGATATATTGAGCTTTATTGATTTTTTACGAACATTTGACAAAAGTTATATACCATTAAACTATAGCTAACACTACTGCCAAGCATCAGAGAAGGGGTCTATTTGAAATGGATTTTCTGGAAACATTTTAGTAAAATGAAGGACAATGACGGTTGAAACTTAGACATCAGGGTTTGTAAAGCATTCTTCTTGACACATTTTCTTTCCAAAGCCCGTATTAGATTCAAGTTCTTTGCCTAAATGTTGCGAATTTTGACGTTTTAAATTGTCACTTTGACGTTTTGCGGAAAAACCCCAATTTATTTTTCTTTAAATGCCCATTTTTTGTCTTTTGACCTACAGCTACAACGATGTGCCAAATTTGGTTGCCCTTACTTTGTTATTTCCGGAGATATGGATTTTTTTCTAAAGAAAACACAAAATTTTCCGGGAAAACCTCCGCCGATTTTCCTGGCTAACGAATTTATCCAAGCCACTTATAAAAGGAAGGTATTCACCAAATTTTGTCAAAATCGGCCCTTTATTTTTTGAGTTATCGGTGTGATACATATATATATATATATATATATATATATATATATATATATATATATATATATATATATATATATATATATATATATATATATATATATATATATATATATATATATATATATATATATATATATATATATATATATATATACATATAAAAATCGAAACTGACCCCGGATATGTGTTCTAGGGCCCTAATTAGCGGTCATTTGAAGAAATTTTTTCAAAATTCAAAAGTCGGGATCTCCTCATTAGTGAATTTTTTTTAAGAAAATTCACTAAAACACAATACTATTAAAAGGTAACAATTGACAAAGCTAAAATGGAAACATGATATTAAATTTCCAACATTATTATTGTTTTGGTGAATTTTCATTAGGAAAATTCACTAATAGATGGGCTTTCGATGGTGAGACTTTTGGAAAGTTTCTTCAATTGAGCGGGGAAGGAAAACCATGAGGTAATGAACCTTGACCTACATCAAGGTGACATGAGCATGTATTGTTTTTCCTTCCCATAGCTTTACAATTAGTAAAACTGATGTTTAGGGCAGGTCAGGGGGGTGGTTGGAAAGGGTTCTGGTTACACTGCACCTCAAATTAATATATTTGTATTGAAAAATTGGCGGGGGTGCGAGTTTGGAAATTAAGGTCTCGTGAGAGGAGCGTGGACGTTCTGCGCATAACCTCGAAATCGACTCCGCTAATATTTTAGAATCTCAGAATATAAAACAACTACCTATATTCTAAGGCTAATACAAATAGTAGGTAAATAATAACCCAACTTTTAATTTTAACATAACTTTAACAAATGCCTCCGGCCGGTCGACTGTGACTGTAGTATATTATGATTCTTACATCCAATCAAACAAATAAGAAAGTGGTTGTGTACATCAGATTCAGGTTCTTAAACAATGCATGTAGGCACTGTATTACCAAAGTGAAATAAAATTATTTCAAGAAGAAATATACCTACCGTAAACTAAGATAAGTATAATACCTAGGGTACCTAGGTACGTGTGGTTTTCTTTACTCTTAGCTTTTACTCTTTATGGAACATTTGAAGTAAATGAAACTACATAAAATCATACAGCAGTTTAAATTACATATATAATCAGCTGTTCAGTGTAAATTATTAAAATTTTAATTTCAAAATTTTGTATTGTTTATATTTATTTCATTTTCAAAAAGTATGCATACAGTAATAATGAAATAGGTATTGAAAAGAATTAAGGTGCAGCAAGTGCGTTATGGTAGCAAATTTTTGTAAAAATATAAAAATATTTCAAATAGTGATCCCAATTTTCCATTAAACTAGAATCTTCAGTTTTGATACATAGTAAAACCCATACAATGGCAGCGTGGGTACTAGATTTGAAAAATAACTATAAATGTCTTTTGAAAAACCTTTTTTGTTATTTTGTTTACAGAAACTGGTTCGATAGTGTTGACTAAAACGAACGATCCAAGCGATTAATAAGTAAACATACCTGCCACGTTTATAATTTCGCAGATACATTCCTTTTGGAAATAACAATTAAAATTTCGGTAAATTTGCACTTTAGCACACGGGGGACTTTTAGAAAAAAGTTCAGAAACATGCTTTCTGGATGCACATACCACAAGAAAAAATTCTTGCAAACGGCCCAGAAAGTTACGGGACCAGGAGGGAATAGGGGTGCTGGGTGGGGAAGAAGAGAAAAAGGAAATGGCTTAGTTGGACCTCTATAAGCTACCTTTTACCCATTTTGTAGCTATACTGTCTTAAAATCCTGTTTACTTTGCCCAGAACCCTTATTCACCGCAGGTCCCGCAACTTTCTTGGGGGTTGTTACGAAGAAATTTTTCTTGCTTATATTGTTCTTGTTTAAGCATTGAGGGTGGTTATAGGTATGTACAAGAGGGAGGAGAACCCCCGAGACGAAGCCGCGAACAAAGATTTTTAGATTATGTTTAAATTGTTACTTCATTTCATCTGTTTAAAATATTTTTCCAAAAATGAATTTGAGGTTGCCTTGTTTATCAGTCTCACATAGAGAGTTACATTAGTTGCAATAATATATATATATATATATATATATATATATATATATATATATATATATATATATGTATATATATATATATATATATTACTAATAGTGTACAATTCATATGAAAATTCACTACTATAATGCACTTGCTGCGTCCCGAACTTTTAACTTTTGTACCCATTGATAATAGTGCGCCCATCTCTTTAAAACAATTCAGCCCTCTTTTTGCAAAAAATAATATTTCCCAAAATATATTATTGAATGATTTTTCCAGGTCTTCTTTCTCCTATTGTTTTAAATATCAGCACTGCTTCTGTAGTTCCTCGAACGTGTCTAAATCCGAAATGATCTACATCTAGGCAATTCACAATTTTGATTTTGATCGCATGTTAAAAATCGCAGTTTCTACACTGAAGTATTATATTTTTGAGTATACGTTTATACAATAAAACGATTTGCTTCTACCAAGAAAAAATAATTATATATCGAAGAAAAAACAAATATAAGTAAGTAAAAAAATAGTCGTATATAGCTTACGATTAAATCATAAATGTGTAGGCAGCTAACCTATTAGTAGCAACCCACGGTCTAATCTGTAAAAGAAACTCACTGAACCATAAATTTTCCAATTTGGAGAGGAAGATTGAGTCGAGGTGGCTATTTATATTGATAGCAGCCACGCGCTCGTACTTAATTAATTTGTGGATGACTACGGGTTATAGGTTTTATAACGAGATATGTATCTACTTGCCTAAAACATTACTATTATAAGATGGTAAAAAGTAAAATATATACAAGGTGTCAATTTATATTGGCCTACTGCAGCTATCTCCGTTATTTTAAGAGTTACAGAGGTGCTCTAATTATCAAAAATCTGCGATGTTTAGGTCAATTTATGTAATGCTACGAGAAGAGTACCTTTTAAATACAAGACACCAAATTAAGGGTTGTATCTGTTTTGCAAAATAAATGCAAATTTTACGCAGGTGTTAGTAAACTCGGTTTTAGCGAATTCTTCGCAGAACGAAAAATTCATTAATTGGGATATCTGTGTTTATATACCAACAGAGGGGGAATAAATCCGAACTATCCCACAAAAGTCAAAGACTTGTGCGTGGGTTTGGAATATAAATGTTGTATTTAACAATTCTCAATCCAGCGCAACATCGCTATCTCAAGAATACAGACAGCGCATGGCTACAAGGAAGATTACAAGACATATTTCATTTACACTATACAAACAATACTTACAGAACTAAACAATCCTAACTATTGCAATAAGTAATCCAATTAAAATGGTAACAATTTAAGATCGAAGACAAAACAAATAAAATACAGTACAAAATTAGAAAGAATCACACTCACACATACTTGCTCACTCACTCACTCACTCACTCACTTGCTCACTCACTCAATGACTTACTTGCTCATTCCTCACTCACTTTCTCACACAACACATGCTCACACGACATGGCATCAACAAAACAGGCATTACCCGTGAATTATCCTACGAGCATTCAGTCTTGGCCAGTCGAGTATCCAAGCCTTCAGCAGTACCTTAAACAATCGCATGTCATATACAGATTGTACATTCGGTGGCAAGAAGTTGCGTAGTCTTGGTCCCATTTGTACATGACATCGCCGGGTCTGAGATTTATTAAACCTCGGGATCATGCTGGCACTCCCAATCAATCGAGTCCGATAGCCATGGGATGTCTCAGTGAGTCTTCCTCTATTCTTTTGTTGCCAGATACCCACAGACCCAAGGTAAATCTGAGAGAGATCCGGGACACGCATTTCCGCATAAAGGTCATCACTTGGGTAAGTATAACATCTGTTCCCAATTATTTTTAGAATCCACTCCTGAGCGACTTCCAGTCTTTTTATATAACATCTTGCAGCTCCTCCCCAGATGATATTAGCGTACTGCAGATGTGTCTCAACCAGAGATTTGTATATGATCTTTAAATGCTTTAGGTCAAACATATCTCGGTACATTTTAAACCTGCTGCTCAAAAATCGTATTTTGTACACCTGATTGTTTATGTGCTCATCCCATCTCAGATGACAGTCCACTGTCACCCCCAGGTATTTCACCGTCCTCACGACATCTATCCGCACTGTTCCATGATCTCCATCTTGAATCTACATATATATATATATATATATATATAGAAACGTTATTTATATTAAGGAAACGTTACTTATATTAAGGGCTTAAAAAAAATTCGGGACGCAGCTAGTGCGTTATAGCGATCAACAATATTAAATTCACCATTGTGCTTATAATATTATATCAAGGCAGAATACGAATACAACTGTCTAATATTTAACACGTTGGCTTCTGCGAATAACAAATCACTTGGATATACTGAAGGTTTATCTTATATAATTTTCAAGAACAATCTTTGAATAACTTCCAAATATTTAATATGGCTTCCAGCATTCCACTCCATGCTATAAAATTATATCGAAGTAGACTTTCCACCAGGAGAGAAAATACACTTTGAAGTACTGTGTGTTGAGTAATTTTTTAAGCTGTTTTATTTTAACAATGAGCCCTCTTAATTTGTTTGCACAAATCTGCAGTATGTGAATCTCAGCGCAGGTTTCTGTCTACAGTAATACCAAGGTATTCAATGGAGTCGGTATTACAAACAACGTAATCCTGATCAACAACAAGATGACCCACCTTTTCAGTTCTATAATTCAAGAACTGTATATATTTAGTCTTTTCACAGCTGACAGACATTTTTTACTGTACAAATATTCCTACACTCTCCTCGTCCTAATCTCAGCCTCAATCGTCAGATCATCCAAGTTTTTTGCACAAAAGAATATGACCGTATCATCAGCAAAGCTAATCATTTTACAGAGTTTTCAACCTGGTATAAATCTGACAGATTAACTGATTCATAAACATTTATCCTTAGATTTGCTAGAGCATCCTGGGTTGACCTCTATTCTCGAAAGTCATATTGAAACTCAGAGAGTAGATTGTTTTTAGACAGACAAGAGTTTATTCGAATTGCGATAACTGTTTCTATAATTTTTGCTACTACACCCAACACATATATTGGCCTATAATTACTGATAAATCCTCTACTACCACTCTTGAAAAGAGGCTTAATGACCGACATGTAAAAAAAGTCTGGGAATAGACCTGTATCAATTATTCTATTTATAATGTATACTACAACATCTATTACCTATTACTTTTTTAATAGTTCTAACAGTCAACAAATCGATTCCAGGTGCCTTTGCCAATTTTAGATTTTCTACAATTTTACGAACTTCGCTTGCATCGGTATTGCCCAAGAAGATCGTATTCATCCGATTATGCCTGTTTACCTTCGATGGCTGGTCTATTTGTATTATGATTCCTGCTGCTAATTTACTTCCTACTTCTGTAAAAGAAATATAAAAAGCATCAGCAACTTGCCTTTTATCCCTCAAAATTACGCCGGGATCAGACTTTATCGTCTCCTCATCCACGTCCCTACATTTGGCTTGACCACTCAGTTCTTGCACAGTTTACCACAGTCTACTCGCATTGTTTTTTCCCTTAGGGCTCGTTCGCCGCTTTGCCGCCCCGATAGCACTGCAACCTTTGGTTTATTGTGCATGCCCTTAGTCTTACTCCACCCATTACAAAATCACTGTGCCTTGAACTAGCCTGCACAGCGATTGGTAGGGTGAAGTTTTATATAGCTCTGTCTCCGGTCTAGACTGACCGTAGATCAGTTGTCTTTTACGGTCCAGAGCTTTA
This sequence comes from Tillus elongatus, assembly GCA_964006375.1. NCBI lineage: Eukaryota > Metazoa > Arthropoda > Insecta > Coleoptera > Cleridae > Tillus > Tillus elongatus. The sequence continues at coordinate 102,643,106 of OZ023267.1, forward strand.
CACTCGCACAAGATGTGCTGGGCTGATGCCTCCCCTTCGCCGCAGAATCTGCATGCGAGGTCCCCCTCGAACCACCCCATTTTAAGCAAGTGTTTCTTGACGGCCATGTGTCCCGTCAAGAATTCTGTTATGTTCCTGAGCTGTCCTCTGCTAAGATTAAGCAGCTGCACCGCTCTCTTTGAACTGGGTTCCTCAATTACTGACTTCCCATGTCTAAGCCCTGGACAGTTTACCCAGTACACCTTGTGTTCGTTTCTGACCCAGGACTTAATGGATCCCCTGGCAGTGCTCTACATCACGCCCAGGACCGGTTCTGGTCCCATAATGGTTCTGCTGATCCTATCTTCGCGAGACCGTCAGCTTCTTCATTGCCTTTGACCCCCGAGTGACCCGGCACCCAGATGAGGGTCACCTCATTCTGCCCAGACAGGTCGCTCGTTTCGTCTCGGCATTCACTTACCAGCCTGGAATTTACCCGTGGGCTACTTAGGGCCTTAAGGGCTGCCTGGCTGTGAGGATCCGCTTGTTGGTGTAGCCCCTGCTCGCATTGTTACCCATCAATCAATTTGTGTTTTGTATATGTATATGTATATATATATATATATATATATATATATATATATATATATATATATATATATATATATATATATATATATATATATATATATAGTCTAGTTCGCATTCATTGGAACAAATTCTGTCAAATTCAAAAGTCGATATCTCTTCATTAGTGATTTTTTTCTACGAAAATTCACTAAAGGATTTGGAAACTTGCTTATTTAGACAACTTCATTTAAACTTCTTTTACCCTTTACAGCTTCACTGCAATTTCTTGCCACATTACTCGGATGGACTTGTTTATCAGTTTACCAGGGTACCTTTCTAAATACACTTTATAAGCAACGACCGAATTTTGATTGCATTTGATGTAAATACAAAACATGTACAATTTTTCTCTAATACTTAACACTCCTCTCACTTTGCTAATTATCAGAGTAGGTATAAGACAATTGCTGTAAGTTATAGAGCGCCGCCATAATGACAGTCAAACCTTGGCTGCGTTCATCAGCGGCCAACAGCTGAGTTTAAGCGCCTATCTGTTGGCTACTGATGCAGTCAGCGACTGGAAATCCTATGAACGCACTGTTGTCTTCAAGCAGTATTTTGACAGTGGTCTGTCCATTTAAAATTGCGCGCTTTAGTCTGTGGCCATACCCCTGAATTAAAACAACATTTAAAAAAAACTTTTAAAATCGCATATAAAAGGTCTGGACGCAGCAAGTGCGTTATGGAAGTGAATATAAGTCATAAAAATGTTTTTATAGCAAATATGTCTCTTTAATGCAAGCAGGCATCAATTTGGTCAAGGGTATAACCTATAGAGTAGAAAAAATGAACCATATTTTATCAAAATAACTTGTTGTTGGAAAATGTACAAAAATTTTCCGAAAATAAACTTAAAATGTTTCCGAGAGAACTCATTTCCTATCCGACGAACCTTAGGTTATCAGCAAATTAAGTTATTGAATTTTGAAGCATTTAATGAAAATTCGCTACTAAAACGCACTTACTGCGACTCGATTTTTTTTACAAACATGCATCAAATTTCGAGGAAAAATGCAGAAATGCAATAAGGAATGTTAAACAAAATTTTTAGGTATCACCAACGACTTATGTGCCACCCTGTGATTGTCAAAATAATTTTATAAGATGCAGCTCAAGACACCCTAGACGTAACGTATACAATTTTTCTCGCATCTTGCATAATAACAATTATATTGAGATTTACCGTAGAAAGGCGTCACCCTGTATATATACATATACATATATATATATATATATATATATATATATATATATATATATATATATATATATATATATATATATATATATATATATATATATATATATATATATATATATATATATATATATAACAGATGAAACCTGAACCTAAACCCGGATATGGATTCTAGAGGTCCGCCTAGTTTGCGCTCATTTGAATAAATCTTTTTGGAATTCAAAAGTCGCGGTCTTCTCATTAACCAATTTTTTCTCTGAAAATTGGCTAAAAATTATAGACCGTTAAAAAATAAACCTAACTAAAACTGCTGCAAAAGCATCAGAGAAAGGGTCTATTTGAAATGGATTTTCTGAAAACGTTTTATTAAAATGAAGGGCAATGATGGTTAAAGCTAAAACTTAAGGGCTTACAGATTACTCTGCATAAACCGTACTTCTTTCTGGTTCTTTGCCCAAATGTTGCCAATTTTGACGTTTCAAATCGCGACTTTGACGTTTTGACGAAATCCCACTTTCTTTAAATACCTATAACTTTTTTGTCTTTTAACTTACATACCTAAATCTTAGTAAATGGCTTACCCTTTATAATACAAACACGCTTACCAAATCTGGTTATCGTTACTGTGTTATTTCCGGAGATATAAAATTTTCCCGAAAGAAAACATAAAATTTTTCGGGAAAACCTGGGCCAATTTTTCTGGATAACGAACTTATGTAAGCCACTTACAAAAGAAAGGTACTCAGCGAATTTGATCAAAATCGGCCGATTATTTTTTGAGTCATCGCTGTGATACATACATACACACACACAGATATATATATATATATATATATATATATATATATATATATATATATATATATATATATATATATATATATATATATATATATATATATAAATTTATATATATATATATATATATATATATATATATATATATATATATATATATATATAAACTGACCCCGTAAAAGGTTTCTAGGTGGCCTACTTCGCGCTCATTTGAAGAATTTTTGTCAAAATTCAAAAGTCGGAATCTCCTCATTGGTGAATTTTTAAAAAAGAAAATTCACTAAAACAGGCACTTGTGAAGACACGGGAAAAGTCTACGACTGTACATATGGAACGGTTTCACTATGTTAGGACAGGAACAAACAACCATATATGCTATTCAAATTGAATTAAGTCTTAAACATTTTCATCTGCTCTTTATTAAATTATTTTTTATACAAAAACTCGCTAAAAAATTCATCGGAATCACTACAATCTGATCAGATATCGGTAAATTGAAATGAGATTTAAAAAAAGCTAATAAAAAGTCATTAACTAGATTAGAACTCGTCATATTGGACTCGATTATCTGATGTAGACAGTTGAGCCCACTCGACCACGGTGGACAAGACATATGTATGTACTAGCAGATATATCTGGTAGTATGTTAATTGTCTAACGTCTTTACTATTTACACCAAACGATTTTTGCGATAGAAATTTTTGCTCATATTTTAACGAAATGAAGGAAAGTAACGACTTAGACACAGATCTAGGAGCTTGTTAGTCATTTCGTGTCGTATTTTTTAATCACATTAGTACTCATACCATAATTATAAATTTTGATGTTTTAACCTTTTTTTTAATCAGATTTAATTAATTAAAAAATAATTTACCTATAACTTTTTTGTCTTTTAACGTAGAAATCTGAATTATGGTACATATGATACTCTTTATGACAGAAACCAGCGCATGGAATTTCGTTGCCCTTACTTTGTTATTTCCGGAGATATAAATATTTTTCGAAAGGAAACACAAAATTTTCCGGGAAAACTTGCACAGATTTTCCTAGATAACAAACCTATCCAAGCCACTTGCAGAACAAAAATATGTACCAAATTTGATCCAAATCGACTCTTTATTTTTTGATTTACATACACACGTATATATATATATATATATATATATATATATATATATATATATATATATATATATATATATATATATATATATATATATATATATATATATATATATATATATATATATATTATATAATATTATAGGGTTATAGGGGGCCTAGTTCGCGCCCATTTGAACAACTTGTTTAAAATTCAAAAGTCGGAATCTCCTCATTAGTGATTTCTTTAGAGAAAATTAACTAAAATGAAAATAACTATAAACTTGGAAACCTCATTGTAATAAATTTACCCGCTGATAATGAAGCTTTACATGGTAGGGATGATTATAATTATTATATACGTAGCTAATATATTATAATTATTCATAAATTTGTGTGGTTGTTGAATTTGGAATGTTCTAAGTGCATAGACCTAGATACACGGCCCGTGATATGGCGAGCTGGCTCGTGGACCGGAGTTCCACAGACCGTGTAGCCAGGGTGACTCGCGGAACGGGATATCACCTAGGACCCACAAAGGAACTAAAAAGAAGTCAACGTATTGCTACTAAGTCAGTAGTGTAGTGAATCTTTTCAGATATAAATTTATATTTAATACTGGAGTGACTAGTTTGAGGAATAAAATAAATCTAGGTGATAGACACGCCGTGACTCGTGTAATCACGATTCATAAACAAGAAAGGTAGAGGCTCGTGGAATGGCATTCACGGACCGTTTATCCGGGCTTTAATACGCCTATGGTGCAAATTATACCAAGTCACTAGCGATGTGACGGAAGAAAAAGAAACAGCATCTGTCCAATACCGATTTATTATTACTCAAGCTAGAGTAATACATCGATAACGGCACCTAAGCTTTTTGCAGTATCCAAAACCTATATGCCGTAGCGTCTTTTAACCAGACATTCCAAAATCGTCTTCTTGAAGCTAATCATCGTTATCGTCGACGAATTAGAGTGTGTGTACTTCGTCACAGAAATCGCACTTCCACGGGCTGATTGGCATGCTAAATGGAACGAAGCAGAAGTGTCCGATGTTCTGTTTACCGTTGACTCTTTATTCGGATTTTGTCCCGATAGTAAAAGAACGAAAGTGTGGCGTGCAAGCAGAGAAGTTGGGATGCCCACCTAGTCTCACATAGTCCACAATTACCGAAAAAGTTCTGAGATGGTATGGATTGGAGGCGCTTTGCACTATGAAGAGGACCTTTGCCTATGAGCCATGAACCAGCGGAGTTATATTGATTAGGTTCTTGCACCGACTATTCAACCATATTTACATGCTGCCGGTCCAGGTTTGGTTTGTATGCACGACAATGACCGTCATTTTCGCGTTGCATGTGTGGTACAAAATTGGTTCGATGGGGGGGGGGGGGGGGGGGGGTAACACTACCTACTTAAGCTTGTGACCTTAATTCCTTTGAGCATGTGTACAACATGCTGCAAAGAAAACATATTCCAGTCATGGCAGAAATTCAAGACCGCCCTGCAATTGAAAATGCGCCAAGATAGCAGTGGGCTTTTCTTCCACAAGATGTATTTATATATTAAATTTATGTATGTATAGGAGGTAACAGGCTCGAAAAGGCGATAAGTGTATCAGCTTAGAATTCTAATTAAGTAATGTTGCCATAAATATGCTTGAGCAGTGTATCCAAAGATGCATAACAGATCTTCAACCCTGTTAAATTTAACATCTTTTTAGACAGTATTTTTTGGTAATAGTTATTTTTATAATATGTATTATTTTTCAGCGGAGAACGGCTGTATCGAGAGCTTTGAGAACACTGCGTTGTTTAGCAGGGAGTACCAGGCATCTCAAGATTGCATGTGTGACACCGAGCACATGTTTGACTGTCCCAACTTAGTCAACACCATTGGAGACGACCTTGACACCTTTAATGATCTGGAATTCAGCCGCTTTCTACAGAGCTCTTTACAGGTAAAATCAAGTGATTAGGAAAATTATGCTGACACATATAATAATTTTTTGTCACCGATTTAGTGTCCATTGAATACAGAGACGCCCTCGTGGCGCAGGTGTATAGGTGCCAGCCTGCTAAGCGAGAGGTCCCGGGTTCGATTCCCGGGCGAGCCAAGTTGACTCTGTCTGGAAAATTTTAAAAAATATAGAATGATGGGAAAAATGTGCTAATGGCCTGAGATGCCGCAGCCAATAATATTAAAAAAAAAAAAAAAAAAAAATTGAATACAGCGCTACTTGGTATTACAGTCGTTATATAAAGACAGTGTAGCCATGCGTTCGTGGCCGCCATGCCTCATCATTTTTTGTACAGAGCCTGATGGGGGAAACAGGGCAATCGAAACATTTCTGTCTTAACCGATGGATCAGTGAGAAAAAATGGCCCGGGGTCACAAGTAATAATGATGAAGAAATGGCTCATCTGATATTTCGTTGTCGGAGTGTCTTTTTAAATTAGAAAATGTAAATTAAAACCTCGTTTTCGATTTCCGATAAATTTCAAGTCGACTGTAGTGGTTCGAGGGGGACCTCGTATGCAGACTCTGCAGCGAGGGGGAGGAATCAGCCCAGAACATCTTGTGCGAGTGTAAAACTCTGGACCACAAAAGACAACTGATCTACGGACAGCTTAGACCCGAGACATAGTAATATAAAACTTCATTCTACCAATTGCTGTGCAGACTAGTTCAAGGCAGTGTTTTTGGAATGGGTAGAGTAGAAAAGACAAAGGGCATGCACAATAAGCCAAAGGCTGCGGTGCTTTCGGGGGGGGCAAAAACGCGGACGAGCCCTAAAGGAGAAAAAAAAGTCAATTGTCATATTATTAGATTACCTGAAAAGTAATAAGTAAAAATAGTCTTGACTGAATTCTTACACATTTCATGGAGACATATATGCAATTGTGAATATTTGGTAAATGCTTACTTTCTTGCCATATACTTGATTTTCCTAAAACCTTACATACTTACGAAATTCAGTGCGCAGATCAAGAAAATGTCTATTTTGCGAAGTAACGTTATTTCTTGGTCAAATTTTAGGGTCATTTTGCGCAGTTTTTACGTATTTTGCCGGCAATTCTCTTAACAGTTAACAATATATATATATATATATATATATATATATATATATATATATATATATATATATATATATATATATATACCGCCTGTCATACACCCATGTGTTTTCCATCCGATATTTATTAAATTTCCGCTTTTTATCCAGAATAAATGCAGCTAAATGAATCAAAATGCAATTACGTCACAAATGTCAATGAGGAATTGGCATATTTTTTATTATCCTCTTATTCAATTCCCCAAATTGTATAAAATCAATTGCCATATAAAATTTAAATTTTTAACTAATAGTTTTCCTGTAAAAAAATATAGAAAATCAAAATAATTGTCTCCGCGCCAAAACGCAGCCGCAAACAAAGAAGGCCTACTGTGACGTCAGGATCCGGAATCGGCCAAACGAGTCTCGCTTACTCACACAGAGATCCTCATATCATTAGTGTTTATGCAACTTACGTGTGCCGGATAGTTATTGTTATCAACTTATATTATTGTTAATATCTATATACTGGTATTAATTACTTAAAAAACTGTACAGTCTTATAGTATAGCTACAGAAGTTGGATCTGTCCAAGAACAATATTATAATTTACCAAAAATTTATGTACTAGCAATGTTTGCGTTTTTAGGAATTTCATGTGTGCTGAGCTAAAAGGAGTGAAATCTGGAGGTATGTGCCTGATATGAACCTTATTTTATCCTGTAAATATCTTTGTTGGATATTATGTAGTAATTTCTTATAAAATATAATGTAAATAAAAGCATAACCTCAAAATGTTCTCCATTCAAATAATCTACAATAAGAATATACACCATTTCTTCCTGATTTTCTCATCCTGAGGTACATTAAAGAATAATTTGTTCGGGGTAGTTATTGTTGTGGAAGTACATTTGGGCACTAAACAGCACTTATAATATTTATGTCCAGGCACTGTTATGTCTTTCGCATTCTCGTAAGTATTGGAATTCTGAATTTGCTGAAGTCATCACACAGTCACGCACTAAACTAGATTAAACACAACTTACAATCTTTGAACCTATAATATACACTAAACACCAAAACTGCTTAAAATTATGATAAAACTGCTCAGAATTCAATGCAAACACAACGGTATCACACAGATGTACCGGATCGTGACGTCACAAACCTCTTCACCAATCAGATCGCGAATTAACAACTGTTGCACATCACTTTACTTTAAAAAAATATTTAATTGACAACTTAAACTAACATAGTAACAGCTATAATACTTATAATAGAATGAATGAATTAATTTAAATTACATCTTATTTATACTAAAACTAAGCCTGGGAAAGTGACGACGGTTGCTGTTCCCATGGCTCTATTCACGGAATGCAACGTGCTACTCTGCTGATTCCACGGTTGCTGCTGAATAGTCAGATTGCACTATGCAAGGAACGTGCTTATCTGCATGTTGACTATGCTGTAATATGATATGTTGTCCGTGTTAGCTGTAACGGACATTCGTGAGAAATGATGGTGTGCATTATGATACTTGTTATCTCGCGTTTTCGCCCACCCTGTCTTTTTGAATTATATTCAACATTTCAATAATTAATTACTAATTAGTGGTTAACTTTAAGGGGGGTTTACTTGTAGACATATATTTATAAAGTATTTTGCTGTACTTTAAATACGTTTTTCATCAAAAGTAAATTATATGCAACTTCCTCATTCAACCGACATAACAAAAGCAACAGATCGCTGCTTAATGCACCTTGTTCAGCTAACATGACATGCCATATAGCATAGCTGAAGAAGGGTGATCATCAGGTGTCCCTTCTTTCGCCATAAATGAAAAATAAGGAAAGACGACAGGTAGCTGCCTAATGCTCCTTCTTCAGGTAAAAGAAATGCCCGAAAGGTGCGTTTAAAATCGCCGAAAAAATAACCTCAAGATTTAATAAAGAATTAACTCACAAAATAGACCGACTCCGCAAATTTCCTTGCGATTTTCGTAATCTGCGCACTGAATTACGTAAGTATGCAAAATTTTAGGAAAATCAAGCATATGGCAAGGAAGTAAACTTTTACCTAATATTTTACAGAATGTTGACGACGACATTGTTTGAAGTTGTGTTGTGACAGTTTTTGTGTCTAGAATTGTTCATCAGTGCTTTATATTTAGAACAGTTCATTTGATTGATTACCTACTCAAAATCGAAAAACTATTTAATTATAGGAAGTATAAAGAAGCCAAGTTCATTTGTATAGACAAGGAACGTCAGATAATATTATTACAAGGGCGGGTCAATAAGTCCGTGACTTTTTGAATTTCCCGCCTCCTCATAGGAAGGGCAACACTGCTTCTGTGAAAAAGCATATGTCAGTTGACTCCTGTAAAATTTTGAACAAGCTGCGTCATTTAGTTTGTGTTAGATAGCCATTAAAAGCAGACAACATCTTGAGTTATAACGAAAATGGAAAAAAGTGAATTTCGTGTGCTCATCAAACAATTTTTTTGGAAAAAACACCACTCAAACCAAGACTAACCTTGATAAATACTATGGGGATTCTGCACCATCAATTTCCATTGTAAAAAAGTGGTTTACTTTATTTCGTTGCGGTAGTACAAGCACAAATGACGCCGGACGTTCTGGACGCCCAGTTGAGGTCGCTACACCCGAAACAATTGAAAAAATCACGCTATGGTGTTGACCGATCGAAAATTGAAAATGCAGGAGATTGTGCATAGGCATATCACAGACTCAGTGGTTTTGATTTTGTATGATCACTTGGATATGAGAAAGCTCTCCGCAAGATGGGTGCCGCGTTTGCTCACAATCGACCACAAACTCAATCGTGTGACAACTTCGAAGGAATGTTTGGCGTTATTCAACCGCACAGGGACGAGTTTTCGCGCCGTTTCGTGACCGTGAACGAAACATGGATCACCTCAATACACCAGAGATCAAGCAGCAGTCAAAACAGTGGGTTTCTCCGTGCGAATCGGCGCCGAAGAAGGCCAAGGTGGGGTTGTCGACCAATAAAGTCATGGCGACCCTTTTTTTGGGATGCACGTGGTCTAATCCACATTGGTTACCTTCAAAAGGGAAGAACAATCATTGGCGCATATTATACCAACTTATTGGACCGATTCAATGACGATGTAAAGAGAAAACGACCGTATTTGGCCAAGAAAAAAGTTCTTTTTCACCAAGACAAGGTGCACACATGTGTAGTCTCCATAGCGAAATTGCATAAATTGGGCTACGAATTGCTCTCTTATCCGCCACATTCTCCGAATTTAGGCCCGAGTGACTATTTCTTGTTTTCAAACTTAAAGAGATAGCTCGGCGGAAAGAGATTTCACTCCAATTATGAAATCATCTTACAAACAAATACCTATTTTGAGGACCTCGACAAATCTTATTTTTTGGAAGGGATAAAAAATTCGAGAAACGTTGGATGAGGTGTATAGAGCTCAAAGGAGACTATGTTGAGAAATTAAAAATTAAAAACCTGTGTTTCATTAAAAAACTCACGGACTTATTGATCCGCCCTCGTATTACATATTCCTGACGGAATAATTATCACTACTCATTACGAGTGTGAGACATACCTACTTGGGTTTTCTAAGCCATGAATTTTCAACTATTCACTAGCGAATGTTACTTTCATCCATCACACAGTGAGAAGAAGAGCAACTTTTTTTGTGTTTAGATACAGCTAGAATGCACTATTTGCCTCTACAGCTATTTTCCAACGTTTCTAAGAAATCATCTTAGACGCCCTCGTGGCACAGGTTGCTAGGTGCCAGCCTGCTAAGCGAGAGGTCCCGGGTTCGATTCCAGGGCGAGCCAAGTTGACTTTGTCTGGAAAATTTGTAAAAATATTGAATGATGGGAAATGAATGTGCTAATGGCCTGAGATGCCGCAGCCAATAATATTAAAAAAAAAAGAAATCATCTTCGAAACCTTGGAAAATATCCGGAGAGGCAGATAGTACCGTATAGATCTATCTTAACCACAAGGATAGATTCTCTTCTCACTGTGTCACGTACGAAAGTAGCATTTGGTAGTGACTATTTGAAAATTCATGACTCAAAAAACCTATGTATGTCTCACACTTGTAACTAGTAGTAGTAAATATTACGTCACGAGTATGTAATAATAATATTATTTGACTTTCCTTGTCCAAGCAAATGAACTTGGCTTCTTCATACTTCATATAACTGAATAGGTTTTCAATTTTCAGCAGGTACCTAATCAATCAAATGAACTCATCTAAATATGGAGCACTGCACAAAGATTCTAAGCTCAAAAAGTATCACAACACAACTTCAAACAATGTTATTGTCAAGGTTCTGTGAAATATTTACAATTGCTTACATTTCTCCACGCAATTTGCAAGAATTCTCCCAGGATACCTTTTACTTATTACTTTTCAGGTGATCTTAACTCTCAAACTAATATGACAATTGACATTACAGTCGACGTCTATCTTTCCCAACACACTAAAATCTAAGATGTTATGTAAATGTTTTTCATTGTAGCTGCCATGTTTCTTAGCTCGTTCATTTAAATGTTTTAAATCACTTACCCCTTCTTGAGTCCCTGCGCCTCGGTTCCCACCTATCACTAAACAAATAAAACAAAACAGTTTTTTTTGGGACACCCACATAACCACTTAAATCTGTCGTACACACTACTATTAAAGTTTCTTGAAAAACTTCGCGATTTTGCTACGTCCGTTTTGGAAATAATCAAATCGGCGTTCCTAATCGTTTAATTTCCGTTCGGATCTCCTACGTTATGTCTTTATTATAAAAGTCCACCAAATTCATTTTGAAACGTGTCACAATCAAAAACTGTGAAAACAAACTTCTCAGCAAAGAAAATAAACACTAACACCAGTAACACTTTAACGACATCAGCGCCGTGTTCGGTCTATGATCGTGGCAAGCCCGATGACAAGAGAGGGCTGGATAACTATGTGCCCACGCCTTTGAATATATATTCAAAGGCAAAGGCCCAAGCATGCGTAATGCGACTACGGTGTCCTGATGCAAAGTCAAAGTCCACCGTAGACTAGAGTACGATGGCGCGATGCTTCGCCCTCACATGACATCTCACGCAGTTGTTTAACACTCTTTTAACGAAATTGAAAAGGCACAACCAATTTTGTTTTTGCCTTTGTTCCATAACTTTTTTCTCAAATTCAGTAAAGAATACTGTACATAATTTTAAGATAGTCTCATAATGCTAAATATGCGTTATCAGAGATCTCTCTAAACTATGGCCTACCTACGTTCATTTTTCAACAAGGTCATAATCTGTTGATGGACCTTGCCTTCAAATTAGTGTCTTCTCAACATATCAAGGAATATTGGAATACTTGTCTTTTCAAAATCAGTTAACTTTAATGCATCAACTTTTGGACCTTCTTTCAAGATCGCTGATGCTTCTGCAGGGTTTTCTAGGACATGCCTTGGCATTTACATCTTTGCTACTCACTCGATTTCTCGTTTTAATCTATCAAGTCTTATCAGGAATGGTACTGGTACACTTATATACAGTTTCCTTAGCAAGCACCTTTATTTAACAATTAAAACGCATGTAACAATGTTCACATCGCCATGACCAACGTTAAAGAAAAAAAAAGATTTACTAATAGATTACATTGGTTTCAGATGAATCCTGGTTTTGAGCACAAGAATCTGGTTGCTAAAAAATTTCACCAGAGCAAAAAGGTACGATCTATATAATTTCTACTTTGTTAATCGCTTCATATGATTTTTGGGAAAGTAAGGATTGTAGCCGTTCACTAAGTAAAGAATAGAACCTGTGATGAGCCAGTGCTCATCACAGGTTCTAATCTTGTACTTATATGTATAAGTAAACTTTAGAGAACCGAATTCACCACAAGACATTTTTAGAGACCTGACGATCGTTTCGCTAACACGGTTAGCGATGATGACGTTAGCTTTATTAGAGAAACGATCGCCAGGTCAGATGAAGTGTTGTGCTGCATTGGGTTCTCCAGAGTGGACTTAATCGGTAAATGATCTTCTATTTATATTAGTATGTCTCCTAAGCGCCTTTCGAAAGTACAGAAAGTGAATCCTTGTCAAAAGATGTTGGGCTATTTTACATACAAGTTGTCTATAAATCAACGAACATGAAATGCATCACAATGTAAGGGAATCTTAGAGCTAATAGAAAGCGAGGGCACAAATTTCAATTTTTGTTTGTTTTAAAGATTAACACTTTCTTGTAAAAATTATATTGACACCAGTGCAAATTAAAACTATTATCTGAACATAAGGCAAAACATGCCGCTAAAATATTGTCTGGTCATAGTTAATATAGTAAGAAAACGGGATGCATTTCTCTCTCACTAGGACAATGCTCAATTTAATTTCTGGTTTTGCTTATAGAAAGTCGTGGTGTACAATAGCTGAAAAGATTGTATAGGTACTGTGATAACAAAATATATTCGGGCTGCTACTCCAAGTGTGTTTCCTACCGCCACGACATGTATCATGTCCCACAGGTCTTGGGAATTAAATTCAACTTTTAAAAACTTAGATATATTATCTCTCTTTGACCAAAATTATCTGTGCAGAACACGTAGTTCTAGCCACAATGTATCCATTGGTTTATTATTTATCCCCATTCCAAGCGACTACCTGATTGTGATCAGTAATCCCCTTTGCCCTAAGAATTTTTCTATTATCGGTTTAATGGAATAAATTCATTATATCAATGACTATGCATATTTATAAAAAATTCCGAAACACATCAATTGTAGATAAAAAAACACATTCTGCAATGTAAAAGCTTCACCCTTACATGAAACTCCCTTCGAGTGACAGTTGCGATCTCCACATTTTTAAACAGGAAATAAGGGCTTGCGATACCTCATTTCAAATATCTCTATTCTATATTCAAAAATGCCACTGTTTCAAAATTTATTGCAAAAATTAATAGTAGAAATAAGAAATTCTTCTGATTGACGAACTTCGCTACAACTCACTAAAAAAATAATAACTAATGCTTTTCATTCTTAAAAATGAGAAAGCTAGCAAAAACAATTTCAGTGTGCTTTATGGACTGTAATAAATAAACAGAAGACGTAAAAACGTATCAAGATTCTTTAAAGTTGGCGATATTAATTTTGTTTAAAACGCTTCAGAAACCTGCTGTGTGATTGTAATCGCTTGACAGTAGTTGTCAGTTGTTAACTGCAATTAAGAAACATGGTTTATTTACCATAAATGCATAAAATAACCATTCTACAGATGATTGATTACGGAGATAAAATACTATCACAGAAGAAATATTTCCCGATTTGCCGGTTAAATCCCAAGGGACAATTAGCAAAATTGAAAAGCATTTTCGCGAGTTTGGACATATAAGGCAGATAGAGAAAAAAACCTTCTAATGCACTGAGTAATGATACCAAATTGGATGTAATACTTGAGTTTGAGGGAAACTTACATACTTAGAGATTGGATATTAGCCATTTATCGTTTATTCAAATATTAAAATAAGATGCAACCCTATAAATTGATACAAACTCAGGAGCTTATGGAAGACGTTTTTGATGGAAGAACGCATTTTTGCGAACAAATAATGAAAATGTTAGACAACAATTTTATCCAACTAGAACATGTTTTGTTTTCTGGTGAGTGCAGTTTTACACTTCAAGGCCATGTTAATCGTCAAAATTGTCGCTACTGGTCTTAAGAAAATCTACACTGGATAACTGAAGAACATACACAATAGCCTGAAAAGGTTATTGTATGGACAGGAATAATTGGAAACCATGTCATTGGCTCCCTTTTAATCGATGGAAATCTAAGTGAAGATAGCTGTTTAGTACTGTTCCAAAGTAATGTTACGCCAACTTTGGCAAACTTATATCTTGATCAACCAAACCTATAAGTTCCAACGAATGTGATATGGTTTCAGCAGTATGAGCACCAGTACATTACCAAATCAATGTCTGGCATTACCTCGACTTAATATTTCCACATCGGTGGATAGCGACCCGAGCACCGTTAGCATGGCCATCAAGATCATCCGATGTTAAGTTATTAGACTTCTTTTGGGGATATTTTAAAAGTATGGTATACAAAAACACGATCACAGATCAACGTAGCTTGCTTTTTTCCAGAAAAAAAATCCGATTTGCCGTCTATATTCCAAGCCATTTCGCGGAGCTTGGACATGTAAACAGATACAAAAAACCTTCTAATGCACTGAGTAATGATACCAAATTGAATGTAATGTTTAAGTTTGAGGAAAGTTGTATTCTTCGAGTCGACAAGTAGCCAAAACATTGAATGTTAGCCATTCATCGATTATTAGGATATCTAAGGAATATGAAATATATCCTTATAGTGTCGTATAAACTCAGAAGCTTAAGGAAGACGGTTTTAATAGAATGACGGCTTTTTTGAACGAATGATGGAAATGTTAGATAACAATGTTATCCAAATAGACCCTGTTTGGTTTTGTGTGGGGTGCACTTCACGGCCAGGCTATTCGTCAAAATTGTCGCCACTGGTCTATAGAAAATCCCCACTGGATGAGTGAAGAACATACGCAATACCATGACATTGGTCTCCTTTTCATTGTTTGATGCCATTTGAGTGAAGATAATTATTAAGTACTGCTCCAAAATAATGTTACCCCAACTTTGGCAAACTTATATCCTGATCTAGCAAACCCACAAGTTCGAACGAATGTAATATTGTTCCAACAAGATGGAGCACCAACACATTACTAAATCAATGTCCGGTAGTACCTCGACTTGATATTTGCAAATCGGTGGATAGGAAAGTGGGATTCGTTAGAATATCCAGCATCCCCATCTTACGCTATGAGACTTCTTCTTATGGAAATACGTGAAAAGTATGGTATACAAAACTAAACCACGCGATTTAACTGATTTGATAAGAAGAGTAACGATCACGATTAGGTCGGTCACGCTTCAGATGTTGATTAACGTTAGAAGACATTTTAGTTTGCGATCAGGATGTTGCCAAGACGTTGAAGGTATGCATTTTAAATGTCTTATACATTAAAATTGATGTATTTTTTTTCGTTATTAAAAATGCAACGCGATTACTTATTACCGAAATGTGTTACACCTTGTTCTTTTGTTTTGCTGGTAATTTTTGCAATGAATTTTAAAACCACACCATTTTTGAAAAGAGAATAAAGATATCTCTCAAATAAGATACAACAAGCCCTGACCTCTTACTTAAAAAATTGGGTATTGCAACTGTTACGCAAAGGGGATTGAATGCAGGGGTGCAGTTTTTGCGTTGTAGGATGTCATTTTTTAATCTAAAATTGAGATGTTTTGGAATTTCTTTATAAAGATGCGCAATCATTAACATATTAAATTTATTCCAGTTGGCTGTTCCACACTGTTACGAAACAACGGCTGGTATCCAAAGATCTAAAAAACAGGTTCAGGAATGTATTTATAGTAGGGTACCCTATTAACCCTATATCGCTAACTCCTGATAAACTATGTTCGCCTCTGCGTTGTATCCGCGAATCTGCATTTTTATCTCGGAGCCAGTGATCTCCAATAGGAAACTTTAAATAGTTTCTTTTTAAAATGATCCCGACTTGTATGGCCACCGCTAACTCCTCCGTTTGTGAAAACATATGTTGTAACACCAATCGGTAGTTTAACTAAATCATTACTAGTGACTAGGATCATTTCCACTTAGATGGTTTCATAAACAAACAGAACCCTCTCATCTGGCGAACAGAAAACACTCCAGGAATCCATGAAATTCGCAACATGTCACTGTGTGGTATTGGGGAGGTGGAGTAATCGGGACTTACTTTTTCCAAGATGAGGATGAAAATCACGTAACAGTGAGTGGAGAACGTTGCCGCACCATGCTTGTGAATATTTTGTGTCCTTATTTGAGTGGTGTTGATACTGAAGACGTATGGTTCCAGCAGGATGACCTGCCACACAGCCCATGAGACGGTTGCCTTACGCACGAGAAATTTTCAGGCTGAGTCCCCTAGCGCAACTGTCACCAGAACTGGACGGCGAGGTCATATCATCTGACTTTATGCGACTTCTTTCTTTGGGGGCATCTAAAATCATAGGTTTATGAAAACAATTATCGAACCATACCAGAACTAAAAAATGAAATACGGCATGTCATTGACTAAATGGAGGATCAAATCTGCGTAAAAGTCATCACGAATTTCATTGATAGTGTGACTACATGTAGAGAAACCCATGGTATATATCCTTTCTTGAAAATAGGATCAGTTTTTTTACTTTATGAAATCCGGCGTTTATGTTGGGGTATTGTGACTCGACGCCACAGAACATGGACTGCTCTGTGCTCGACTCTAACACTAATGTCCCTACGTAATTGGTAAGATAATATAAGTTCACTTATATTCGAATAAAATCAATCAGCAAATGTGTAAATTATATAAAGATTATTTTAAAGCTATATCAGTCAAATAATATATACCTGCAACAAATTTGATTAAAAAACCAACAATATCTTCAATTTACAGTTAGGCGACTCTAATAAAACATACTAACATTGTTTATGTTAATTGAGCTGCACGGATATGATGTTTAAAGATCTTCATTTGATGTACACTTTCTATATCTATTAGAAATAAAACGTCATTGAATGGACATTCACTGTACATCCACAACGAGCACCATTTTGGGTGTTCACAAATGGTCACTCGATGATTTTAGACTTCTATAATCAACGTTACTTACATCGTTTTATTCAGCGCAGTTTTGCCGCAGTCAAATAACGGACTTGCTTAATCGGAAAACATTTCAATCATAGCTGCTGTCAATTTTGACCAGACCAGAACAGGCCGGAAGTAATGCAGTCGTTATTTTGTAGTTTAAAAAATATGTTTTAGCTGTTTTCTCTGCAATGCGTTAATGAGGAATGATCGCAGTATGCAAACTTAAGATTTTACATAGAGAAAACACAACACGGCTTATCCAATAGTTGCAATGTATCAACAGCAAAAAATATGTATCGACAGATTATGTTTGCTTTTGTTTGATAATTGTTTTCTATAATGATAAGTGGGTTATAATAAAGGTTTTCTGTATATTTATTAAATTCAAAAAAGCTTTAAGATTCTGATTTTGTAAAATTATTTCTAACTATACATTTGTCGTTATAAGGTGAACCTATACAGGTTTAAATAAAGCTACGTAGGCTATAGGTCGGCTTTAACATGTACTTTATAGACCTTAAGCTTTACAGATACTTGTTTAGTTGTTTTCTCTTACATTTTGTTACAAAATTATCCATAACGGCATTTTCAGACAGTTCTATGAAGATATAAAATATTTTTAATTTATTCTCCCTGAGTAAACTTTCGCGTCGTGATTGTTTGCAGTTAAATATATAATTTCTGAGAAGCTAAAATGCAACCAATTACCCCGAAAAATAGTTGTAAAGTAGAAAGTTTCAAGAAAACATCGTAAAGCCAGAAAAAAACCCTTGTACTTGCACTGTCATGTATAGTATAAGCCAGGGGTTCCCAAACTTTTCAGTTCGCGGCGCACTTACAAATTTAATATTTTGTCTCGACGCCCCATAGTCGTTAGTACTCGAAAGAATGTACAAGGATACTAGATAGGTAAGCACAAAAATTAAAACATCCGCAATATGAAGCTGAGTTTTTATATTTTCATTGACACGCAGGAAACATTTATAATTTAAGAAAAATAGGATATAAAATATAATGACAACTTAATCAATGTGACGTGTGATCTTGGTGATCTCCACACATTTTTTCAAAGCACGGCATAAGGTTTGACTGCTACTCTCATTTCTTGCTCCACATTTATCTTTGACCGATATTTGCTTTTTATTACAGCTAGAGCTGAAAATCCGGCCTCACATAAATAAGATGTTGCAAAGGAACGAGAAATATTAATGCTTTTGAACTTAAAGATTCATTTTGGACCTATATCCAAAACTCCACCAAACCAGAACACGTGAATCTTGTTATTAGGCTGCTGTCGCAAGACAGTTCAATGAGACTCTCTTCTTCTTGCAAAAGGAATTCTGGTGGGGCTTGGGCTTGGGCATGGAAAGGATCTTGGATCCACGCATATTTTTCGACATCATCTTCGGCAAAATATTTCGAAAACCATTCTGTGAGTTTCGAAAGATGTTCCGTGAACAAAGACATTAAGTTTTGTGAGACAACAAGCTCATTAGAAACCGCGTATTTATGCAATTGCGGAAAACAATCTTGTCCGCCATTTTCATAATTTTTTTTGTCCACAACTGTAATTTTTTTCTAAACGCCGCAATCTTCTTTAATAACTTCAAAATGTGTATGTTATTGCCTTGTAGAGATATATTCAAATTATTCAGTTTGTCAAATATATCGCACAAATACGCTAGTTTTAGCAAAAAGTTTGAATCGGTAAAGTATTTGGAGTTTGCATGACCTTCTTCTTGTAAAAAAGTGTGAATTTCTCCACGTAATTCAAATGCACGCAATAAGACATTTCGACGTGAAAGTCAACGTGAACTATAGTAATCTGGCTTTTAACGGTCTAGTTTTTATGTAGTTTACTACGTCAATGACATGCTCTAATACTTGGTTCAATTCAGAGCTCATGGACTTCGACGCAAGCGCTTCCCTATGGGTGATGCAATGGGTCCGCATAGCATGCGGTGCTTTTTTACGAATAAGCGCTTGTATTCCTCCATATCTGCCAGACATTGATCGACCACCATCAGTACATACACCGATAACCTTTTTCCAATCTAAATCATTTTCTGTTATGAACTTGTCAAGAATTTCAAACAAATCTTGAGCCTTTCCGCTTTCCGTAATGCTTTTACAGGAAAAAATGTCTTCAACGATAATATTGTCATCCACAAAGCGTACGTACCTAATAAGATGTGCGTCTTTGTTACTGTCAGTAGCCTCATCAAGTTGCAGGCCGAATTCCTTGCCTTTCACTTTTTCTAATAATTGTTGATTGAGATCGTCAGCTATGTCATGGATCCTTCGACTAATAGTGTTGTTGGATAAATGTACCTGAGAAATTAGTTTTCACGCCGATTCTCCCACCATAATATTCACCATGTTGAGAGCAGCCGGTAGAGTAAGCTCTTCTGAGATAGTGTGAGGTTTTTTGCATTTCGCCACCCTATATGCCACCTTGAATCATGCTAACAGTGGGTTGCTAGGTACTGAGGCTTGTTGTGTGAACACTCTTTTTTTTGTTTTTGTAAATTTTGCAACTTCCTATTGAAAAAATCATGTGATTTTTCAACCATAGCAGGGTGAATGGTCTCAAGATGTCGCTTCAGCTTACTTGGGAGCATACTTTCTGACAAAAGAATCTTCAAACAGAGCACACACTGTGGTCTTTCTTCATTGTTTACTTCTATTGAAGTAAAGCCAAAGTCCAAATAGCTATCATCATATTTGCGATATTTCCGCTTTTTTTGCTTCTCCGCCACTTGTAGAAGCCTGATTACTATCACTTGAACTGTCGACTTGCTTATTTAATAAAAATCTGTCCATTTTGACGAAACCACAAACAAAGCGACATAACCAAAACAAAGCAATCGACGCAATGCAACGTCTTTAGCTAGTTGGACAGTGGGCGGGTCGAAGCTGGGGAAGGAGTGGGAATCGACGATTACCGAGCGTAAGTACATATCGGCCAGTGAGCGACGCACGCAGCGCGCGCGATTTGAATTGTTTATTTTGTAGCCGCGAATACCTAAATTTCGTTTCCAGGCAATAGTAAACAAGAGCGTCTCACGACGTCCCTCTGTACTCTCTACGGCGGACCAGTGCGCCGCGGCGCATACTTTGGGAACCCCCGGTAGAATTTCTATGTTAAGTAATATTAGACAACCTAAGAATTGGTTTTTACTAAAAGTTTTCTTTTTTAGAGCACCAAGGAGAATCCATTCCTTGTGGGTGAACGTCTTCCGGTTGCCGCCAAGAAGGGCAACAACGTTCTCCTTTAAATAAAAATTTTCACCACTTCTTGACGATAGGCTTTTCTTAGCACCCAAGATGAAAACTCTTTCGTCACATCAATCTCAAGGACAGATGCTTATGGTAGACGACTTCGCAAACGAATATGGCGCAAGATTACTAAGTACATCAACTTATTGTATTACCTTTTTTATTCCTTACATCGCACCGAATGGTGTATTGTATCGCTTCTAGTTGGTTTAGTCACGCTTTCAGTGTAACATAAGTGTTTTTACCCTGAGAATATTCACCCCATACTGTTAAAGAGGAAAGGACCCTCCTCTTGAAGAAGATGGCATAATCATATTGGCCATTTAAAAAACAGCTACTACCGATTTTGACATTATTTTAAAAGCCACGAAAAGTAGCCTGCTCCAAGTTATCAACATATTGGCAAGATCTTTTAATTGGTTCTTTTGATGGCCCGGAGCAGGCTTTGACCTACTGCTTTCGTATATATTGTTTAGATGTGGTATTATTGTATCGCGTTGTAGGCCCTAATGATTCTCAATGACTATGGCTCACTCCTGAATGTATGATGAAAGTCAAGCTTATATCATTTATTCTCCAAGAGTTGGTCACGGTCGGACAGAATCGGTACGCGAAGTAAGAATACCAGCCTAATTCTTCACAATCAATAATATATACGAAAATGAAATAAGGACATGTGAAAACTTGTTACCGAATAGGTTCTAGCATGTCTCATCACTTACAAATACGTCGATTAACCTTTCATATGTATTATTCGTCGACTTGTTGATTACTCTGATGATTAAAGGAAGAGGAAAAGCTAATGTGCATGTTAAAACGTTAAAAAACAAAGACACAAATAAAATTAGTGTTTCAAGATTTATCAATGTTATAAATCTATATATACGAGTGTGTGATTGGTTAACCATGTCACTAGTGAAGCTTCTCTAATGTTAAATGTGTATATCCAACATATTTATTAAGAACAGGCCATGATTGTATAACTGGATCTGTTCCCCTTCAAGATGTCTATAAATATATTGTATTCAACTAAAGCTAATTATGTGTTTTATTTATTAAACCATGCAAACCACAATATAAATTTCCAGAGATAATCTATAGCGATAAAAAAAAATGCATTTTTATCGAATTTTTATAAAAAATTCGATATTAGAGACTTTGCAATTTTTTTTCAAATGAACCTGAATTTGGGCCTCTAGAATCCAAAACCATGGTCCGTTTGAATTTCTATATGTTTATATAAAATTAATCGATTTTGATCAACCTCGGCACCTACCTTCCTTTTATTAATAGCTTGGATGAGTTCGTTAGCCAGCCCGATTGGAGCAGTTTTTGTGTGATTATTTATAGAATTTTCGAAGAAAAATATTAAAATATTAAAATTAACTTTGATACAAAATACACTATGTGAAAACTGAAACCTGCGATGAGCACTAATAATTACACTTGGAGAACCCAAATCACCACAACACATATTTTAAAGACCTTACGATCGTTTCGTTGACCATGTCAACGTCTTCAGAGGAAGAAAATTTCTAAAATTAAACTAAAAGCTACAGTGTAGTTATATCGGGTCTAGGGAAACGAACTAGTCTGAAGTAAAATTGTCGTCGACGACGCATCGTTTGTCTACTGTGTAGTGAACCGACGACGTCGAAGACCTGCTTTAAACTTCTGGTTGACAAATTTATGCGCTTTTATCTAATGTGCTTAAAAAGAAAGGCAACGAGTTATTTAAGGAATCTGCACGTTCCTTTTGCTCTAGAAATTTACTATGTGAATATTGGAGCAAGCCGACAAGCACATCTGGCGAAACAGATTTATGGTGTCTGTTTCGCCAGATGTGCTTGTCGGCTTGCTCCAATATTCACATAGTAAATTTCTAGAGCAAAAGGAACGTGTAGATTCCTTAAACAACTCAGTACCTTTCTTTTTAAGCACATTAGATAAAAGCTCATAAATTTGTCAATCAGAAGATTAAAGCAGGTCTTCGACCTCGTTGGTTCACTACACAATAGACAAACGATGGGTCGTCGACGACAATTTTACTTCAGACAAGTTCGTTTCCCTAGATGCGATATTAATACACTGTAGCTTTTAGTTTAAATTTAGAATTTTTTTCCCCTGAAGACGTTGACATGGTCAACGAAACGATCATAAGGTCTCTGAAATATGTGTTGTGGTGATTTGAATTCTCCAAGTGTACTTATTTGATACGAAAAATGTAAGAAATTATTAATTTGATAGGCTTATCTATGTTTACGTTTTCATAATATACAGGCTGTTCCGTGAGGAAAGGTAAGTTTTATAAGGGCGTATTTTGGAAATAGAAACAAGTAAAAAATCTTGTATAAACATCGGTCCGGAAATACGTCTTTTTCGAGTTACAGGGTGACAAAAAGAATTACAAATTTTTATCACGTACGCATCTGACGAAAATTAGAAAAGTGGTTTATTCAGAAAGACATTTTCGTATATAAGTTTTATATTATAAGCTCAATGTAATATCCTAAATAATTGTCAAAATATTTAAGAAAAACGAATATTTTATAATTTTTTGTCACCCTCTAACTCGGAAACGACGTGTTTGCGGACACATGCTTATATAAGATTTTTTACTTATTTCGACTAACAGAATACGCCATTATAATATTTACCGTTCCTTACGAAACACCCTGTATAACTAGTTGATAAATTGTTTTCACAAATGTCAAATAAAGCTTCAAAGTGACGGACTTACATTGCGTTCTTATTTCAGACAGCTTGTGATATAAAAATGTATTCTTTCGTTTATACTTTTCTTTACTCCCACTGGTTTAAACTTTTGTGAAAAGGTTAAAAAACAACTTTTTGAAATTTTATTTTTTTCAATTCTAATTGAGGATAGGTAAGTATAGGTATAATTTGAATTTGATATAATTTTTAAGCAAATTTTCGTGTAAAAAATGTTTAGTCAGATTTTTTGGTGTTTTCGTACAAATAATTTTTTGTAAGATTTTTGTGAAATATTGGTAATTAATAATAAAAGTTATTGTAAGAAAAATGTTTCCGAATTTTCCTGAAAATACTTTGTTTAGCAAATTTTCGAAAAAAATACAATTGTCGTGTAACATTACTTCAGCCAATTTTTGTTAAGAAAACTGCAAATTTCGTGAAAGAAATTGTTTGAAATTTTTCATGCAAATATATATATTTTTTGATTTTTTTGTTAAAAAACTTTTTGTGAATATGTAATTATATTTTGGCAGGTGTGTAAATGAAGAGGATCGTTGGCCAGGAAACTCGGATCAGTTTTTCCGGGAATATTTTAAGTTTATTTTCGGAAAATTTCTAGGCTAATTTTATAAAATATGGTAAATTGGTTCTACTAAATACGTTATACTTAATTTGATGCACTTCATTAAAAAAGACACATTTGCCCCTAAAATATTTTTACGAATATTTATTAACATAACGCATTTGCCGCGTAGACTTTTTTTGTTATTTAGAACCTGCTTCTAGTGCTGTTATTGTGCATTATTTATTTTATTATTACGTCTGTTGTTATGATTATTATTATGGTAAGTTGATTTCATTTTCACGTTAAATATTGACTTACATCACATAGGCAATTTAAAGACGTCATCTGTCAAATTTATTTGATCTTTAAACAATTAGTAGTAAGTTATAGCAAAAATTTTATAATGACAATACAGGACACTACGGCTGATTTCGTGTTTCAAGAATATCAGCGACCCTAGCGGATAGTACTGATGTTACGTCATTCGAGAACGTGTAACACTAGCAATTGCTGGTATTTAACTGTGTATAATTAAGTTTGAGCTGTGTTTTTTACAATGAATGTTAGTGGTTGGGTGTGTGCAATCTACAATTGTTCGAATTATAACGTGCTAAATCTGTCAAAGACATTTCATCGGTTTACAAAGGATGGCGAAACGTGAATATGATTTTTTGTGTTTTCTTTTGTTACCAGCCAATTTTTTTACAATTTTTTTACGAATTTTTTTGGATATAGTATTGAAGACACAAGGTGCATTTTACATTCAATGTCACTTCCAAAAGAATTAATTTGTTGAAGCAGAAGACAAATTCAGAATCACTTTTATGCCAATATGTACAGTTCGCAGAAGATAATTTATTGTGTAATATTTACCATCATGTACCTATTTATAGATAAACTTCGTAAACGGATGGTTGAAGGGCTTCAATCATAACTTGTCTTCCAGTGCATCAATAGGAAGGAGTATGAAAAAGTTTTGCATTAATAATAAATGAGTATGGCATAAATTGTCACGTTTTTTACGTTTAAAATTATTTTACTTGGTAGAGGCTTTTAATTATCTTCCAAATACAAGTTTTTAAAGAAACAAGTAGAAATAGCAGATTCAACCCTATACTAGATTTATTCACGGATTTCACATTTCATCTGCACAATTTCTTAATTATGTACTAAGTATATCAGTTACTTATTTTAAAATATTAGATTAATAAGACAGTTTTCATATAGAGATATAGCAAATTGAGTACTGTGCTACCATTTATACCTAGAAGAATTATTTATAGGTAAGTACAGATTGTAACTTAATATCCTCAGAAACAGCTTTCAGTATATTCCTATACGTACCCTTGAAATAGTAGTTTAACGGCGGTTTCAAGGTAGTACATTAAATTATGATGAAATAAGATTATGGGTAAGAGAAATTTGCATAATTATTCATGCTGAATTCATTTAGGTTTCAAGTTGATTGTTGATACAAATTCACTGTTTTGCCATGTACAAGTTTTTATATTCATCTATAATAAACCAATTGTCTAAATTAAGAACATGCAGGTAAATATACAATTCAAATTACCCGCTCAGTTGTCAGTACTTCACGCGAGGTGGCGCTAGTGTACTTGTCACCAATATCACTAATGCTAAAGCGTAGGAGTGTCCCGTATTGTCATTATATAGTATTTGGTTATAGTTATCATGAGTGCGTATAAATAAATTCACTTTTCTCCTGCTTGACGATGTGGTAAAAAGCGAAAGCAGTTACAGAAAAGAAAACAAGCATTTGTAAAGCCAGAAAAGTCCTCTCTTCAGTTGTATTCAGAATGCAATGGTTCCACCAAGTAAGGGGAACAACAATTAATTGTTTAATTAATTATGACTAAATTGGATGTTTTTAGTGAGTTTTCGTAGAAAAAAATAATTAATGGGGAGATACTGACTTGAATTTTGAAAAAATTCTTCAAATGAGCGCAAACTAGGACACCTAGAACCCATATCCGGGGTCAGTTTCAATTTACACACACACACACACACACACACACACACACACACACACACACACACACACATATATATATATATATATATATATATATATATATATATATATATATATATATATATATATGTATTACACCGATAAATCAAAAATAATTGACTAATTTTGATGAAATCTGGCAGGCACCTTTCTTTTGTAAGTGGCTTGGATAAGTTCGTTAGCCAGGAAAATCGGACCAGGTTTTCCGGGAAAATTTTGGGTTTTCTTTCGGAAAAAAATTTGTATCTCTGAAAATATGAAAGCTATGGTAACCAAATCTAATAACGTTGTAAAAAGTAGACTATATGCCAAAATTTTGTTTGAAAAATTCTAGGTTCAAAGAAAAAACTTATAAGCATTTAATGAAAAAATGTTTGACACCAGATAATTTCTATGAAAATTCACTACAATAACGCATTTGCTGCGTCCAGGCTTTTTTAAAAGCCAGCAAGTTATTTCAATGATTTAATGCTTTGAACTTGAAAACTTATGTATACAAAGAGATATAGTCAGACGCTCCAACGAGAACGAAAATATAATTAAAAACTGTATAAGTTGAGGGTGGTAGGCGAGAAGTGTTAATAAAACTTCCTAACTACATTAATAAATGTGCAAACATTAAATGGCGCCACAGACCCACGTGCTGAGTGGGTAAGAAACATTCTGTTGATTTCTATTTATACTTTTATTATTACACGACCTACATGACTACGTAACAGCTTAAGTGTGAAACTGTTAAATTTCAAATCAGCTTTTGCAAAATACTTATTCGTAAATATACGAGGTCCATACCAGAACCAAAATCGCGTCCCGTTTGTTTGTGTCTCAAGAAGTAGGCCAGGTAAATGCTTAAAACACAACAAATACAGTTTAAGGTTTACATCTTTGCGCTAGTGCACAAGTGTCGCTGCTGTTGTAAAATTGCCATAGTTATAAAAGTATTTTAAGAGTGTTTTTGAGTGTGTATTCGTAAACAGTTACCTGCGGAAATATAATTTCTTGTCTGATAATAAATATGGTTTTTGTGAAAAAAAAATCAACTCAGGATGCTGTAAATGATCTAACCTCCAGCATATATGATAGTCTTGACAAAGGCAATCATCCGTCATTATGCGTTTTTATATATTTAAAAAAAGCTTTTGACACTGCCAGCCATGTGAAACTGATGGAGGTTCTGGAAAGTATTGGCGTAAGAGGTAAACAACATAAGTTGTTTAAGAGCTATATGACAGATTTCAAGTAGTCAAGATAAAAGAGACAGTGAGTAGCCCTCAAAGAGTGGAGTTCGGTGTCCCTCAGGGAACAATTTTTGGTCCCTTGCTTTTTAATATATATATATATATATATATATATATATATATATATATATATATATATATATATATATATATATATATATATATATATATATATGTATATATATATATATATATATATATATATATATATATATATATATATATATATATATATATATATATATATATATATATATATATTAATGACCTTTTTAAATTGCGCTGTATGGGCAAAGTTGTAGGGTACGCGGATGATACTGCTATTTTCTATACAGCCGACAGTTGGTATTCCCTAAAAAAACTAGTTGAGAGGGATCTTGCGGTGATTATGGCATGGTTTTCTGATAGATGGTTGACCGTGAATTTGTGTGTGTGTGTGTGAATTGTTCATTACTGTATGTTTATTTCTATTTTTCTGTATGGAGGAAAACCTTCTCAATAAATGTGTATTATTATTATTATTATTATTATTATTATTATTATTATTGCATTTTGAGGGATGACATGGCTGCGAATGGTTGACATTCGCACATTTTTCCGAGAGTTACAGCTTTCTTTTGCATTATGTAGATTTGTTCCTGATTAATATGTGAGTAAGCCAATATCTAGGGTAGACTGGGGGAATGCCGGCCCCTTAAGGAAAGTCTTTAAATATCTCGGAGATTTTATGATTTAAGAGAAACTGGTTGGTTTAAATAAAAAATAAAACTCTAAGGAACATAATACATGTTTATTAGAACCGAACGAAACAGTTTTAAAAGAATACAAAATGTTTAAACAAATATATGAGTGACTGGTATTACCCCGAAGCTTGGGGTATTATCAGCCGGGGACCGCAATTACCCACAATTTTGTTTATACGCAGAAATCGCAAATAGGCCTTCTTTCCTCCATTGGTACATTAACTGTGAGCCCATTCACAACAGCGCACACATCTTAGCCAGAGTTCCCGGTTTTTCCCAAACTCTTCACAAATAATGCAAATGTCCTCAGTAACTTCGGAGTCTGATTTCTCTTCGTCCTCATCACACTTATGGTAAGTCACTTTTGTGTTATTTCTGAGCTTTTCTTTTTGCTGTACAGTATTTATGTTTTTTTTTTCTCCAAAACGCTGGGGTCATTAAGGTCACCGAAAACTTTTTTTAAATCTATTTACTTTGACTGCTCTATCTTCTGCAGCTTTTTCTGTTTTGCAGTTTCGTTTTCTTCTAGCATGTCTTTCATGGGAGTAGACGTAAATATTTGAGAGTGTTGCTTTTTTCCACCTTTTTTTCCGTTTTGGTTATTAATTCCAGAACATCCAGGAACTGGTATTATTTCTCCAAATGATAGGTTCTGTCTTATTTCATGTTCGTTTGTGTCAACCTTCATTCTTTGTTCTCATAAATCTTTTTCCATTTCATCTTTTCTGTTCTCTGCTATTTGTTAATTTCTGGGAATCGGCTCGTTTAAGTTTGTAGGTCGTAAGTTTTCAGCAGGAGCAAAATCTTCTGCGCTGAAAACATAAGGGCTGACAGGCAATATTCCAGTTACCTCAAAACCTTTAGTGGCTTGCAACTCTGCCGAAAGCTTTTTTGAACAGCTAAGCGAGGATATTGGGCCTATTTTTTTCTCCTGGGTGATTTCTCATAAACTTATCACATTCTGAATTATAAGCTGACTTCAAACGACCATAAAAAGTAACATCGAGTGGTTGAACTCGGTGCGATGTATGTGGTGGAATCGTCAGAATAATAACTCCTCTTTCTTTGCAAAAATTGTAGACATTTAACGAGCAATGACTGGAGTGGTTATCTATTAATAGCGAAACTGGATCTTCCTTTGAAATTTTAACACAATCCACAAAGTGCTTTAACCATTCAATGAATCAATTTTTGGTTATCAATCCGTTATCTGAGCAGCGATAAATAGCCCCTGGATGTCCTTTATTCTTCAAGTGATCAGCCATTCTTATCCTGCCATAAATGAACATTGGAGGAACGTAAATTCCACACGCGCCAGATGAACACATAACAGTAGCGGTTTTTCCCTTCTCCCAATTAGTTAAAAAACCCACTCTTTTTTGACCCTTTTTAGCGTAGATTCTGCTTGGACGTTGTACCGTCGTAATGCCGGTTTCATCAGCGTTAAATATTCTTGCTGGAGAAAATTTATATTTGTCCATTAAAGTGTTAAGGTTTGCAAAAAAAGTTCTAATTTCTTCTTTGTTGAAAGCAGTCACACGACTTACGCTGGTTGATTACGGTTTCCTTAGTGTCATTTTTGGATAGCGTCGTAAAAATCCCTCTAACCAATCACGACCAGCTGAGCCTTTTTAGTGAATTTTCTTAAAAAAAAACTCACTATTGGGGAGATCTCGACTTTTGAATTTTGAAAAAATTTCTTCAAATGAGCGCTAATTAGGCCCCCCAGAACACATAACCGGGGTCAGTTTCAATTTTTATATGTTTATATATATATATATATATATATATATATATATATATATATATATATATATATATATATATATATATATATATATATATATATATATATATATATATATATATATATATATATATATATATATATATATATATGTATCACACCGATAACTCAAAAAATTATGGGCCGATTTTGATTTAATTTGGTGAGTACCTTCCTTTTACAAATGGCTTGGATAAGTTTGTTAGCCAGGAAAATCGGCCCAGGTTTTCCCGGAAAATTTTGAGTTTTCTTTCGAAAAAAATTGTAAAAAATTTATATCTCCAAAATTAACAAAGTAAGGGCAACCAAATTTGGTATGCGGGTTTATATAACTATACGTAAGCTATATACCAAAATTTAGCTTTGTAGATCAAAAGAGAAAAAAATTATAGGCATTTAAATAAAAATTTATTGGGATTTTCCTCAAAATGTCAAAGTTGCGATTTAAAACGTCAAAAATTGGCAACATTTAGGCAAAGAACTTGAATCTAGTACGGACTATGGAAATAAAATGTCTGAAGAAGAGTGTTTTACAACCCCTGAAGTCTTAGTTTCACCCGTCATTGTCCTTCATTTTACTAAAATATTTCCAGAGAATTCATTTAAAATAGACCCTTTCTCTGATGCTTGGCAGTAGCCTTAGCTATAGAGTTTATCGGTTAATGGTATATAATTTTTGTCGAATTTTCGTAAAAAATCAATAAAGCTCAATATATCCGTTATTATACAAGATATGAAATTTTTTTATATATTAATTATAGGGTGTCTTGAGCTACATCTTAAAAAAATATTTCTAGAATCATAGGGTGGCCCATAAGTCGTTGGTGATACAAATTTTCTTATTTTTTTAATCAAACACGCCTTATGTTATTGCATTTTTGCATTTTCTATCGAAATATAATGCATGTTTGTAAGAAAAGAAATTCTGGATGCAGCAAGTGCGTTATGGTAGCGAATTTTGATCAAATGCTTCATATTTGAATAGCCCAATTTGCTATTAACCTATAAGGGTGACGAAGAAACGAGTTTTTGCGGGAACACTTTAAGTTTACTTTTGGAAATTTTTGTACATTTACAGAATAAAATTATTTTTACGAAACATCTCACATTGTTTTTACTATATAGGTTTTTTTTGTTCCCTCAGGGCTCGTCCGCGGCCTCGCCGCCCCGATAGCACCGCAACCCTTGGTTGATTGTGCATACCCTTACTATATAGGTTATACTGGTAACCAAAATTGATGCCTGCTTTCTTAAATAAAAAGACAACAGACATATTTGCAATAAAAACATATTTAAGAAAATTCACTACCATAACGCACTTGCTGCGTCCCGAGTTTCTTATTCCTCCTTAAACCGATTCTCCAAATTATTGGATTTGGCAAAAGTGTAAGCTCTTTGCTGAACATGTGACGGTGTAATTCCAAAAAAGAGTTTGGCAAGAGTAATTATTTGCTCCGATAATTTCCGCTCCTGTTCTTTTGTAAATACTGGGCGTCGTCCCAATTGAGGCTTAGATACTCGGCGGCCATTACGTCGATCTTGAAGAGTCGCTCTTGGAATGTCAAAACTTCTTGAAACTTCCCGAACAGGACGTCCATTTTCTATTTCTACCAGAGCTGCCTGAAGCGCCTCGGAAGTCCAAGAAGTTCTGGTAGCTTTTCATTTATAGGTACGCTGCATCTGAAAACAAACGAAAATTTGAAACAATGGGAAACAAAATTATATCGGGTATTGCCGGCCATGCCGATATTACCCACAAAATGGTGGTAGGAATCACCCCTATAGCAATCATCTAAAAGACTCATGGAGGGTTCTGTCTCCGTAGACCTCCAAAAAATATTAGACTGGGGAAGTAGAAATCTTGTACAATTCAACCCCACCAAAACTAAGTCTTGCTTTCTTTCTCACAAGAGATACACCAGCCCTAGACCGATCACAATGAACAACCAAGTTATTCAAAGTAATGAGTCCTTTTCTCTTGTTGGCATTACTGTGGATCGAAATCTTAATTGGCACCAACATGTTACATCAATTGCAGAAGCGGCTGCTAAGAAATTGGGTTTCCTCTTCCGGGCTCGCAAATTTTTTTCACCAACTAATCTCTATACCTTATACACTTCACAAATAAGGCCAAACCTCGAATACTGCTCCCACATCTGGGGTGCAGCTGCCGCTTCTACACTCGCTATCCTGGACTCCATTCAAAAGAGAGCTATACGTCTCATCGGTGACCCTACCCTCACCCAAAGGCTTCCATCCCTTGCCCACCGACGTGCCGTTGGTGACCTCTCTCTCTCTTTTATAGATATCTGCACGGGCACTGCTCAGAGGAGCTTTCCTCCATAATTCCCCCACCTGCTGCCCCCAGCAGATCTACCAGGGGAACAGAGCGAATGCACCCTCTTAACGTCCAGGTTACCAGACATAGAACATCTTGTTATGCCCGCTCTTTTGTCCCGAGGACTTCCAAGTTGTGGAATTCCTTGCCGGCACATGTTTTTCCTTCTCCTCCGAACCTCCAAACCTTCAAGTCCAGAATTAACAAGCTGCCTCTTTCCTCCTTGTCAACACCCACGGTACGATAGTATTTAGGCTGTAAGCCCTCGTGGTGTGTTGTTGACATTAAAAAAAAAAAAAAAAAAAAAACCCAATACATACTTTAAAAATGCCTAGTGTGACGTGGGTTTTGAGTACACTCAGTGAAAGAAGACAGCATACAGTTCATTTTAGTGAATTAAAAGAAATATTTGCTAATGAGGAGATCTGTTTATATATATATATATATATATATATATATATATATATATATATATATATATATATATATATATATATATATATATATATATATATATATATATATATATGTGTGTGTGTGTGTGTGTATGTATCCGACCGATAACTCAAAAAAATAATGGGCCGATCTTGATCAAATTTGGTGAGTACCTTCATTTTGCAAGTGGCTTGGATAAGATTGTTAGCCAGGAAAATCGGACTAGGTTTTCACGGAAAATTTTGTGTTTTATTTCTAAAAAAATTAATATCTCCGTAAATAACAAAGTAAGGGCAACTAAATTACGCGTGTTTGTATTATAAAAAGTGAATTCTGTACAAAAATTTAGGTCCCTAGCTTTAAAGACAAAGAAGTTATGGGCAGTTAAAGAAACACATTTTGGAGTTTTCCTCAAAAGGTCAAACTCTCAATTTTAAACGTCAAAATTCGCAATGAATAGGCAAAGAATGTGAAACAAATACCGATTGTGAAGAGAAAATGTTGCAAGAAGAGTGTTCTGCAAACCCTTAAGTTTCAGACTCAACCGTCATTGCCCTTCATTTTACTAAAATATTTACAGAATATTCATTTCAAATAGACCCTTTCTCTGATGCTTGGGCTGTCAGTTTAGTTAAGTTGATGCTTTTTTGGATATTTATTTGTAGGTTTAGTGAAGTTTGTGGTTTAACAGTCTATAATTTTTTTAGCTAATTCTCGTAGAACAAATTTGTTAATGCATTTTTGCATTTTTATCGAAATATGATGCGTTTATAAGAAAAAAATCTGGACGCAGTATGTGCGTTTTGGTAGCGATTTTTCGGTAAATTTGCAGATTAGTTCCCGAACGCTTTTCAAAAAACCGTTTTCAGAAACCTGCCTAGGGCCCCCGTTGGATTCACAAACCCCAAGAAAAATTTCTTGTTCACACCCCCCAAGGAAGTTATGGGACCAGGAGTGAACAGGGGTGCTGGGCGGGGTAGGTAGTAAAAAGGAAATATGAGCAGAAAATGCCAATAAAACGGGCTTAAGAGTTGTCTTTTTCACATCTTGAAGCCATATCCGTCTTAAACCCTGCCTACCCCGCACAGCACCCCTATTCCCCCAGGTGCCGTAACTTCCTTGGCGGGTATGAACAAGAAATTTTTCTTGTGGTTTATGCAACGAGGGTGGTTGTATGCACGCGAGGGGGGGGGGGTAAAGGAAAATCCCCATGACAAAACAGCCACCCCCAACTATACCTCTACCACAAGTCGTAGGCATTTTCCTTCCCCCATCGTGTGCATACGACCACCCTCGTTGCATAAACCACAAGAAAAACTTCTTGTTCATACCTCCCAAGGAAGTTACGTGACCTGGGGCGAATAGGGGTGCTGTGTGAGGTAGGCGGGGTTTAATGGGGATATGGCTTCAAATAGACAGCTTTTAAGCAGTTTTCTTTGCTTTTTCTGCTCATATTTCCTTTTTACTACCTACCCCGCCCAGCACCCCTATTCACTTCCAGTCCCGTAACTTCCTTGGGGGTTGTAAACAAGAAATTCTTCTTGTGGTTTGTGCATCCAGGTGGGGTCCTAGTAATATTTCTGAACACAATTTTTTGAAAAGCGTTCGGGAGCTAATCTACAAATTTACCGAATTTTCATTAAATCCTTCAAATTTCAATAACTAAATTTGCTATTAACGTAAGCTTTGTTGGTTAGGAAACCAACATTTAAGTTTATTTTCGGAAAGTTTTTGTATAATTTCAAACCATAGGTAATTTTGATAAAATATAGGACATTGTTTCTACTACATAGGCTATACCGATAATCAGATTGATGCCTGCTCGCATTTGCTATTAAAAACATTTTTTATGGAAATTCACTTCCATAACACATTTGCTGCATCCAGACTTGTGAAAAATGTTTATATAGTTTCAAACAATAAATTTATTTCGATGAAATATGGTACATTGTTTCTACTACTACACACACCTTGCTTATAGTAGCATGTGCTTTTTCAGAAAATTCTCTATAAAAAGTACCTAGCTCGCACTAGCACTAACGATACTAACCGTTAGGTTTATTGAGACGCGTGACCAGAGACATAAGCCCACCCAAAATTTTTATTAGAGTGGGAGAAACTTGACGGCCGCAATTACCCCAATTGCCGATATTCCCCCAGTCTACTCTAAATGATATATAGCGTTTGTAAGTTTATTCTGATTACTTTGGATGCAACTATTTCCTAGAATTTAATTATAATGTTCTCCTTAGAGTATATTCTTATGTTATTTTTTTGAAGTTAGTAAGCTTGTACAACAAATCACAAAGTTTTGTACATTATATTTTATTGTTTTGTTATTGACAAAATTATTATCTTAATCACGGATAGTAACTAGGACACATATCGTCGTCCTCGGGACGTAGGGCTTAACTGATATATGACTATTTTTCAGGAGAACGTTTTAAAGATTTTATAGTGTTTTGACGTGAAATTTAAACATTTAGTGTTTAATTCCAAAAGGGTTACTGGTTTTTTATGAAAATATATAATACCGCAAATTTATTTTAATTTTAATTTTAATACCGCAAATTTATTTTGAAATAAGTAAAGTAAAAAAAGGACCCCTAATAATTTGTTTTTGTAGATAAGCCTATTTGTGGCTGCGAAAAAAAGAAGAAAATTGTGGGATAAGCCCACTATAAACTAATAAGATAGCTTCGGGATTATTCGATTATGTAATTCAAAAAGGCCATACTGAGTAAGAAATGTGTTTATTAAGTTATATTTTACAGACAAAAACAAAAATGTGCTGTCTAATGAGGTAATGAGCGATAAAAGTCTGCGTGTTCCTTTTCTTTCACAACTGATGCTGCACCACTGGAGGTGGTTCTTTGTAAAGCTTGGATATATTATTGTGCATAACTGAATGCATAACAGAAGCAGATGTTTGGCGTTTTAAACTGATTGATGTGTACTGAGATTCTAAATTGTTGTTTTTAAAATACATCTTTATCGGCTCACTTTTCTTTACAGCAAACTCAACCATTTCATTTCACTTTATGTTTTTGTCTGAACTGCTATCATCTGTACGTACGGACAGAAGTCGAAGATTTTGCGAACACATCTTCAAATCTAAAAAGTAAGTGTAGCTTAAGGGGACAACAGTATATGGATTCTTTCTTCTCGCCAGACGAAATACTGAAATGAGTTGCGTGGGAACCATGATACCACCAGCTAATTTTTGGAGCATTTGGAATCGCGCTGTGGGCCGAGTCTCCTTTGTTTTGACCATGACGAGGGGCAAATAATCTAAAGAATATCTCTTCTAAATTAGTGCTGTTGTTAATTACATACGGTAGAGTGGAGGCTATAATTGATTTTTTATTTGCCCTCTCCCACGTCCATTTGCGAATAGATATACTCTCTTAGTTCCATCTTTATAGTATCTACCTAAAAAAGTATACAAAGCTGTCGCTATCTCACAGGAACCTCGTTTACCATTTCCCTCACTCTAGGTAAAACAAAAACAATGTCTAGAGAAGATCTTTTGTAGAAGATTTTGTTATCATTTGATATAGGTACATGCATAACCTGTTGCAGGTCAAACGAAGCACAAACCACATACATTTTATGAAGCTGGGCTTCTTCTATGCATATATTTTTTATGCCGCTTTCTCAATGCAATTTTCTGCACAATGTTCTAAATACAGTGTGTACATTTACGGCAAAGATAAATCGCTATATAGGTATTTCCTTGTTGAACTCTTGCGGCGATAGTGGGACTCCACTTTTGGAAATAGTTTAATATGATTGATTACGGATACTGGTAATACTTTGTCTTTTAAAGCATACGAATGCTGGCGACCTCCATACACATATTTAGTAATTATACCGCTGCTTTATTATTTTTAACTGCAGTACGCATGGCTTTATCGGTAACCCCTAATGTAAAAACATACTTTTGGAGACCATCTCTTTTTTCCCTCCAACGGAAGAAAAAAATGCTTAGTCTTCTGACGCCTGGACTGATGCGTTGATATCGTTGTTCTTCTAATACATTCCTCATTAATAAAACGAACTACATATTCGTGTTTCAACTACAAATCCCCTAGATTATGAAATTTGTTAAAAATTTGCTGCCGAATATCATCTTAAAACAGAAAACATTTCTAACCGATTCGATTTTGCTTTCAGGGATAATCAGTTTTTTAGTCGGAGACTTGTATTGCAGACCAGAATTGCGCAGAGTATTTGCTATCTCTTTTGTGTTGATTTTTTTCTCTAATACATACTCTCTTGATTCCCCTTTAACGATATATTTTTCGGGTTGTTTGGATATTTTGTGTTTATCAGGAATGTCGATGTATAAAAGAGTGGTTTGTGTTATATTCTTATATATAACTACAGGCGCAGGCGCAAAGCGTTAGTTTGGCCTTTGCGTGAAACTAATGTTGTCCTAATGTCCTCTAGATATGTTTTTTACGAAAAGGCCTAATTACATAAGCCCCTTCGTCCAGGCAATATTTTAAGACACATAATATAGGTCCAAGTATCATGTTGCATTACTAACTTAACCTTGATGACTCAGATAAGCCCTTTCGTGGTAACATAAAGCATGGTGAAACATTCACGTTGCAGGATTTAACACAATTTCGCTTTTTTGTCAGTTAAGCCCCTACCTCCTGAGGACGACGATATGTTCATGTCTTGGGGTCGATCAAAACAACTTTGTGGACAATCTAGATGACCTAGAAGCAAAGGAAAAACACAAGGAAAGACAATAGGAGATTTAAAGCTAATAAACTCACATGTATACTTACATACACAATTTATGCGTCCACACACATACTTACATATCGACTCACACACAAGTTTACATGTATGTTTTTGTATCTAACCAATATGACAGGTTAAACCAAGCCTAATTATTTCATCCAAAAATTTTTGAATTTTAATGTCTTTTGAGGGTATGGTGCAGGCAAACACCATATGTTCTGGGTCACCAAGCTCCCCACATTCGCATAAGGACTTTCCCTTATTTCAACTTTAAACAAATATTAAGGTACTAATGAGTATGCAAATCTAAGCCTACAGATGTTAATCACTAAGGGTCCACTCAGATCATTCCTGTTAAACCAAGGCTTTGTTGCGGGAAGTGGTTGTAATTTTTTATAATATTCACTTTTGTCGTCACTCTTATACTGGTGTACCAATTTCTTTAAAATGACTGTCTGATTTGTATTAGAATAAATGTCTGAGACTGGACACAGGTAACCTTTGTCAGTGCCTTCACGTGTAGCGCGTTCTGTTAGGTTATCAACCTCCTCGTTATTGTCAGTGCCACAATGAGCCTTGACTCACACTAAATAAATCTCCACATTCCTTGACATTAATTCCAGAATTTCATAGATCCATTTAGATATTAGTAAATTGCATTTAGATGTTGGTGTAATGTTTGGTATTTTCTTCAAACCACTTTTGAGATCTGTAAATGTGACCACTTTTTTAATGGTTTGCAATTTAATATATCTTATGCCTTCGATCAAAGCTATTGTGTCAGCTGAATATAAAGGTAATCCACTGTTTAATTTAGTAAGTTGTTTGTGTTGTTTTTCCGGTACACAGAAAGCCCAACCAGTACCTTCTTTTTGCTTTGATGTATCCGTGTATATATGGAGTGTATTCGGAAACATTTCAGTTACTTCAGCAACAAACATATGGTTTCGAAGAGAAATGTAGTATTCTGAGTAATCTGGTAGGTATGTTATACGGATATTACGTAGCAGTCGAAAATGAAATCTGTAGATAGGATCTGTGGAGCTACTGTAAAAAATTCTCTGGATGGAAGCAATCTCACCGTAAGGACCGAGAGTTCACTGGCTCGGTTTTCATATCCAGTGAACAGAGACAAGATCTTGTATTAAACCCTTATGTAATTTATTGGTAAAAATGAGCATTTTTAGGTACCGTTTTTAATACAAATATCAATGCGAGTTGTTCACGTCTTAGTTTAAGAGGCAATTCGCAACACTCTTCCAAAAGATTTGTGACAGGGGTGCTCCTTAGCGCACCAATGCACAGTCTCAAACACTTATTCTGGACAACCTGTAGCTTATTTAGGCGGCATTTTGCTACATTGCCATATAATACTGATCCATAGTCTATTACAGACCTTGCAAGGGCTTTATAAAAAGTAATACAAACGCTGGGACCTGCCTTTTTCAGTTTTACGTACGATCATGTTGACTTGGTCTCTCCAAAGAAGTTTTCGGTTCATAATAAGCCCCAAATAATTTACAGAAGATTTAACATCACAAACTATTTCGTTGATAGTCAAGGTCGGTGGTATTTGCCGTTTATTTATATGTATATATATATATATATATATATATATATATATATATATATATATATATATATATATATATATATATATATATATATATATATATATATATATATATATACCTATATATATATTTATATAGATATATATATATATATATATATATATATATATATATATATATATATATATATATATTTATTCATTTCCCCAACCCTTTTATATCGTGCTGTAAGGCGGATTTTCCTTCATCTATTTCGCATGAAGTTTTATATAAACATATATCGTCTGCATACTGAATAATTTCAGATTTTTTTACGTAAGATGTTATGTCAGATGTATAAATTGGGTAAATTAGTGGACTTAATACACTTCCTTGGGGAATTCTCTTATTGGTAATTCTAGACTTCCACATATTTTGAGATTTTTTTCAGATACACCACCCTATCCTCATTAAGCTTGATGATTTTTCTCGCAAAAGTTTCAATTTTGATATATATATATATATATATATATATATATATATATATATATATATATATATATATATATATATATATATATATGTATCACACGGATA
Organism: Tillus elongatus; assembly: GCA_964006375.1. Lineage (NCBI taxonomy): Eukaryota > Metazoa > Arthropoda > Insecta > Coleoptera > Cleridae > Tillus > Tillus elongatus. Next base: position 102,682,659 of record OZ023267.1, read on the forward strand.
ACTCAAAAAATAATGGGCCGATTTTTATCAAATTTGGTAGTACCTTCCTTTTGCAAGTGGCTTAAATAATTTCGTTAACCAGGAAAATCTTATCAGTTCAAATAGATTAAAAAATGCTTTGTTTTAATTAGATAGTCGAATTCCCACGGTCCGTGCCAGTTCTGAGCTGACCTTTAATGCATCGGATTCCGACGACGAAAATATAATGCATGTTTGCAAGAAAAGAAATTCATGACGCAGCAAGTGCGTTGTGGTAGCACATAGCTCAATTTGCTGCTAACCTATAAGGTCCGTTGGCCAGGACACAAGTTTTTTCGGGAACATGTTAAGTTTATTTTCGAAAAATTTTTGTATATTTTCAAACAATAAAGTTAGTTTCATGAAATATGGGACATTGTTTCTACTATATAGTTTATACTTGTAACCAAATTTGATGCCTGCTTTCTTTAAAAGAAACACATATTTGCTTTTTAAAACATTCTAATAAAAAATCACTACCATAACGCACTTGCTGCGTCTAGACTTTTTTTATTCGTAAAGGATTTATATATGCCCAAAACAAAAGCTCCAACTCCATCTATTGTAGAGCAATTTCGACGGAAACCTCGCTGGGTTTCTGATATCTTTAAGTTGGTTTCCAGTCATTTTTATAGCCGGTGTTTTATCATACGCTCTAATATTTTTGTATACATGATGCAAGTGAAATACCCCTATCCGAGCCAGAATTAGTCGGATCTTTAAGAACAATCACAATATAAGTCTTCCAATCATCTGGATAGTTCTCTGTCTGCCATATGCTATTTCGAATTTATAGTAATATTTCTCTTGAGTTTGTGAGTTAATGAGATAAAGTTTCATATCGGATACCATCCGGCCCCGGCGAAGTACCTTTTTTTTTGTTACAGTTTAATACAATATCAAGTTCGTCGATAGTAAAAGTTTTTGGTAAAAATTATCTTCTTTAGGTTCGTGGTTAGGTCCATGGTTAGGTTCATGGTTAGATTCATGGTCATATTAGATTTTTTTACGCTAAATTGAACTATATGATTAAGGAACTTCTCGGCCCAGATGCCATCCGATATGATAGGAGACTTTCATGCTTGTGCATTACTTAACTTTTAGTAATTTTCTATATCTCTTTAATTGGAGTATTTGTGTTAATTTGGCCGCAGAAATTTTCCAAGATACTCTTTTGCTTGTTAGTATTGTGTGTTTCCTAACTGCGGACAACCTTTCAAATGTAATGAAGTTTTCAAATGAACGAACTCTTTTATATTCCCGAAGCGCGTGCTTTTCATTATCACACTGCTATTTTACATGAATTATTCCACCAGGCTTTTCTGAAAGCAGAATTAAAAGCTGCTCTCCTCAGAGGAATAGTTAACTGACATACAGAGTTGATGTTGTGTATAAAACTTTTATATGTAAGATTATTTGAAAAAGTCAGTTTTGTTACTATTTCCATCAGTATGGTGAACAACATCCAATTTTCTTTATTTATATTCCACACGTTTGCAGTATTTATAAGAGGTTGAGAAAGTTGGAAGTCTGAGTTATTATTTCAACTATTGTAAGAATATTTTATATTTCAGTCCATTGTGTGTCCGGGGACTAACTAAAAGAATAGGCCCATGGTAACTCCTGGCTGTCGTACGAGGCGACTAATCGGAGTCAAGCAGGTGGTAGTGGAATTTTCCTTTACGTGATAGTAAAGGAACCTTTCACGCCCGAGGAGGTACCACCTCATACATCAAGGGGCCCGGTGAAGTCCCAACGGACGTTTCCGGTTCTGGTGTATGAGTCGGTTTCCCTTATAAGCAAAAATGATGATGGCTTCTTCTTGTACAAAAGATTCCAGAGGTAAAATACCTCTCCATTCGGATTTCCGGGAGAGGGGTGTACAGGGGGCGTCAGCATCAAGATTTAACATATCCTTCTCGAATATATGTGGCCTAAATTATAACCTGAACTTCGTCCACCATTTCCTCCAGGCTAATAGGCCCCAACTCCTCTTCCTCACCGAAACCCAAATCAGTGCCAAAACAGCCACTAACTACCTTGATTTTCCGGGTATGAGCTCCGCACTTCTTTTAGATTGCATGGAGGCGTGTGCGCATACGTCCGTAGTAATCTACCCTGCACCAGACTCCCCAATTTAGAATCTGGAAGAAAAGGCATACTATGGATAAAATCTCTCTCAGGCTGCAGCTAAATTCATCTGTTGCATTTACCGGTCACCTTCTGACAACAACTTTGTCCAGCTCTTTGACTACCTTTCTAAAAAAAACGACCATCTGATTTCTGAATATCCTTTCTCCGAGGTCACTATTCTTGGTGACTTCAATGTCCATAATAAGGAATGGTTAGGATCTTTAAAAACCGATTCACAAGGGAGAGCAGCGGAGGCCTTTGCAGTCAGCGATTCTTTAGCCAATATGGTTCAGCAACCTACTTACTTTCCTTGCATCCCAACACACAGTTCATATCCCTTGGATCTCCTTCTTATTGAACAACCTGAATGCTGAAATTAGGTTTCCTCTTCCGGGCTAGCAAATACTTTTCACCAGCTAATCTCTATACCTTATATACTTCACAAATAAGGCCAAACCTTGAATACTGCTTCCACATCTGGGGTGCCGCTGCCGCTTCTACACTCGCTATCCTAGACTCCATTCAGAAGAGAGCTATACGTCTCATCGATGACCCTACCCTCACCCAAAGGCTGTTATCCCTTGCCCACCGACGTGCCGTTGGTGGCCTCTCTCTCTCTCTCTCTCTCTTTTATGGAGATCTGGACGGGCACTGCTCAGAGGAGCTTTCTTCCATAGTTCCTCCACCTGCTGCCCCCAACAGATCTACCAGGGGAACAGGTCAAATGCACCCTTTTACTGTCCAGGTCACCAGACATAGAAGATCTTGTTATGCCCGCTCTTTTGTCCCGAGGACTTCCAAGTTGTGGAATTCCTTGCCGGCACATGTCTTTTCTTCTCCTCCGAACCTCCAAACCTTCAAGTCCAGAATTAACAAGTTGCCTCTTTCCTCCTTGTCGACATCCACGGTACGATAGTATTTAGGCTGTAAGCCCTCGTGGTGTGTTGTTGAGATATACTAATTACAAAGTGATCTGAACCGAATGTTTTATTTTCTACACACCAGGAAAATCTACCGGCAATTTGCGGAGAACACAAAGACAGATCAATAACGGAAGTATTCAGATGATGTGGATTTTTTAAAAGGGTCCCAGGCCCCGTGTTTAAAAAATTAAGGATACACTTTTCAATGGCTGACAAAAGTCCGTTTCCCTTATCATCTGAAATGGAATATCCCATCCAGTATGATGACTATTTGCATCGCCGCAAACGAGATAAGGCTAGCTTAAGTCATCGAAAAAAAGCCTCTTATTGATACCGGTCTAGGCTTATCGATGGCGGTACGTAAAAAGAATATACATAAAAAAATTTCTCTATAGTTATAGTGACAGCAGTGTATTCCAAGCTGATAACAGTGCGAAGCCCGTTATTAACAACAAAATATTTGCTTTTTATTAGGATGGCAACCTCGCCGTAGCCATCTGATGTGTAACTTCTATAAAGATTATATTCAAAGAAGTTGACAGAGACTGAAGATTTAAGCCATGTGTCGCGTATTATAGCTAAGACTATGTTATTGTCAAAAAGATACTTTTAGAGATGACCCTTATTACTTTTTATTCACCTAGTATTCCACTGAAGTATTTTTCGATTGAATTTTCAAGATGAATAAGTGAATCCTGAACCAGTTCTTTACTACTATTTACAATTTGACTATTCAGTGTCTCTAGGTTTTCTTATCTTAGAATGTTAACGAATCTTGATATTAATGTTTCGGCTATTTTATTTGCATTTAAGGTTTTACTAAAATTACTATATACCGGGGGAAATGGATTTATTATGCCCCCACCGCGAGTTACGTTAACACTTAAAAAAACCGTAAAAATTTCACTTTTTACATTATATTTCGTTTCTATTCCGTTGTACACTTAATATCGTATTTTGCTATCCGAGACATTCACATTTTCCAAGTTAAGGTACTCTAATAGAAACCCGCTAAGTGGCCATACTTGAGGAAACTCGAATTTTGGAGGTCTACAAAAATTGGTTTACAATATTTGATCCCCCAATATGGCCCCGGGAGCGGTCAGTGGGACGGGGCATTGTAAACTATCGACCTTTCAGTACTGCCATAACTCAGTAAAGCCTTTTCCAAAAATCGGGGGATCAAAATCGTTGGAAACGTGAGTAATAACACGAGCAAAACTTTTGGGTCCGTGTAAAGCTGAGACAAAGGTCCGATACTCCCGTTTTATTTCATACATTTTACATATTAGTCAACCCTGGTGAGAACCTTTACTTATGTATTAATTTCAATTTTAACCTTTTAACCATATAACGCATACATAACGTTATATATATATATATATATATATATATATATATATATATATATATATATATATATATATATACACAGGGTGGCGCATTGAAAACGAAACAGACCGATTTGCGTCCATTTTTTTAAAGAAACGCTGAAACACGTCAATTTTAATATTGAGGGGGGCATGTTTTGACATAAAACTCAACTTTGTCACATCAACCCCTTAAGGGTGGTGACAACAACCGTTATATGGTAAATAGGGAACATTGGTCGAGTGTTACATCATTTGAAAGCCCTTTCTTTTCTGAATTCAGCACACTAATTTTTTTTTGAAGTTTTATCAACTCGTTTAAAAATTATTCACAGTTGGAGTTGCAAGAACGTATTTCATTTATTGTGATAAGAAATGCACTAAATAGTCAATTTTTCGTTAAAAAACAAAAAACAAAAAACAAAACCAAACGTTCAAAAATGTTTATTCAGTTAAGTAAGTGTTCAAATTGTTGACCACCAGCTTCCATACAGAAGTACAAATTTTGTTCGAAACGAGCTCTGACATTCTGGAGTATTTGTGGATGTATTAGACGGCATTCTTCAACAATGCGTCGTCGTAATTCTTCCAGAGACTCCGGTTCTGTTGCGTAAATTCTACCCCTTAAATGGCCCCTTAGAAAGAAGTCTAAAGGAGTCAAATCCGGTGATCTAGGGGGCCACTCAATAGCACCTCTACACCCAATCCATTGCTCTGGAAACTCTCTGTTCAAAAACTCCCTAACACTTTGTGAAGAATGCGGAGGAGCTCCATCTTGTTGAAACACTAATTGATTTTCTTTATAGCGATCATCATTTTCAACAATGTCAATTAGTAGAGGCTAAACGATATCTTCTAATACTAGCAGATGCCAAATACGTTTCGCCACTCAAATTGCCATCAAGAAAAATTTGGTCCGATTAAACGGTCTCCAAAAATGCCAGTCCAGACAATCAATTTCTGTGGAGTTTGAGTGTGGATTTCGTGAAAATTTCTTGGATTATTATCTGCCCAATAACGACGATTATGACGATTGACTGTAGAGTTTAATAAAAACGTACACTCGTCTGAAAAACATATATAGAACAGAAAGTTCCCGTTATCAGCTATTCGTGCAGTCATAACTTCACAAAACTCCAGCCGCCGATCAAAATCACCTTCATTCAGTTGTTGTACAAGATGAATTTTATACGGGTGAAATTTATGATGCTTCAATATTCCCTGAATAGTTCTTCTTTTGATGTTTGAAACAGTGGCCAATTTTCTCGTGCTCAAAGTTGGGTCTGCAGCAATTTGTCCTAAAACTTCAATCTCAGTAGTCTCATTTCTAACGAGAAATTCACGTTCAGGATTCCGTTTTTTGTTGACTACTGAACTACTTTTTCGAAACTTTGCAACTAACTCCAAAATGTATCTTCTGTTCGGATGTCGTTCATTAAACAAATTTGCGATACGGTTGGCAATGTCATCGTTTTTGAAAAAAAATGAGTAATTATTTCAACTCTTTCTTCTACAGAATACCATTGTGAAATTAATTTTCCGTAGTACTATCAAGTATCAAACCGACCGATAAACTGAAATAATAAACCGCATTTCTCTCATTCCGATAAGAAATGTTTTGATAGTCAATTTTTTGTTTACAAACCAACAAAACATTGACTATGAGCACATTTCTAATGGGAATGAGTGAAATACGTTTTTGCATCTTCAACTGTGAATAATTTTTAAACGAGTTGATAAAACTTCCAAAAAATTTGTGTGCTGAATTCAGAAAAGAAAGAGCTTTCAAATGATGTAACACTCGTCCCATATTCCCTATTTAAAATATAAAGGTTGTTATCACCACCCTTAAGAGATTGATGTGACAAAGTTGAGTTTTATGTCAGAACATGTCCTCTTCAATATTAAAATTGACGTGTTTCAGCGTTTAAAAAAAATTCTCTGGGCGCAAATCGGTCTGTTTCGTTTTCAATGCGCCAGCCTATATATATATATATATATATATATATATATATATATATATATATATATATATATATATATATATATATATATATATATATATATGTATGTATGTATGTATATGTATACATATAGGGTACAAAAGTAACGGCGGGTCATAAGTCACAAACACTCTGTAGAATTGTCCAATGGCCGAAACGACACGCCGAAATTCAAATCTTTGAGATCTCCCACTGTGTATGTAGGTACACAGTAAACTCTTCCACACCTTACTGCTAAAGTAAAATATCTTGCTACTTTTTAAGATTTTATTAATCAGTTTATTAGCTAACATAAATAATTTAATCTACCTTCTTGATCTAGAAACTAAATTGTACATTTTAGAAATCTAATAATAAATTAGAAAAATAAAAAACTTTTTACAACTGTTCAATTCTATTATAACTTAAGGCAAACTATATTAACAGTTCGTTATGTGATTATAATCATTTTACACTATAAATAAATACATCCGCGTAATCACTTAACTACATACAAATAAAATATAAATGCGAATAAATACATTCTATATAAAATGAGGAATAATATAATTACATTTATACCGGGTGTCCAAAAACTTAACAACAAACTACAAATCCAGATTCTAAAGCGAATTTTATGTCGATTTAACCCAAATGACCTCAACCCAAAAATGTATCCTAACAGACCTACAACAACAGTCATTGAAAATTGCGCCTTCACGTCATTTTTTAAATATCTTCAAAAAGTACAATGCTCAAAATTCCAATAATACTGCCGACTACTGTAAATATGATCTTTCTATTGCGATTTTAATCGTCTCGGCTAAAAAGGCTAAAGGACATTTTAAGCGATAATTTTTTCATATTAAGATTATTCAAGTTGTGATATTAAATTTAGAACCCCTGTTTTGTTCTAGCACTTACGGTTTATTGTTTGCAAGAAAAATACATGCATTTTTCTTGTGATCTTGTAAAAGTTCCCAACTAATTACCAAAACCAATACCAATAGAAAAACTTGGCTTTGGAAAATCGACAAAATAACGCGATATTTTTAAAATTCTTAGTTTATTGTTTTTCCAAAACCAACTTTTTTCTTATTAATGAATTTGATTACCAATGGGTGAACTCATTAAAGGAGAGAAGAGGAACTGAAATAAATATTTCTAGCCATAATAAACAAGAGTATCTTTTTATGTTCAAACGTGACATCTCGAAGATGCAAAAACTAAGATGAAAACTTATATTTCAAACTGATTGCTAGCCTCTCCAGATGAAACGCCTACATTACAACAAAAAAAAGTAGCCAATTTGTTATTGGAAGTTCAATCATTGTGCCAAGGCGCCATCTGCAAATAGCTTTAGCCTTAGGCAGCGCTTCTGGATTACGGTCATTTAGGTAAAATCGACATATGGTTTTTCAGTCTGTCGGTTGAGCTTTTGTATAAAGCGTTTATTAAGATTTATATTCAAAGTTCAACGCTGCAAGAAGTCAGTAGGGCGGCAGTTAACTGAGGAATAGTTTCTAATGAGTGCAGGATTGTTAGATGAAAAAGTTAAAATAATAAGACATCGTTCTAAATAATGAAAAGTTCGGGACGCAACAAGTGCGTTATGGTAGTGAATTTTCATTAAATGCTTCAAATTTGCTTCAAATTTTGGCACGTAGTAAGGCTTTTCCAAGGCAACATATCCATCAAATTTTATCAAAATAGCTTTGTAATTTTCGGAGATAAATTTTTTTTCTAAATGAAACTCAAAATTTTCCCAGAAAACCATGTCCGATTTTCCTGGATAACGAACTCATCCAAGCCATTAATAAGAGAAAGGCACCTGCATAGTTTTATCAAAATCGGTTAATTACTTTGTGAGTTATCGGTTGGAGACCTATATATATATATATATATATATATATATATATATATATATATATATATATATATATATATATATTATATATATATATATATATATATATATATATATATATATTTACTTAAAAAATTGTGGGAAAGCCGTCAGTTGCAAAATAAAACTCTTTATTAAAAGCCCAGCTTTCGGAAAAGTTTATTCCATTCTCAATTCTCATTTCATAATTAGTTATAGTAAAACTCACGTTAGATCCTTGAGAATGGAATAAACTTTTCCGAAAGCTCGGCTTTTAATAAAGAGTTTTATTTTGCAACTGACGGCTTTCCCACAATTTTTTAAGTAAATAACGCTATTACCGTCACGAAAACTTAATATTATATATATATATATATATATATATATATATATATATATATATATATATATATATATATACCGATACCTTTTTATTAGTGATTCTTTTTAAATAAAAATTCCCTAATGTGTGATTTAACAACAACAGCCCTAATATTGCTAACGAAATTATATAAAATTTTGTACGTAATAACTCTATCGTCTTTTATTAAATTGTACGTTATTTTGAAAGTAACTTTCCACTTGAAAGGTCTTATACTGTATAGTAAAAGCCATAATAAAATTCGCACTGCAAGTATGCTGTGGATGACATCAGAAATGCTAAGTCAATACAAGTGTGTAACAGGTGAAGAAATATTAAAAACATACAAACATATAAACAAATTAAAAATATAATAATACAAAAATGTAAATAAGTAAAAAAAAGTATGGATGCAAAGAAATAAAGAAGAAATAAAAAATGATATGAAAAAAGCATGATTGGATCAAGCTTACCAGCAAGCAAGACGACTATAATATAAACCAGAAACGAAAGGTAGAATCTTAAAAACACAACGATGAAGATTTATTCCAAGAAGTGGAAGCGAAACACTGGACAGCATATCTAGAAGAATTATACCATAGAGGTGAAATTAAATTGTAAAAAAGAGTGCACAGAGGAAATACAAAAAATAAACCCAGATGATCTGGACCTGCTCCTTTTAAGACAATAATTTGAAAAAGCTTTTAAAGAATTTAGACAAGGCAACCCGTTTGGTGTAAACCAATCAGCATCAGTTTTGGAAGTTTCTGATCAAACAATTAAATAAAACCTTTTTAACTAACTGCCAAAATAAGAAAAAATTTCCAGTGAATACATAAAGCGTAAAAGCATTAGTATTAATTAAAACAATAAATGCGGGGAAGTATTTTAAGGGCAATTACGACCAAAAGCTGAGGGCTTAGAACTTCAACAAAAATTGTTGTAAAAATTCAGTATATTGCGATTTTGCTTGAAACTATCTTCCGGAGTACTGAGATTAATTCAAATGTCATCAAAACAATCTCGCGGCGTTGTAAGTTCTTTGCTTTATGTTGTCGGTAAGACAGGTTTTTGTGATCCTTTTAACAATTGCTCCTTCAACAATATAATAGCGTACCCCAGAGCATTTTTGAAAGTTATTTATTATTATCATAATAATAATATATTATAGTTTTTGTTGTTGTAACTAATATATGTCGCAAATAGCCCTTGACGCGAATTTTTATGTATAAAAACACAAATTCAGTACTTCTAAAGACGGTTTCAAGCGAGGTCGAACTATATTGAGTTTTTAATACAAAGTGTCTTTCTTGAAGTTCTTGGCCCTCAGATTTTGGTCGTAATTGCGAGTAATACAAGTAGTATTAGCACGCTAATGTGCTACGACTGTTACTCCTCCTTGTCATTAAATTACAGATATGGGTTTTTTATTATAGAATATCTAATGATTCCGGAACTACAGCTGCAACATCTCTGAAAGATTGGGCAAAAATTAACAGCAAGTTGGTCATAGCACTGAACCGAAGGATATATTTGCTGAATTATCGTAGGAATAGAGTGACTCGAGACATCTAACGCAGGGGCCCTCGTGCGTTTCAAACGTGGTGGATTCCTCATGCTGCCGAGAAAGAAGTGGAAAAATTTAACTTAATGTTAGGGTGCAAATTATTATCAGTAGAAATTAGGGTACCTAAAAAGTCTGTGGCTAGACTGAAGTTATAGTTGGGCAGGGTGATACTAAAGCCAGGTTAGTTGATACCCACTAATATAATTAGTGGATATAAATGTAGACAAAATGCTAATGTTTACAAAGAATTTAATAAAGTTGAGAACAATAACATTGGAAAGCTTAATTAACGTTCGAAGTATATATATATATATATATATATATATATATATATATATATATATATATATATATATATATATATATATATATATATATATATATATATATATATATATGTATATATATATATATATATATATATATATATATATATATATATATATATGTATATATATATATATATATATATATATATATATATATATATATATATATATATATATGTATATAATCAGGGGCGGCTCCTCAAGAAGTGCGCCCCTGCGCGCGCACCGCCGCCTGCCGTGGAAAAAATAACATTTTTGCTATGCTATATTTTAATAAATTTTTATATACTTTTTTACCTCCTGCATTCAACAAACAAAATTAGTATATCGAGGATTGCAGAGAGTCGGCAGCCATTAATACAGAAGCAGAATAAGTATAGTGTTAACCGTTGCAGACGTTATATACATCCATATCCATATAAAGCAGTCGGGCGGCGGTGTGTATTTTTCGGCGCTCTCAGGAAATGCGATACTTCAGTGCGAAATTATGGCCGAATCTTGATCTTCGTCGAAAACGACCGAATAAGCAATCTGTTGTACGCTAGAAAATTACACACTTCCAGTTTGTAGTGGACTTTTGGCAGAGCGTGTGTATACCTAATACCTAGTAATTTTCGTCTTCGCGTCGGATTGATTGTTAATTAGATCATTTCGTTGTTGTTTACATGTTCTAACAAGACAATTATTATAATTATGATGGTAACTACTTCGGGTTGCTTAATAAGTGGACAAAATAATTGTGATACTGTGATTAATTCAGTGTATATTTTAAATTTAAATGTTAACTTTTTATGGGACAGTTTAACTACTATAACGTATAACTAACTAGAGCAAAACTTGGTTACTAGTTAATAATTATTAAGTTTAGTAACTAGGCTTCTTTATAATACATTTCCGGGGAAAAAATAGGCGAGCCCTTCATTTTTAGTGAATTTTTAATTAAAAAAATTCACTAATAAAGAGGTATCGATGGAGAGACTTTGTAAAAATCAGTGCGAACTAGGACTCCTAGAACCCATATCCGGGGTCAGTTTCAATTTTTATATGTTTATACACACACACACACAGATATATATATATATATATATATATATATATATATATATATATAATAAACAACCGATTTCGATGAAACTCGACAAGTGCCTTTCTTTTATTAATAGCTTGGATGAGTTGTTAGTCAGGAAAATCGGATAACGTGTTCGGGAAAAATTTTGAATTTTGTTATAAAAAAATCTTTTTCTCTGAAAATTACAAAGGCATTTTAATGAAATTTGGTGGATATGTTGCCTTATAAAAGACCGTACTACAGACTAAAATTCAACTTTATACATGTTTATAAAATTGAGTTATTCAAATTTGGAGTTTTCTCTTGAAAAAAAATAATTTTTTTCTCCGAAAGTTACAAAGTTATTTTGATGAAGTTTGCTGGATATATTGCGATGGGTAAGACCCTACTATATACCAAAATTAGACTTTCTAAGTTCGTAGAAACTTGAAGTATTAAAATTTGAAGCATTTAATAAAAATTTACTACCATAACGCACTTGCTGCGTCCCGAACTTTTTTCTTGCGCACCCCCATTGCATTAAGGCACGAGCCGGTACATATATATATATATATATATATATATATATATATATATATATATATATATATATATATATATATCTCAACGTATATTAAATTGAAATAAATAAGAGAAGGTGTATGGCAACGATGTCCGTTACTGTCATATGTGTTCAGTATATTGAGAGAAGATACAGTAAATAGGCAAAAGGAATCAAAAAAATGTACAACGGTTTCGTGGCACAGGTCACGTAGATGTCAATGCGCTAATAGGAAACGGGAAAATTATCACAAAAGATGCTAAGTGTAGTGAGCAGTACGTAACTAAATCAAAATACTACGAAAAAAAGAATAAAGATAAGTATAAGAATAAGACTGTGTGTGTCTTTTGTTTCTTTAATGCCGGCCTATTTACGCGACTATGACCAATCATCTACGCCAGGGAGCAGTTTCACCTCACTATCCTGAAAATTTTGCCGAACCCCCGCCTTTCTGTAAAGAGGGTAGGGATCTTTAACGTGCGCAACGTCGCATGGACACGGGATCGACGGTTTAACGCCAGATAATCTATTAAATAAAACAATATACCACATTTCATAAAAAACGGTGTTGTTTAAAAGTAAAAAAAATAACAAATAATACAAACGAAAACCTCTCTGAATGAGACATTTTCATTGGACTCCGCTATGTATTAGTAGAAACGCCGTATCATAATTTTTGATATGTGCCAAAAATGAGAAAAGATGCAAACAATTGAAATAATTCGAAAACTATGAATGCTATCATCTTTTCTCTTACAAACATGCATTATAATTCGATGAAATATGCAACAATGCAATTATAAGAAGTGTTCATTAAAAAAAGAATATCTGTATCACCAACGACTTACGGGCCAGCCTGTGATTATCAAAATACTTTGATGAGATTGAGCTTTACCGTGGAAATGCGCCATACTGCGCTGTGAAAATAACCCCGGGTGTGGGTTAGTTTCTACGAAAGTTCGCTAAAAATTAATCATAGATTATTAAACTATTAACTCTATAACTACAACTACTGCCAAAGTATCAGAGAAAGGGTCTATTTGGAATGGATTTTCTGCAAACAGTTTAGTAAAGTGAAGGACAATGACGGTTGAAGCTGAAACTTGAGGCTTTGTATAACACGCCTCTTGCGACATTTTCTCTGCATAACACGTACTCGTTTCAGGTTCTTTGTCTACAAGTTGCCAATTGTGACGTATAAAATCGCGACTTTGACGTTTTAAGAAAGAAAACTATAAAACGTCAAGTAATTTTTCTGGTATTTCTTGACCTTTTTGAGCCAAAAAACGTAATTTGAAAAAAATTTAACGGTATTTAATATACAATATATTTTATTATCTACACAAAATAGTTCAGTTTTGTCCATGTCTCTGGTCATCAATGGCACCCCAATTTTTTTCTTACATATCAAAATTGAAAATGACCCTGAATATGTGTTGTAGGAGGCCTAGCTCGCGCTCATTACAAAAATTCAAAATTCAAAAGTCGCGATCTCCTCATAATTATTTTTTTTTCTACGAAAATTCACTAATATTATTTCCAGTACTATCGATGGTAAATATTGCATGGAAAAAAGAATGATGCTGATGATGATTGGTTATGAATAGATAAAATGCGCACTTAAGAAGTATGTGTGATTTGTTTAATGAAGTCCAGTC